>CM060938.1:747131585-748381585 GCA_030765085.1 Allium cepa | reverse complement strand
CGGTTGAATCTATGTAAGGGTGGAACGGAGGCTTAGGTCAAGATAAAGAAGCAAGGAGTCAAGTGTAAGAATTTCCATTTTAGGGTTTATTTGGCAAGGGATTGCAAAGTAAATTTTTCATGGATCAAATGCTTTAATTGTAGCTAGTTTGGACATATGAAGAGGGAGTGTCCAATCATGCCTAAAACTTCCACTCAGGTGGTTCCATCTTAAGTACTTAATGTTGTTCCTTTCTCTAGCATAGCTCCAATTGTGGAAAAAGAGATGAAGGTCTCTTGAAAGATGTTTAACTCTCTCTAATTCATCTACTCGCGCTTTATTTAACACCGGAGCATCTCACTCATTTTTTTCAAGTAATTTAGTTGATGAACTGTACTTAGAGATTAGTTTAATCATAGAGCTTTTTTAGTATCAAATCATGCTAGTGGATCTATCCATTTATCCATGATACGTAAGATTTTGAGGTTATTTACTTCGAATGTAGATTTGATTGCAATGCATTTGTGTTTGGGTTTTCTAGGCTTGGACTAGTTTTGGGGATGGAATGGATGACTATGTATGGAGCAGTATTGGACTGTGATAAGGAGGTGATTCATTTGGGTATTTTTAGTGGGCGCAGCCTTAATGTGACGACCCGACTTTCCACTCCCGGAAAATCACATCATCCTTAAGAAAGAAAGGGATAGAAAGAGGAAAGAAAGAAGAGAAAGAAGAAACAACACAAGAATCTCAATAGCGGAAAGAATAAATTATATTAACATAAGTATTACATAGTATACAACAAATATCAGAGTTACACAGAAAATACAACACATACTAGACAGTTATAAACACCTGTCTAGTTATTATAACTCAATACACAACAGATAAACACTTAGAGATACCATCACAGCGGAAAACTATATAACTATACGCAGAAACCTCCTGCTCCATATGCCCCTCCACAATTCGTCAAAGCTAACCCGAATCCTAACCTGAATTCCCTTGGCTACTCGTAAAAATTTGAGTACCCAAGAGTTATAGAAAAACAGAAATAACTCCGGGTCAGACATGGGTCTGGTGTGAGTAACAGGTTAAAGTTGCTTAACTTTGAAAAACCTTTGAAAAGAAAAGGTATCACGTAAGACTTCCCACACATAAACATGGAAAAGTTTTTACCTTACGCTAACCAAAACATTTGATAGAAAATCCGATGATATTATAATAGTGTCTAGGGTTTTCAAGTAAATAAGAAATAGCCAAAATTGTTACATGATTAAATTCCAGCTACTAGCCACAAAAGTGGGTAATACAATCAAAACCGTTGGCACTTATTGGGTTTTGGATTCCATCAATGGCTGGGCTACTGGGGTACCGCCCGTCATAGTACGTGGCCTAGATCACCGTACCGAGGATTACTCCCAATCCCCTGCAACACAAAGCCGAACCCGTTCCTTACTGAACAGTTCCAAACAAGACAACCCCGCAGTTGTGATCAGCAACCGCACCACTAAGCCGAAAATAAAGGGACCTCTAGACAGGGATAAATCTTGCTCTCAAGTGGGGGCTACCCACGAAGCTTTGCTGCACCTCCCCTGTTTTAGCCATTCCCGGGTGATGAGGCTTGAAGCTACGATTACCTTTAGAGGACATATTACTTAGAATGCTCATCGTCCACCTGACGATGTTCTGAAAGCATTCAATCCATACAAGTTCGTTTCGGGTTCGAACGAAACCAAAGGCATTATCTCGTTACACTCGTATTGGAATCACCCTCAGAGTTAACGACAATAACCCTTGCATTCTTAATCACCATCTCGAATCTCCGTCAAACTCATTACGGAATCACCCACAGAGTTATACTGACGTATAGCCCTTACACCTCGAGTCTTCACTCGCTCCACTTGGATTAACGACCTAACGTTTAATTGGAATCGATGTGGTTTTCGGATCCCGAATATGGAAACCCGATCCCGGTCTAATCGAAATCCAAAGCATGTCTTTTAAGGTCCAAGTTGTTTTAAGTTTAAAACAATTCAATTCATTATCTAAATATACACAGATAGATAATTCTCAACACAATAGATAATCAGCATTATCATTATCAACAGATAATTCATATCATAATTAGATAATCCATATTATCATCCAAAAGCAACCAATGTATCCATATCACATAATATTACCCATCTCATACTGAGATTACAAACCATACCATACAACCAATACCAATCATCAAAACATAAGCAATGATCTAATGATCACACCATTTATAATTAATTTAAAATGAATTAAATTAATTACCTAAACTCTAATTAATTTAAAATGAATTAAATTAAAATCCTGCTTAACTTAATCATCAATTGATTACAAATCAATTTAAATAATCATCATCTCATAATTCATTTTACTTAATCATTACTGATTAACCATCTCTAATTACAATAAGTAATTAGCCTTTAATTTTAATTACACAAGTTAATTATATTAAATTCTTTGCAAATAATTAACTTGTAATTTCTTAATTAATTAATTAAAATTACATTAATCACTTATTAATTATACCTTAATTAATCAATTTCAAATTACATCATTAATTAATGATTACATTTAATCAATTCCTCAAAATAAATTAATTACATAAGTAATTAATCTTCAATTTAAACAACATAAATATTAATCACCTATGATTAATAACCATTCAGTAATTAACTACTTTAATTACTCATCCCATAATTTAATTATTCTTAATTAATTATCTCAATTAATCCTTGATTAATTTCAAAGTAATTTAAATCCAAATTACTTCTAAAAATAAATATCTTAATTACATCCTGTAATTATTAATTAATTACTTCCTTAAGTAATTACAAATCCTAAATTACATAAAGTAATTATCAACATTCCACGAATGTTTAAATTAATTTAACTTAATTAATCTAAACTAATCACCTTAATCAAATTAATTACTCCAAGTAATTAATTCATTAATTACTTTCATTAAGTAATTAAACTTAAACAATTGATTATTATTAGTTAATTACTCTAATTAATTATTAAAAATTAATCACATTAATTAATTGTTAAAATAATCTTAAGTTAATGACCTTCGTTAACATTTCTTAATTACTTAATTAAGAATTAACTTAAATTAATCATTATTAATTATCAATTAATTAATATTAACTACTATTTAATTAATCTCTACTTATTAATTAATTAAGTGTTAATTAAAATCTTAATTAATCATTAATCACTTGATTAAATAAATCTTAATCATTCATTAAAACTTAATTAACTATCCTTAATTATAGATTAATTAACCTTAATTAATTAATCTCAAATCTTAATTAATTAACTTAAAATTTATTAATTACTTAATTAATAATCCACATTAATAATTAGATAATAATTAATATTCCATTTAAATTAATTTAATAATTTAAATGAAATCAATTTTCTTAAGTTCAAAATTAAGAAACATCCTTCTTTATACAAAGTATTTTAAACACTTTGTTTCAAAACAAAATTCAATTTAAAATTTCTTTCTAAATTTCAAACTGAAACACAATTCAAATTTTCATTCTAGATTCAAATTTAAAAATTTAAAACTTTTCTTACATCTCCATCTTCATTTTCAAATTCAAATTATTTAAACTTTCTAAAGTAATCAAAACAAATTTAAATTTAAAAACTTATTAAATTTTAAAAACTGACATTAAAGTCAAATCTCAGGTTTTAAAAACTAAATTTAAACTTAGTTTAAACTTTATTTAATACATTAAGACTTATAGTTTTAAAATTCAAAACAATGTTCTTTATACTGTAAAAGTTTAAAAATCTAATTTAAACTTTCCAAATTTGAATTAAATTCAAACTTGAGCTTCCTAAATCTGTTCCCAGATTTTAAACTTGTTTTCAAATTTTCAGATGCATTTTAAAATTTTGCTTTTAACTTTAAAACAGAAAATAGAAAAACAGTTTACTGTTTTAGTTTAACATCTTAAGTTTGAATTCAAAAATGATTAAAAATCCAAGATTTAAATTATTGATTTCATATTTAAGTTTCATGTAACGACCCGTTAAATTAATAATATTAAATGAGTTAAATTAATATAATTTCTAACCTGATTTAGAAAAAAAAAGGCTTTAAGATTTATTTGAGAAAATGTAGTAATTTGTTATAGTAATTGGAATTTAATGTAACAATTTAATTTTTATGACAATAGTTTTGGATAATGTAATTGTCACACTTTGTTAAAAGTTAATGTTAAGAAACCAATAAATGTTGAATTAGTGAATATTAATAAAATATTTACTAGAATGGGATTCATTTAATATTAAAATAAATAGTAGGATTGTTTCGTTTGGTGACCGTTGAATAAACCAATGCAATAAGTGTAGATAAAATTTTTTATGAATATTGTTCGATAATGAATGTACTTAAAAACGGTAATAAACTTAATATAAGAAAACAAAGGCAAATTGTGTATTAATTAATGAATTCATGAATCAGTGTATGGACTTAGTGTAACTATACGTAAATGTACGCAATAAGGTTGTGAAATACCAATGATTTGGATTTCCAATTTATATTAAACATAATGTTGGTAGAAATTGGAATTCACTGTTGTGTGAAATATATGAGAAATCAGGTCAAATGTAATTTATACCGTAGATGATATACTCTTTTAAACAGTAGGATTTTTAAATAAATAAACGTTTCACTTAGGTTTCAATTGGATAACTTATGTAGTTTAATGGAGAATCAATTGCAATTAATTGCCATAAATTAGTGATGATAGGGTAGTTTGATTTGGCCTTTAAGAAGCAAAGAAAAAGAAAGCCAAGATTTATGAATTCATTTGCAATGTGAAATGCAAATCTTGTGGATTGTTTTTTTTTCAAATGGAATTAATATTTAACCATTACGTTAGTGGAGTCTGATAAGTTAAGGTAGATAATCAATGGTAATTTACCTAATTAAAAGGATATATTAATATAAATATGGGTAAAATGAGGTTAGACCAAGGATATAATATTAATTGATTTTTAAGGCTTAATTAATACGTGAAATAGACAAGATTCTACATTCAAACATTTATACAAAGCTAAGTTGTAAATAGAAGTACCAATGTAATATAATGTAAATAGATGGGAATCAACATTTATTTATTTATTTAATGGAATTTAATTTCTATAGTATGATAATCGCAATTAAATGAAATTGAAATAGCTAATTTATACGTTAGTTGAAATTTAGCTGGAATATGAGGATTTTTAATGAAATAGTGAAATCAAATGGAAATAAGGTTTCAATTATACATTGGAATTTATATTCACCATAAAAGGTTAATTGAAAACCAAAGGAGTTAATAAAGGAATCAAGCTTTATCTATTAATTTGGATTTAAGATATGGTAAATTGGATTTATTGCAATAATTAATTCTATAAGATGAGGTTAATACTTATTCTATTTATAATTAGACCAAATTGTTGATATAGATTTTTTGAAAGCAGAATCTATAAATCAATTTGAGTATCAAATTCAATAATTGCGCTTATTGCATAAATAAAGGGAATTTAACGTTAAATATTACGTTACTGAAATTTAAAATGAACTTTAAGAATAATATTGTGAATCATGAACCAAAGTATGTGGCATCCCTATTTGGATAAAGGATGAGTATATAAAAGTTAAAATCTAATATACGGGGTTTTGAGCATTTAATTTTATAATTCTTAAATATAGGAAAGTGCAGAAATTAACACTGCAAATTGATATACTTATAATTTTAATTCACATCCAAGCTTGTTAAATCATTTGAAATTGATTAAATTATATAAGTAATAAAATTTGGACAATTTTAGAATATAATATAAAATTTGGATTTTTGTAATTTATTTTGATTTATTTAATGAATATAAAAATAGCCTTTTTTTGTCACGGACTCGGATTTCGATGAAACCAGTTTCATCGGATCCGTATCGGTGAATTATTATAGGGTTTCAAGTTTCGTATCGATCGGACTTGTCGTTTGATCGTACGGGCGTGAAACGCCTTGAAATCAAATTTAATTAAAATCAATTTGAATCAATTTGGAAATTTTGTTTTCAGCATAACTTCTTCATACGATCAAATTTGGACGTGAAACTTTTTCCATCGCGTTCAGAATATTTTAAATTACCTATTTGGATATATAGATTTAATAAATTCGGTTCCGGAGGCATAGCGGACTTTTTGGGCCATAGTTTGTTCTGCACGTTCATTCTACGGTCTATCTACTCTATCTCTAACCCCTCTATATAAACCTAGCTACAAGCCCTAGCCTCCACCTAATTTCTTTTCATCTGAGCGTATAATTTCTTCAAGCTCCTCTTCTTCTTCAATGGGTACTAACCCTAGATCCAGTCAGTTCAAAAAAAAAAAAAAATTCGGATCTGCAGCAGCTTCTGGTCGCGCTTCGGGTTTCAGGGGAGAAAACCCTAGAGCAACTTCAGGTCAGGAAGAAAATGACTCGGGTCGCTCCGGGTCGTTTTGGCGAAAACTCCAAGCAAGCACCGGGGAATTGAGGCGGCGCACCGAAGTCGAACCCGAAGTTGACCCAGGACCAGAATTTTTCCATTTTTCAAATTTCCATAACTTTTGCATACGAGCTCGGATTCACGCGCGGTTTGTTTTGCTGGGATCGTATCGGAATTTCTGACGTTTTGACGCTGGTTTGGATGGATTTGGAGACCGTCAAAATTTTGAGTTTAAATTGAATTTAAATTCGATTTAAATTCCAAAGGTGAGTGTTTTAACCCACTCACAACTACTAGAAGCTTTTATGTTTGTTAAATTAATTTTAGAAATGAATAGAAATTTATTTATGAGTATTTGGCATGTTTATTTCACTCATATTTGTTGAAATGCATTTACCAAATTTAACTGTTAATTTAATTCATTTATTGCGTATAAATTTACAGTTATAATTTATTTGTTTGTATATGAACTGCTAGTTAACAGTTATATAATTTATTTCTGAATATAGACTGTAGATTAATAGCTGTTAAATTTAATTTGAATAAAATTGCCAGTATTACCTGTTATGTAGTACCAAAAATATTATTGTTATTGACTGATATTGATTGATGATTGCGATTTGGATGATGGATGATGTTGATGAATGGATGTTTATTGGATATCATTAAATTGCAAATTATCATGCATATTTCATTTCATTCGGGATTGTGGTTTGAAATGATATATAACCGCAAATTGTTATATCTTTTAAATTGCGGATTGAAATGATAAATATCCGTATCACTTGACCATAGGATAGAAAATTATATATAGGCACCGCGGTATATATATAACTATTTAAATGTGATTTCTATGGTTTGGATGGAATACGGTTTATAATAATCTTAAATTTTATATTGTATAAATATTTTTCTTCCATATATATATACATATGAAGTTGAAAATTTTGAAATTAAAAGGTGTATAAAAATCTTTATTAAAAATGGAAGAAAATTAAGAAAATGGAGTTTAATAATTTATATCATATGTTTAAATGTTAAGTTTGGAAATTTTAAGATATGATATTTATAATTGGATTGTTCCCAAAATAAATTGAAATGAATATTCTAGTATAATTTGAATTGGGAAAAATATATATATTTTATTACTAGAAACTGAAGTCTTATTATTTATGGATTTTATATGAATATTCAAGACTAATTAATAGAACAATTGATTTGTTGAAAGCATAAAATCCAACTTTAGTTTGAAATATTGATACTCAAAATGGATATATGTATATATAAATAAATTGAAGTGGTTTTGGAACTTGAGAGAGATAATATAAATTTTGGTTTAGACTTTAATAAAGAAATGTATTTGTAAAGCCATGAGAACTATTTTCTTTACAAAGTAACATTTAAGTTAAACCATTTAATTCATATACCGTTGAATGTCCAAACCATTCAAGTTTTTATTATAGAAGTTATGGTTTTAAATTATGATTTTCAAAATACTATGCTTTGAAATTATTTGATTTTCAGACGATATGAAGTTAAAGCATTTTGATTTTGGAAAAGAATTATATTTGGGATAAGTGATAAAATATGGTTTTGGGTTTTGAAATGATATCGTATTCATGGTTATGAAATGGAATGTTTATTCTGATTTTTAAAGTATAACCTATTTTTAAATGACCGCGGTGTTATAATAACGATGGGTTGGCAAAGAGACCGGGATCGGATATCTGACATACTCTCTGTCGATACCGAAAACCACTTTGACTAACCGTGTACGCGGTGGAGATTCCAGAATGAAGTAGGTGGTGGCGACGTTTCCTGTAAGGTAAATACGTGGACCCGACTCCCGTGAGTTGGCATAAGGTGGCTAAAACAGGAGCGATTCTCAGGCCAATGAGGTCATTCCTCTGATCGGACCCTCCTCTTCGATATTATACTTTGATTTTGGATTGATTCAGTGGCCACTTCTATATTTTGATTTTGGGGAGTTAGTCCGAGGTGGGCGGTAACTGCGGCTATGCGTTTCCACCAGCCTGGATAGCAATTGGTATATCTACCCTGGCATTGCCTAGTTGTGCCGTGTCACCTACCATACCGAGCCTTTACTACGAGTTTCTATTTGTGTCGTACCTATGGAGTATCCTCTGGTAGCTTCCCGATCAGGAGGTATTACGGTACTGTATAGACTATTGGCATTATTTGTGTTAAGGGCTATATGGGTAACTCCTTAACGCTATTTAAAAGTAAGTTTATTTTATAAATAGACACTATTATAATAGCGCAATATACTACATAGTAAATAGTTTAACGGATCCTTAGGAGATGTAAATCCCGAACATCTCTTGAGTTACTGTACTCATATTTATTTCTGTTAATTTAACTCACATAAGATCTTTTAGTCTGACTCGAGTGTTTTTGTCTTTTCAAATTCGCTCGGGTCAGTCCGAGCGTTTCAGGATCGAAGACTTTAGCTTTGAAGGACGAAGACGAAGGAGTCGTATTATTATTATCTATAGTATTGCACCACACTCTAAATTTCTGCTGCATTGATTGTATTGGTATGTGTAACTCTGATATTCATTGTATAAGTAAAATAAATATTTTGTAAACAGTTATCATGAACTGTATATTGATTATTATATTTTATCCTTCCGCTGTGAGATTCTATTTTGTTTTATTTCTTCTCTGTTTTTCTTATTTACCCCATAACAATCCGCCCTTGCGTATGCTTTCAATTGGCACGTGTGTCGGTTTAAAGTGTGCGAAAAGGCGGGATGTTACAGTTGGTATCAGAGCTTTGGTTTAGCGATAAACCTTGGTTTTGTGGGGTTTGACTCTTTGTTAATAGGGTAGTAATACCCTATGGGAGTCGCTGAGTGTATATATATGAGAGAGCGTATTTGTTAGTGTTAATAAAGATTTTGATATTGTGTTAATCTGTTCCGCTTTGTATTTATAAATTCTGGTTGATGCATGGGACGCTATGACATCAATAGGGATTTCTAAACACTTAATAGGACAGACCGACATAATATTTGTTTTTAATATAGGTGAATGAAATAATTTTGCCTATTATATTTTCTATATATAAAAATATTTTTATAAAAATATATATATATATATTTGGTTGCTATAGATTGGGTGTTAGGAAATAAAAATATTTATAACAATTGAAGCTAAGTTGAAATTATAATAAATCAAATTGGAGATTTTAGAACTTAAGTCCGGGATTTTTGAAAATCTTCTTTCAAAGGATTTGTGAAATATAATGATTTGGTTTATAGGTAATTTCTTATATAAATGTTTAGTATAATTCGGAAGAATTGTTTTAAAAGAGGATTTTGGAGAAAATAAATTTTGTACTTTCCTCTCTGTCGCTAGAAAATAATTTCGGTGATGGCGGCCGCATCATCGACTTTCATTTTCGAGTTTCGTAGGGGAAAGGCCACTGTAGTAAATTCTACTGCAGATTTATTTTGAAATTATCTAAAATTTTAAATTGTTTTAAATATAAATTGAGATATAAGTTGTAAGAACTCATTTATCTATTATTTTTAAAATAAAATTGAAATTTGACCCGGTATTTAATTCTAAAATTTTTCACTAATTAATGGTTTAAATTATTTTTAGGGAAATATAAAGTAAGTAATAAATGGATTGAAACCTCTAATTTAAGTAAGAAAATTAATGCTAGGTATAAAGGAAGTTAAAATTTTAACTGATAAATAATGGTAAAGATTTATTGAAAATCAACGAATTAAAAGGGTTGAGATTAAACTTGTATAAGTTCTTTTGCTTTTTCTTTAACATAAATAACTTACCAAGTATAAAAAGTTGAAATGTGAATTAAGAGTGGAATAGAATATTATGCAAGTAGAATTTTTGGAAATAATGAAGTATTCAATAAATTACTGTTATAAATAAGAATTTAATGGTATTAACTTAAGTGATGATTGGAATTTTACTAAAATTAAAGGTTGTATTATTAATAGGTGATTTTAACCTTAAGAAAGTAAAAATGAAATTCCTTAATTTATAAAGTTTGATTGTAGGGTTATTAACTTAAGTACGCCTTAATTTCCCCCTATTCTAATATAATAGAAAGTAAGTAATATATAAATGACTGTAAACCCTAAGTAATTAATTAATAAAATTCCTTATTTTTAAGAATGAAGGTTAAAGGGTTAATAATTTAAGTGTAATTAAAAAGGGTTACTGTAATTAAATATAATAGAAAGTGGGTAATTAAATTGTTACTACTATTAAATATAATAGAAACTTCAACATTAAATAAATGAATGAAATTAAAGGTAAGTTGAAATTGTAATTTATAAAACAAATATATATTAATTTAAGGAATTGAGAAGTAACTTGTAAATTTTCACTTACATTCTTAAAACATACATAACTTACCATATAATAAAAGTTGAAATGTTAGTAAGAAAATGTAAGGGGAAATCTTACAAGTGAAGCTTGAGGTAATAAAGGTATTCAATAAATTTGCTGTTATTAATGAGAATTAATTGTATAAACTTAAGTTAAATTGGAAATTTTACTATATAAGTAAAGGTAAGTAGTATAAATAGATGATATAAACTTTAGTCAATAAATTGGAATGCAAATATAATGAATTTTGTAATAAATGGAAAACGAAAATTGTAAGAAATAAAGAAATCCCTCCATAAATGAAAGAAAGAAAATCAAACCACTGAAGCATGAAATAAATGTATAATAAGTTAATTTGGTTGTTGGTTTGAATTGTATTGTTTGATTTATGATTGTGGGGTAAGGAACTTGAAGTTGTTGGATGAATAAATAATCTATCTTTGTTCCATCTAAGACTGTTGAGTAAAGGATGCACTTGATAGTTAATTTCATTTCATACAAATTTCAAGTTTGAACCCAAACAACTATTTGTTTGATGGATTAAATGATTGCTTTGTGTGTGTATGTATGTTGTTTGTAAGGTTGATGGTTGTTGAATTGTTTGGTTGATTAATGATTGAATCCACTTGAATAGTTCACTTTAAAATAAATATTTAACCTTTTAGATTTTATAAGTGAAATGCAGGCTATGGAAGCCACTGCTACTGCTCTGGTTCCCTAATAATAAGCGTATTGCCCGACAAATAGGTACGTTTTCGAATTACGTTTAAAGCGCTATTTTATAATTTTGCCCGTGTCGGGGTAATATTTTGATAATATATGTAATATATTTGTATATTTTGATATTATATTTTCTCCAGAGTCTCTCCATACAAAGGAGACTCTGCCAAAAATTTTCGTAAATTTTGGACTTAGAATTTTGTTGAATATTTTCCAAACTTTAATGATTTAAGTATAAAAGGTTATAATGACTATAAAACAGGCATATCTCATTTAAGGAAATTAATTTAGTACATTATTGTTTATAAGTTAATATTTGAAATAAGATGTAATGTTTTATTCTTCCTTCTCCCTTCCTTTTCCTTTTCGGGGACGAAAAGTTTTGAGTGGGGGAGATTGTAACGACCCGTTAAATTAATAATATTAAATGAGTTAAATTAATATAATTTCTAACCTGATTTAGAAAAAAAAAGGCTTTAAGATTTATTTGAGAAAATGTAGTAATTTGTTATAGTAATTGGAATTTAATGTAACAATTTAATTTTTATGACAATAGTTTTGGATAATGTAATTGTCACACTTTGTTAAAAGTTAATGTTAAGAAACCAATAAATGTTGAATTAGTGAATATTAATAAAATATTTACTAGAATGGGATTCATTTAATATTAAAATAAATAGTAGGATTGTTTCATTTGGTGACCGTTGAATAAACCAATGCAATAAGTGTAGGTAAAATTTTTTATGAATATTGTTCGATAATGAATGTACTTAAAAACGGTAATAAACTTAATATAAGAAAACAAAGGCAAATTGTGTATTAATTAATGAATTCATGAATCAGTGTATGGACTTAGTGTAACTATACGTAAATGTACGCAATAAGGTTGTGAAATACCAATGATTTGGATTTCCAATTTATATTAAACATAATGTTGGTAGAAATTGGAATTCACTGTTGTGTGAAATATATGAGAAATCAGGTCAAATGTAATTTATACCGTAGATGATATACTCTTTTAAACAGTAGGATTTTTAAATAAATAAACGTTTCACTTAGGTTTCAATTGGATAACTTATGTAGTTTAATGGAGAATCAATTGCAATTAATTGCCATAAATTAGTGATGATAGGGTAGTTTGATTTGGCCTTTAAGAAGCAAAGAAAAAGAAAGCCAAGATTTATGAATTCATTTGCAATGTGAAATGCAAATCTTGTGGATTGTTTTTTTTTCAAATGGAATTAATATTTAACCATTACGTTAGTGGAGTCTGATAAGTTAAGATAGATAATCAATGGTAATTTACCTAATTCCAAGGATATATTAATATAAATATGGGTAAAATGAGGTTAGACCAAGGATATAATATTAATTGATTTTTAAGGCTTAATTAATACGTGAAATAGACAAGATTCTACATTCAAACATTTATACAAAGCTAAGTTGTAAATAGAAGTACTAATGTAATATAATGTAAATAGATGGAAATCAACATTTATTTATTTATTTAATGGAATTTAATTTCTATAGTATGATAATCGCAATTAAATGAAATTGAAATAGCTAATTTATACGTTAGTTGAAATTTAGCTGGAATATGAGGATTTTTAATGAAATAGTGAAATCAAATGGAAATAAGGTTTCAATTATACATTGGAATTTATATTCACCATAAAAGGTTAATTGAAAACCAAAGGAGTTAATAAAGGAATCAAGCTTTATCTATTAATTTGGATTTAAGATATGGTAAATTAGATTTATTGCAATAATTAATTCTATAAGATGAGGTTAATACTTATTCTATTTATAATTTGACCAAATTGTTGATATAGATTTTTTGAAAGCAGAATCTATAAATCAATTTGAGTATCAAATTCAATAATTGCGCTTATTGCATAAATAAAGGGAATTTAACGTTAAATATTACGTTACTGAAATTTAAAATGAACTTTAAGAATAATATTGTGAATCATGAACCAAAGTATGTGGCATCCCTATTTGGATAAAGGATGAGTATATAAAAGTTAAAATCTAATATACGGGGTTTTGAGCATTTAATTTTATAATTCTTAAATATAGGAAAGTGCAGAAATTAACACTGCAAATTGATATACTTATAATTTTAATTCACATCCAAGCTTGTTAAATCATTTGAAATTGATTAAATTATATAAGTAATAAAATTTGGACAATTTTAGAATATAATATAAAATTTGGATTTTTGTAATTTATTTTGATTTATTTAATGAATATAAAAATAGCCTTTTTTTGTCACGGACTCGGATTTCGATGAAACCAGTTTCATCGGATCCGTATCGGTGAATTATTATAGGGTTTCAAGTTTCGTATCGATCGGACTTGTCGTTTGATCGTACGGGCGTGAAACGCCTTGAAATCAAATTTAATTAAAATCAATTTGAATCAATTTGGAAATTTTGTTTTCAGTATAACTTCTTCATACGATCAAATTTGGACGTGAAACTTTTTCCATCGCGTTCAGAATATTTTAAATTACCTATTTGGATATATAGATTTAATAAATTCGGTTTCGGAGGCATAGCGGGCTTTTTGGGCCATAGTTTGTTCCGCACGTTCATTCTACGGTCTATCTACTCTATCTCTAACCCCTCTATATAAACCTAGCTACAAGCCCTAGCCTCCACCTAATTTCTTTTCATCTGAGCGTATAATTTCTTCAAGCTCCTCTTCTTCTTCAATGGGTGCTAACCCTAGATCCAGTCAGTTCAAAAAAAAAAAAAAATTCGGATCTGCAGCAGCTTCTGGTCGCGCTTCGGATTTCAGGGGAGAAAACCCTAGAGCAACTTCGGGTCAGGAAGAAAATGACTCGGGTCGCTCCGGGTCGTTTTGGTGAAAACTCCAAGCAAGCACCGGGGAATTGAGGCGGCGCACCGAAGTCGAACCCGAAGTCGACCCAGGACCAGAATTTTTCCATTTTTCAAATTTCCATAACTTTTGCATACGAGCTCGGATTCACGTGCGGTTTGTTTTGCTGGGATCGTATCGGAATTTCTGACGTTTTGACGTTGGTTTGGATGGATTTGGAGACCGTCAAAATTTTGAGTTTAAATTGAATTTAAATTCGATTTAAATTCCAAAGGTGAGTGTTTTAACCCACTCACAACTACTAGAAGCTTTTATGTTTGTTAAATTAATTTTAGAAATGAATAGAAATTTATTTATGAGTATTTGGCATGTTTATTTCACTCATATTTGTTGAAATGCATTTACCAAATTTAACTGTTAATTTAATTCATTTATTGCGTATAAATTTACAGTTATAATTTATTTGTTTGTATATGAACTGCTAGTTAACAGTTATATAATTTATTTCTGAATATAGACTGTAGATTAATAGCTGTTAAATTTAATTTAAATAAAATTGCCAGTATTACCTGTTATGTAGTACCAAAAATAATATTGTTATTGACTGATATTGATTGATGATTGCGATTTGGATGATGGATGATGTTGATGAATGGATGTTTATTGGATATCATTAAATTGCAAATTATCATGCATATTTCATTTCATTCGGGATTGTGGTTTGAAATGATATATAACCGCAAATTTTTATATCTTTTAAATTGCGGATTGAAATGATAAATATCCGTATCACTTGACCATAGGATAGAAAATTATATACAGGCACCGCGGTATATATATAACTATTTAAATGTGATTTCTATGGTTTGGATGGAATACGGTTTATAATAATCTTAAATTTTATATTGTATAAATATTTTTCTTCCATATATATATACATATGAAGTTGAAAATTTTGAAATTAAAAGGTGTATAAAAATCTTTATTAAAAATGGAAGAAAATTAAGAAAATGGAGTTTAATAATTTATATCATATGTTTAAATGTTAAGTTTGGAAATTTTAAGATATGATATTTATAATTGGATTGTTCCCAAAATAAATTGAAATGAATATTCTAGTATAATTTGAATTGGGAAAAATATATATATTTTATTACTAGAAACTGAAGTCTTATTATTTATGGATTTTATATGAATATTCAAGACTAATTAATAGAACAATTGATTTGTTGAAAGCATAAAATCCAACTTTAGTTTGAAATATTGATACTCAAAATGGATATATGTATATATAAATAAATTGAAGTGGTTTTGGAACTTGAGAGAGATAATATAAATTTTGGTTTAGACTTTAATAAAGAAATGTATTTGTAAAGCCATGAGAACTATTTTCTTTACAAAGTAACATTTAAGTTAAACCATTTAATTCATATACCGTTGAATGTCCAAACCATTCAAGTTTTTATTATAGAAGTTATGGTTTTAAATTATGATTTTCAAAATACTATGCTTTGAAATTATTTGATTTTCAGACGATATGAAGTTAAAGCATTTTGATTTTGGAAAAGAATTATATTTGGGATAAGTGATAAAATATGGTTTTGGGTTTTGAAATGATATCGTATTCATGGTTATGAAATGGAATGTTTATTCTGATTTTTAAAGTATAACCTATTTTTAAATGACCGCGGTGTTATAATAACGATGGGTTGGCAAAGAGACCGGGATCGGATATCTGACATACTCTCTGTCGATACCGAAAACCACTTTGACTAACCGTGTACGCGGTGGAGATTCCAGAATGAAGTAGGTGGTGGCGACGTTTCCTGTAAGGTAAATACGTGGACCCGACTCCCGTGAGTTGGCATAAGGTGGCTAAAACAGGAGCGATTCTCAGGCCAATGAGGTCATTCCTCTGATCGGACCCTCCTCTTCGATATTATACTTTGATTTTGGATTGATTCAGTGGCCACTTCTATATTTTGATTTTGGGGAGTTAGTCCGAGGTGGGCGGTAACTGCGGCTACGCGTTTCCACCAGCCTGGATAACAATTGGTATATCTACCCTGGCATTGCCTAGTTGTGCCGTGTCACCTACCATACCGAGCCTTTACTACGAGTTTCTATTTGTGTCGTACCTATGGAGTATCCTCTGGTAGCTTCCCGATCAGGAGGTATTACGGTACTGTATAGACTATTGGCATTATTTGTGTTAAGGGCTATATGGGTAACCCCTTAACGCTATTTAAAAGTAAGTTTATTTTATAAATAGACACTATTATAATAGCGCAATATACTACATAGTAAATAGTTTAACGGATCCTTAGGAGATGTAAATCCCGAACATCTCTTGAGTTACTGTACTCATATTTATTTCTGTTAATTTAACTCACATAAGATCTTTTAGTCTGACTCGAGTGTTTTTGTCTTTTCAAATTCGCTCGGGTCAGTCCGAGCGTTTCAGGATCGAAGACTTTAGCTTTGAAGGACGAAGACGAAGGAGTCGTATTATTATTATCTATAGTATTGCACCACACTCTAAATTTCCGCTGCATTGATTGTATTGGTATGTGTAACTCTGATATTCATTGTATAAGTAAAATAAATATTTTGTAAACAGTTATCATGAACTGTATATTGATTATTATATTTTATCCTTCCGCTGTGAGATTCTATTTTGTTTTATTTCTTCTCTGTTTTTCTTATTTACCCCATAACAATCCGCCCTTGCGTATGCTTTGAATTGGCACGTGTGTCGGTTTAAAGTGTGCGAAAAGGCGGGATGTTACATTTCAGGTTTAAACATTTCAGATTGAACTTCATCTTTAAGTTTTAAACTCTACTTTTAAATTTTCAAAACAGAAAGACAGTTTCTGTTTTAAGTTTAAAACCAAACTTGGATTTAAAACATTTCAAATTTAATTCAAAGATCTAAAATTTAAAACTTACTGAATACAAATTCAATTTCAGATTCAAGGCTTAAATTCAGATTTTTGATTGCATCTTACCCTCACTGCAATTTTTTAATAAACCTGGAAAACAGGTTTTGATCAACTTAAAAAACTGCAATATTTACATTTTAAAAACTCAAATTATTACAAAATAAACAGAATTCAAACCTTTGATTTCATATTTAAATTCAGTTTAAATTTTATGCTTATTTCAGGTCTTAAATTTATTTTTTTAAAAACTTACTTTTAAAATTTTAAAACCTGGAAATATAATTCTGCAAATCCTAAAACCTAAAGCACTGAAACAACCCGAGCTACCACTATCTTACTTCGAGTCAACACCATCCCTACTCCGAGTCATTTCCCAATTCCCCCCGAGACAAACCCGAGCAACCCAAACCCTGCAACACAAAAACACACTACCATCAACATGCACACACCTCTGCACTGTGCACCCAACCACCAACTCCGGCCATCACTGCCATCACCAACGACCCTCTTCCATCAACCAGAATCCTAAACATCTACCTTCAAACCTCAAATCCCCAATATTCAACTCGAATTTTGAATTCAAGTTTACAACTAGAACCTGGAAACAGACCATACCCCAAAACCACCAACCTGTCAACGCTTCAACCAATCACCTCCGACCACCGCTACCCCTAAAACTCCGGTGAAGTCTTCGACTACCCACCATCTTCCAATGCCCAAAGAATAGTTGAACTCGATCAACTGTAACGGCCGAAAAAAAATCGAACTACCCAACTCAGTAAAACTAGGGCTCTTACCTAAGAATCCCAAATTCAACACCATAATTAAATTTCAATTCAAACTAAAAAATTTCCCTATGTCACTGATCATTACATTATCACCAAAAGAAATTTTAATCCAAACGGTCATCAAAATCCACAGAGTTCACTCAAATTATGAAATACAGAAAGGTTTAAACTGTTCCCAGTATAAGGTATTAAAATTTTAAATTTTTCTTTTGAAAATCTGAATGTTGGAAGTAGTTTTAATTTCTAATCCTGAACCATTGATTCATGATACTTAAATTTTTTTCCAGTTTTACAAAATCTAGCTGTATTGTTATGATCCAGGCAACACAGAACTATACAGCTTATAAAACTTTTGAATTATAATTTTATCATGTAATAAACAAATTCCATTCAAATGCTAAACCATAATAGCAACCAGATCAAGTAAAAAAAACTATTTATCAAATTTTGAACTTAACTGTAATAAATCAGAAACTTGGAAATCAGACATGCATTGTATATCATATATACACAGGCAGTTTAAAAAAAACATATACAAAAGATTAAACTCATCAGATAACAAGCATGCAACCCTACTTAATTTATTTAAATTAGGTGTTACTCACCTGTATAATGATGCAGACCCCAGATTTTTAAAATGTTGATGCAGATGCCAATTTCCAGTTTAAAGATTCATGAATGCAGGCTTCTTGTTTTAAATCTTGATTCAAAAAAAAAGCTTCCAGATTGGTGCAGGTTGCTTAAATGCAGATGCAAATTCCCCCCAGGTTGTTTTTGAATACATGCAGGCTTCATGCTTGCAAATGAAATGCAGATTCTTCTTGACAAAAAAATTGAAATGCGGGCCTTTCTTTGTTTCCAGATCAAATGCGGGTTGTAGTTTGTTGCTTGCAGTTTTAAAGAGGAGTTACATGCTTTGTGTAATGCAGGTTTTTGAATATTTGAAAAAAGAGAGGAGTTGAATGCAAGTTGTTTACAGATTTGAGAAATGCAGTTTGAAGAGATGAACAAAATTTCAGATTTCTTTTAGAATGAAAAATGAATAAAAAAGAAAGGAAAGAAAATGCAAGTTTTATATAACAATAATTGATTTAAATTAAAATTAAAGGAAAACAAAATTAAACAATGACACAAGTAAAAGAAATGGACACATGTAAATTCTCATGTTCAAATTCATAACACATGTTCATTTAGGATTTTATTATGCTTACACATGTATCTTTTAAATGGTTTTGTTATTTAAATTAAGTATTAAAGAAAATTAAACTTAATAAATGCATGTTCATATTTAAAATTGTATTTTAAATTTCAAATTAAATTTACAAATCAAAATTATCAATCAACATTTAAAAAGAATTAACACAAACATTTTGTAACTTATTTTAATATTCAAACTTTAAGTCAAAAATGAATTTTTAAACAAATGAAAACATTTTTCTTATATTTAAAAATCATATAGTATTTTATTAAATATTTTTGAAAAGCTTAAATTAAAAATAAATCACAATTCCTATTTCAAAACATTAAAAATTATGTTATACTAATTTAACAACTTATCTATTTAAAATATATATAAATACATACACATTATTAAATAGAAAACAATTTTATCATTTTATTAAAAATAAATTCACAAATTAAATGTTTAAATAAAGAAAATTATTAAATCAAACCAAATTTATTAACAAAAATATCAATTCAATTTAAATTTAAACTTAGATTATTAAATTTAAATTGCCATAAATTCCGGGATATTACACTTAATATTTATTACGATCCCAAAAGTTCTGTTATGTTGAGTTACTTGTATTCATTAGACCTGTCACATGATGAATTGGCTTTCATACCCACAGATTGCGATTTCCCAAATGTCTTTATTAAAGTTGCCAGTCTTCCTCCTCATTGGGAGATCGAATTTTGAATTTATTTAGAAGTGAATACTAGGCTGGTTGCATTACCCCTTAGGCATATGGCTCTGAGCGAAAGTGCGAGCTTAATAAATAGGTGAATGAACTGTTGGAGAAGCACTTTATTTGAGAAACATTTTCAGAAGGAGGAGCACCTATTGTCCTTTCCACTAAAGAAGATTCCTCTTTGAGGCTTGTATTGTTTATCGCAAATTGAATAAGCTAACAAAGAAGAATAATTATCCACTACCATATATAGACGATCTCGTTGATCAATTAGTTGGGGCAACGTTATTCTCTTAGCTAGACTTGGCTACTGGATTACGTCGATTGCGTGTGGCCAAGAATAGTATCCAGAAAATCGTTTTTCATACACTTGATGGACTTTAAGGGTGGTTAGTCATGGCATTTGGACTGACCAATGGACCGACATATTTTTTCGACCTCATGAGTTGAGTCATTAAAGGATTGCAAATTAAGTTTGTGCTGGGATTTATTGATAATATATTTGTTTGTTCGAAAAGCAAGGAAGAGCACCCATTACATTTGATAGAATGTGCTCGATGTTCTTTGTGGACATTAGTTGAAGGCGAAAATTCCCAAATGTCACTTTCTGAACAAGGAGGTTCACTTTCTTGAACATGTTATTTCTGAGAAAGGACTGTCAGTTGATCTTAGTAAAGTTGCTATAGTGCAAGATTGGCATGTATCGAAAAGTGCTATGGAGGTAAGAAGTTTTCTTGGTTTGGATGGATATTATCATAAGTTTATTGAAGACTTCAAAAATATTTTTTCACTATTGACATGCCTTACCAAGAAGAATCCAGTCTTCTTCTGGGGCTCGAAGTGCCAGCATGCTTTTATTATACCAAAAGAGTTATTGACTAGCACACCTGTTTTAATACTCCTTGATGGTTTGAAAGCGTTTGCGTTGTTTATGCTAGAATACAAATGCTCTAAACATTTGGAGAACATAATAAAACGAAGAAATCAAATTAAAATGAGAAAGAACAACATATAGAAATTTATAGTGGTCGGCTAATCTTGGCCTACTTCCACTCAAGCTTTGTTAATGATTTTGCAAAGTTTTTTCAAAAATGATTATATGGTTCGGTAGTTTATAGATCAGTGATGATTCAACAAATTACAACAAAATTACAAAAAGTTAGAATGCAAAAAAGAGGATCTCAAAATAGTGCTTATCATCCTTTATTTCTAGACAAAGGTCAATGGATTTATCTGTAGCACATTCCCTACCGCCTGAAGAAGATGCTCTATAAATATCATGGCCGAGTAGCGATCTTTATGGATCGGTACCGACCTAAAGCTTATAAATCAGTAGCGATCCATGGCTATCATTCATTGACCTTTATTTACTCATCTGAGATTTGAGGATGGCTCGCATCTTCCTTCGAAAGTTAACTATCTTGATATGAGCTTGAATTTTAAAGGAATCCTTGGTTCGTTGGCTAATTGAAGGTATTTAGGTTAATTGTTTAAAACTCGAAATTACCAATTAATGTTCGAATCATGGATTTCTAGCGAACCATCCCACATTGCATGCTTTGGTCAACAACCATCTTAGATCCACATGGCATAGGGTAATTGCTAATTTTGGGAAACTTTCAGGGATTGGTACCGAACTATGGTGATTGTTTGGTGCCAATCGAACACTTTATCTTGAATTTTTTTTGGATTTTCCATTTGGAGCTCTTTGGTATGTAGGCTATCTTCAAGGGTGATTGGTAGATCCATGGTTAAATCTATGGACTGCAACTGGTATTTGGATCCCAAAGTCATCATTTCGGATTTTTGCTCTGCTATCTGACTATTTAATCGATCTGACTCATTCAAACATGGCTTGGTCCTAAAGCTGGATAACAATTGCCTCTAAAGTATATCTTGTGTTAACAAGATATGCTATGGATCAAGACAAACCATTGATTTCAGGCCATCAGTTTCAAATTCTATTATGATCAGGTACTTTCTATTTCATGAACCATTTTCGTGGACCGACATGTCTTCTGTAGATCGCCGTACCACTTTGAATAGTTTTAGACTAGCAACTCTTGGATGGTATAAGAACTAGGCGTGTTGCTCAAGTTCGCTATTCCAATTCTAGGAAGCCATCAATAATCATCTCTTCGAATTGTTCAGGTAGGATCCCCTATCTGGAACTTCATTTGGTTTGTCATTATATTCCTCAATAAAACCATCATCATATTTCATATTCATTTTATCATTATTATTACTTTCGTTTCTTAACTTTTTTTTAACTTTTTTCTCGGGATCGGAACCGTGTACTTAGACAATTTTTCTACCTACTTGTTTGGGTCGATATATACTTATACACGAGTTAATACATGAGTTTTCACTTGATTTCACTTCTATTGAGTGTTCTTTAGCCGCATTTTACCATTAACATTCCAAACGATTTTGTTTCCAATCTTGACCTAATGTTGCCGCCTCTGACTTTGAACCGCCGCCTTATATTTCTGCCATCGATCATTACTGACACCACCACCGCTAAATTCATCACCTATAGATCCAATTATACGAACAGAACCACACTGCTAATCCAAACTTAAGAGCCAAACCAATCTAGAACTCAATCCTCTTTAACCTGATACAGGTAGGCGGTGGCGCGAGTTCGTTCGACTTGCCAGTGATTGACCATCACCTTTCTTTAATCGTGCCTTGAAACTCTATTTTCTCCCTTCTATGGACCGATGGTCAATCCAGCACTTAAATAAATTTTCAAGATTCTAACCAATTTTTTTTGTCTTGTACTTAATAGCTTGGCTTGAACCTCAAGCATACTTAGGGATTTCCAAGGAAAAACTTTAGCTCTGCTTTGAATTTTGCATTGTACAATTTCCATAGGTTGGCTTCGAGTAAAACTCAAGTTTAGCTTGAGCTTTTCAAGCTAAAACTGGATTTCCCATGTGATTTCAAATAACAATTTTATAGGTTTAAAGAGGAGGTAAAATGGAGTTCTAAGGCAATTTTGGTTTAATGGTGATAGATAATTATGATTCTTCGGGATAGTTACAGATAACAATCACGTTAAATGCACTCCGGTACTCAAGTGGGATGTTTATTACATAGATCGGATGGCTTCTGATAACAATCACGTTGAATACACCCTATTATTCAAGTGGACTGTCTGCTAGTCCTATGTAATTTATAGTGTCTTTTATCAAATAACGATATGAATTGCATGCTTTGGACATTAGACACATGCACTACACAGTTTGAATTGTAAATTATTGCTCCATGTCGATCTATGTGATCTGATCGATCAATACACGTTGATATCTATTGGGTCTTATACATCTACTACACCGGGCTTTCAATTTCGACATAAAGGTTAAAGTCTTTTAACTTGTTCAATATCCCTTTTGTGTGAAGTTTTAATAGTTATGGATCGTCGACGCTCCTCGCATCCGTCTGCAATGGCAGCAGGTTGGTCGATAACAAAATACATCGAGTTTGATACTGAATCTTGTTCGATGGCAGTACCTATGACAATGTCTAGTTCTACACCTCCTCGGTCTCAACTAGCCACCGAATAGATCGGGATTTAGAGATAATTCCTTTTTTGTGAGTCGAAGAACTTGCTATAGAGGTTGCCCTTGATATTGACATAGGCGATGCCGTTAGATCACTAAGATTCTCTGGTGTCTAAAGTAGATTTGGTTTCTCTCATATGGATATGGGAGAGACATGGGACTCCTTATAAATTCATGTTGGTTCTTGCATGTTATCAATGGGTACTCCTCCCACTTGAGGGGTATACGACCTATAACCGATATATGTGTATGGCTGGACATGTTCCGCCATTCAGTCATCTTATTTGTACAACACACGGTTCACGAAGCTTGCCCAAGCCCAATTACATCCAAACAGCTATGCCTTCTTGGACAATATGTATATGGTATTCATTGGCATTTGAACCGGGTGCCCATTACTGAGGAAATCCATTATTTATACAGCTTCAAACACCGAAAGAGGACCCCTTCGCTCACTTTCTTAGAACCTTTCATGGGCTGTCGGATCGTGTTAGGGCTTTGGAATAATTTGATTTATTTTAAGGATAAGTTTTTGTTTGTGTGTTATCTGCCCAGCTTTGCACGAAAGTGGTTACCTAAACGTAAGTCTTGCGCTAATTTCTTTTTTTGAGCAAAGTTAGCCGGTTTTATAGTAGGTCGTGCCATTGTTATTGATAGTGGAAAATAGGTCTTTAACACTTGAACAGAACAACTATGTTGGTTTTATATTGGCCAACCCACTTAAAAAAAAGGAAAAAAGGCATGGGAGAAAGGCAAGATGCCTAAACTACTAAATACTAGATGGAACTATGTATCTTCCCCAGGGGATGAACTACAGTCATCATTGTTTGATACTGGAACAATGACACGAATAAAAGCAACAAAAAGAGCTACATAGTTAGGAGCATAGTCCACTAAATCACATGAGTAAAGGTATTTTCGATCCTAGTTCTCATCAGCCAAAAAATTTCAATTATCATCACCATCCTCTCCAAGATAGGAAAGAACAAGCACTTCACCCTCGACGTGATAATGTAACATACATTCCTCACCGTCTCCACCAACAAACATATAAAAGTTAGCAAATTCCAAAGAATACTCATTTCAGATTAAACATTGACCTATGCACGCTAGTAGGAGGATCAGTAATAGTAGGTAGAGAATCTACAGGGACAAAAGGAGGAGAAAGAACCAAAGGCTTAGGAACTGCTTAAAAACCGGCCTAGGGAGAGGAATCTTGACAAGAGGTGGCAAGGAAGCACTAACAGGCCTGGATGGGTAGGAGTACGTACTATGAGCAGAAGACCGATAAGAAGAACAAATATAAGAATTCTAGCTACATTAAACATCGACTTCCACATCACGCCCTTCAGTTAATCTCACTTTCAATTTAGATGGAAAAGGCTTCGAAGGAGTAATTTTAATTAAAGCTCTGGCATACTTCCAGCTATTTCCATCAACAGTACTAGAATCAATGCGTTGAAGATTGCCATAAAGACAAGCCAACTAATCAAACTAATCAAAGGCTGCAGGACAGATGGGATGTGAGTGAGAGTGGCCTATATCGGAATTGTAAGGATTTGATTGCCAACCTTGCCAACCGTCAAGCTCCAAGGGGTGATAATAAAATGCATCCCATTGATGATTGACGGATCCGCCTTAAGAACACGAAGCCTGTCCTCTCTATTTAAGAATTTGAGATAGTACATGGTATCAACATATTGAACATGAAGACTACCTCTTCATTTTCAAACCCGATTACAATGGACATAGACATCTCTGTAAGGAGGGGACGAATCCAAGAAAAATCCAACCAAATAACCAGACCAGTAAATAAGACCCTCTTCGATAACTTCAAGGGGAGCTACATTACACCATCAACATCCATAGTATCAAAAGAGCAAGGAGCAAAAGCCTAGGATCCATCTTTCCTCCATATAGCCACATTGTTGGCATTACAAATCTCTTTGGATTCTTATTACATAGAATGTTCTCTGTAAATGGAATTCGACTAGGAGAAGTACCTCATTCATCAATACTTCTAAATCAGCTTTCACTTACAGGTCTTTTGACCATATATTCCAAATATATTCGGTCTACAGGTTCGGTTGACTGGTGGTGATCGAGATCTGTTTTGAGTGTTTGACCTGTGGAACGCTCTCGGGCATACTCTCGGTACCTAGGTTCTCTTAACTCTGGGAGATCCATTTGTCCAACATTCCCCTCTTATGATTCCCATGCATTGTATCAGCAGTAGTAGCTCGATATTCAACATTCTGATAATCTATAACATGTTCAAAGGTCAGATCCATGCCGCCATCCAAAAGGCGAGCTCTGGGCCCAACATCAATTGGATCGGTACCGTTCCGTCCACTTGGATCGGTACCAATCCACAAACCAGAGTCATGGGTTTTTCTTCTTCCTCGATATGATGCCTTGATAGTGTTTTGGGTCCTTTTCTACTTTCTATCCCTTTATCTCTAGTCGTATGATGAGGAACTTTTAGGTTCTGAACTTGAATCCCTCATACTCCTTCTTCGACTGTTCTGTGTTAGTTTATTCAGCAGTCTTAAGTTTTGTCGCATTTGCTAGTTTGTCTCCTTGTGAATCACCTGGAATTTATTCTTTATATGCTTCCTCGTTTAATCCTTTTCCACTCTGGTCATGACATCAGCTGGATTCTGGATCTTTGGATGTTCTGGTTAAGCAGCTCTGTCCATATTGTAAGTGTCTTGGTTCTCATCATCATTAGCAGTAGTGGAATTTGTAGTGTGTTCTCTCCTTGATGGGCCATGGCGAGTAACTTCCCTTAGATTACTGAAAATCAAAATAGTAAAGCTATAGGTTGGAAAATTGGATCAGTCTCTTGGATCTATGAAATCCAATAGTGGATAATGGATCCAAGTTACCTGAGAATAGGATCTCCCGGTGAAAGCACCAAAATGTTTGAACAAAAATTGGCACAAACACCCAGAATATTAAGTAGAGAATAAATAGTGAAGAAATTTAAATAAAAACGAGTAGAGAAGAATACACAGCAATTTATAGTCGTTTGGCTAATGTTGGCCTATGTCCACTTAGTAATTTTACCGATTATCTTACTGATTACAAGAAGAAGTTCTTACAAATCGATATAAATCCGACAGTGATTACAAGAAAATAGAGTAAGTGAAGGAAATAGCCAAAAGATCCTTAGAAATGAGCCTCATCCCTCTATTTAAAGATGTAGGAAGCCTAAAATCCTACTCAGTGATCTGTACCTCGTTTTCTACGCCATAGACTGATTCTCTAAGAAAATAGGTTGACACTTTAGAATTTTATGTGGATCGGTACCGATCCATATGCTTAGATCAGTATCGATCCATGAGACGTACAAAATGGTTGTCTTGAACTTCCTAACTTGACTTGACTGGTGATTAGCTTCATGATTCCAAACTTTTTTACACCATTATTTGCTTGTTTTTATGTCCAAATGATGGATTTATGGAAGTATAGAGTTGTTGATTCAAGTGCTCATAGAGATCAATAGAGATTTACATGGGATCAACAACATAACACATGGAATGGGTTTCTAGCATTAAGTAGAATGAATAAGAGGAGCCAGGGCAAGTTTAGTGGAGTTTTCATTAACCAATACCGATCCAACTTCTTGTTGAATTTTGATCTTTTGTTTCTTGTGTTGGTTTGGCTTCTACCTAGTGACTTCATTTGTACTTGGCTTTTGGACTCTGGGTAATTCACCATAAGGAAATTGGTTGTCACTAGATGAAAGAAGTGGGATCGGTACCTATCAATGAGTTGGATCGATATTGATCCAACACTTTGCTGGAATTGGGCTCGTTTTCTTCTGAGCTCATTTTGCTTCCACCTTCTGACTCTAATTGTACTCGTTCTCTAGACCTTGTTGGCTATCTCTCCAGGGTTCCTGCCTTGATAGTTTCCAAGCTCGATTTGTCAAGTTTATCCAAATGCTACCTAGCCAAAAGGCATGATAACACTTCTATTAACCCTTTGCGTGAAGGAGGCTTATCTTTGCGTACACAAGCTACACTAACTAAATCAATTATTGCGTCTACTCCTATTCCGACTTTATTATATCTCCTGACAGTGAATGACCCATGCTTTGGATAAGGAGGCTATAGGAAATCTTCATGGGATTCAAGGAGACGAAGACATTGTTATTACTGGAGTCAATGAACACTCACTAGGACCATCTATGCTGGAGATGCAACAATCGCAGACCATGTTAACGAAGGAAATCAAAAAGGAAAAGTTTGATGACATTCCTCCTCCTTTTTCATTTTCAACGCCTACGATACCAATCGTGGTTCTTGTCGGAACTAGGCCAGCCCACAGCGGAATTTATGGGTGAATTTCAAAAAAGTTCCCTTATTGGATTTTTCTGGGCCTATGAATTCTAATTTATTCAAAATATTTCTATATTTTATTTAAATAAAAGCTTTTATTTTATTTAAATTTACAATATGATATAGTATTATTCAAATTTTTGTTATGATATACATATACATATACATACACACATACATACATACATACACACACATACATACATATGTGTGTATGTCATACATGCACATATGTTTTTGAATGTATGGCATATCAATCCATGCAAGGTATAACATGCCCGTATATAGATGTTGGGATTTACATTGCAACCGACACATTAGCTCATCCAATATGCAAATATATTATCTAAATTTGTGTGTATACACACACACTTTTGTTTTGTAATAAAATATATCTCTATGTATATAAATTAAAATTTTATTTTGTATATAACTTTTTATTAACATATAAATATTTGTAAATGAATATAAATATATAATATTACCAAAATGTATATATTGATTAATATATAAATATGTTTATATCATTTTGAGATATAATAAAAAATATAATTTTTTGTTGTAATGTTGAAAATAGTACTTATATATATAAATGAATATATTAAATGCTTGTATGTATTTGTATAATAAAATATATATTAATATAAATAAAATTATAAAATAGTTTTATTTAAATAAATAAATATGTGTTTATATATTGATCTAGTCTTGTGCATGGCTTAATATATATTTTTAAATTATATATATATATATTTTTATAAAAACATTTTAAGATTATTTAAAAACTAATAAAATTACTTTATTCGAAACTAATTTTAAATTTGAAAATTCTAGCATATTTTAAGCGAAAGTTTTATAATTTTAAAATTTATTATATAAATTTATAATTTAAAATAATTTAAAAATACAATTCAAATTTTGTTTTTGTTTAAATATTTAAAAATACAAACGATGTTTTTTAATTTTCAAATATGGGTTTAATATATATTTGTATAATATTTTATTTTTTGATATATATATAATTATTTATATAATAAAATGATTTAATAATTATTTAAAAATAAATTATAAATAATAAAAATATTTTATTTTTGTCGAAAATAATATACTTATTAAAAATTATATATAAAATTTAATTTTATATTTTACGCAAGTGTACATAGTATTTGAATTTTAAATCATATAAATATATGTATATATTATACATTAAATTATTTGAATAAAAAAATGATTTTTTTTCATTTTAATTTTGAGCCATGCTATACAGAGATTATTAACCTTCTTTTTATATATAAACATATACACATATACATATAACCAATCTAAATTATGAGCTTAAAAGACTAGAAAGATAGGAAGGAGGAGATCAACCAATGAAGGAATGAGGATGGAGGCTCCAAAAGATCAAGAGCAAATGAAGGTAGATATGCTTAAATAGAGAAAAGAAAGGAGAGAATTTAGTATCTCATCTTTTACTCTATCTCCTTTAATCTTATCCATCCATTATCATGCCTCTCTAGTCCATATTCTATCCTCCCATAACCTTATATTTTAGCCAAAATAATCAGCCTTTGTTATGGGCCTTAAACCCATTCAAAGCCCAAATAAATATTTTTGCGTTTAAATCAAATTTAAACAGGTATGATATCGTCTATTAATTAATATATTTATAACTATTATAAATATATTTAATAATATTTATTCGTCAAATAAAAATCAAATTTTATAATTAATATTTCATAAATATTAGATAATTTAATTAATTTATAACAGTTACAAATTAACTAAATCATTTGGTCAAAGGAGAATTCGTCATTTCGGTTGTGTGACTCGTCAGGTGTGAATTTGTTAGCGATTAATATCGAACTATTCAGATATTAATGTTCACACTTCACTTAGCAGGTGGTACAAGCCAAATTTATCGCTTACTTGGTTTTGGTAAAATTTAATTTTACTTTGTTAAGCATTATCCGGTTGTGACTATTATTTACACTAATTCTCTTCGTCCAAATTTTATCACTTTGGGCTTATGGAACTTGGTAACATCGTCCACATTCAACTCTATAGTTCAAACACAAAGTCCTTGGTTCAATAATAGCAATTATTATTAACCAAATTACTCTAGCTAGAGACTTTGACTTGAAGTTGACTTATGTTGACTGTGATACTAACCCCATTTAACAATTATATCTGTATGATTGTTTGCATGATCCCCAATCGATGGATAATGTTTTTGACTATGATCTTAATCAACTTCTTCGTGGTGATGGTGGTAAGTGGATCTGCTTCGATCTATTTCTTGAAATAGTCAACTGCAACAATGGCGTATTTTGCTTCGCCTTACGATATCGACAGAACACCAATGATGTTAGTCCCTCATACTACAAATGGCTATAGGCTAACTATTTGTTTAATTTACGTTGGTGGGGCTCTAAGAATCTTCACCAACCTTTGGTATTTATCACGCCTTCTGGTGTAATCGGCCGCATCTCGGTTGATCATTGGCCAAAAATATCCATAGCAAAGAATCTTTCTTGCTAATGTCTTTCCTTAATGTGGTCATCACAGGCTCCTTCATATACATCCAGATGGATCCTTTTGGCCTCATTATTGTTGACACATCATAGTAGGGTAGCAGAGAAACCTCTTCTATATAATATGCCTTCCTAAAAATAAACCATGCAGCTTTGCATATGAGCTTTCTTCGTTCATTTCTTCCATTTGGAAGGCTCCCCTTCAGTAAATACACCTTGATCGCAGTCATCCTTGATTCTCTTTCAATCTCAGCCACATCCAATCGACATCCATCTAGTCGATGCCCGGAGCTGATAATACCTCCATTGGAACCATACCAATGAGTTGTGCATCCCTATAGCTAGCCAACTTGGCTAAATATCGGCCTTCATTTTCTTTTCCCTAGAGATATGAGTTATTTTATAAAATTCAATGTTATTGGGTAGTTCTATAACTTTAATCAAAAAAGAGGCTATCCTTACTCCCTTAGCTTGAAATTCTTTCCTCACCTGGCAGACCACCAATTGAGAGTCGCTATATGTATGTAAGATTTTAAGTCCCATTTCCTTCGCAATCTTGAGTCCGGCGATCAATGCTTTATATTCGACTTCATTGTTTATTGCGAGGAACTCTAGTTTCAGGGCACAACAAATTGATTATTCCTCGAGAGTTACAAAAACACTCTTGCCTTCGAGTAGCATTCATTGGATGCTCCATCCGTGAATAACTTCCATTGAGCGCTTCACTCTATAATCTCCTCTATATCATTATGTCGAGCGGTGAACTTCAAAATGAAATCGGCCAATATTTGTCCTTGGACTGATCTCTAGGGATGATATGATATATAGTACTAACTTAATTTGATATTCCATTTTAACAATCTTCCTAAAGTTTTGGGTCGTGTAGGGACTGCCTTAAAGGTTGACCAGTCAGCACTTTATTTGGATGAGCTTGGAAGTAGGGATGGAGTTTTGTTGATGCGATCAATAAGAAATAGGCTACTTTCTCCAACTTTGGATAATTTCCCTCTGCTCTTATGAATTGCTTGCTGATATAATACAATGGCCTTTGGATTCTGGCTTCCTTGTGTACCGGGACAACAATTTAAGCGTAAACGGATACCGCCAAGTAAACAAATAAATCCTCCCTTTCTAAAGGCTTTGATAAGATGGATGATCTCTCCAGATGATCGACTAAGGCTTGAAAAGAATCCTTACACTCTTGCATCCAAAAAGCTTTCTTTTCCATTTATTGAGGACATCAAAGAATGGTATACACTTTTATATTGCTTTCAAAGTAAACCTACTCAACGTGGCTACCTTCCCTTTAAAGCTTTGCACTGCTTTTATCATTTCTGGGTTTTTAACATTCCTCAAGGCCTCGATCTTTTCTAGATTTAAAACTATATGCCTTATTAGTTTACTATGAAATCCAAGAATTTCCCTGATGTAACTCCACATTTAAGCAGGTTGAGTTTCATCCCATGTCTTTGGAGCACGCCAAACATTTTTGACAGGTCTTCCAAATGGTTCGTTGATTTTTGTGAATTCATTAACATATTGTCCACATAGACTTCAATTGTACGCCCGATCTGAGTCATGAACATCCAATTTGCTAGTCACTGGTAGGTTTCTCCTGCATTTTTCAGACCAAATGGCATAACAAGGTAACAACACAATCTCAGGTTGATTATGAAGTTGGTATGTTCTTGATCTAAGATATGCATCAGAATTTACTTGGAATATGCATCCATGAATAATAATAATTCATGGTCGGCCATTGACTGGTCGATCTTTGGCAACATGAAGCTATTGTTTGGGCATGCCTTATTCAAGTCTAAATATTCGATGCATGTTTGCCATTTCCCATTAGACTTCTTGTCTAGGACTGGAGTTTATACCAATTCAAGGTATAGAGCCTAAAAGATGAAGCGCTGGCTTTTAGCTTATTCACCTCTTCCTTGAGCGTAGGGGATCGCTTTGGATTTAGGCTGTGCTGCTTTTGCTTCACAGGAGGACACTGGGGGTTCATAATGCGTGGCACACTATCTCTAGTGATATTCCATACATATCAAAATGTATCCAGGAAAACACATCCAGATTTTCCTAAACGAACCCTGTTAGCTCCTTCTTTATCTTTGTACCGAGTTGAGATCCGATTTTCAGGACCGAGTGGTACCATCTTGATCGATCAGGATGTTGATCATAAACTCGGCTGGGACCGCCCTTGTATCCTCTTGCTCTTTCTTCAAATTCATATATAGCTATGTGGCTATGTCGACCGAGTCAGGGCTTAGGTAGTGATTGCTATGCACCAATTGATTTGAAATAGAGATCTACTTCCATTCCTTTTTCTCGTCCCTTTGCTTCCCTTAGCTCTATAATGTAGCGTTCATATCCCACATTCTGGTCATCTTGGATTACTCCTACCCCATCCTCTGTTTTCATTGCTAAGCAGCATAGAGCTAGGGCTACCCTGAAACTTGCAAGGGCCGGTCGGCCCAAAAAGGCACCGTACGTAAAACAAGTCCATTATTATCAACCACACTCTCTTTGGTCACCTTCACCTAAAACCACTAGTCAATCTACATACCCTACAGGTTCTACAACCTCTCTGATAAATCCCTCAATCTATGACTTACATAGCTTCAGTTCCGACCATCCATCATCATCTGGTCATAAGCTTTTCTGAATAAAATATTCATGGAACTGCTGTAATCAATAAGAACTTTCCTCACGGTCACTAGTCCAATCATGGCCAATATCACTAGAGGGTCAAATTTTGGTGCTTTGGCCCTGTCAGCATTGTGGTTTCTAAATACAATATAATCTGTCATAGTTTTCAATTGCTTTATTGCAGCTCCATCTTTGATGTAAAGTAACCCTCTTATACCACTTATTTTAACGAACTCTCATACCTCTTCATTTCATTCAAGCTCTTCAACTGGATGAGGCCCACTAGTTATTATGTTAATAATAAGTCTTTTCTAAGCTCCTTAGGCTCATCATCACTAAGATCGGCTTGACTCCAATAGATAACTGTCCCTAAGCTGAGTATTTCCTTATCCGCTATCCTGTGGTGCTTTCACATACTTTTGGAGTTTCTTCTTCCAAATCAGATCTTCAAATCATAAATGTCTATATTCGTTTTGTATTATTTCCATGCTTCTTGTAAAGTGATAGTACTTCTAGGACCTTTTTTTACCTCTCAATCAATTCCTTCGGAGTTAGTTCCTTATAATGCTCAGTACCTTGCTTTGCAAGGTACATATTTCCAACTGTATTACTCAGCATCATATAATCTTTGTAATTACTGAAACCTTGGACATTTCTTGAAGTCCAGCTTTCTACCTCCATCACCCTAGTTATTTCCCCACTGATTACTATCTTTGTTTCCAACATTAACATCGACATTTCTGGAAATTTCGCCGATTTACAGCTATGTTACTTTGAACCACCTCGGTTGATAATCCACCACTAGTTTTCCCAATATTTGTACCTGCCTCTTCCAAGTGTAGGTGTTAGGTCGCCTTTTTGTAAAACTCTTCCATGGTTGGTGGTGATTTCATCATTAACCATTTACCAAAATTTGTATCGGGATGTATTCCTCTGATCAAAGCCATCGAAATAATGTCCTCCTCGACATTACTTACCCTTATTGCAGATATGTTAAATCTACTCAAAAGAGTCCTAAGATTCTCCAGAATTCTAGAAAAGGTTCGATAATGACATTACATCTTTTGGACGGGTTGCATGTAGTCAAAACTACTCAACAAATCTCCTAGCCAGCTGATTGAATGATGATATGGATCTCTGCGCAAGCCTGGTGAACCACATCGTAGCAACACCCTCTAAAAATATTGGGAAACAACAACAATAATAACGTCTGTGGCCCTTGCCATATTCACATGCGACTTATATTTTAACAAATGTTGTCTAGGGTCCGTTGTCCCTTTATAGGACGACATTTAGGCATAGTGAACCTCCTAGGGTACTCCTCCCGCAATATCCCCTCCATGAATGGGTTCCTATCGGGAGAAGAATTTCGTTCATCATTATTTCTACACTGGTTTTCACTCACTAGCTTCTTTACCATATCCACTAAAGACTCTGGTTCTATTGGGTCTACTGAATGGTGATAATTATGGCCTACCCCGGTTGTTTGGCTCTGCAATCGATCTTGGTTAGTGTCGTGATATCTGGGTTCTCCTGTCTTTGGGAGGAACCATTCATCTAGTTGATCGAATTCTATGATTTTTACCCGACGGATCAACAACAACTGTCCGAATTTCAGCATACTAGCCACCAACAACAAGACCATCTCCATAACCAACATTATCATCCAAATCAACAGCATCTCGAGCACCCAAATCACGACAAGTGGGATCGGTACCAACCGAAAGAGACAGATCAGTACCGACCTATGCTTGTGCATTTTGAGCTTGTCCAACCTATTTTTTGAGGTTTTAGTCTTCTTCCTTTTCATTTTCTACTTCTCTTCTCTATGATTTTCATTGGACAAGGAGGAACTTTCTTCTTTTGAATTGGAAGTTGGTAACTCCTTCATGTTCCTTTTATGGCCCTAGGATGACTGAGTCATCAAATTCATATTTTCCTTTATCTTCTTAATCACTACATTCTGGTTTTCAAGCAGCTTGTCATTCAATTCTTTCATCACCCTATCCATCCTAACCCGGGTGATCATATCTAAAGCGCTTTGTATTATTAGTTTGGATGGTTTCTTCAATGTGTTGAGAGCCAACGTTCTCAAAAATGTTAATGGTTCTGGAGACAATAAATTTTTCCTTAGCACTTTATGGACCCATTGCTTTGGCAGATCCTTTGATAGACCTAGCAAAATCTAAATAATCATGGATCTCAGGAATGAAACTTGTAGATCTACTTCATGGATTGAAGAAATAAAAAAATAGAAGATAGATCTAAGCAGCAAGAGATTAATACATTCTTCGTGAAAGAATCAATATGTTTATGCCAAAAGTTGGCACAAACGCCCTAAAGATTTATAGAAGAGAATAAAATAACAAAATCAAATTAAAATGAGAATGAAAAAAACACATCAGATTATAGTGGTTCATCCAATCGATGGCCTACATCTCCTCGAGCTTTATTAATGATTCTACAAAGTTTTTACAAACGTGATCTTATGGATCGATAGCATATGGATTGATGGTGCTCTAAGAAATTACAAAATAGTATAAAAATTTAAAATGCACAAAGGAGAATCTCAAAATAGTTTTTATCACCCTCTGTTTATAGATGAAATCAATGGATTTATCTCTACCACATTCTCCCAAGTTCCCCACTTCCTAAAGAAGATGCTTTGAAATATCATGGCCAAATTAGCAATCTTTATGGATCGGTACTGACCGGAAGCTTATGGATTAGTAGCGGTCCTTCATGATTGTTCGTTGACCTTTATTTACTCATCTAAGATTGATGGATTGCTTGCATCTTCCACTAGAAGCTAACTATCTTAACATAAGCAATTTTCATGGAACCCTTGGTTCGGTGCCTGATTGAAAGTATTTTGTTTAGTTGTTATAAAAATTAAACTTAGAAATTGATTTTCATGTCATGAATTGCTAGCGAACCATCCCGTATTCATGCTTTCATCAAAAACCATCTTAGATCCATACGGTATGAGAAAATTGTTAACTTTGGATGGCTTCCATGAATCGGTACGAACCATGGTGATTGTTCGATACCGATCCAACACTTTATCTTGAGTGCTTATTTTTTGGCTTTTCTATTTGTAGCATTTTGAAATGTCAAGGGTGATTGGTAGACTCATGGTTAAAGCTTTGGACTTCCATTGCTATTTGGATCCTAAAGTCATTATTCTGGATTTTTGCTCTGCTATCTGACTGTTTGATTGATCTGACCCATTCAGACATGGCTTGGTCTTAAAACTGGATAACATGTGGTATATACTAATGCTTGTGGTACATGACTAGCTTTTTTTTATGCAGATAGGTAGAGTTGTTTATTTTTCCATTCGATGGTTGAAAGTGCATGAGAGAAACTATCCAATCCATGATGTTGAGTTAACAGCTATTATTTTTTCTCTCAAATCATGGAGGCTTATCTTTTGGGACTATGTTCTAAATAACTCAAAGATCATAAGTCACTAACGTATTTGTTTTCCCAAAGAGACTTAAATATGTGGTAGTAGTGGTGGATGGAGTTCTTGGCATCGTATGTTTTCAATATTTCTTATACTCCAGGAAAAGGCAATGTCATAGCCGATGCCTTGAGTACGAGAGATGCGATGCTAAGCTCTTGTTTTGTGGAGTGGAATCACTTAGAGTTTATTTTCTCATTTAATTTCCTGACGATATTACACTGGTTTTATTAGCTGCTTTAGATGTTTAGCCTTCACTTATGAACTGTACCGGTTCAAGTCAGAAGCAAGACGTTAAGTTGTTGGATATTTTTGAGAAGTTGAATAAAGAAAACAATTCGAGTAATTTGGATCACTATTTCATTGGTTCTAGGGGATACTATGAAGAGACGATAGGTTGTATGTTCTATCTGCATTGTCCAGCTCCACTTCTCGTCCTGTCTCCTGTGTACCTGTATAATTAGCAACTACAACAATAATCTGAAAAACAAACAAATTTAAATTTGCAAAAATAAAATTTGTTTGTGTCTCAGATACATGGATTATTGTCATCATCTTTGATTGTGCAATATCTATGCATATCAGTAATTTTTATCAGGGACAGGCAATTATAAGTGGCTGCAGTACACACGTATACATTCGTATACGTGTGCACTGCCACGCCAACTCGTGTGCACAAACTACAACAAAACACAAATTCATTCAAAGCAACATAACAGAGAAGAACAAAGACCAAGTGCAGCATCAGAATGCACCAACCAGAATGAACCAGTGATACAAGGCAACAAGTACAACACTGCACAAATTCAACATGAAGCAGTGCAAGTTCTCAAAGATACAACAGTGAAAGAAACTGCATCACAGCAGCATGAAACATCAAAATACACAAAATATGGAAACTGCATCAATGCAGTACAGAACATAGTATATATATAGTGATGCATAGCAACTGCATAACAGCTACAAACACCAAGTGCAACAGTGAACACAGAGTACAATGCAATATTTTCATAATGCAGCGAAGGTTGCAGATTCAAGTTCAAGTTACAGGTTAAAATGCACAAAGACATGGCAAGAGTCACAAGACCATCAAGCAGTAAGCAAGTGCAACTGGAAACAACAGAAATTGTGCAACATGGTCAGAGTACAATGCAACATTTTCATAATGCAGTGAAGCATGCTCATGGAACACAGCAACAACAGAGCTACATGAACAAATGCAACACTGTGTAGAAATGTAACAGCAATTACAGTGACAAACTGCAACAAACAAAGTCTCGACCAAAATCAGTAACACAATGCACATACAACAACATAGCACAATGCACAAAAGTCACAAACAAGGTCAAACCCAAGATAAGTTCAACTCAAGGCAACATGAACAAGTGTAGCATCTGTATCAAAGCAGTGGAAACAAACTCAAGTGCACGTGAACATGGCAGCAGACCAGTGACAACAACCAAGTAAAGAACATGGATGTACAAGGCAATGCACCAATGCAAGTGACTAATGCAACATGAAGTGAATCAAGTTCAAAACATCATAACAACAAGTACAGTGTTCCTCAAAGACGAATTCGAGCTAGAAACAAATGACATGCACCAGCAAGCTATCAAGAATCAGATCACAACTACATGCAGATCAAATGAAGTTCTGATTCAATCCCATAGCAAAATCAAGTCACAATGAAAGTACAAACCCAAAAATATATGCATACACACATACAAATGTATATATGCACATATATAGTAAACTGGTGAATGTGCAGTAGGAACACAAGACAGTGGCAAGTACAAGGCAGTGCAGAAATCAAGCCGAAAGAATAAATTCGTATTTTTTTGATTAAGTCTTTGATTAAGTCAAAGATTTCTAATTTGGAAAGAAATTTTTGCAGCAAATTTCTCGAATTCATATATGGACAGTATTAATTCAAATGAGGACCGAGACAACAAATACAGCAAGATATCTTCGAATCAATTAATTCGAATTCAAATATGGGCAGCAATTATTCGAATTTGAATCAAGAAAGGAATACTCCAAATCCAGAACAAATTCAGGAAAATAATCAACGACATGAAGAAATCAAATCTGACAGTGTTAATTAGGGTTTCAACCCTATAAATACACCCCAAGAAATCATCATAGACACAGAACAATCGAGTTCGAAAATCACAAAACCACAAACAAGCAAAAAGATTACATACCGCAACAGTAAACTCGATTGTCAGAGAACGAGCTAGCAACAAGCATCAAATCATCAGAGAACGAGCGTGAGAAAGATCAACACAAGTCAAAGAATCAATCATCAGAACAAAGCCCCAAATCTCACAGAAGAACCGAAGCCCCAAATTGAAAAAGAAAAGGATCGGCCATTTTTGTTTCTCACAAACAAAAGAAAATGGACCGGGTAAAATAAGATAAAGGGAAGTGACCGCATATCTTATGTTTGTATTGGGTTAAGTTTTTTTATTTTTATAAAGGCAAGATAATTTAAATAGTTTTAAATTTAGTGCTTGCTTTTATAATTTGGTTTATTTGTATGTTCTTTTCAAAACAAAACATGATAATTTATCACCTAGGATTTAGGTGTTGACAGATTGTCTAGTTAGAGTTAGTCCAGTTAGCAGGGTTTGCAAGTTTGCAAAACTCTATAGGCGGTAGCAGGGTTTGCAAGTCTGTTAGAGTCTTTGTAAGCGGGAAACTGTTTAATTCTAATAGAAATCTGGGAATGCAGCAGTAGGCAGGGGTTGCCGAAGCTGGGTAAATTCTGTGTGTGATTTATTTCTCAGCATATTTATTTCTGCAGTTTGCTTCTGTGTTTAATTCGCAAAAATTTGTTATAACCCTATTCACCCCCCCTCTAGGATTAATCTAGATCCTACAAGTGGTATCAGAGCAAGGTATTTTACTTTAACTCTAGAGTCATGAATCCACCAAATAATGCTTTTTCTGAGGGGCAATCTATTGCTAGGCCACCCATGTTTAATGGGAATGATTATGCTTATTGGAAAGTTAGAATGAGTATTTATCTTAGTTCTGTCGATTATGATGTTTGGGATATTATTGAAACTGGCTATAAATCCCCCACTATAGTTGTTGGTGATACTGAGATTCCTAAACCTAAGGATAGGTGGGACGCTAACGATAAGAAATTAAAAACTACAAATGCCAAAGCAATGAACGCTTTGATCTGTGCTCTTGATAAAAATGAATTTAATAGAATTTCTCATTGTACAACAGCACAGGAGATTTGGCACACTCTGGAGGTGACACACGAAGGAACTTCTCAAGTCAAGGAGTCACGACTAGCTCTATTTAGCAATGAATACGAAAACTTTGTGATGGAAAAGGGCGAGAGCATAAAAGATATGTTTGGACAATTTTCAACTTTGGTGTACAATGCTAGAGCGCTTGGGAAGGTCTTCACTGAAGTAGAGCTTGGACGGAAGATACTGCGAGTCTTACCAATGAACTTTGAGGCAAAAGTCACTGCGATACAAGAATCAAAAGATCTGAGTAAACTAAGCATGGAGGAGTTGATCGGAAACTTGATGACATATGAGCTTGAGCTAAAGGCAAAGGAGGAACGTAACAACTCCGAATCAAAAAAGAAGACGATTGCCTTAAAAAGCAAAGAAGAAAGCGGTGAAGAAGAAGAAGATCCAATTGAAGAGCTTGCGATGGCTGTCAATAATCTTAGAAAATGGTCAAAATTCAGGCCACGCAAGAAGAAAACAAGTGGTAATAAGTCAAAAGATTCTGATGATTCCGATAATGAATTAACATGCTTTAACTGCAAAAAGCCTGGCCACTTCAAACAAAAATGTCCACTTCTCAAGAACAACAAAGGAAAGAAAAAGAAGAAGAAGGCCTTTGCAGCAACTTGGGATGATGAAGAAGGAGAAGAAGTTTCAGATAATAGCTCAGAAGAGGCTAACTTGTGCCTTATGGCAAAATCAGATTCAGAAACAAGTTCAGAGGAATCCAGTGAGGTACGTAACTATTCTTATAAAGAACTTGTTTTGATGTGTTATGATTTTACTAATACAATTGATACTCTTGAAACTAAAATTGAAAAATTGAAGTCTGACAGGAGAGAACTCGTTCATGAGAATACTAGGTTAGAAACTGAACTTGAAAATATTCAAAACCTAGACTGTAAAAAATGTAAAATTTTAGATTCAGAAATATCAAGACTTAAGAATAGCTTCGATAATCTTGAAAAAGAAAACTCGAGTCTTAAGGAAACCATTGACACTAAAAAAAGGGATTTTATAAATAGATGCACCACACTTGTGACTGAAAACACAACACTAAAAACCAAAGTCCAAAATCTTGAGAAATCTCTGAATAACTTTTCAAGAGGAGAAAAATTGTTTAACATGTTATTGGGAAATCAACTCTTTGCTAACAACAGAAAAGGACTAGGTTTTGGGAAAACACAGGTTGATGATCATGCAAAAGGTAAGAGTGTCTTTGTTAGAAGTGAAATTGGACATCGTGTTGAAAATTGTAGTCATAGGAACAAGAACACAAAATTTATACAAGTTTGGGTTCCTAAGAATTCTGCAAACAAATTTCATGTCTATAGGAACAAAAATAAAAGGACGAAACAAGTTTGGGTTCCAAAGGGATTGTTTGTTCACAATGCTTCAGTTACTAATATCATTGGACCTAAGAGTTTCTCTAGGTCATCCTCCTCTCTCTTTATGTAGGTCTGTTGGCGGGCTAAGGAGCAACAAGAATGGTTTCTAGATTTAGGTTGTTCTAGACATATGACAGGTGATAAATCTAAGTTCCTTAGCCTAGAGAAGTTTAGAGGTGGAAATGTGATCATGGGAGATAATAGCAAGTGTAAGATTATTGGGAAAGGTGAAGTAAGTAATGGTACTTTTTCCTTGACTAATGTTTTATACGTTGATAATTTGCATCACAATCTCATTTCTATTAGCCAACTATGTGACAAAGGTATGAATGTGGTTTTTGATAGTGATACTTGCAAAATCATTGATAAAACTTCTAATAACATTGTTTTTATGGGCAAAAGAAAAGGAAATGTTTACTCACTTTCGTTTGACAATCTAAATCTTTCCAGATGTTTGGTAGCCACTGACGAAGAGGCATCTTTATGGCATAGGAGACTTGGACATGCTAGCATGAGTCTCTTAAGAAATCTTGAAACGAAAGAATTAGTCAGAAGGTTACCACATCAGAAATTTAAAGATAACAAAGTGTGTAAAGCATGTTCCTTGGGCAAGCTTAGTCGATCATCATTTCGCCCTAAAAACATTGTTAACACATCAAGGGTCCTCGAATTAATTCATATGGACTTATTTGGACCAAATGAAATTGCAAGCTTGAATGGAAAACGTTATTGTTATGTATTGGTTGACGATTATTCTAGATTTACATGGGTTTATTTCTTAGCCAAAAAGTCTGAATCTTTTGATTATTTTTCAAAATTTGCTAAACTTGTTCAAAATGAAAAAGGAGTTTCAATTAAAACTTTGAGAAGTGATCATGGAGGCGAATTTGAAAATTTAGAATTTGAAAACTTTTGTGAAGAAAATGGTTTAAAACATGAATTTTCTGCCCCACGAACACCTCAACAAAATGGGGTGGTTGAAAGGAAAAATCGTACATTACAAGAATTGGCTAGATCCATGTTGAGTGTGTATAAACTACCTCTAACTTTTTGGGCAGAGGCGGTGAATACTTCGTGCTACGTAATGAATAGAGTAATGATTAGACCAATACTTGGCAAAACTGCTTATGAAGTGTGGCATGAAAGGAAACCTAACATCTCTTATTTTTGTGTTTTTGGATGTCCTAGTTTCATTCTTAACACAGGTGATCAACTTGGAAAATTTGAATCAAAGGCCGATGAGGGAATTTTCATGGGCTATTCAACAAGGAGCAAGGCTTACAGGATATACAACAAACGAACAAAGACAATTGTTGAATCAGTCAATGTGAAATTTGATGAATCTGATCTGGAAAGGACGACTGAAAAAACGGGTGATGATGGGGTAGATCATGAAGGCATTAAAGAAGGGACATCTACTGAGAAAGATGGAAGTAGGACTGTTGATGCTGATAGATTGAAGTTCAAATCCAATCATCCTCCTGAATTGGTTATAGGAGATCCTACGGAAGGTATACGCACTCGCTCTGCATTTGATAAAAATTTGTGTGCGTTTTGTTGTCATAGTGGTTTTATTTCTGAAATAGAACCTGATTCTGTTGAAATGGCTCTTAATGATGAAAGTTGGGTTTTAGCAATGCAAGATGAACTTAATCAATTTGAGAGAAATAAAGTTTGGAAATTAGTTCCTAGGCCTAATGACTATCCAATTGTAGGAACTAAATGGGTATTCAAAAACAAACTTGATGAATCAGGAAATGTAATTAGAAACAAAGCTAGGTTGGTCGCAAAAGGATATAACCAAATAGAAGGCATAGATTTTGATGAGACATTTGCACCAGTTGCTAGGTTAGAAGCCATTAGGATTTTGCTCAGCTTTGCTTGTTATAAAGGTTTCAAACTAAAACAAATGGATGTAAAAAGTGCATTTCTAAATGGTGATCTGAAAGAAGAAGTTTTTGTTGAACAACCCCCCGGTTTTGAAAAACACGATTTTCCAAATCATGTGTATAAACTTGAAAAAGCATTATATGGTCTTAAGCAAGCCCCTAGAGCTTGGTATGACTGCCTCTGTACATATCTTCTGGAAAATGGCTTTGAAAAGGGGAGTGCTGACACGACACTGTTTCTGTTACATAAAGGAAGTGATTTTTTGATTGTTCAGATTTATGTGGATGATATCATTTATGGTGCTACTAATGAACTCTTGTGCGAGAAATTTGAAGAAGTCATGCAGGCTAAATTCGAGATGAGCTTGGTTAGAGAATTGAAATATTTTCTTGGATTTCAAATCAAGCAAAGCAGTGATGGCATTTTCATTTCGCAATCCAAGTATGTGTTGGAACTGTTGAAGAAATTTGGAGCTGAGAACTCCAAACCATTGAGAACTCCTATGAGCCCATCAACAAAGTTGGACAAAGACGAGAAAGGAAGTGCTGTTGATCAGAAAAAATATCGAGGGATAATTGGTTCACTTCTCTATCTTACTGCTTCTAGACCTGATATTATGTTTTCTGTGTGTTTGTGTGCACGTTTTCAATCTAATCCTAAAGAATCTCATTTGAAAGCCACTAAACGAATTTTGAGATATCTTTCACACACACACAAATTTGGATTATGGTACCCTTCTTGTGAAAACTTTGATTTAGTTGGTTATTCTGATGCTGATTATGTTGGTTCATTGGTTGACAGGAAAAGCACCAGTGGGACATGTTTCATGCTAGGACATTCATTAGTTTCATGGTCAAGTCGAAAACAGAATTGTGTTGCATTATCCACCACTGAAGCAGAATATATTGCTTTAGGAAGTTGTTGTGCTCAAATTTTATGGATGATGCAAACTCTTTCTGATTTTGGCTTAGTTTATAAACAAGTTCCATTAAAATGTGACAGTAAAAGTGCAATAGACTTATCAAATAATCATGTTCATCATTCACGCACAAAACACATTGATGTGAGACACCACTTTCTTAGAGATCACATTGCTAAGGAAGACATTTGCATTGAATATATTTCAACTGAGGCTCAACTTGCTGATATTTTCACAAAACCCCTCCCCGAAGACAGATTTTCTAGATTACGTTTGGATTTGGGGATTATAAAAATTGACTAACCATTTTTTTTCATTTTTAGGTTGAAATATTCTTGGATATATACTTTCAACTTCAATTTCTAGGATTCAAACAAGTTTTGGATATTTTCCAAAGATTGATTCGAATATGGTATTCAGTACTGGATATTACATAATATAATTAACTTGGTAACTTATTCCACGATCATCTCTATTTCTACCATCTTTCTATCGTTCATAATGGTTTGATAAAATAAGAAGAGTGAATTATTTCAAATTTAAAAAAAAATATAATAATAAATAATAATAACTCTCATGCATCCATTCTCATTTAAAAGTCCTTATGGTTATGCATGGATGGAGCATGTGAGTGAATTATTATTATCATTACTCCATTCTCATTTAAAAGTCCTTATGGTTATGCATGGATGGAGTATGGTAACTAAGTATTCTGGTCTCACTTAATAGTCTGGATGCTTAGACTTATAAGTAACTGCTAATCCCATTTAAAAGTCCTTATGGTTATGCGTGGTTAGTAAGTGCTTATTTTTTGTGCTTAAATTTCAAATTAATGTTAAAATATCTCTCTTCTTATTAAAACTAATCATCGATCCATCCTCTACAATATGGAAGTTTTTATCTCGTTATGATATATTATTTTTTGTTCCTATTATTCCATTTTTTTTGTCAGTCTTTTGATAATGACAAAAGGGGGAGAAGAACAAGATTTTGATGAGAAAGTAAATATTTTTTTGACCTATTTCAACAAATTTGGTTAAATGTTGTTAGTTAATTTTTCTTTAGTTCTTTTATTCTTTTGAAATTTTGTTATCTTCTAAACAGGGAGTGGTCTTGGTTGTAGGGGGAGCATTCAAATAGGGGGAGCTAAAAATTTCGTGTTCAAACACATGTATTAGCATTTCAAAATCTTTAATATATATGTTTGTCATCATCAAAAGGGGGAGATTGTTTGATGTGATTTTTTGTTTGATGATAACAAACATATATATATATATCAATATATATATGTGTTTGCAGTTTGGACTATATTCATATTGAATAATTATACTATTGCACAGAATCTATATAATTCAACTAGTATTTTTTATTCAATATAATATTTTATTACAACACTTAAACAATACAAAGTTTTCAGCTCTCTCTATATACATACATACATCAGTTCATACATTTTACTTTTCTCACTACAACACTCAACACTCAGTTTTTCACTCTGTCTGCACATCTGCATCTATCTGCATTGTCCAGCTCCACTTCTCGTCCTGTCTCCTGTGTACCTGTATAATTAGCAACTACAACAGTAATCTGAAAAACAAACAAATTTAAATTTGCAAAAATAAAATTTGTTTGTGTCTCAGATACATGGATTATTGTCATCATCTTTGATTGTGCAATATCTATGCATATCAGTAATTTTTATCAGGGACAGGCAATTATAAGTGGCTGCAGTACACACGTATACATTCGTATACATGTGCACTGCCACGCCAACTCGTGTGCACAAACTACAACAAAACACAAATTCATTCAAAGCAACATAACAGAGAAGAACAAAGACCAAGTGCAGCATCAGAATGCACCAACCAGAATGAACCAGTGATACAAGGCAACAAGTACAACACTGCACAAATTCAACATGAAGCAGTGCAAGTTCTCAAAGATACAACAGTGAAAGAAACTGCATCACAGCAGCATGAAACATCAAAATACACAAAATATGGAAACTGCATCAATGCAGTACAGAACATAGTATATATATAGTGATGCATAGCAACTGCATAACAGCTACAAACACCAAGTGCAACAGTGAACACGGAGTACAATGCAACATTTTCATAATGCAGTGAAGGTTGCAGATTCAAGTACAAGTTACAGGTTAAAATGCACAAAGACATGGCAAGAGTCACAAGACCATCAAGCAGTAAGCAAGTGCAACTGGAAACAACAGAAATTGTGCAACATGGTCAGAGTACAATGCAACATTTTCATAATGCAGTGAAGCATGCTCATGGAACACAGCAACAACAGAGCTACATGAACAAATGCAACACTGTGTAGAAATGTAACAGCAATTACAGTGACAAACTGCAACAAACAAAGTCTCGACCAAAATCAGTAACACAATGCACATACAACAACATAGCACAATGCACAAAAGTCACAAACAAGGTCAAACCCAAGATAAGTTCAACTCAAGGCAACATGAACAAGTGTAGCATCTGTATCAAAGCAGTGGAAACAAACTCAAGTGCACGTGAACATGGCAGCAGACCAGTGACAACAACCAAGTAAAGAACATGGATGTACAAGGCAATGCACCAATGCAAGTGACTAATGCAACATGAAGTGAATCAAGTTCAAAACATCATAACAACAAGTACAGTGTTCCTCAAAGACGAATTCGAGCTAGAAACAAATGACATGCACCAGCAAGCTATCAAGAATCAGATCACAACTACATGCAGATCAAATGAAGTTCTGATTCAATCCCATAGCAAAATCAAGTCACAATGAAAGTACAAACCCAAAAATATATGCATACACACATACAAATGTATATATGCACATATATAGTAAACTGGTGAATGTGCAGTTGGAACACAAGACAGTGGCAAGTACAAGGCAGTGCAGAAATCAAGCCGAAAGAATAAATTCGTATTTTTTTGATTAAGTCTTTGATTAAGTCAAAGATTTCTAATTTGGAAAGAAATTTTTGCAGCAAATTTCTCGAATTCATATATGGACAGTATTAATTCAAATGAGGACCGAGACAACAAATACAGCAAGATATCTTCGAATCAATTAATTCGAATTCAAATATGGACAGCAATTATTCGAATTTGAATCAAGAAAGGAATACTCCAAATCCAGAACAAATTCAGGAAAATAATCAACGACATGAAGAAATCAAATCTGACAGTGTTAATTAGGGTTTCAACCCTATAAATACACCCCAAGAAATCATCATAGACACAGAACAATCGAGTTCGAAAATCACAAAACCACAAACAAGCAAAAAGATTACATACCGCAACAGTAAACTCGATTGTCAGAGAACGAGCTAGCAACAAGCATCAAATCATCAGAGAACGAGCGTGAGAAAGATCAACACAGGTCAAAGAATCAATCATCAGAACAAAGCCCCAAATCTCACAGAAGAACCGAAGCCCTAAATTGAAAAAGAAAAGGATCGGCCATTTTTGTTTCTCACAAACAAAAGAAAATGGACCGGGTAAAATAAGATAAAGGGAAGTGACCGCATATCTTATGTTTGTATTGGGTTAAGTTTTTTTATTTTTATAAAGGCAAGATAATTTAAATAGTTTTAAATTTAGTGCTTGCTTTTATAATTTGGTTTATTTGTATGTTCTTTTCAAAACAAAACATGATAATTTATCACCTAGGATTTAGGTGTTGACAGATTGTCTAGTTAGAGTTAGTCCAGTTAGCAGGGTTTGCAAGTTTGCAAAACTCTATAGGCGGTAGCAGGGTTTGCAAGTCTGTTAGAGTGTTTGTAAGCGGGAAACTGTTTAATTCTAATAGAAATCTGGGAATGCAGCAGTAGGCAGGGGTTGCCGAAGCTGGGTAAATTCTGTGTGTGATTTATTTCTCAGCATATTTATTTCTGCAGTTTGCTTCTGTGTTTAATTCGCAAAAATTTGTTATAACCTTATTCACCCCCCCTCTAGGGTTAATCTAGATCCTACAGTGAGATGCTTTGGACATGTCGTGTCAGAACAAGGAGTTGCAGTGGATCCCACAAAGGTGGCAACGATCTAGGATTGGAATCGATCCAAGAATGCTACGAATGTGAGAAGTTTCCTTGAATTACCAGTACATTATGGGCGCTTCATAAAGAACTTCTCAAAGATTGCAGCATCATGGACCAAATAACAAAGAAGAATCAGATTGATGCACGATGTGAGCATGCATTTGTTACTTTGAAGGAAAGGCTGATGAATGCACCCATATTGGTTATTCCCGGTGGGAATGAAGAGATAAAAGTATTCATTGACGCTTGTGGTACTGGTCTTAGAGCTGTGTTGATGTAGAAAGGAAAGGTTGTTGCTTATGCTAGCCGACAGCTAAAGCCACATGAAAGGAATTATCCAACTCATGATTTTGAATTGGCAGCGATTGTTTTTGCTTTGAAAATATGGAGGCATTATCTATTGGGATAAAGATTTGAGTTATTCACGGACCACAAATCCTTGAATTATCTTTTCTCTCTATAGTATCATAACCTTCGGCAGCAACGACGGTTGGAGTTCCTAGCTTCTTATAACTTTGATATTTCCTACACTCTAGGGAAAGATAATGCAATGGCAGATGCATTGAACAAAAGATATGCTAAATTGGGAGCTATATATTTGGAATGGAAGTATACGGAGTATATAGCTAGATTTGATTTCAGGACATGTTGTGAGCTCGAGCCTGAGTTGCTGGCAAGTTTGTTGATCATACCTACTCTCAAAAGGACTAGTACTAGTCAATTCAAAAACAAGATGCTAAGATAGTAGAGATCACGGAAACGATTAAAATGGTAGTATAATTTGAAGAATTGAAACAGTACGAGATCAACCAAGATGGTTGGCTTTGTAAGGACAAGAGATCGTTTGTTCTAGATGTCGATGGGTTACGAGATGAAGTGTTAAAAATTTCCACTATTCTAGATTAACCATTCATCCTTGTGGTAACAAAATGTATAGAGATATGAAGAGGACTTACTACTGGGAAGGAATGAAGAAGAATGTTGGAACTTTCATCTCAAAGTGTTTGCATTGTCATTAGTGAAGGCTGTGCAAAAGAAGCCTAGTGGATTGCTACAACCATTAGATACTCCCAAATGGAAATGGGAACAAGCGTCTATGGATTTTATAGATGCACTGCCAAGGACTAGAACAATATATGATAGTATTTGGGTAGTGGTAGATTGTCTGACCAAGAGTTAAAGATTCATACCATTCAAGTCTACCAGAACGGCATCCAAGTTGGCAGAATTATATTAAGTGAATTGTTCGATTCCATGGTGTGCCAAAGGATACTGTAAGCGATAGAGACCTATTGTTTACTAGTCGATTCTGTAAGAGCTTACAAGAGATTTTGGGAACTGAGATGCATTTGACTACAGCTTATCATCCACTGATGGATGGCTGGACCGAGAGCGTGAATCGGATTTTGGAAGATCTTCTTCGAGCATGCATTATTGATTTTGGAGTGTCTTAGGATGATCACTTGCATTTAGTGGAGTTTGCCTATAACGACAGTTTCTAGTCAATTATTAGCATGGCATCATATGCAGCATTATATGGACAACCTTGTAAATCACCTTCATGTTAGTGGGAAGCAGGTGAGAAACCGATACTTAGTCTAGATATGATTAAAAAGACTTCTGAGAAGGTAGAGATCATTCGACAACGAATGAAGACTACTCAAGATCGTCAGAAGAGCTATGTAGACAAGAGTAGAAGAGATTTTGAATTCTCAGTTGGAAACATGGGATTTGTTAAGATTTCTCCTTTGAAGAATTTTCTTCGGTTTTGGTAGGAAGAAAAAGTTATTGCCTAGATTCGTTGGACGTTTTCCAATTATTGAGAGAATTGGGAAATTAGCTTATAGGGTGGATCTACCTCCAAAGATGACGGGTGTGCATAATATTTTTATATCTCCTATCTACGGAAATTTGTGCATGACTCGGGTATTATGGTAGCTCCAGATTAGCTAGAAGAGATAGAGGTTGAGCCAGAAGTTTCAAGACCTCGTAAGCCAGATTAGCTAGAAGTTTCAAGTGCATCCCTTTTGTCGAAGTGATCATGGAAGGGAAGAGGAATTTCGCTTGGACGTAGGAATGTATAGCTGCATTCCAGGCTCTGGTGGATCAATAAGTGAGACCCCTTATTTTTTGAAGGAGGAGGACTTGTTTATTTATCGGTAGTGTCAGTGCATGCTTTGAGCATCACATCGTATATGAGGAGTCCAGAATCCAGAGGCCATTGTAATACATCAGTAAGCGGTTGATAGGAGCAGAAAGAAACTATCCAAGTAAGAAACGCTTGCTTACTGCCTGTTGATTGCTTCGATAAAGCTCCACCCCTATTTTTAGGCTCATTCAATTAAAGCTCTGATTCGCTACCCTTTTAGATAGGTCTTGCAATGACCTGAGTCTTTTGAAAGGCTGTTGAAATGGAACATTGAATTGAGCTAGTATGATGTAACCTACCACCCTCATAGAGCAATCAGGGTCAGGCTTTGTTGGATTTCATTGCTGAATACATTGCATGAGATGACATTACAGAGAGTAGTGGAGAGTAAAATACCAGATGGAAAATGTACATAGATGGTGCATCTAACGAACCTTGTTCTAGTGCTGGAGTCATGTCGGTGACTTTCGACGAATGTTCGATTTATTACACTTTGAACCTCAACTTTCCTGCAATGAATAATGAAGCAGTGCATGAGGCATTCTAGGACTGAAGACCGACAAGGAGCTGGAAGTTTAAACTTGCATATTTGGCATCTTCAATCTCTTACTTCGAATCATCTTGTAGTTATCTTCTTGACTCCATAGCCGCTTGTACTTGTTTTTGCTTGTTTCTGAGCTCGAAAGATGGAGTTGAAGGAGAACAAAGTTGTAGTTTTAAGTGCTCATGGGGTTCGATGGAGAGATTCATTGAATCAATAAACCAACCTTGGAAATAGGCTTTTGTCACCGAGATAATCATCTAGGTAGAAGATAAGGTTCACCCAAGTTATACTCGGAACTCGATATCGATCCCCAGTGGGATTCGGTACTGATCCCCAACTTAGGTGATCCTATTACCTTATTGTCTTTGATGGTTTTCGCTTTGACTTTGTAGCTCTATCTTTGCTTGGTTTTTTGACTCCTAAGCTATCTCTCCGGGCTTTCCACCTTGATAAATCTAAGTTCTATCTGTTCGGTTTTCTATATTTTGCATGATTAAAAGGCAAGATAACACCGAACTAGTGGTATGTTAGTAAGAAAAGATTTTCAGCCAAAAGAAGCGAGGCTAGCGCCTTATCTCAACCGAGCCCTTGAGATGATTAGTGATATTGAATATTACATCAAAACACACATTCTCAGAGAGGAAAATGCGGAAGCCGACTCACTGGCTAAGTTAGCCAGTTTCATAGATTATTTTCTCATGGGCCTAGTCCTGGTGGAAGTGTTATCGACTCCGAGCATTGACCGGATGGATGTCGATTAGATCTTAGAGGCTGAATGTGAGAAGGAGTCATGGATGATTCTGATAAAAAATTATCTGCAGAGAGGAGTCCTGTTTGATAGAAAAAGAAAGCATTGTCAACTCCTTCATAAAGCTTCAAGATTCATCATTCAAGAGGGAGCACTTTATAGGAAGGGATTCTTAGACCTATGCTTTGGTGTATTGCCAATATGAGGCCAAGAAAGTCCTTCGAGAGGAACAGGAAAGGGCCTACGACGACCACATCAAGGGCAAAATGTAGTGAAGTAGATCCTTCGTTACGAGTATCTCTAGCCAACTTTCAATTAAGACGCAGCTGATTAAACCAGAAAATGTGACAAATGCCAGAGATCTGCTATGATTCCAAGAGCCCCACAAACGGAGATTACACAAATGATCAATCCCTAGCCTTTTGCAGTTTAGGGAATCGATATTAATGGTGTAATTGGCCGAGGTAGAGCCGTTAGCTACGATCACCACAAAGAAAGTAATCAACTTCATGGTCAGAAACATCATCTGTCATTTAGGGGTTTCACAAACAATTACTTCCAATAACGAGACCCAATTCGACAGGCTAGTTCAAAGATTTTTACCGCAAACACCACACTTAGAAGAGATTTTCAGTGGTTGCACACCTTTAGGAAAATGGACAGGTTGAAGTGTTGATTAAGATCATCAAGTTCATTCTTAAGAAATGGTTGGTGAATTCCAAGGGCAATTAGGTTGATGAACTTCCATTAGCACTTTAAGCTTATCGAACGACCTACAAGTCCACGATTTCTCGCTCTCCATTCGCCTTGGCTTATGCATCAGAGGCTATGATCCCAATTGAACCTGAAGTACCTTCTCGTTGAGCGACTCACTACAATGCTCGATATGATCGATGAGAAGCATAATGAAGCTAACTTGAGGGCAGCTACACTTCGAAGCCGAGTTGGCCGATACTACAACACCATGGTCAGGACTCAGACCTTTGAACTTGGCGACCTTTTTCTCAAATGATTCTACCCAGGCTATAGGAACTTGTCCCAAATTGGAAAAGTACATATGCAATTGAAAAAAAGCTTGGAAATGGCATGTTCAACCTAGCATTCATACCTTCCCCAGAGTAGGCAAGAAGAAAATCTACACCCAAAGTAAGGCAAGATCTCCTACAAACGTCGATCAATGCCTAAAGTTAGGCACGATCGAAAGTAAACATTCTGGAAAGGGATGTCCCAAGCCACTATCTTAAGCAAAAAATCCCAACTAATGCCCAGAGTTTGGCATGGTCAAAGGACGCATCCCAATGAAGGATGCCCAAATTACTATCCAGAGATGAATCATTTCAATTGACTCCTAGAGTTGGCGCAATTATGCTCAAAAAATCCACAAAAGGAATGTTTAAGTTATTTTCCAAGCAATCAGAGTTTGACCAAATTTTAGAGTTGGACATGGTCATGTGCGGGCATGTACAGACAGACGCTATGAAAATTCTCCCTTATCCTCCTTAACAACAAAATCGACTAGTGACTTAATCCACGGACAATGATGAGAAGTGGATCGCAAACACGCTAAAAATAAAGCGCATTTCACAAACACTTAGTAAATTCAAACAAGAATACAACATAAGCTTAGCAAAGGGCAGTGCATGTGAGTGTGCATGTGAGTGTCCTAACGTCCCTCCGATGGACCATGGATTTGAATTTTGCCAACAGGGGAAATTTCCCTTGCTTTAGTCAAAGGCTTATCTCCTTGGAAGCGAACTTTGGATCCAGTATGCTCGATGCTCATATTATAGAGGCTAAAAGATTCGATCACATCCGAGATTGGCCCAAAGTTTACATAAGGATCTTCCAAAGTCTGTATGGGAGTTTCAAATGCAGTTATGTCTAGCGGAGGTTGAGTCAGAATCATCTTTTTTGCAATTTTAATCTTGAGACTGCTTCTTTAAAGAGGATCCTGGTCATCGTCGTCTCCTTCATCAACAGATGGATCATGGCCTGCATCAGTATCAACCTGTCCTTCTCTTCCTCTATTACCTGATCCTTTACCTTCACCTATAACTTCACCTTCTTCGGTATGCTTCTATATGTCACCGGTCTCAATAACTGGACTTTTAACTGGGGGGACCGGTGAGTTGTCTCCATTATCTCTAGATGAAGAATCGTCCTCGTCATTGTCAGTGGCTACTGGAGAAAGACCGACGCTATGATCTGGGTCCAACAAGTTATATACTCATAAATTCTCATCGCTAAGCAGCATCTTAGCCTCTCTCTCTCTTGCTCTATAATTTCATGAAGTTGTCAGAGAGTTTCTTCTAGAGTCGCATTACTGAGCATGCACGGTACATCTGCAAAGAACGGAAAAGACGTTCAATGACAAGCAGAACTATGAACCTGGACTTGCTCAAAATGGGAAAGAATAGACCTTATGGGGAGATAACCATCGCTGTGTAAACCTAGGAGACAGCGAAAAACAAAGAACTCATATTTGAAATAACTCAATTTATTCTAGGTGCCAACCACGATTTGACGACCCCTGGATGGCTCTAATAAAATGAAGGATATAGTGCTTAAAGCTAAATAGAAATTGAATCTCTTAATTCTAGGAACCATGTTGAAATGGTGAGCGAGGATTATAAACAAGCTATAAAGGAATGAATAGCTATATAGATAGAGCTGAGCTACAGCCAGCCCCATAAAATGTAGAACTCATCAAATGAACTGATTAAATGGTGGAATGCATCCGGTCAAGCACATATATTTATTGCATGTTGTGTACCCGTATGGGGGATGATGTGCCCATTGGTGGTGTGTAGGATGGCGTGTAAGAACTAACACATCCTCAAACGGAATACCGTGTTCTCACAGATTCTCCTGAGTGAACTTCGTAAAGTTTAGATGATATAAAATCTGTTGGATCATCTAATATGGCAGCATCAACAAGTGTGTCAAGAGCTACTTTGACTTTTGGGCCTTCTATAGGCTCCATTGGAACTTCTAAAGCAGGTTGGTCTGCTTGTAGATTTTTAGGTTGAGGAATAGGTTGCACCGGGGTTTTCTATGTAGATGGAATAATAATCGAGCTTGACTCAGTATCAGACTTGGTGTATTTGGAAACTGATGGAACTACGGCTTGAGAGGAGAGAAGCTTAGAACATCTATGATCCATAACTATCAAAACTTAACATTTAGTTGAAGATTGATTAAAAGTTATGCCCTATGCTAAAGTGAAAACCTAGCGCATTTTCATGCAGTGTCGATCTCCAATATTGTGCAATATTTCACTTTAAAATCTAAATGTGGTTCAAAGTGACCATCATCATTGACCATTTCAGCAGGCTTCATGTCATTAACCATGCTTTGTAAATGTTTTGGAACTTTGGGAGATGATGTTTGGAAAAAGTTTGAGGTATTCACATTGCAACGCTCTAAAAGGAATGAAGAACAAAATCCACCAAGGGTTGAATCAGTACCAATCTAACCACTTGGACAGATTTTGGCTGTTTTACATAATCTCCCTCAATCTTAAGTGTAAACATCAATGTGAAGTTTGCACCAGCCTCTCCATCGCCATCGACGCCTACCTAGATATGTCAGAGCATGAAGAGGAAATCGAGTTGGATTTTCAATTCAATTGTTCACTTGGATCTAGAGGGGATTCAAATGTGATGTGATTGATCGGTATGAGTGAACAACGGTCAAAGCTTGGAGGTTGAGGTGATTCGTGCGGCAGCGGCGGTTCAAAGGTCAAGGAATGGTAGTGTAAAGTTCAACTTTGGGAGCAAAGTACTCTAATGGCAGATGAAAGCTCGATGTCAAGGTTCAGATATAAAGTGAAGAGGAGAAGAGATGGGTTGGGTATATAATATCATGAACCAAGATTTTTAGGCGATTGAATCGCCAACTGCCAAGGCCTAGATTGGTACCGATTCATGCCCATGGATCGGTACTGAACGATAAATTAAAAGAGAAAAGAAAAAAAAAGAAAAGAATGATGGTTTATATGAGCATGTGCATATGCTTAGGATACCCGTTAAGAATGTTCATGTCTATACATGTACGTGTGCATGTTTGACATTTAATGACTTAAATCGAGAAAAACCAGTTCAAAATTATCGAGCTCGGAATGACTAAACATGAGAGCACACTCTAGTTTGATAGCCTCGAATGATAGTGAAGCGTCGTAGTGAATAGCTAGAGACAAGGCACTTTACTGGAAAGTTCGAAGGTAGGATAACAACTATTTGAAGCACATATTGGAGTCCGATAGGGCAATCCTGACTTATCTCGATTCAAAGCACATCATGTTTGAAACAAGATGTACTTTGGGGGGGGGGGGCAAGTATTATCCATCCTTTTGACCTGGCAGTACCCAAATAGACTAGATAAGTAATGAACCATGTTTTATGTATGAGAGGATCGTAAAATGTTATTTAAATTCATTTGAGGTCGTATGACTCAATAACTTTGGAAAATGCATATTATTGACATTTCCTAGCTTTAGAATTTTTTTGGATGATTACCCTTGGAAACTTGTATCATTCATAACTTTTGATAGGCGCCGAATTAGCACCTATGTAATGACCCGTTATTTTCGATAATTAATATATTGAATTTAAGAAGATTTTGCAAGTTAATGTTGGACGAAAATAAAATTTATGACGTAGGAATGATAAAACTAACTAGAATTAAGTTAATAATGCAAATTTAATGTAATAAACGACTAGAATGAAATGTAATAGTATTAATTCAAGGTAATCGATAACTACTTTAAATGTAATTCCAATAAATTGCAATGATTAAAAGTTATAATTGGTTATAGATTGTAAATAAGGAAATAATTTAAATGTTATATTAAGTGGTGAGAAATATGCATTAAATTGTTACTGGATGAAGTCAGTGTTGTGAAAGTATTTATAACATATGTTTGTAAATAATAAAATCATAAATGTGATTAAATTAAGCTAAAGGTGGCAATTGTTATTTGTTACCTATTTATTTAACTTGCTGAAATCAAATTGGAAATAAACTGCAATAACTGTAATTAAATATTACGTTAATGGAAATTAAGATGAAATTGTAGAATATTAATGTAATAGGATATAAACCAGTGTTAACATTCCCATTGAGTAAGGATTGATTGAATAAAAAGATTGAAATCAAATTAAATCAATTTATTGGAATTAATTAAATTATAATTAATTAGATTTAATTATAGTTGAAATTGAACATTGAAATTAGTGTAATCTTTAACATCGAATTGATTTGTAAATTTGTTTTAAATTATTATAAGTGTCCAAGTAATCAAAAACGATGAAAATTGTTAGTTATTAAATTTGAAATTGAAAAGTGATTTAATCAATTTAATAATAATTTATTTAATTAATGTGAAAATAGTCATTTTAGCTATTGTCTTATATTTCGATGATACCAGTTTCATTGGATCCGTAACAGTGAATTATTATAGGAATTTAAGTTTCGTAGCAATCATATTTGTCGTTTGATCATACGTGCTCGAAACGTGTTGAAATCAATTTAATTGAAATCCGATAAGCTAATTTTAAAGCTAACTTCTTCATGCGATGGAATTAGGACTTGAAACTTGTTCCATTGTGTTTAAAAATATCAAAAACAACTATTTTGATATATGGGAAGACCTACTTTCGTTTTGGAGGCTGAAAGGGTTTTTTGGGTCGCTATTCATAGTTCGTACAAATTCGATATGTGTTTATTTTCTTATCGGGCTTTATTAATAAAATAATCATGTTTCCCAAACCTTAGCAGTCATTTTCTTATTTTGTATGTACATCAACTTCTTTCTATCTCTTTCTTTTCAATGGCAGAAACAAATTAGATCTCAAAACTCTATTTCAATTTCAAATTCAGTTTCAAAATCAAACTTCTCAAAAACCTATCATATTATACACCAATTTGAATCTCTCGACGAGCACAACTCAAATCTACTATTCATTTTTGCAATTAGGTTCTAGTCGGAATTGGCCAAATCATTCTCGGCCATCCATTTGGGGTTTGATCAACGACAATGGATCGCCGAATTGAGGGTACGGATGCGTGGAGATGGTTTAGTGGAGGTCATCAGTGTCATTCGTTTGTTCAATCGATGGGTAGATCAACGCAAATAATCCAATTAGGGCCACAACAATAAGCAACAGCTGTGATATTTTTAAGGTCGATCAGCAATGTGGTCTGCTTCACGGGTGGTTGCGTAGGCATAGGGGAGGCCGGAAGCGATGTCTAGGTAGCCGCGTCTGGTTAGCGGCGGCATAGGGAGGTTGTGCGTGCTGGCGGCTTGAGCATCGTGATGTCGTTCATGTTCGAACCGGGTGCTTTTCTAGGGTTTCACGTGTTTACAAGGGTGATGGCGTGTACCTCCATTTTATTTTATTTTATTTAAATCAATTCAAACTTTAAATTATTCTAACGATCATAACTGTTGCATACAAGGTCGGATCTAAGCATGGTTTGCTCCGCTGCGATCGTATTAAAATTCTGCATAGTATGGGACTGGTTTGGACGAATTCTGAGACTGTTTAATTTTAGGCCCTATTTTGATTTTAATCAATTTGAAATCGAGGTTAGTGTTTTAACCCACTCACAAATACTAAAATTATCTTATGTTAGTTAAATTAAATTTATGAAGTGATTAGAAATTGATTGGTTGATGTTTGTTAATTTAAATTTTCATGCCTGTTAAATCTGAATTTTATTGATTATTACTGCCATTTAATTTAATATTAAATTTTAATTCATCAGTTTATACTTGTTATTGATAATCAGTTAGGTATTGATGTTTATTGATTGATTTAAATGGTAATTGTGATGTATGTTTGATTGTTTGATATTGGACCACTGGATGTTATATTTTTATATTGTTATAAAACTGCAAGTTCCCTATGGTTGAAATGGTACATCCCCGATCGATCTATAGATTAGGGAAAAGTCGTTATGGGTTAAAATGATAAACCTATGCGATTTTATAGATGTTGAATTTTGTTCGAGATCGTGGGTTGAAATGATATATATCCTCAAATATAAGATATTTACGGATTGAAATGATAAATATCCGTATTACTTGACCATAGGGTAGAAAATTATATACGGACAAAGGATTGGTTAAATTATACGATTTTAAATCCTTAAATTTTGAATTTTGCTAAGTGATATTTTGAATAAAAATCGATTTATATAAACTAAAATATTCGCGGAAATCCAAGTTTTAAAAGTTGAATTTGGAATTGGTTTAAACAGAAAATTTAATGTTAGATTTGAAGTATAAATAAAATTTATCGAAATTGAGTTATTGAAATATTTGAATAATTAAACTTTGAAATTTACTAAATTTGAAATAGCTTAAGTTATAGTTCAGGCATGGACTTGGAATCGATGTTGATTAAATGGTTCTAAAGATGTGTTGAAATAAAAGAAATAGTATAATTTGATATAAATTTCAAAATTATTGTTTTAATATAAACTGCTCTAAATATATTATTTTTAAATCATGATTACTTAGATTTTCAAACTATCAAACTAATTTAATCTGTTTTTAACTATTTTAATCTATTTTAATCAATTTAAACTATTTTAACTAATTTTAATTTATTTTATATATTTAATCCAACTCAATCTATCTTAACCTATTTTAAACTAATTAACCCATTTTAATCTAATTTAAATCTATTTAAAATCTATTTAAACTATTTAAATCTATTTAACTATTTTAAATCTATTTAAACTTTTTATATCTATTTAACAATTTTAAATATATTTTAACTATCTTAAATCCACCTAAACTATTTTAATCTATTTCTAAGCTATTTTAGAGTATTTTAAATATTTGAAATCTATTTTAAACTATGCTAAACTATTTATAACCATCTAAACTATTTTCTAAATTTCAGATCGCACAAAGAGAAGTGTTTATATTAAATCCTTGACTTTCAAGAAAATATGATTAAATGATGTTATAACCTAAGTTGGGATTGAAATGATATTTTCTAGTGAAATGATATCCTTTGAGTAAATATGATGATTTGAAAATATGATTTCAAATGTGATATGATTTCAAAAATGAATATGATTTCGAAAGCAAATGTGATTTCAAAAGTGATATGGTTTTGAGAATATGATATTTTGATATCAATTATGAATTGGTTTTGGAAATGTAAAAGAACCATCTGGTGTGAAATAGGCGTTTGGTTGCTAAAGAGACTGGGATCATATATTGTCATACTCTCTGCCAATACTGAAAACCACTTTAACAAGTGTGTACATGGTGGAGATTCCAGAATAAAATAGGAAGGTTCTGCAAACGATTCTGTATGAGGTATTTACGTAGCCCTGACTCCCTTGAGTCAGTTTAGACTGACTAAAACAGGAACTATACTGGGCTAAATGAGGTCATTCCTTCTATCGGGCACATTTCTTCGACAATATGTTATGACTTTGTGATTGATTCAGTGGCCACCCCTTGATTTGATTATGGGAGTGTGTTCCTAGGTGGGCGGTAGTAGCTGCTATCCGTTGCCACTAGTCCATGAGTGCAAATGATAGAATCGTACCCTGGCATTGCCTCTAGTGCCGTGTTCACATGCCGTATCACGCCTTCTACGGGTTTGGTTTGTACCATACTTATGGAATGCCCTCTGATGGCCCTTCAGTTTACGGAGGAATTACGTTATTGTATAGACTATGGGAATATATAAAATGTGTTAAGGGAGATATGGGTAACACCATAACGCTATTTTAATACTTTATTTTATGATAGACACTATTATAATACCTTATTGTACTATGTATGTAGATAGTTTAACAGATTCTCAAGAGATAGGAAAACTGAAGAGCTGGGAATCCCGAACATCTCTTAAGTTATTGCACTCACGCTAGACACTGGATAGGAGATGTCAAATCTCGTAAACATCTATGACGCCGTTACACTCATATTTATTTACTATTGATTGAACTTACATAAGAACTTTTAGTTCTAACTCGAGTGTTTTGTCTTTTCAATTCGCCAACGTCAGTCTGAGCTTTTAAATGTATCGAACACTGCTTTCTGGAGGATAAAGATGAAGATTTAATGCTATTATTATTTATTATATCTATTCCACTGCATCATATGTTCCGCTGCATTGTTATTTATTTCTTTTGTATGTAGGCTGATTCTGTATTGTAAATGTTTAATCAAATGTTATTTGTAAAACAGCTTCATGAACTGTTTATTTGATTATAATATTTTGTCTTTTCGCCGTGAGATTCTGTGTTTGTTTTCTTTCTTCCTCTACTTTTTCTTATTTACTCCATAACAATCTTCCCTTATGAATGGTTTGAGTCTGACATGTATGGTTTATCATCAATTTAAACCATCCAAAAAGGCAGGTCGTTACATTTGGTACCAGAGCCAAGTTTAGCGATAACCTTAGCTTTGTGGGGTCTGACCCATTAGAGAATAGGATAGTAATACCTTAGAATGAGTCGTTGAGTGTGTATATATGAAAGAGCGAGTTTATTAGTGTTATAAAAGGTTTTTGTATTGTGTTAATTTGTTCTGTTTCATATTTATAAATTCCGGTCGGTACATAGGATGCTTTGGCATCGACATGGGTTTCTAAACACTTAATAGCGCAAACAGACACAATATTATTTTGAAATATAGGTAAATGAAATAATTTTGCATACTATTATATTTATATAAAAGAATAATTTTAAAATAAATATAATTGGATGTGATATAATTGTTTGTTAGGAAATGAAATTCCATGAATAGTTGGCTGTGAAATAAGATTTACACATAAAATGAATATAAATTGAAAATTAAGAACTTAAGTTCCAGGATTTTGGAAATTTCATTCGAAAGATTTTGAAATATAACATTAGTATTATTTGGAAGTATTTTATGATATAAATATTTCAGTATGATTTGAAAGAAATGTTTAAAGGAATTTTAGAAGGAAATAAGTTCTATACTCCCCTCTTTGTCGTTGGAAAATAATTTCGGTAGTGAGTGCACGCATCATCGGCATTCAATTTCGAGTTTCAAAATGGAAAGACCATTGTCCTAGTTTACTACACATTGTTTTGATAAATAAATATTAATTTTAATTTCGATTTGATATGTATATAAAAGATATGATTATATATATACATATATATTATTTTAATATGATTATATATATATTATTTTAAAATAATTGAAAAGGAACCCGGTATTTAGTTCTTAAGTTTTTTGAAAATTGGAAATTTCAATTATTATAATGAAATGAAATCTTGACTATTTTAGTAATTGAAAACTTTTAATATGTGTAATTACGAACAAGATGTTAAGTGATTAAGGAAAATACAAGAAATTAAGATTTTATAAACTGTAAATCAAAAGGAGATGAAAAATGATAACCATTGAACATTTTATTTACTAAGTGAATAAGATGAACTTGTGTAACATTCCATTGCACTCTAAAAGACATATATATAACTTACCAAAATATAAAGTTGAAATTTTAATAAGAATATGTAATAGAATATTATACAAGTAAAACATAAGTAATGGAAGTGTTTAATGGAATTACTTCTATAAATAAGAATTTAGATGTTGTAAATTGTTATAAACATAAGTAAATAATTTGGAATAGCTAGTAATAAAATTTGATAGAAAAGTGAACACTATAAGTAAATAATTATAAACTTGAGTTAACATTTTAAGCTATTTATAATCAGATTGAATAGTAAAGGTGAATCCTATACAAAATGAATGATTATAACTTCAGAAAATGTTGAATGATTTAGAAATCAATTTAATATTCAGTAATACTATATAAGGAAGAAATATAGGTGAAAAAATCTATTGATGGTGAATTAAATCGTAAAGAGACTTACATAATAATGGATAATCAAAATAACCTATGTAAGCAATGAATGTAAAGTAATGAAAAGAGAAAAATGGTATTGTATTAATGAATGGAAAATGAATTTTGTAGTGATAAATGTAAAGTAATTAAACAAGCATTACATGAAAAAATGAAAATAAACTGTAAATAAGGAGAAAAAAAGAGAGTAATAAGAATAAAACTTAAATAATATTTGAAATCATTGTTTGTTTGGCTTATGGGTTGGTTGGGAAAGGATACTTCTATTATGTAAGGATGTATAACTTATCTATTGGCTTTTATCTAAGATTGTTCAGTATATGGTATACTTAGTAGTTTATTTATCGTTTTATATGATTAAAAGTTACTGAACCTGAAAAACCTTTTGTTTTGATCGCTATGGATGGATGGTTGATTGCTTTGATTGCATGTGATGATTGTATGGTTTTGTTGCTTGTGACTATTGTATGTTGTGTTGATTTGGATGTGAACAATAGAAACAACATAAATATTCTCTTTTATATAATTATTAACTCTTTTGGATTATATAAGTGAAATAAAGGTTATGAAAGCAATTGCCACTGTTTTTGGTTCCATAAAATAAGCGTTGTTTGCCCGACAAATAGGTACGCTTTTGGATTACGGTTTTATAGCGATATTATATTATTTTCCCACAGTTTGGAATATATTATTTTCAAATATAAGATATATATTTTTATTATTGATATAATTGTTTCTTCCAGACCTCTTTGTACAAAGGAGACTCTGTCGAAATTTTCCATAAGTTTTGGACTTAGAAAATTTTGTGAATGTAAAGATGTTTTCAAACTTTGATTAACTTGAATATGAAAGGATTTAATTATTTATAAATTGTTATATTTTATTTAAATTGTTTAATTATGTAAATTAATTGTTTATAAATTAATATTTTGAATAAGATATATTAATTCCTTAATTCCTTCTTTTTCCTTTTTGAGGACGAAAAGTTTTGAGTAGGGAAGAGTGTAACGACGTGTAATTTTCGATAATTAAAATATTGAATTTTAGAAGATTTTGTGACTTATGTTGGAAGGAAATAAAATTTACGACGTAGGAATGATAAAACTACCTAGAATTAAGTTAATAATGTAAATTTAATGTAATAAATGACTAGAATGAAATGTAATAGTATTAGTTCAAGCTAATTGATAACTACTTTAAATGTAATTGCAATAAATTGCAATGATTAAAAGTTATAATTGGTTATATATTGTAAATAAGGAAATAATTTAAATGTTATATTAAGTTGTGAAATATATGCAATAAATAGTAATTGGATGAAATCAGTGTTGTGGAAGTATTTATAACATATGTTTGTAAATAATAAAACCATAAATTTGATTAAATTAAGCTAAAGGTGACAATTGTTATTTGTTACCTATTTTTTTAACCTGTTGAAATCAAATTGGAAATAAACTACAATTAATGTAATTAAATATTACGTTAATGGAAATTAAGATGAAAATTAGAGAATATTCACTACACCAAATAGAGCATTTTGTAACACTTTTCCGCTTTAAATTTGCAACGGTAATAACCGTGACAAATTCCTTACAGATATTTTCGTGACAAACGTTTGTCACGGTTATTACTGTTACCAATTCCGGTAATTTCGTAAATAGTTAAAAGCAATATGGATAGGATTGTAATTTTACCTTCTATTATTATTCAGCCCATTTCTCACGGTTAACAGTTAACATTTCATCTTTTATTTTATTTCCTCTATCGTTTTAGGGTTATCGCCTCTTCGATCGCTCTACCACCGCCTTCTACCACTGCCTCCGCTGTTCTGCCACCGCTTCTGCTACCACCTCCATCGTTCTGCCACCGCCTTCTGCTATCGCCTCCATCATTCTGCCACCGCCTCCGTTGTTTATTTTCAACCAATTTGACGAAGTCAAAAGAAGGTTAGGGCTTGATTTCTATTTCGGTAATTGATTGCAACCTAATTTTTAATTCCAAATTAGGTATTTACTTCAATTTTAGCTTTAACTTATTTTGTCACCACTGATTGGTGCTTTTTTCCCCTTTTGTCTATGTTTTTTTTATTATCCTCGCATTGCCATTGCCGGCCTAATTTTAGTGCTTGCATTTATGTTTTACAGTGTCCAGCCTGAAATAGAATGTGATATAAATGATTAGGAATTTATAACATGTACCAGCACCCTTGACCTGAGTTTTAAGTAGTGAATTTGCGAATGTCCTAAGCTCTGTACGATCGATCCAGCTGAGAATCATGTCATAACTTTGTCTTTTACAATCAAAAGGTTAAGTATCTACTGCATCACAACCGTTGTTTATATTTGTTCATCGAACGAATTGATGTAATTATTGAACTTGGACTTTGTTTCTCGTATTTTCACCATACCTACTATGCATTCACACACCATCCTTTACGTTTTCTGTTTCTCCTACCTGAATATTCTACTATTTCTCTCCTTCCACAACATCCACACACCATGCCGTGAATGCTATCTTGGTCACATCACTACCTTTTCATTTTTGGTTGAATTAGTTCATGATGTTTTTATTATTTCTTTGTTGACTGTAATAAATTTTAGGTGATTGTCTGGCCATGCTAGTATTGTTCTGCGCCACTTCCATGTATACACACTGAATTTGCATATGATTGTACAAATAATAAATCAATTTAGAATTTCAAATGTTAATGTTTCTAGTCATCGGTATCTACCTATATTTTTGTACAAATGCTTCCTCAAAGTCTTCAAACTGTAATCAAGGAAAAATTAGATGCACTACTTTGTTCACACAAGCATGGGATGCCTGCTAATTTCATATTTATATTATTTTTTTACGTTCTTTATGGTAATAGTTTTAAATTGAAATTTAAATCATTGTTAGTCAATGTTCCAACAAATAGAAAAAATAAAATACACAATGGACTAACCAAACTCCATTTAATCAAAATGTCCATTGTTTCCTTACGCAGGCGCAACGTATTTGCAAATATACTGGTAGCATTTAATGAAAATTTTCTCACCTGCTCAAATGCTGTATAGTCATTTATGAGCGGAGAGAAGAATCAAGATTTGCTTGACATGTCTGATCTCACTGCATCTCTTCTTCCCAACTCTGCAGCCTTGACTTCCGAAGATAAATCTGGCCTTGTTAGCGCTCTAAAGGTTGTTTGTTGATACTTTTTTTCATGTACTGCAAAATAAGGATTTAGTCTACTGATATTTGAGTTGTTTTTTCTTTTCGTTTTTTGCAGGATAAACTTCAAAATTTGCAGGATAAGCATACAGATGTGTTGGAGGATTTAACTCCCAAAGTAAGGAAGCGGGTTGAGGTTTTGAGAGAGATTCAGGTAATATACAGATTTTATTTTTCTATTATGGTATAATTTGATTTGATGTGTGCATAGATTTTGTAGTCTGAGAAACTAACACTGATGGTTCAATATAACGTTCTGTATCTTAAGTTGTTCGTAGCTTCAATTGTGGTTACGAATTTGAACAGTAAATAGCATTTTATTTAGTGGTAACGTTTTTGTACAATTAAAGATGTGAAGTTTAAAGTCTGATTTATTATTTTATTTTGGACTGTATGTTAATTAGCACTTAAGGTTTTTTATTGTTTGATCGAGACAACAACATTGATAAAATTTTGAGATACCTCGCTTAAGATGTTAAATGTCTGAAAGGTGATCATGATAAAAATAAAGTTAATTTTGAGATTCTTTGCTTGAAATATTAATAAGGTCTTGTAATTTGTTGGATGGTTATTGCTTAAAATAATAGTACTTTTCAGAATTTAAAATGCCCACTTGTTATTCTTTGACATCGATTGGAAGGCATTTTCTAAGGAGGATAACTATTAACAAATAAACTCCTAACATGATCAGCATATTTTCTTTGGATTTCAACATCTTTATTTTGCCAATATAGGCTATGATGAATAAATTTTGGATTTGGATTAGGATTAGATTCCATTAAGAATTGATGAGTAGATATGACAGTGCTTACAAATACTGATAAGGAGTTATATTGTTTGAAAGAATTTTGAATACATGTGCATTACTTCATTGTTGGCTTACATGGCCAAAGGTTTCTGATTCGGTAGCTACATTTATATTTCATCTAATGTGTTCTATATTGTTAGCTGTTTTTAGTTTTATTTTATTTTTATCTAGAACTAATTCCAAAGCCATGGTTTCTTAAGATATTGAGATAGGTCCCTTTCTTTGAAGATGGAGATGGGATTTTGGTTTTCATTCTATTTTGTTTCTTGTTAGTATATGTAGCATAAATATCACTTCTTGTCCCATCAATAATACTCAGAGTTATTAATGGTGCAAAACAATGCAAAAGCTTCATGGAGCCTTTAGTACAAGCCGTGGCGAACGACATGCACCTATTTGATCTTCTATGCATGTTTAGGGGAAAATAAATAAATTTATTAAACATAATTGATTGGAAAAGCTTCAGTACAGTTTAAAAACCGAGCTTCGGCTCAGTAATAACTGAGCTGGCTCGGTTTAAACTTTGCCATATAGTGTTCAGTGTATATGTATGTTAGTTATGTTGCTCATGTATAGTTTTAGAGAGTTCTTCTTCAAGCATTATGCATTTTTGCGTTTGTACTTCTTTTCACCATTCTTTCAGGTGGCTAGACAATTAAGTTCACATGTTTCGCTCATGGCACATCCCACTAGCACCAGCCAGATCTCGCTTTGGTTTAGTACATCTCAATTCGTTTCCTATGCTTAGTTGGGTCGCATTTTAAATCTCAAATTTTGTGTAAGTTATTTTTCTTTTCACATGTTATCAGGTTCCATCTAAGCTATTTAGCAAGATTTGTCAAGTTGTTTGAAAGACCAAGAGGTTTGTCATCCTATACTTATAATACTTTGTAATATTGCACACGTTATTTGTTTAGGACCATCATTATTTTAAACAAATTCTATTACATGCTCTTTTGCTTTTAGTAGTAATTTTCTAATGTCCTAACAGAGACATAATTACTATATCTTCTAATGATTCTGCTTTCCCCAGTCCATCGTAGCTGCTAACATAGAATTACATCTCTTTCTTTTTCATATCTGAGATATGCGAGTATGATATATAATAATACAATATATTACATGTATTATTTAAACACAGACTAAAAATTCTTGGAAGGTATAACCTCTTATTTTAAACCTTTGAACGACAGCTCAATATATAGAACAAAATCACATGCAATTTAGAGAACAAATTTAAATATGTTTTGTACAGGTTTCAAAATTCAACAGTCATCTTAAATAAATTTTTACAGTTATATTTTCCATGCATGTTGTGTGTACACGGCTGTATGCTTAAAGTTTCTCATATCTTCATTGTTTTTTACTTTTGGCAGAGTTGTAATATCTTGAAGGAAAGTCGCAATAGTCTGAATCCCATGGAGATTCCAGTGAAGGAAATTGTGGTGAGTTATTATTTTGGAACAAATATAATTTATGTTCAGTTGCCATCAAATGAAGTGGCCAATGTAGTAGGAACAACCATATTTTAGTTGTACTCTTATTCTTTTCATTTTCCTTTTGGAACTAAAATATTTACTATCAAAAACCAAAGAGGAATTCAGTAAATTAGAGTCTCAAATGCAGAATGACATAGCAAAATTAGGTAAATTTCTTTTTATGCACTTAGTAGTGCATATATAGTTTTAATGTGTGTCACTTAGGAGTATATGCAGATAACTTGTGTATGCATTGAGTGATTATTTTAAGTTTTAAAACTGAGCAGCGGTGCTGGTGCTCAGTTTTAAAATTGAACATTGCTCATGCTTAGTTTTAAAAATGAGCATGATGCTCAGTTTTAAAATTTAATTGAACACTCTTTTTCATAATGTAGAGACTTGAGTCAATGTACAATTCAGATACTATGAAGTTCAACTTTTTGTACACATTTGTTCTTGTAGAAGTAGAAAGTGGAATAGCCAAACCTTCCTCAAGCTGTACAACTGCACTTCTTTGGTTAACACGGTACTTAAATTCTTATTCTTCTCCTTCTTATTTTTATTTATTTGTTGTTGTTGTTGAATATCGAGTATGTTACACTTAAATTTTGATTCAGTACCTGGGTTTTATTTCAGGGCGATGGATTTCATAATTGAATTATTTCAGGGCGATGGATTTCAGGGCGATGGGTTTTATGGTTGGTGGTTGTAGTTGTTATAATAATGCTTGAAGAACATGCAATCTAATAACTAAAGTTGTTTTTTATTTTTGCAATTTAGGTTGATAATAGTTCTTCAGATGAGCCAAGGATTACACCGGAGCAAGCGGTAAAGCTTTGTGATCGTAATTTTGGAGTTGGTGCTGATGGAGTGATTTTTGTTATGCCTGGAGTCAATGGCATTGATTACACTATGAGGATATTTAATTCAGACGGTACCGAACCTGAGGTAATAAATTTGTTTATTTTTCGAATCAAAAGCTGATTTAATCTTGTGTTCACTTACTCGCAAGTGTTATCTCTGTTAATGTTAAGTTTCCACACTTGACATACTTTTTGACATGCTTCCGTGTTCTTACTTTATATTTAGATGTGTGGGAATGGAGTTTGTTGCTTTGCTCGATACCTTGGTGAACTAAAATATAATGACAATCTCCCAAGGTGCATATATAATTTTTGACACCTATATGTTGCAGTAGATACATACCTGCTTTTTCAGTTATATCAATGCTGTCTTGATTCCGTATCATTTTCTCTGTATCATACTCACTTTTTCATACATATTCCATTCAGATCTTACAGCTCTAAGATTCACACTGGTGCTGGTTTAATCGTTCCTGAGGTTCAGCTTGATGGAAAGGTATGTTCTTGCTAATTACTGTAATTATGCATGAGCGCAAGCTGTGTCTCCCATATCATTGAAAGTTGTATAATGGGTTAAAAATATGGTGCTACGGTGGTAAGGCTTGGTGCATAAGTTTGTAGGCCGTGGTACAGAGAAATGGTGAGTGTTTTTAGGAGATGCAGAAGTTTTCTTGAAGTTTTAGGAGACTGACAATGTTCGGGTTGAAGTTTCAGGTAGAGTTATATGGTGATATGGTGATAGCTGAAGGTAGTTGGTGATATATGACTGTTGTATTGGTGCAAGTGTAGTTGTTTTGGTAGATTAATGAATTGCTGTTTTGCAGCAATAAGAAGGAGGGCAGGGTGAAGCAATTTTGTGGTCAGTGTAGTATGAATGATACGAAGTGGAACATTGGTGGCACGAGGTTGATGCAGTGGTGGATTTGGAACTTGTTTGAAGTGTTAGAAGAAAGGTAGAGAAGTGATAGAGAAGTATGAATGGTCTGTGGTTTAGTGAAGCTTTGTTGTGCTGCAGTGGCCTAGTAAGTGTGTGATGGGATCTGTTGAATGTTGCAAATGTGCACAGTTTTGAATGAATGGTGTATGTGACTTGGCCCGAGTATCGTTTGCGTTATTAGTAAGTTACTAAACACTATGTAGTTATATTCTAAAACTGTGTTTTAAAGTTTGTTATATATACTATGCTTGTATGCTATAATTTGTGGTGTTGGTATGAAGTATCATTTGTGTTGTTTGTATGAAACATAAATGTTTGGTGTTGTTCTAATTATTGATCGTATGTTTCTTAATGTTAATACTATATATTTTTTGTATAGATTGTTTGTAGCCGTAATAAAATACTGGTGATACATAGTTTGTTTGATACTGTTTTAGTTATCACGGTTATAAGTGTTAGAAAATAACATTTCGTAATGGTTATAACTGTGATATAATTTGCATTTGTCACGATTATAAGTGTTAGAGTATCCTTTTTTGTAATGGTTATAAATGTTGGAAACTATTGTTCTGTCACGGTTATAAGTGTGAGAAATTACTATTTTGTCACGGTTATAACCGTGAGTAAATACTATTCTGTCATGGTTATAACTGTGAGAAATTACTATTTTGTCACGGTTATAACCGTGAGTAAATACTATTCTGTCACGGTTATAAGCGTGAGAAATTACTATTTTTGTCACGGTTATAACCGTGAGCAAAAGTGCGACTGAATTTTCCCACGGTACCTATTTTCACGGTTATAACCGTGACAAATTAGTTTTGTCACGCTTATAACCGTGAGGAAATTGCCTTTCTGGTGTTGTGATTAATATAATAAGATATAAACCGGTGTTAACAATGTGCATCGAGTAATGATTAATTGAATAAAATGATTGAAATCAAATTAAATCAATTTATTGGAATTAAATTATAATTAATTAGATTTAATTACAGTTGAAATTGAACACCGAAATTAATGTAATCTTTAACACCGAATTGGTTTGTAAATTTGTTTTAAATTATTGTAAATGTCTAAGTAATCAAAAATGATGAAAATTGTTAGTTATTAAATTTGAAATTAAAAAGTGTTTCAATCAATTTAATAATAATTTATTTAATTATCATGAAAATAGCCATTTTGGCCACTGTCTTGGATTTCGGTGAAAACTTGTTTCATCGGATCCGTAACAATGAATTATTATAGGATTTTAAGTTTAGTAGCAATCGGACTTGTCATTTGATCGTACAGACTCGAAACGCGTTGAAATCAATTTAATTGAAATCAAATTTAATAAGCTGACCTTAAAGCTAACTTCTTCATACATAGAATAAGGACTTGAAACCTGTTCCATTGAGTTTAAAAATATCAAAAAGATCTATTATGATATATGGGAAGACCCACTTTCGTTTTGGAGGAAGAACATGTTTTTTGGGTCGGTATTCGTAGCTCGTACAAATTCAATATGTGTTTATTTTCTTATCGGGCTTTGTCAATATAAATAATCTTGTTTTCCAAACCCTAGCAGTCATTTTTCTTATTTTGTATGTATATTAACTTCTTTTTATCTCTTTCTTTTCAATGGCAGAAATAAATTCAATCTAAAAAACCCTTTTTCAATTTCAAATTCAGTTTCAAAATCAAACTTCTTGAAACCCTATCATATTATACAAAAATTATAAGCTCTTGATGAGCGCAACTCAAATCTACTATTCAATTTTGCAATTGGGTTCTGGGTTGTCCGCAATTGGCCAAATCTTTTTCGGCCTTCCGTTTGGGGTTTGATCAACAACAATGGATCGTCGAACCGAGGGTATGGATGCGTGGAGATGGTCGAGCGGAGTTCATCAATGTCATTCGTTTATTCAATTGATGGGCGGATAAGAGTTAATAATTTAATTAGGGCAATAACTATAGGCGGTGGCTGTGATGTTTTTGGAGTTGATCGGCGATGGGGTCTGCTCGCGGGTGGTTGCATAGGCGTAAGAGAGGTTGGCGGCGATGTCTGGGCGGCTGCGTCTGGCCAGTTGCGGCAGAGGGAGGTTGTGTGTGCTGGAGGCATGAGCATCGCGATGTCGTTCGCGTTCGAACTGGGTACTTTTCTAGTTGTTTACGTGTTTACAGAGGCAATGACGTGTAACTCCATTTTTTTATTTTATTTAAACTAATTCAAACTTTAAATTCTTCTAACGATCATAACCGTTTCATACGAGGTTGGATCTACACATGGTTTGCTCCGCTGCGAATGTATCGAAATTTCGGATATTATGGGAGTGGTTTGGACGAATTCCGAGACTGTTCAATTTTAGGTCATATTTTGGATTTTAAATCAATTTGAAATCAAGGTGATTGTTTCAACCCACTCACGATTACTAAATTATCTTATGTTAGTTAAATTAAATTTATGATGTGATGGAAATTGATTGGTTGATGTTTGATACTTGTTATTGATAATCAGTTAGCTATTGATGTTTATTGATTGATTTAAACGGTAATTGTGATCTATGTTCGATTGTTTGATATTGGATCGCTGGATGTTATATTTTTATATTGTTGTAACACTGCAAGTTTTCTATGGGTTGAAATGATACATACTCGGACGATCTATAGATTAGGGAAAAATCATTATGGGCTGAAATGGTAAACCCAAGCGATTTTGTGGATTTTAAATTTTATTCGGGATTGCGAGTTGAAATGATATATATCCGCAAATATAAGATATTTACGGGTTGAAATGATAAATATCTGCATCACTTGACGATAGGGTAGAAAATTATGTATGGACACCGGATTGGTTAAATTAAATTATTTTAAATCCTTAAATTTTGAATTTCTTTGAAGCAAATTTGATTTATATAATCTGAAATATTTTTGAAAATCCGAGTTTTAAATGTTGAAATTGGAATAGGTTTAAATTGAAATTTTAAAGTTAGATTTGAAGTATAAATAAAATTTACCGAAATTGAGTTGTTGAAATATTTAAATAATTAAACTTTGAAATCTGCCAAATTTGAAATAGCTTAAGTTATAGTTCAAGCATAGGTTTGGAATCGATGTTGAATAAATGGTTTTAAAGATATGTTGAAATGAAAGAAATAGTATAATTTGATAAAAATTTCAAAATTATTGTTTTAGCATAAACTATTTTAAATATATTATTTTTAAATCCTAATTATTAAGATTTTCAAACTATTAAACTTCTTCAATCTGTCTTTAACTATTTTAATCTATTTTAATAAGTTTAAACTATTTTAACTTAATTTAATCTATTTTACTATTTAATCCAATTCAATCTATCTTAACCTATTTTAAACTAATTAACACATTTTAATCTGATTTAAATATATTTAATCTATTTTTAATCTATTTAAACTATTTAAATCTATTTAACTATTTTAAATCTATTTAAACTATTTAAATCTATTTAACTATTTTAAATCTATTCAAACTATTTAAATCTATTTAACTATTTTAAATCTATTTAAACTATCTTAAATCCGCCTAAACTATTTTAATCTATGTTTAAACTATTTTAGAGTATTTTAACTCTTTGAATTTTTTTTTAAACTATGCTAAACTATTTAAACTATTTATAACTATCTAAACTATTTTCTAAATTTTAGATTGTGTAAAGAGGAAGTGTTCATATTAAACCCTTGACTTTCAAGCAAATATGATTAAATGATGTTATAACCTAAGTTGGGATTTGAAATGATAATTTCTAGTGAAATGACACCCTTTGAGTAAATATGATGATTTGCAAATATGATTTCAAAGGTGATATGATTTTAAAATGAATATGATTTCGAAAGTAAATATGATTTCGAAAGTGATATGGTTTTGAGAATATGATATTTTAATATCAATATGAATTGGTTTTGGAAATGTAAAAGAAGCATCCAGTGTGAAATAGGCATTTGGTTGTTAAAGAGACCGTGATCGAATATTGTAGCTGCTATGGGAGTGTGTTCAAAGGTGGACGGTAGTAGTTGTTATGCGTTACTACCAGTCCACGAGTGCAAATGGTAGAATCCCTTTAAGTTTGGTTTGTACCATACCTATGGGGTGCTGAACATGAAACCCTATTTAGTGTTGCTTGGTCCAGTGGTGCCATGGTATTGTGCCAAATGAACTCAAGGCAAAATCTTTAGGATGTTAGCTTTGAGGCAAGGTATGATTTATGCTTGTAGGTTTTGGGGTTTGCTTGGGTTAAGGATAGAGGACCCCAAGGATGACTCTGGATGACTTTAGGATGGCAACCAAACGAATTACGACGACTTTGATGATTCGATGTGAAGAGTGGTTGTAGCATGGTGATGGATGAAAAGTATGATTTTTGCATGATAGCTCGTAAGGTAGAACACGAGGTTATGATGCTCGTAAGTAGGACATGGTAGTCTGTGTATATCCATGCTTTGGACGTTTGTGTGTACCCATGTGTTAGATGCCTGCGTGTGTCTAATCCTTAGCCATCTGTGTGGGCAAGAGTTTAGCATCTGTGGGGGTAGTTCTATTATTAGTAATTGTGCTAAGGGATTGGTGGATAAATCTGTTGTTTTGATGCTCATTAATGGGACAAGGTAGTCTATGTACCCATTTTTTAGATGTCTGCTTGTGTCTAGTCCCTAGCCATCTGTGTAGGCAATGAGTTGAGCTTCTGAGAGAGTTCTCATATATCTAAAGCATTTGAGTGAGAGATGCAAGGTTGTGTGACGAATGCTATATTTACTGTGTTTGATATGACGTTTGATATCCTTATACTCCGTATTTTCCACTTGTGATAGTAGTATAACATATATGGCATTTTTGTGCTAGCTTTTTGGATGTAGGGACAGTTAGATATGTCTATTCATACCCTATACTCTATTTACTATATACGAGTTTTTATTATATTTTGAAATGATATATCGTTTACACCAGACCATTGTCTGATCCGAGGTTTTATGTGTTGCTTCTTATTATCTCGGGTACTCTTAAATGAGTATATTAGGGATAGTAGCTCTGGACTGTGCATGGAGCTGTATGGAGTATGAGCAGAAGGCTACGCTTTCATATATATACTTGCGGCTTACTGTCGCTTACATTCTATAGTTCAGTACCGCGGAGCTATGTCAATACTTGTATCATTAGAGACAATTATATATTTTATAATGGGGATTTAGGATGTGTAAACTCTTTATTTCGGATTTTTTATAGATTGTGAACCTAATGCACATTGATGTTCTTATTTATTGTTCATTTAACTATATGGTTGTCTTGCCTATTCTACGTATATGTTGTTATATTATATTTTATCTGTGTGCTACGAGATGATCTACCCGTTTTGTGTTTGGATTTCCTTTATTTATATTCTTGGCTACCATCCTGCATTGGTCGGGTACCTTTGCAGTGCATCATATAGGTATATTTGGTACCGAAGGTGTAGGGCGGCCGTCACATTTGGTATTAGAGCTTAGGTTGTGTAGACGACCTAAGTTGATACTAGGATCCATTAGAGATAAGGAAGGAGCTGTCACCTTAGAATGGATCTAGTGATATATGAGAGAGCTTACTTGTTATATTTTGATTTTCAAAACTATATATTAGCATATATTATAAATAAGTTGTATTGCATTCATGGACACCACTTATTCCATTAGAGAGACTAATCATTCTTATTACTGGTTGTAAGAATAAGTCGGCTAACAAGGAACCCTACTAGGCACTCCATCTCTGAAGTTAAGGATGGGGCAGGATCGAGGGCAGTTAACCCTGATGTCACGCATCTGAAATCCAATGTTCGAAAATTGACATCAAATACCTCACTTGTTTTCAGCAGCCGAAGATTCAAACTTCGAACGCCAGTCGGATGGAGCTTACAACAACATTAGATGAATATAAAAACAGCGGAAACAAAATGAATAACATTCATTTACATCACAGGTACAAAATCATCATAATATCCATTATAACATCAAAGTATTTTATACATATAACACAACTTTAAAATAGAACTTCACAGTAGAACAACAAGTGATCATATTCCAAAAAGTCTTCAAGGAAATAAAGTGATAGTGAACTTCCAAAACTAAGCACCTTGAGATCCGAAAGCTTTCAAAATATCTCCAAGTAAAAAGCCTTCAAAAACCGATAGCCTCCAAACCAAAAAGACTTCAAAATACAGCTAACCCCAAAACACGGAAAACCTGCTACTAGGCTGCTCGTGAGGAAATTTTGGGCACCCAGAGTTTAGAAAGGAAACAGTAAACTCCGGGTCAGTCACGGGACTGGTATGAATTTTACCCGGCACCTTGGGCCGACTACAAAACGATAGTTGAAGATACTATTATTAGCACTAGACAAGATTCTGACCAAGAAGAGCCTGAAGGTATAAAGGTTCGATGTAATCCACATGTTTCGGCATACCTGCCTCGGTGCGCAGAAGCTACTTACTATGGGCCGAGATACCTTGTTCCTAGGCCCATGAGGGAAGTCCAACCCATCTTCATCTATAAATAGAAGGGCAGGGGCACAGTGAAATGGACCTTTTTCCAGGAACACCGAGGAGGCTCTGCCAATTTTGGTACTCTCCTCTTTTTAATTCAAACTTGTATTCAAGTGATTGGTTTACGGATTGCATCTGTATTCAAGTAATTGAGAAAGAAATAAAGATTAAACTAAAAGTGGACGTAGGCAATTACGCCGAACACTATAAATCCGGTGTTCTCGTTTTTGTTGTTCTTTTGTATTGAATTACACTGTTCTTCTGTTCTAATTTTCCCTCTTCATTAATCTCTCTACATAACTCTACTTAAGGGTGTTAGTGACTAATTCTGATGTTACATTTTGGTGCTTTCACTGAGAATTGAATTTTCAGCTTGATCGGATCTCGTCGTCTACTAGTGGATTTTCATATTCATAAGATAGATCCAGCTTTTACTAGAAAACTTTCTATTCTACTCATATTTGAAAGAAATCTAAAGGAAGCTGATAACCATAGATTGGATTCACAGATGTACACAAGATCTAGGAATTGGACGTTGAAGTTTGCACTCAAGTTGAATGAAGGCCGAACCTCCTCTGAAGGCAATTCGGTCGATCGTTCCAGAAAAGGCGTATGCCGATCACCCCAGAAAAGGCATATGCCGACCGCTCCAGAAAAGGCGTATGCCGATCGCCTCATAAAAATCGAGCCACTCTATGTTAAACGATGTCCAGGCCGAGCCATACGTCTATGCCGAACGGCATCCCTATGCCAAGCGGTATCCCAATGTCGAACGACATCTATGCCGAGCGACATCCCTATGTCGAGCCGCATCCCCATGCCAAACGACATCCCTATGCCGAATGGCATCTATGCCGAGCGGCATTTATGCCGAGCCGCATCCCTATGCCGAACGGCATCCCTATGCCGAGCGGCATCCCTATGCCGAACGACATCTATGCCGAGCGGCATCCCTATGCCGAACGGCATCCCTATGTCGAACTGCATCTATGCCGAGCCGCATCCCTATGCCGAACGACATCCAGGTCGAACCGCATGTCTATGCCGAACGGCATCCAAGCCGAGCCACGCTTAGCCGATCCAAACTTAAGTTGTAGCAAAGTGCCTCCGGATAGTGAATTTAAAACTCAACTTAATAAAAGAACATTCTATCCACTTCCCTTACATCCCATGATCGACTAGGGCATAGACGATCTAGCAATAGCTTCTGAACGACAACAGTGGAATGGACAAGCAACCGCTGCTCAAACGATACTCCCAAAGGTTGGAGAACATAGATGACATGATTCTAAGAAAATGCCTAGATGACTTCAAGCACCATTCTTCACTGACCCAACACTTTGAATTTAGTGACTCCTAGCAGACTAGTGTTTGGCTCTAAGCAATTTATTCCAAATGCTAGCAAGGATATCATACCGATTGCATTTGAGGAAAGTCGACCTCCATATATATTTTAGCAGCTAGTTAGCTGGAGAGCTTCCTACGACAATGGATTGTTTCTGTTATAAAATGAATTCGAACCAAAGTGAGGAGAAGTTGAACAGACTAGGAAAAATAACAATGTAGGCCCGTTGGCTAAGGACATTGATTCTAGTAGACAAACAAGATCTCAAAATTCGACTCATATGCTCTTTGAAAGATTCGATCAACAACCTCTACTTGAAGACTTGCGACTCAGAGTGGTACGGGAAACCAACCTCAAGAGAGTACACCAAAGTCTAAAGAAAATTAAGGGAATGTTGTATATTCCAAGATGCTCATTGATCCTAACACGACCGATTACAAACACCTATGAGGTGTGATCGAAAAGCCAATCCGGAAAGGAAAGCTTCAACAGTATGTACAAGTCCTGTAGAATGGCAGGCAGCGGACATCCGATGGCTATTAATAAAGGGCTGTGATTATCAATTGGACTGCTGACAACCAACATCCCTTTGAAAGGAGCCAGGGGCAAAGTGACCAGGTACTCTAATTTGGCCGCCAACCAATCCACGCAAACCATGATTGGATGTGTGGAGTTTCATCTAGACGAGCATGATTCAAACGCTCACTATCAACCATGTGCCTTTAATTTGGGGACAAGAAGATTGAAAAGCTCATCACGATTAGAGACCAATACAAAGTCAACATGACTGACCATCCATTCATTGACCTCCACATTTGACTTGGAGACCTGACCAAGGCTTGGAATTAGTATGGCCAATCATCCACTCAAATCAAGTCATAGAATAAAGTTCGACAAAATACAGATGCCTTTCCTGATGCTCAGTGACATCGGGATCTATCTACAATAGACGTGGTTTGATCATCTACAAAAAAAATCCTACCATGAACACAAAAGATTGTCCAAATGCCCGACTTGGAGTAGCTGTGATGGACTACCTACTCGTCAACCATCGCTCTCAATAATCCATAATCCTTATTTTCTAGAAGGAGATACAAAGCAAATTGTGTGAGATTTGACTATCTAACCCAGCATGGATGTGACCCAACCATCTGTCATATACCTCCTTTATTGACTTGATTGGAAGAGCTATAATCACCAAGCGAACGAGAATCGACCATCCATTTTTCAAGTTTCATCCCTCATGCTGGGGCCAGAATCTCATTCCATGAGCAAATGTGGGTTGATCGTTCTCATTCGACAACATTAGCCTCGATACGGTAAATGAAATACAAATTAAAGAATGGAAATACGACTGCTCTCAACCAAAATCTCTAAGTCTCCAGAGTGTGGACTGGAGTACTTTGAGTCCCCAAAATGCGGACCAGAGTATAAACGACTCAAAATATCCTAGTCCTCGGAGTGCGGATCGGACTACTCTGAGTCCCCAAAGTGCGCAGCAAAGTATAAACGACTCAAAATCTCCAAGTCCCCGGAGTGCGAACTATATCCAAGTCCTAGAAGTGCGGACTGGAGTACTCTGCGTCCCCAGAGTGCGGACCAGAGTATAAACGACTCAAAATCTCCAAGTCCCCGTAGTGCGGACTGGAGTATTCTGAGTCCCAGAGTGCAGACTAGAGTATAAACGACTCAAAATCTCCAAGTTCCCAGAGTGCGGACTGGAGTACTCTGAGTCCCTAGAGTGCGGACAGAGTATAAACGACTCAAAATCTCCAAGTCCCCGAAGTGCGGACTTGAGCACTTTGAGTCCCCAGAGTGTGGATCAGAGTATAAACAACTTAAAAACCTCTACGTCCCAAGAGTGCGGACTAGAGTACTCTAAGTCTCCAGAGTGCAGACTAGAGTATAAACGACTTAAAAACCTCTACGTCCCCGGAGTGCGGACTAGAGTACTCTATGTCCCCTGAGTGCGGACTAGAATATAAATGACTTAAAAACCTCTAAGTTCCTGAAGCGGACTAGAGTACTCTCAGTCCCCTGAGTGTGGAATAGAGTATAAACGATTTAAATACCTTTAAGTCCCTGAAGTGGACTAGAGTACTCTTAGTCCTCGGAATGTGGACTAGAGTACAAATGAATTGACGAAAATCTCTATGTCCCGAACTGTGGACTAAAGCATAAACCGTTCGACAAATCTCTAAGTCCCCAGAGCGTGGATCGAAGTATGAACACAAATTGGGCGTGAGTAGAACGAGGGGATAATAACACTAAGTCACCACGATGCAAAGTGGTGTATAAACATCGACAAATAGACGAGTGGATTTCGACCGTTCTCTATTCCGAAAACTTCGACCTAAAATCGACAGGAGGATTATTAACTCGCTAAGGATGGAGCACGACAATCCAACAAGTGGCCTGGCTAAATCAATGCTGGGAGCAGGGGTACAAATCACTAAAAGCTTAATACGGCAGCTTACTATAGCTCTAACTTGGCGTTCTTTATAACTTGAGGCAACGACTACATGGAGGCCTCAATACAGAACTAATCGAAACGACATCCAAAGCTACGAGCAATCGACTATATCATACCTCAGATCGAGAGTCAATACCGATCCGCACTAAGCACATATGAATGTGACTGGGATGTTCCTTGAAAAACTATGACCTCCAGAATGTGGAAAGGAGAGTAAACCATGAAGACTTGGTCAAAAATTCTCCAGAACCCTCCTTCGATCCATTAGGAGGAGTATGAAACTGGATGGGCATGACCCGACTGCATTTGTAGCCAACTTTACCTCGAGATCTGATTAGATACATGAACCAAAGTGCACGTGGATGACCGTCCAGTGTCCAAATTACGCCCTAAAACTGACGAGGCATCGAAGTATTCCTCTTGGAATGAAAAACCATGATAAAATCCAAGATAGGCGAGACCCCGTATCCTATCGACTAACCTGATCCCCGATTCAATGGGAAAGAGAGTAATGCTAAAGTGGGTATGGCCGACCTTCCTACTTTTTGGTATATATGCCCCAGACCTAGGGGAATGAGCTAGAAGCAACATGAATGTGAACCGACTATTCATCGATCAACTTTATGTTTTTGAAGTTTAGGTGGGAATATAAAGATAGCTAGGATGAGACTAAACCGTCCATGCAGTACATTTATTTACCCGAGACTGAAAGCAGACGCATGGTCATCCAAAGACTGGCTGTAATAGCTCAATATTGAAACTTATATATAATGTTTACAACTACTCAAGGCTACGACCAAAAGAATGCCTAGGGATAGAATAATTAAATCGATACCTAAGCTAGTAGGCAACTAACTGTCACACCAACCCGAGGCATGCGGATCATGAATGTTACTCGAATGTGGAAGATGGAACCCCTACAAAACAACAACGCATGATGACATACGATATAGTGTTTAGAAATTGAGATGCGGACAAGGTGGATAGCTCCATCCGCATCCAAAATACTGATAATTGACAAGTAGTGCCCAAGCCCTGGCTCGAGCAGCATTCTCGGATCTATAGAGACATACATCCGAGAGATGATGATGGGGGGCTTAGGGAAATGAATGCAGCATGGGCTGAGCTGACAATTGACATACCAGTCAGCCGGGATGACCCATCATGAGTCCTGAAGATTGGATCGCAACTCGACCCGTCATTGGCTGAAGATCTTACTGATTTCCTCCGAGCGAACCTAGATGTTTTCACTTGGACACATTCTGATATGTGCGGGGTATTTGCGGGGTTTTTCCCGCTATTTTGAGTCATATGTTGGACATAGACCTGAAATACGTCCCTGTAAAACAAAAAAGGAGAGGCATGGACCTGGAGAGGTCCTCTGCTCTTAGAGAGGAGGTGGAAAAACTCAAAGCCAATGGGTTCGTCCACGATGCCCTCTACCCTGAATGGATTTCTAACCCTGTGCTTGTGAGGAAAGCAAACTAGAAGCGGAGAACTTGTGTTGATTACTTTGATTTTAATAAAGCATTCCCGAAGAATAGTTTCCCTTTATCTAGAATCGACCAGCTCGTCGACTCTATGGCCGTATACGAATTATTGTCTTTTATGGATGCGTATTCGGGATACAATCAGATCTCGATACACATTCTAGACCAAGAACACACTAGTTTTGTCATAGATATGGGGCTATATTACTATGTAATAATGCCTTTTGGATTGAAAAACGTGGGAGAAACTTATCAGCGTCTGGTGAGTCGAATGTTTAAAGACCAGATTGGTAGAATGATGGAAGTCTATGTGGATGACATGCTCGTGAAGTCATGGAAGTCAAACGACCACATCCGAGACCAAGCGGAGAAGTTTGATATACTTAGGCGTTATGGAATGAAAGTCAATCCTTTGAAGTGTTCAATTGGCATAGCGTCGGAAAAGTTTTTGGGTTTCATTGTGAATGTGCGGGGAATCGAAGCTAACCCGGAGAAGATTCAAGCTATCCGAGACATACAAGTGCCCAGAACAATAAAGCAGGTACAAAGCTTGAATGGAAAGGTGGCTGCACTGAGTCAATTCATATCCAGAGCTATAGACAAGTGTATTCCTTTCTTCGAAGCGATAAAGAAAGGAAAGAGGAATTTCGAGTGGACAACCGATTGTGAGGAAGCATTCCGAGCTCTGGTAAGGCATTTGGAAAGTCCCCCGGTGCTATCGAAACCAATAGACCACGAAATGTTGTATGTGTACTTGACAATATCTCAGCATGCTATCAGTACGGCTTTGGTTCACGAAGAGGACCGAGTTTAAAAGCCAGTTTACTATGTTAGTAAATGTCTGACGGGGGTAGAAAGAAATTAGCCCAAGATCGAGAAATTAGCCTATTGCTTGGTGATTGCATCACGCAAGCTTCGCCAATATTTTCAGGCACACTCAATCAGTGTTTATACTGATCATCCCTTGCGAAAGGTACTCCAACGACCGGAAACTTCCGGAAAGATGTTGAAATGGAATATCGATTGAGTTTGTTTGATATTACCTACCTGTCACGAAGGGTTATACAGGGGCAAGCACTAGCGGATTTCATTGCTGAATTCACTGTGTTAGACGACTCAAACGACCACAATGTCATACCTCCCATTCGATGGAAGTTGTACACCGATGGGGCATCTAACGACCATTGTTCGGGGGCTGGCATAGTTCTTGTGACTCCTAAAAAACGATCAGTTTGTTATGCTTTGAAGCTTGAATTCCCAGCAAAAATAACGTAGCCAAGTATGAAGCATTGATTGCTGGCTTGAGACTTATCAAAGAACTGGGAGTAAAATCGGTTGAACTCTTTTGTGACTTGCAACTGGTGGTGTACCAAGTACGGGGGGACTATCAAGCACAGGGACAGAGACTTGTCCCGTATCTTGAACTGGTTCAGGAGCTGCTAGAAAATCTGGAATATTATGATATCTCGCATGTCCCGCGTGAACAAAACAAAGAAGCTGATTCATTGGCCAAATTTTTGAGCACTTGCGTTGCCCAGCAAATGGGATTGGTTCCCATTGAAACCTTACATACTCCGAGTACAAATATGATGGAGGTAGATTTCATGTTAGAAACTGAAATCGATAAGGAATCATGGATGACCCCATTTAAGCAATACTTACTACATGGGGTCTTACCCGAAAGAAGGAGCGAAAGACGACAAGTCAATCGTAAGGCTTCGCGATATGTAATGGAGAGCGAAATAATGTATCGATGGAGATTCTCGACCCCTTTACTCTGGTGCATAGCCCATGATGAGATAAAACGAGTCTTGAAGGAAGTCCATGAAGGAGAGTGCGGTGACCATACTGGGGGACAGACATTAGCGAAGAAAATCCTCCGCTATGGATACTATTGGCCGACTGTAAATCGATATGCCACAAACTATATGAGGAGATGTGACAAATGCCATAAATATGCAAAAGTCCTGAGAGCTCCGTCGACATAACTCACACAAATGGTTAGTCCCTGGCCGTTTGCAATGTGGGGGGTCGACATAGTCGGTACCTTACCCATATCCAAAGGTGGTGCGAAATATGCGATAATTACGGTCGATTACTTTACTAAGTGGGCAGAAGCAGAGCCTTTGGCCACTATCACCACCAAAAAGGTCTTTAATTTCGTTGTACGAAATATTATATGCTGTTTTGGCCTTCCACGAACTATCATTACAGACAATGGAACTCAATTCGAAAGCAAAGAGTTTAAAGAATTTTGCCAAAAATATGGCATTGAGAAAAAGTTTGCAGCGGTTGCTCATCCGAAAGACAATGGGCAAGTGGAAGTCATAAACAAAATAATCAAATCCATATTGAAAAAGCGTTTGGAAAAGGCTAGAGGCAAGTGGGTGGATGAACTTCCAACAGCATTATGGGCTTATAGAACTACCCATGAGTCCATGACTGGTCGTACTCCATTCGCCCTTGCATACTACTCTGAGGTCGTCATCCATGTAAAAGTTGAAGTCCCCTCTCATGAAGTGGTTGATTACAACCCTTATTTCACAAAAAAATACAAATCAGGAATCACAATTGAATTGCAATTAAACCAGATGGAATTAGCGATGACTTACGAGCATATAAAATGCACCCGACGGCTAATGGCAAGAACATGTACCCGAACATGCATGTGTACATCCAAAAAAAAGTTCGACTTCTTGAAATCAACAGGGAATTGAATTCTCACTTAAGGTTATTAAGAAGAGACTAGATCAAATAGCTGAAGCTTACTAGCCCTGTAGGACCAGACATGGATCGCCGCTGATGAACTACAACCCTGAATTTATAATATTAGGAATCAGCCAAGCATCATGACGACCGAAGAAGGATACAACTCCTTAGGAGGATAAAATTGAAGAATAATGACTATTCAGGAAACATGATGGATTTCTTTCTGTAAACAAGGAATACTCGCTGATTCAAAGCGTGTCATGTTGCTTCACATGACACACTTTGGGGGGCAAGTGTTACCTGGTACCTTGGGCCGGCTACAAAACGACAGTTGAAGATATTTTTATTATCACTAGACAAGATTCTGACCAAGAAGAGCCTGAATGTATAAGGGTTCGATGCGATCGACATGTTTCGGCATACCTAGCTCGATGCGCAAAAGCTACTTACCACGGGCCGAGATACTTTGTTCCTAGGCCCGTGAGGGAAGTCCAACCCATCATCATCTATAAATAGAAGGGCAGGGGCACAGTGAAATGGGCCTTTTTTCCGGAACACCGAGGATACTCTGCCATTTTTGATACTCTCCTCTTTTTAATTCAAACTTGTATTCAAGTGATTGATTTACGGATTGTATCTGTATTCAATTAATTGAGAAAGCAATAAAGATTAAACTCAAAGTGGACGTAGGCAATGACGCCGAACCACTATAAATCCGTTGTTCTCGTTTTTGTTGTTCTTTTGTATTGAATAACACTATTCTTCTGTTGTAATTTACTCTCTTCATTAATCTCTCTACATAACTCTACTCAAGGGTGTTAGTGACCAATTCTGATGCTAACAATGAGTAAACAAAAACAGTTGCTTCAAATGAAAATAGATTTTTTTAAAGAAAGCCGTTCATGCTTTTTGAAATGAAACTACCATAAGGCCTCTTGGCACACACACAATGCAATCGCACACTTGGGGGAGATTTCTCCTTATGATAGTCAAATATGCTTAATACGAGAAAAATCTTTGATATTATTACTAGTGCATAGTGTGAAAACATTTCAAAATATAATGTTAATCTTAGCCATATAGGTACCATTATACTATGCCTACTATAGCTGCCACCTGAGGTGGCAGGTTATACAAATTGAATTCGTAAAGGGCTCATATTGTTTCTTTGGATTTCCAACAAATGGTTAGGCTAAGGAACTTCCTATTGCCACGTGGGTATGCCTCAGGAGGGACGTCCCGAGAACCTACCCAGCTCTCTGCCAACACAAGGCCGGGTTACCTCTGTAACTAGGTAACTACTACTCGAGTATGTCACCACCCGGTCGTTTGCAACCTTTATCCGAGGCCGCTCAACCACAAAGCAACAATCACACAGTAAATGAGATTGCAGCAACCATATAGGTTAAGTATTGGGGCTCCATATCATAATACCACCTTTTTCCAGAAGGGAATGACATATCCTAAAGGGCGTGACCCTCATAACCTTGCTGCATCTTTCCTGTTTCGACCATTTCCGGGGTATGAGGTCCGATGAGGTCTTGTCCACAAAGCTACGCTTTACATGAAAGCCATGCTTTGATCACAAATGATCAACAAATGATCATCAACACACAGCGGCACTTAGCATACCACACTACCAAATTGGGAGTATATCATTGATAACCTTCAATTACATAACCTCTGAGCTCGTACGTCTCAGAGAAGGGTGTTAAGACAAGAGAATAAATTCTCTGCCACCAACAGATATGTATTTGAAAGAAATCTGCTTTACATCTCAAAGTGTAGTGTCGAACATACAACCATATAAGTCTGTTCCGGGTTCGAAAAGAACTGAAGGCACTTCGTCCAATAAAGGAAGAAGCCCTTGCAAATCCGGGTATCCACAATCCCGATCGGACTCCCCATCACATGTGGAGATCTCTATACCAGAGCAACTCAGTGCAGAGACATTCGATAGGTTATCCTATCATTTTCGAAGACACCCAGTCTTCACCACCGTCTTTAAATGCTATTCATTTCGTCATGTCACTATTCGAAATAGGTTATATGACACAAAGTCCACTCCCGGCTAAACCGAATAGTGAGCGCTCAATTTTTTAAAAACATGTGGATGTATTAATCACAAAGGTTCACAATTCAGGGTTCGATGTGGGTTTCGGATAATTAACTGAAATCCGACTCCTTGTCGCATCGAAGTTTAATGCCGTTTTATGGGCAAAAAGGGTTTTCACATACACATAGAAACTAATCACAAATCACAGTTCAGCACAAAGAAATTCACATCACACAGTATCACAATCACAATAGAAATATCAATCAAGTACACAACATTTGATAATAGTCAGTCGTCTTCAATTAAGGTGAATTAATTGTGTGATTTAAATTAATTAACCACATAATTAATTTTATTAGTTATCTTTAATCAATGATTAATTATTCTTAATTAAATCTTAATTAACTTTATTAATTAATTATTATTTAATTAATTATCTTAATTTATTAATTCTTAATTGTTAATTAATTAAATTTTAATTACTTTTATTAAATAATTATTCTTTGATTAATTATTTATTAATTACAAAGTAATTACCAATCATTAATTGTTTAATCATTGTTTAATCCTTATAAATAATTTTTCTTTTAAGTTAACACTCTAAATTTTTGATTAACTTCTCAATTATTTTATTAAGTTAAATTTAAAACAAACTTTACTTTAAAAAGATAAGTTTAAAACATCTTTGAACTTAATTTAATTTCAAATAATTATTTCAATACCATTAACTTCACATTCCACTTAACAAACTATCATCATTTATAAAGAATGAATTCAGAAAATCATTTAAACTTATGTTCTTAAAATTTTAAAACTCGAAATGCTGTTTCAACGATTACCCCGAGGCTGTCTCGAATCATCCCCGAGCGAAAATGCTCCTTGCTTCGAGCTTCCCACAAATCGACCCATGTAAAAATTTTCCAACTTAAACGTGTTTTAGTTTTAAAACGACCTGATGCGAAGCCAAAACGACTCGACCGTATCTTCGAGTCATCTCCCCTAAACCTCGAGTGGTACTTCGAGTCAAGCAGCATCCCATCCAAAAACAAACCACCGATACAAACAAAAACGTGTGCACGCTGCACACCGTTCCGGTCGTCACTGGTCGAGGCTACGTCCGTCGTCAGGTCAACGACTAACTCCTCGACCCTTCCAGCCACCCCGAAGCGCGAACCATCACCATGATTGAAATCGATCCTCACGACCCATACTTCATCAAAAACCATCATCAGGAAATTGCCTCGTCCCTCCTCCTCTGGCCATCAGAGGCCACAAAAACTCGACCGAAGCTTTGCCAACGTCCATTTCCACGATTTGCGCCGGTGCCAGAAAGTCCGATCACCCAACCGCAACGCAACACCTCCATTTTCAATTATGAGCAGATATGGGTTTTCAACCCTAAATCGATCTCAAACCAACAATATAATGATTTATAAATTCAACATATATTTTTCCAAGGATTTCAAACCCTCAAGCTAGTTGTGACGACGATCTCGAGGCCGATAAACACATGGTTCATCAGAATTTTACAAAATCTCAATTTCTGATCAAGTTACAATTTCTCACACAAAAATGTATTAAAAATTTAGATTTAACTTTCAAAAATCATTAATTCCAATGATAATTCAGATAGTATTCCTGAAATTAAAATTTCTGATATTCGAATTTCTACAAAATTTGAATTATGGCTGTGTTTTCACATTTTCCAAGGAAAAACTAAATTGTTTTGCTTTGGTTTATTATTAAGACATAATGCATGTTAAAACAACACTTTATTTTGCTTAGATTCCAATTCTAGAAGAGAATAGAGAGAGGGAGATTTGAATTTAATCATAGGTTTACTCTGTAAACCTCAGAAGAACATGGATAAATGACCCTGAGAATAAACATCCCCAAGCAAATATACACAAGCACACTCATTTGTTCATATGAAAAAGTTTCCACATTATTTTAGGCATGCATATAACAGCAAGTAATTGGATTAATCAGAAGTTTACTCCCCTGACACAATTTTGAACAGAAAGCTCCTGACTGTTATTTTTTAAATTTGAAGATGAAAGCCTGGATAATTTTTTTCTACTTTGATCTCGAAGTTTTATCTGCAACTTGTTAATACAAATCTTTGCTTAATCTCTGTTGTATTTGTTTACTTAATCCATAACTAACGAACAAAAATTCAATTTACTTACAGCTTGAATTTAATGCAACAGAGACTATGGTCTGCAGTTTGAAATCCAGAATTACTTTAGTCTTTGAACTTGATTTTTCCTTCTACAACTGATTAATACAACTTGCTTAAATTCTTGCTTTATTATTGATTAACAAATTCAAATTCAAATTTCTAAAAAGAGTTCCCTTGCCTTAAATTTACTTCAAAGAATCCAGCTCTGTTTTCCTGGACAAAAATGGAGCATTGATTTCACTGAGCTGTAGTTTGAAATTTGATGTTAAAACTTGATTTCGAAATTACTAATTCACTTAACTATGAATTTTAAAGTTTACCTGAGAGATGGAATTTAAAACTACTGCTTTGATGTTGGAGAAGATCCTCGGATTTTAAACTTTGAATTCAAGATAATGTTGCAGTTTTCAGATTTCCTTATTTTCTTTGGTGTTGAATTTTTTAATGCTTAAGACTTTATTTTTACTTTTCTTTCAGAAATTTGAGAAGCTAAATAATTGAAAAAGAGAAGCTGAAAAGTTTTTATGAATTTAAGTTTCATTATATTTTTTTTTCAATCAACTAAATTGAATGCCACTTGTTAAAACCAATCATGAGATCTCTACACTTGTTTATTTTCACACCATCTTCCTCATGCATGCTTAACACTTGTATTTTTCATAAAGATAAAGAAGTTTAAGTAAATTTTGTATCAAATTCACTTTATTAATAATTACATTCCTTATTCATTTGTATATATACAATGTTAAAAGAAGAAATGTTTTTAACCAATCTTTTACATTATAAAAATTACACATTTATGATTTCAAATGCCAATTATTTTTCTAAAACATTTATTTTAAATTGAAATTCATTCCAATTCAACTTGAATTATAATCCATTTATGTCTATTTATATACTCATACATATACTTGTACAATTTAAATTCAAATTCAATATATACATTAAAATCTACTTATATATGCAATATATTCATAAATTAAATTCAAATGTTTTTTTAAAACAATTATTATTTCAAAACTTTAAATCAAAAGAAATTTGAATTTTATTCGTATAACAATTATCACTTATTTTGTTTGTTTTGAAACTCTTCAAATTATTTTCAAATTGAATTCCAAAAGTTTAAATAAATTACCAATTTAAATTGATAAATTTTGGGATGTTATACATATCCCCCCTTAAGAAATTTCATCCTCAAAATTTGAAAGAGAGAGAAAAACAAACAGAGAATATACGAATTCAGAAAAGAGTAAAGGAACGGCTTAACAGTTTAAGCCGAGATATCCACTCTGCAATTGGGATATGCTTTCTGCATATTATCTTCCATTTCCCAAGTGCAGTCCTTTGGATCGCCACTCCACCGTACTTTAACTAGTTTCACAATTTTGTTTCCCAATTTCGTTTCATCATGATCCACAATCTTTATCAGTTCTCTTTTAACTGTTAAATTAGGAGTGATTTCGAGATCTTGCTGAGCAGGTTCTTCAATAATACTATCTGGATCGTGCAAATACTTTCGAAGGTTAGAAATGTAGAACACATCATGCACGCCAGACAACCAGCTAGGCAGCTGCACTCGATAGGCTAAAGAGCCGATCCTCTCCAGAATAGGAAAAAGACCAACATACCGTGGTGCCAGCTTACCGGTTTTCCCAAACCTTAATACACCTCGCATTGGAGGTACTTCGAGAAAGATAGAGTCTCCAATCTGGAATTCCAAATCCCTTCTTCTACGATCATAATAACTATTTTGACGACTTTGAGCCGTTTTCAATTTCTTCCGTATAAAATCTACTTTCTCTGTGGCTTCCTTAATCATATCCGGTCCAAGGACGAGTCTTTCACCTGCCTCGATCCAGCATGGAGGTGATCGACACGGACGACCATATAAAGCTTCAAAAGGAGCTATCTCTATACCGGGCTGATAGCTATTGTTATATGAGAACTCAACCAGATGCAAATGGTCCTCCCAAGAACCATCAAAATCAAGTATACAAGCACGCAATAGGTATTCTAAGATTCGGTTAATCCTCTCAGTCTGTCCATCAGACTGTGGGTGATAAGCAGTGCTGAAATTCAGTTTTGTTCCCAATGCGTCTTGAAATGCCTCCAAAAATCAACTAGTGAAGATGGGATCACGATCACTCACTATGCTGCTAGGAATACCGTGGAGAGAGACAATTTCTTTCACATGTAACTCGGTTAAACTTGCTGCCGTGCGGGTAGATTTCACTGGCAAAACATGGGTTGTCTTAGTCAAACGGTCCACAATGACCCAAATTGCTTCATTGCCTTTCCGAGTACGAGGCAACCCGTCGATGAAATCCATCGATACTTGGTCCAATTTCCACTTGGGTACCTCTAAGGCTGAAGTAAACCCGCCATTTTCTTTTGTTCGCTTTTAACTTGTTGGCAAGTAGCACAGCGACTCACACACACACACACACACACACACACACATATGTCCCTTTTCATCGTCTTCCACCAGAAAGTTCTTTTGATGTCTCTATACATCTTATTGACTCCTAGATGGATGCAAATTTTAGACTTGTGACATTCGTCCAAAACTTCTCGTTTTAGTTCCGGAATATTTGGGACACAAATTCTGCCTTTTAACCTTATAACTTTATTGTTGTCGACTTCAAAACTAGTATTTTCACCACGACGCATTTTCTCATAAATTTAATGAAGAAACTCATTTTCTTTTTGTTTGCTGGCGACTTTCTCAAGAAGAGTAGGAGCAATGCAAGGTCAGCAAGAATAGCATGCTTTCTATTCAAAGCGTCGGCAACTACATTGGCCTTTCCGGGAGTATACATAATATCTAGATCATAGGATGCCAGAAATTATAACCAACATTGTTGTCATAGATTTAAATCTTTCTGGGTGAAGAGGTATTTCAGAGATTTATGGTCGGTGAATAATTCAAAATTTTCACCTAAAATAAAGAGAGTTCATTAACTATATTTATTAAGTTAAGTTAAATTCGTAAATTGTTAAGAAAGTTGAAAAAGATTCTTACCCAGAAGATAATGTCACCATATTTTCAAAGCGAAGATAACAGCTAAGAGTTCCAAATCATGGGTTGGGTAATTTCTTTCATGTGGACGTAATGTCTACTCGCGTAGGCAATTACCTTCCCATTCTGCATTAATACCGCACCCAAACCATCACCACAAGCATCGGTATAAATAGATAAACCCTGGTTCCCGTTGATAATAGCGAGAACAAAAGCAGTGGTTAATCTCTTCTTCAACTCATGAAAAGCTTCGTCACATTTCGGAGTTCAATTGAATTTTGCATTATTTATTGTTAGCTTAGTCAATGGAGTAGCTATCTTAGAAAAGTCCTGAACAAACTTCCAGTAATAACCTGCTATACCCAAAAAGCTTCGAACTTCTTTTAGGGTAGTGGGTTTCCTCCAATCAAGAATAGCGGAAATTTTGTTAGGATTAATAGAAATCCCTTCTTCATTAACAATAAGCCCGAGAAATTTAACTTCTTTGACCCAAAAATGGCATTTGAAAATTTTGGCGAATAGAATATTTCTCCTTAATATCTCCAAAACGATTCTAAGATGCTCGGCATGCTCCTCTTCGGTCTTGGAATAGACAAAATATCGTCAATAAACACGAGCATAAATTTATTCAATACTTCCCGGAACACACGGGTCGTAAGATCTACGAAGTATGCTGGAGCATTAGTTAGCCCGAAAGGCATGACTAACCATTCGTAGAACATATTAGGACCCCTGAAAACGGTCAAATGGACACATTCTTCGGCGATTCGTAGTTGATGGAACCTATGCGCTAGATCCATCTTCGAAAAGAAACGAGCACCGTGCAATTTGTCAAACAGATCATCAATTCCAGGTAGAGGAAATTTGTTCTTAAGAGTCATCTTATTGAGAGCGCGGTAATCCACACATAATCTCAAAGATCCGTCCGATTTAGCAACAAACACGACGGCCGAACCCCATTCAGAAACACTAGGATGAATTAACCCTTTATCGAGTAAATCATTGGTTTGCTTGACTATTTCAACCCTTTCCTTGGGTGCCATCCTGCGACTTGCGTGAACGACAGGATGAGCATTGGGTACTAGGTCAATTCTGAATTCTATTTCTCGATGTGGAGGTATGGATTTCACTTCTTCGAACACGTCTGGAAAATCACTAACAATGGGTATGGACTCCAGACTGGGTTCGGGATAACCCAAATTATACATCAACCCTTCTCTTTTACGACTAGGGTCCTCACAAGAAATCTAATGAAATCTCCAAATTTGGTTTTAATCGAAATCAATCAATTGTTACAGTCCAATTTGGCTTCGTATTTTGTTAGCCAATCCATTCCGAGTAAGACTTCAAACTCATTATAATCAAGGACAAAGAGACCGATAGGGAATTGGTCACAAGAATATGAGATAGGAACGTCTCTACATTGAAGACAAAGGTTCGCAGGGACTCCAACTGGATTCTTTACGCATATAGGCTCGTCAACAAAATCAGGTTCAAGATTTAATTCATTTATAGCTTGCTGAGAGATAAAACTATGTGTAGCGCCCGTGTCAAACAAAACTCTAACGATGCTATCATGAATAGTGATGTTACCTTCCAGAACTCCTTTCCCCTTATCTGCTTTGGAAGATGCAGGTTTGTCTTTGACTGTGTACACCTTGGCTGTCTGAGCTTGCTTCATGGTTGGGCAGTCTTTAACTTCGTGTCCCGATTTCTGATAATAATAACATTTCCTAGGGTTTACTTGTACAGATTGATCTCTCTTTGGCTTCTTGCAGCTGTTTGAGTAGTGGCCTTTTTATAGACAATTGAAACAAGTAACATTCCCTACCGGGCTTCCCTGATTGCTCTTCTTTTTCTCCTTTCCTTGCCATGGTTTCTTGCCTCCAAATTTCCTTTTCTTCCAATTTTGATTACTCGTGTTTCCTTTCTCCACCGGGGCTTCTTGCATATCAAGTGTAGCATATCTGTACCCCATATCAATCAGATCTGAAAAGGATTCTTTGACGTGGCCAGTCATCCTTTCGTGGAACTTCTTATTCATCCTACGAATGAACCTTTCATTTTTCTTTAAAGGTGTGTTCACCAATTCTGGACCGAAACGAGACAATTCATTGAATTTGTTTAGATACTCCTAGAATGACAAACTCCCTTGCTTTAAGTCCATGAATTCCAGGTACATTCGAGAAATTCCTGCTGATGGCATATAACGTTTCTCAGATACTTCTTTAAATCTCTCCCAAGTAAACTCGTCTTCTAGCTCATCTGTAGCGACTGTCTCCCACCATGCTAAGGTTTCTTCTTGAAGTTGCCAAGAAGCTATGAGTCGCATTTGATCGCCTTGCAGCTTTAGCCCTTTAAAGATTCTTTCACATGATCTGATCCATGCTTGGGCCTCAACAATCGACTCCTTGCCGGTGAATGGCTTACCACCAAGCCTTGAGAAGCTCTTATACAAATCAGCCAGATTCGGCTGATGCTGAGTAGATAAAGCTGCTTCTGCTGTTGGGGGAACTTGACTAGGTGTTGTAGCATTTCCTCGCCCCCCAGCTCTTCCTCTTCGTCCGCTCATTCTTACCATCTGTAATTAGTAAGAAAACTTGATTTAGATATACGTACGAGATATCTTAAGGAATATCAGCAGTTAAAAGAAATAGACTAAGAAAATTTAGGGTTTCGGTCTCGGGTTATACTCATTCTAGGGTATACTTCACCCTATCTCTAATGAGCCATCTAATGTTTTATACTCCGTAGCTAAAGTTCTTACTCAACCTTTAGTTCTAATACCACATGTCACGCAACCGAAATCCAAAGTTCGAAAATTGACATCAACTACCTCACTTGTATTCGACTACCGAAGATTCAAACATCGAACTCCAGTCGGATGGAGCTTATAACAACATTAGATGAATATAAAAACAGCGGAAACAAAATGAATAACGTTCATCTACATCACAGATACAACATCATCATTATATCCATTACAACATCGGAGTATTTTATACATATAACACAACTTTAAAATAGAACTTCACAATAGAACAACAAGTGATCATATTCCAAAAAGTCTTCAAGGAAATAAAGTGATAGCGAACTTCCAAAACTAAGCACCTTGAGATCCAAAAGCTTTCAAAATATCTCCAAGTCAAAAGCCTTCAATAACCGATAGCCTCCAAACTAAAAAGACTTCAAAATCCAACTAACACCAAAACACGGAAAACCTGATACTAGGCTGCCCATGTGGAAATTATGGGCACCTAGAGTTTAGAAAGGAAACAATAAACTCCGGGTCAGTCATTGGACTGGTATGAATAAACAAAAATAGTTTCTTTGAATAAAAACTGATTTTTTTAAAGAAAACCATTCATGCTTTTGGAAAATGAAACTACCATAAGGCCTCCCGGCACACACACAATGCAATCGCACACTTGGTGGAGATTTCTCCTTATGATAGTCAAATATGCTTAATACGAGAAAACTCTTTGATATTATTACTAGTGCGTAGTGTGAAAACATTTCGAAAATATAATATTCGTCTTAGCCAGCATAGGTACCATTATACTATGCCTACTATAGCTGCCTCCTGGGGTGGAAGGTTATACAAATTGCAATCGTAAAGGGCTCGTATTGTTTGTTTGGATTTCCAACAAATGGTCAGGCTAAGGAACTTCCTATTGCCACATGGGTACGCCTCTGGAGGGACGTCCCGAGAACCTACCCGGCTATCTGCCAGCAAAAGGTCGGGTTACCTCTGTAACTAGGTAACTACTACTCAAGTATGCCACCCCAGTCATTTGCAACCTTTATCCGAGGCCCTCAATCACAAAGCAACAACCACACAGTAAATTAGATTGCAGCAACCACATAGGATAAGTATCTGGGCTTCATACCATGATACCACCTTTTTCCAGAAGGGAATGACATATCCTAAAGGGTGAAACCCTCATAACCTTGTCGCATCTTTCCTGTTTTGACCATTGTCGGGGTATGAGGTCCGATGAGGTCTCGTCCACAAAGCTATGCTTTACACGAAAGCCATGCTTCGATCACAAAGGATCATCAACACACAGCAACACTTTGCATGCCACACTACCAAATTGGGAGTATATCACTGATAATCTTCAATTACAGAACCTCTAAGCTCGTACGTATCAGAGAAGGGTGTTAAGCTAAGAGAATAAATTCTCTGCCACCAACAGATATGTATTTGAAAAAAATCTACGTTATATCTCAAAGTGTAGTGTCGGACATATAACCATACAAATCTGTTCCGGGTTCGAATAGAACCGAAGGCACTTCGTCTAATAAAGGAAGAAGACCTTGCAAATCCGTGTATCCATAATCCCATTCGAACTCCCCATCACATGTGGAGATCTCTATACCGGAGCAACTCAGTGCAGAGACATTCGATAGGTTATCCTATTGTTTTCGAAGACACCCAGTACTTCACCACTGTCTTTAAATGCTATTCATTTCATCGTATCACTATTCGGAATGGGTTATATGACAAAAAGTCCTCTCCTGGGTAAACCAAATAGTGAGCGCTCAATTTTTTAAAAACACGTGGATGTATCAATCATAAAGATTCACAATTCAGGGTTCGATGAGGGTTTCAGATAATTAACTGAAATCCGACTCCCTGTCGCATCGAAGTTTAAAGGTCGTTTTACGGGCAAAAAGAGTTTTCATATACACATAGAAACAAATCACAAATCACAGTTCATCACAAAGCAATTCACATCACACAGTATCATAATTACAATAGAAATATCAATGCAGTACACAACATTTGATAATAGTCAATCATCTTCAATTAAGGTGAATTAATTGTGTGATTTAAATTAATTAACCACATAATTATTTTTATTAGTTATCTTTAATCAATGTTAATTATTCTCAATTAAATCTTAATTGACTTTATTAATTAATTATTATTTAATTAATTATCTTAATTCATTAATTCTTAATTGTTAATTTATTAAATTTTAATTACTTTAATTAATTAATTATTCTTTAACTACAAAGTAAATACAAATCATTAATTGTTTAATCGTTATTTAATCCTTGTAAATAAATTTTCTTTTAAGTTAACAATCTAAATTTTTGATTAACTTCTCGATTATTTTATTAAGTTAAATTTAAAACAAACTTTACTTTAAAAAGATAAGTTTAAAACATCTTTGAACTTAATTTAATTTCAAATAATTATTTCAATACCATTAACTTCGCATTCCATTTAACAAACTATCATCATTTATAAAGAATGAATTCAGGAAATCATTTAAACTTATGTTCTTAAAATTTTAAAACTCGAAATGCTGTTTCAACGACCACCTCGAGGTTGTCTCGAGTCATCCCCGAGCGAAAATGCTCCATGCTTCGAGTTTCCCACAAATCGACCCATGTAAAATTTTTCCAACTAAAACTTGTTTAAGTTTTAAAACGAACTGATGCGAAGCCAAAACGACTCGACCCTATCTTCGAGTCATCTCCCCTAAAACCCCGATTGGTACTTCGAGTCAAGCAGCATCCCATCCAAAAACAAACCACCGATACAAACGAAAACGAGTGCACGCTACCACCGTTCCAATCATCACTGGTCGAGGCCACGGCCGTCGTCAGGTCAATGACTAACTCCTCGACCCATCCAGCCACCACGAAGCGCAAACCATCACCACGATCGAAATCGATCCTCACGACCCATACTTCATCAAAAACCATCATCAGGAAATTGCCTCGTCCCTCCTCCTCTGGCCATCAGAGGCCACAAAAACTCGACCAAAGCTTCGCCAACGTCCATTTCCATGACTTGCACCGGTGCCAGAAAGTCCGATCACCCAACGGCGACGCAACACCTCCATTTTCAATTATGAGCAGATATGGGTTTTCAACCTTAAATCGATCTCGAACCAACAATATAATGATTTATAAATTCAACCTATATTTTTCCGAGGATTTCAAACCCTCAAGCTAGCTGTGACGACGATCTCGAGGCCCATAAACACATAGTTCATTAGAATTTTACAAAATCTCAATTTCTGATCAAGTTACAATTTCTCACTCAAAAAGGTATTAAAAATTTAGATTTAACTTTCAAAAATCATTAATTCGAATGATAATTCAGATAGTATTCCTGAAGTTAAAATTTCTGATATTCGAATTTCTACAAAATTTGAATTATGGCTGTGTTTTCGCATTTTCCAGGGAAAAACTAAATTGTTTTGCTTTGGTTTATTATTAAGACATAATGCATGTTAAAACAACACTTTATTTTGCTTAGTTTCCAATTCTAGAAGAGAATAGATAGAGGGAGATTTGAATTTAAGCATAGGTTTACTCTGTAAACCTAAAACTCAGAAGAACATGGATAGATGACCCTGAAAATAAACATGCCCAAGCAAATATACACACGCACACTCATTTGTTCATATGAAAAAGTTTTCCACATCATTTCCGACATGCATACAACAGCAAGTAATTGGATTAATCAGAAGTTTACTCCCCTGACACAGTTTTGCACAGAAAGCTCCTGACTGTTTTTTTAATTCGAAGATGAAAGCCTGGATATTTTTTTTTCTACTTTGATCTTGATGTTTTATCTACAACTTATTAATACAAATCTTTTCTTAATCTCTGTTGTATTTATTTACTTAATCCGTCAATAACAAACAAAAAATTCGATTTCCTTACAGTTTGAATTTAATGCAACAGAGACTATGGTCTGCAACTTGAATTCTAGAAATTTCTTTAGTCTTTGAGCTTGATTTTTCTTTCTGCAACTGATTAATACGACTTGCTTAAATTCTGGCTTTATTACTGATTAACAAATTCAAATTCAAATTTTTTAAAAGAGTTCACTTGCCTTAAATTTACTTTAGAGAATCTAGCTCTGTTTTCCTGGACAAAACTGGAGCATTGATTTCACTGGGCAGTAGTTTGAAATTTGATGTTAAAACTTGATTTTGAAATTACTAATTCATTGAACTATGAAGTTTAAAGTTTACCTGAGAGATGGAATTTAAAACTACTGCTTTGATGTTAGAGAAGATCCTCGGATTTTAAATTTTGAATTCAAAATGTTGCAGTTTTTAGATTTCCTTATTTTCTTTGGTGTTCAAGTTTGTAATGCTCAAGACTTTTTTTTTACTTTTCTTTTAGAAATTTGAGAAGCTAAATAATTGAAAAAGTGAAGCTGAAAAGTTTTTATGATTTTTTTTTTCAATCAACTAAATTGAATGCCACTTGTTAAAGCCAATCATGAGATCTCTACACTTGTTTATTTTCACACCATCTTCCTCATGCATGCTTAACACTTGTATTTTTCATAAAGATAAAGAAATTTAATTAAATTTTGTATCAAATTCGCTTTATTAATAATGACATTCCTTATTCATTTGTATTTTTTACAATGTTAAAATAAGAAATGTTTTTAACCAATCTTTTACATTATATAAATTACACATTTATGATTTCAAATGTCAATTATTTTTCTAAAACATTTATTTTAAATTTAAATTCAAATTCCAATTAAATTTAATTTATAATCCTTTTATGTTTATTTATATACTCATACATATATTTGTACAATTTAAATTCAAATTCAATATATACATTCAAATCTACTCGTACATGCAATATATACATAAATTTAAATTCAAATGATTTTTCCAAAAACATTTATTATATCAAAACTTTAAACTCAAAAGAAATTGGAATTTTATTCGTATATAAATTATCACTTATTTTTTTTGAAACCCTTTAAATTATATTCAAATTGAATTCCAAAAGTTTAAATAATTACCAATTTAAATTGATAAATTTTGCGATGTTACACCTGACTTGCATAACATGTTCGCTGAGATGGTGCGAAACATAGTTCAGAATGCCCAAGTTGCTCCTGCTGCAGCTATTGGTGGTGGTGCTCCAGTGTATGTGCCGAGAGCCGACGTCGCGAAATTGAGCAAGGATTTCTCTACTCTGGGTTACAAACCATTTCTTGGAACGGAATTAACCGTTGAAGTGCAGGATTGGTTGGACACCTACGAATGCATCTTTGAGGATATGGAGTTAGAGGATGCGATGAAGAGGAAATTGGCCTCTAGACAGCTTCAAGGAAGGGCTATGGGTTGGTGGAACACCATCAAGATTACTACTCCCGAGGATCAGATTACATGGGAGCAGTTCGAGACGAGGTTTGAAGAGAAGTATATACCACCTACTCATAAATCGATACTTTTCCAGAAGTATGCTGACATGAGATAGAGGAATATGTCTGTAACGGTGTATGTGGCTGAGTTCGACACAGTGTCGAAGTACAGAATATCTTTTATTGATATTCCACTCAAGAAGAACGAGAAGTTTATTATGGGCTTGGATGATCACCTTAGAGAAAAACTTGTATGGCATATTGATGAATCGTTTAAGAGGAAAGTGGAAAAGGCTTTTCGACATGAGAAACTGTACACTAAGCCTATGTTGATTGTTGCTCAAAAGTGTAAATGGGGGCCTACATGCTATAACTATGGACAGAGAGTCCATCCTAGCAAAGATTGTAAGAATGAAAAGAAAAGATGTTTCAACTATAATTAAGCCAGGGTATATGAAGAAGGGTTGCCCAGAGCCATCAAAAAATAAGCAGGCTGTGTTTGCTTAAGCTTTGAACGCTATTGCCACTTCGTCGACTGATCCATCAATGAAGGAGAAAGGGAAGAATATGCTTTCCATTTCTGATACACCTATATGTGTTTTACTCAATACCAAGGCTTCATACTCCTTTGTATCTAGTGATTTGGTAATAGATTGGGATTGAAATCCGGTTAGTTGACCGACCTTTAATTGTCACAATCCCCGTTAAACTCCGTTGGAGGATCGACTAGCCTATGTATGGTTATCGAGACTTAGCCTAATCGAGTCATAGATGTTTATTTGCTTGTGATTGCTTTTCTTTGGGTTTTGTAGGGTTTGTAATATACCGGGGATGGAATGGATTAGAAGGTATGCGGTTGTGATGGATTATGAGAGGCTGTTGGTGGCGATTGGGGCTGTGGAGGGGTAGTTGATAGTGATTGGCTGCCTAATAGTGGATGGGGTTATGGTTAGCTTTCTATATTCGCTTGAGACTCCATAGGATGAGTTGTTATTTGTGACTATGGCGACAGAGTATCCAGAAAAATTCGAGGAGGTGACCGAATTACCGCCACACCAAGAGATTGAGTTCCACATAGACTTAGTGAAGGATGCCAGAATGATAGTTATGCCTTTAAGGCATATGACACTCATAGTGCAGAAAGAGTTAGAGGTATCAACAAATGACCTGTTGAGGCAAGGGTTCATTTATAGGAGCATATCTGAGGGGGGCGTACCTATAATATTCGCCAACAAGGCAGATGGCTCTTTGAGGTTGTGTATAGATTACTATGAGCTAAATAAGGTGATGAAGAAGAACAAGTATCCACTCCCGCATATTGATGACTTGTTCGATCAACTCCATGGCGCAGGGTTGTTCTCACAATTGGACCTTGTGACGGGGTTTCATCAAATAAGAGTGGAAAAGGAGAGTGTGCCAATTATAGCATTTCGTACATCATCTGGGTTTTATGAGTGCTTGGTTATGCCGTTGGGGCTATCCAATGCGCAAGCGTACTTTTTTGATCTTATGAACCGTGTTTTCATAGGTCGGCTAAATAAGTTTGTACTTATGTTCGTGGATGATATCCTTGTTTATTGAAGGATGGAGGAAGAACATAAGAAGCATTTGAAAATTGTGCTTGAGATGTTGAGGAAGCATCGATCTAAGGTGAAGTTTTCGAAATATCATTTCCAGAGGAGGGAAGTGTGATTCTTGGGTCACATTGTTTCTAAGCAGGGTATTGCTATAGATCCTACGAAGGTGCCAACAGTACAAAATTGGGATTGGCACAAGAGCGCTATAGACGCAAGGAGCTTCCTTGGACTAGCAATATACTTTAGGCATTTTATCCAGGAATTCTCTAAGATAGCAGCACTTTCAACCAACATGGAGAAAAAAATCAGACTTTTATTTCGAATGCGAGGTGCAAGCATGCGTTTGTGAGTCTAAAGGAGAGGTTGATGAGTACACCAATGTTTGTCATTTCGAGTGGGAATAAGGAGTTGATAGTGTACACAAACGCCTATGGTGCTGGACTTGGTATAGGGTTGATGTAGAGGGGGAACATTGCCATCTACGCTAGTCGACACTGAAACCGTACAAGAAGAAGCATCCGACTCATGATTTGGAGTTGGCGCCGATAATATTCACTTTGAAGATTGTCATGACCCGAATTTCAGCCTTTGAAAATCGACATCCATATTTCACTCGTATTCAAATGCCACAGATTCAAACGTTGAAATTCGATTTGCGCCGGAGCTTATAACACATTAAGCACAACAACAAAGCGGAAGAAAATTAATATATCACTGATATACAACAGTTGAAACAATATGATTACAACAATATCAAAGACAAGATATGACAGCGGAAAGAAACAAATTCAAAAGAGTAACACCAACATATGCCTTCAAAAGAAAGAAAGAGACAGCTTAAGAATCCAAACTGCAAATCCATCTCCAATGTTCCAAAACCAAATAACTCAACTCAAAAACTTCGAAGACTCCAAACCAATAAGCTCGAACCACCATCAACATTGAAGTGAAGCAACTCGAGCCAAATGCGATTGCCAATATCTAGATATTGAATGCTATCGACTATATATCTACTAGTTGATTATCTGAAAATTTAACTCTAGACTTCTCGTGTGGAAAATTGTGGGCACCTAGAGTCTAGATAGGGAACAAGAAACTCCAGGTCAGTCATGCGACTGGTATGAGAAAACAAAAACAATTTATCTTTGAAACAACAACAAAAGAAATTAATAATTGAAATCCATAATGCTTTTTGGAAAATGAAACTACCATAAGGCATCCTGGCACACACACAGTGCAATCGCACACTTGGGGAAGATTTCTCCTTATGATAGTCAAACATGCTTACTACGCCAAAATCCTTTGGATATTATTATTAGTGCATAGTGGAAAACATTTGCAAGTATAATATTAATCTTAGCCAGCATACGTACCATTATAGTATGCTTACTATAGCTACCATTAGACGGCAGGTTCTACAACTAAAATCGTACAAGGCGCGTATTCGTGATTGGATTTCCAACAAATGGTTAGGCAAAGGAACTTCCTGGGCCACATGGGTGCGCCTCTGGAGGGACGCCCCGAGAACCTAACCTGATCTCTGCCAATACAAGGTCGGGTACCACTGTAACTAGGTAACTAACTGTCAAGTGTATGCCACCCCACGATCGTAACCGACCTTTATCCGAGGGCCCTCAACCACAAAGCAACAACCATAAAATAATAAATTTGCAACAACCACGGATGTTAAGTATCTGGGCTCCATACCATGATACCACCTCTATCCGGAAGGAAATGGACATACCCTTAGGGGGCGCTACCTACAAATAACCTTGCTGCATCCTTCCCGTTTCGACCATTCCGGTTTGTAGGGTCCGACGAGGTCACATCCACAAAGCTATACTTTTCACAAAGCCATGCTTCGATCAACAAATGATCAACAGCACTTCGTATGTCACATTACCAAATTGGGAATGTACCACTAATAACCATCAACTACATAACCTCTGAGCTCGTACGTCTCAGAGAAGGGTGTTAAGCTAAGAGAATAAATTCTCTGCCACCAAACAGAAATGTATTTGAAACTAGCTTTACATCTCAAAGTGCAATGTCAGACATACATCAATATAAGTCTGTTCCGGGTTTGAACAGAACCGACAACACTTCCAAAGAAGCCCTTACAATTCGAATAATCCGTAATCACGTCCAGACTCCCCATCATAAAGGTGATCAAATCTCTATACCAGGGACCAGTCGGTGCAGAGACATTCGAAGGGTTATCCTTTCGCTTTCGAAAATATCCGGTCTTCACCATCGGTCTTCACCACCGGTCTTCAAATGCTATCCATAACGTCATATCATTATTCGGAATGGGTTTTATGACACAAAGTCCTATATTGGCTAAACCGAATAATTAGCGCTCAATTTTAAAAACATATAGATATTAGGATCTTAGTTAAGTCACAACTTAAAGCCCAAAACTTTTCTTTTAATCGTTTAAACAAATTACAATTTTCAAACCTTTTAAACAAAAAGATTTACTTCATAAAGTTTACCAATTTTCACAAAGATTCATTCATAGTTTCCAAAACTATTTCAATTCCAAATCTTTTATACAAAAGATATACCTCTAAGATCCTCTTCGATTTCAAAACAAAGTTCAGCAATCTTTCACAAAGATTTAATTATAGCTTTCAAAACGATTCATAATTCAAATCTTTCATACAAAAGATACACTTTTAAGATCCTCTTCGATTTCAAAACAAAGTTCACCAATCTTTAACAAAGTTCACCAATCTTTAACAAAGATTCATTCGTAGCTTCTAAAAAATTTCATTTCAAACTTGAAATCCTTTCAAAACAAATTAGAAATCCTTTCTGTATATGAAAGCTATTATTATGTAAAAACAAATAGTTTTCGTTTCAGAAAAATCCGATTACATTTGCACAAGTTAAAGCCCTTCAAGTATAAAACTTGGGTTAAATTCAAATTTCCAAAATAATATTTTTAAAATGGTTTAAAACCCATATATATACATTTATAACTTGTATAACCTTTTTAAACCATAATTTCCAAACATTGAATTCAATTTCAAATCTTGAATAAATTCAAATCAAACTATTTAATTTTCAAAACTTTATCATGTTATTCAAAATAACTTTTATCTTTGAAACTCCTTTTCAAAAGCTTTTTAATTTAACCCAATTCCATTTCAAAAACCATTTGGATTCAAAATTCAACTTTAAAACCATTTCAAAAATCTATGACTTAACCAATTTCCTTGTGCAATCCATATTTCTGTGTGTATAATGTAGTTTAAGGGTTTTACATAATAGTGCAACATCATCAATCATCACAGATTCAAGCACAACAATATCGATAAGTGGTATAATACTATAACGCTTATCTTCATTCAAAGATTCACAGATAAAAAATATAAATTTATCACAGACAAATAAATTAAATCCATCACAGATAAACAAATCACAGCTCAAATCAAAAGCACCTTATATCACAAAGCATCACACATCAGGGATATCAAACAATTCAACATTCAATAAAATCCAAATAAGTAAAATCAATTAATTATCTAATTACTTTAAATCAGATTAATTACTTATCCAAGTTAATTAACATTAATTAATTAAATTATTTTAATTAATTAACCTTTAATAATTAATTAATTAACCTTAAAACGTTATTTAATGAATCTCAATTAATAAATTAGTTAACCTTTAATCATCAAATAATTAACCTTTTAATTATGTAATTATCCTTTAACTAATTATACTTAATTAATTACATTAATCAAATTTACCTTAAGTTAATCTCATTAATTTATTAATGATCTGCTAATTACTTCATTAATTAATTACTCTTTTAATTAATTATATTTAACAAGCAATCTTTAATTAATCATATTCATTAATTACCCTTAATTAATCTCATTAATTAATTAACTGGATTAATTACACTAAGTAATTAATCCTTAATTACTTCTATTAAGTAATTATTCTTAATTACTTCATTAATTAATTACATTCAGTAATTATCCATTAATTACTTTGCTAAGTAATTACATTAAGTAATTTTACTTAACCAATTTCCAAAAATGATTATCTTTAATTAATTAATCTAATTGATTATCTTAAATTAGTCACATTAAATAAATCAATTCATAATCACTAGTTAATGATTTTAAACTAATTAATAATCATTAACTATTCACTAATTACTTGTACTAAGTAATTTACATAATATTAATTAATTAATCTTTATTAGTCTCATAAAGTGATTAACTATTAATTAATTTTACTAATTAATTGTCCTTAATTACTTCCATTCTTAATTGATTAAAGATAACTTCTTTTGACTTAGTATATAACTTAATCACATAATTTAAACTTATTAGAAAAAATATTTAATCAATTATAATTGAAAATGTATAATTTACTTTGAACAAAACGAACTAAAGCTTTTAAATTATCAATTATCATCTTTAAACTTGTTTAAACTTGATTAATAAATTTTTATTCTTTAAAAACTTAATTATCAACTCCTAATTAAAACTTATTCAATTTTTAAACATATTTAAACTTGGTTAAACATTCTTTTTTGAAATCAAATCATTTTATTAACTTAAAAACTTGATTAAATACTTTACTTTGGAATCTTGAATAATATTTTAACTTGGAAAATTTGTTGAACGTTTCTTTACCTTTAGAACTTGATTTCCTTTACTTTAAAAAAAAACTGTTCATATTATATTTTATATATTTAAAACCTTGAAGCAAATTTTTAAAAAGTTAAAAAGAATACTGCAACTTAAAAAAAAACCTGGGTCTAAACTAATGAAAACCCAAGCCAACTCAATCTTTCCCGAGCCAACCTCGTTCCACTCACAATCCTTCAATACTTCGAGAAAAACCCAAACAATCCTCGAGCCATATCCAAGCACGAGCTTCTTCCCTAAACTCAAAACAAACCCAGACACAACAACATGCACAGTGCACGTGCACGACGAACTTTGCGACTCCGGCCAACTTCCTGGCCTCAACAAGTCGACCTCGTCTTCACTGTCCTCCTAGACTTTCCTGATCAACGATTCCAACAGCGAATCAAAAACCAGCCATTTGATCGATAATATAGAGCTTAACCAGATCGAAAATTCACACATGGACGACGACTCCGACCATTGGGTCATATGTCGAACTATCCAAAGCGACTCCACTCTCCGATGAAACATTTCCCCTATCGCGAACCACTCTGGTGCATCACCGTCGCCATATGACCCAGATAAACAATCGCGACCAAAAACGACCACCAAACCCTAATTCAACTCTGCCCAGCCACCATGGCCATAAGAAAAATATAAAACTATTTTTCCTACTATCGGCAACCCTCCAGCTAGCTTCGACCATGATCTCGACTCCATCCACCGTGCCGATCAACGGCAATCAACCTAAATGCCCAAAACGTTCAATTCAAAAGTTCCAATCAATTATCAAACTAAAAATCATGATACTCATATTAAAAATCATGATTTTCTACCACGAATACATTCCTGCAATCCAAATTCAAAATTGATTTCATTGATTTTTGACATATGTATGCATTTCACTGTTATTTTCATTTTTAAAATTATTTACTAAATTTAAATTCCTGAAACCATTTTTGAAAATAAGTTTACATTCTTACAATCAAGGTTACTTTAATGATTACTGCCTAACATTGAATATATGAGGAGAATGGAATTTATTAAAATGGATTTATAACTGTCCTTCAACAGAGGAACAGGTATATGTATATAAATATATATGTATAATCACAATAGATTTTATCGCATGTATCAAAGATTAAAACAGATTTAAGCAAAAGTTTACTCACCTGGGAGATTTGAACATAGCACAGGTATTATTCTTTTTATTTGATCTGCTTTATTTTCTAGTTGGATCTAGAGCTTGCATTTTATTTGAAAACTGATATGAGCTTTAATATATTTGAGTTGAGCTTCCAACCATTGCTTGCCTTAATCTGGAATTACTTGATTCTGCTCTGAGATCATATCTTAATTTCAAATTGAAGCTTCTAGGTTTGAGTTTATTTTGTTTTATTACCAGGTTTTGATTTTGAAAAGAAGTTACTGATCTAATCTTAGTTTCTTTTCTCAGATTTGATTTTAGAGAAGATGAAAGAATTTTGATTATGTTTTTTCTTTCTCGTTTCAGTTTTAAAGATGAGAATTTTTTGAACTTAAAAGAACAACCAGATTTTCTCAAACTTATGTTATTTTTCCTTTTATTTATTAATTTGAAAATAAAACAAATGACACTTGTTAATTCACTCTACACTTGTTATTTACTTGAGTAATCATTTCACAAATGTCAAAAATCACAAAAATTATGGTTAAGTCCTTCTTTAAATAATTTTATTAAATTTTGTTTTAAACCCTTGCTAAACTTTTATTTATTTATGTAAATCCTCTACATATGTTTATATTTTAAATTTATAATATACAAACTTTTTTATTCATTTTAAGAGAAATTATAATTTGAATCTTGAATTAAATCTCACTTTTCATATATTCGAGCCAATCTTACCTTGATATTCATACATTTTATGTTACTTATATTTATACAACTTTTAAAGAAAAATGATTTGGAATCAAATTATTCATTACTAATAAATAATCATATATATATATATATATATTTGTTTCTTTTAAAATATAGAATTCTAAATCCCAATTTTACTTCCAATTTTTTTTTCGAATTTCAAACCAAATCCTGTTTTACAATATATTTTATTTTAGAATTCCCAGATTAAAATTCTTTTTACAAAGTTTATTTTTATTCTTCAATTCTTTTAATCCAAATTTTACTTTCACAATTTACTATATGTTTTTACTCCTAAATATTAAAACTATTTCTCAAATAAATTCATAAATAAATCTAAATCCAATATATTATTCAAACTATTTATTTTTGAATTTCCAAATCAATATCCTATCAAAAATACATATATTTCTGGAACTTTTCATATAAATTTACCAATAAATTCACAATTTAATTCCAAAAATTTATTTATTACCAAATTAATATTGGCTCAAAAACGGGATCGTTACAAAGATATAGAGGCATCACTTGCTTGGGGAGAGGTTCGAGTTATATATGGGCCATAAGTCATTAAATTATCTATTCTCTCAAAATGGTCTCAACCTTCGCCAGTAGCGATGGTTGGAATTCTTGGCCTTCTACGATTTCGAAATTTCCCATGACATTTCCTAAATGCTTGGTAAGGGAAATGCGGTCACTAATGCTTTGAGTAGAAGATATAGTAGGTTGGGAGCGATGTTCCTAGAGTGGAAGCAGTTGGAGTTTATCGCTGACTATGATTTTAGACCTCGATGTGAGCTAGAGCCAGAAGTTTTGGCTAGCCTGACGATCAAACCTACCTTGATTGACCAGATCGGTACTAGTCACAAGCGAGATGTTAGACTAGCGGAGATCATGGAAAAGAGAGAGGAAGTGTAGAATTTAAGAAGATGAAGTAGTATAGGATGGACCGTGATTGTTTGCTCCATAAGGATGGAAGATTGTTTGTTTCTGATGTCTATAGGTTGAGGGTGAAGTGCTACGCGGATGCCATCATTCGAGATCGACTATGCATCCCGATGGCAATAAAATGTACCACCATATGAAATAGTCATTTTATTGGGAAGGGGTGAAGAAGGATATAACGTCCCACTATTTTGGACTATTAAAATCAACAATAAAATCATACATGTCTGACTTGAATAATTCAAAATAGTAGATTGTAATTTAATTTGGAGAAAATAAAACCAATCACAGAATCATAACACAGATAAATCAGAATAACTCGTAGCGGAAATAAAAATAATAGTAGTAGTTTATGAAGCTATTACAAATGCAGTCTCAAACACAGTCTCGGAACAAGTACAAAATACCATAGTTTGAAAAGTAAATAAAACAGAAATCCCAGACACATGAATGTTCACTAGTACAATAGCTGAATAGAAAATACGGAATGGAAATAGATAACAACTAGATAGATAGTCTCCAGAATATCCTAGCTTCAGAAGGTGAAATCCAAAGCTGATACTCAGGCTGACCCGAGCATAAGAAAATAAACACAAACACTCGAGTCAGGACATACATACTTATATAATGTAAACCAACTCAGGTGAGCTGTAATAAATTGCACAAGTAACTTAAAGAATGTTTGGGACCGCCCATCCTTTAAGGATCCGTTAAACTATTTACTATACAGTAATATACGCTATTATAATAATGTCTATTAGTAAAGTAAACTTATGCGTTAAGGCTTTACATTTTGCACCTTAACACATACATAGTTCCAGTAGTCTATACAGCACCATAGTCCCTCCCGATCGGGAAGCCACCAGAGGATACCCAATAGGTACGACACAAAACCAAAATCGTACAAGGCGTGCTAGGGTAGGTGACGCGGCATAACGAGGCAATGCCAGGGTAAATATACCAATTACGTATCCGGACTGGTGGTAACGCGTAGCAGCCACTACCGCCCACTTCGAGCCACACTCCCAAAATCAAAGGTGCGCACCATATCAATCACAAAGTAATAGAACTGCATATGAAGAAGTGTGTCCAATAAGAGGAGCTACCTCATTGGCCCGAAATCGCTCCTGTTTTAGCCACCTTATGCGAACTCACGGGAGTCGGGTCCAAGAACATAACTCAATAGAACGTTGCTACCATCCTAGTTCATTCTGGAATCTCCACCGCGTACACGGTTGTTAAAGTGGTTTTCGAAGCTGGCAGAGAGTATGACAACTTCCGATCCTGGTCTCTTCAACAACCAAACGTTATTATTACCCATGAATATTTATTTTAAAACCATTTACTTCAAAAACCAGAATATCATATCCATTTCAAAACTATGTCAATACGATATCATTTCCATTTAAAAACCAAATCAGTATGATATCCTTTTTAAATAAAACCTAAATTTTCAAATCACTGAATATCTCCTTCAATTTATTTAAGCTTGAAATATTCCTTTAAATCATATTAAACCAAAACCATGTTATAAAGTCATATTCTTAAATCTTCAATTTCAATAAGTTTCAAATCGATATACTTAAAGACAATTCTTAATTTAACACAATTTCAAATAAATTCGTTTCCAAAACTATAGTACTTTCAAAGTTATAACAACTCCAAAACCAAAACACTTTGGAACCATAATACTTTGAAATAATAACACTTTGAAATATTATCATTTGGAAATTTTAGTACTTAGAAGATCATAATACTCAAACGTATTCATTTTAGACCATTTAAATTCAATGTCAAAATCTTCCAAAATAATATTCATTTCCAAAGTTCATTCGTTCAATTATAACAATTTCAAAACATTGTATTTTCAAAAACAGCAACATTTAGAAAACGTTACGGTAGATATAGTAGTATTTCAAAAATCTTGTCATTTGCAGAAACAGCAGCACTTATAAAGTGTTACAATAGATATTTTAGTATTTCAACAACAATTCAATTTTAGAAACAGCAGCACTTATAAAGTGCCACGATAGATAAAATTAATATTTCAAAAACATCTCAATTTCATAAACAGCAGCACTTATAAAGTGCTACGGCAGATAAACTTAGTATTTCAAAAACAGTTCAATTTCAGAAACAGCAGCACTTATAAAGTGCTACGGTAGATAAACTTAGTATTTCAAAAACAGTTCAATTTCAAAAACAGCAGCACTTATAAAGTGCTACAGTAGGTATATTATTATTTCAGGATATAGTCTAATTTCAAAAATGGTAGCATTTAGCAAATGCTACCTTAAAACCATAGCATTTTGGAAATGCTACCAATTCAAATTCCAGATTTATTATAACATTTCCGAAACATTACAATCTATATTTTAGCCATTTTTAACTTATAAAAACATATCGCATGCTTTAGAAAATATTCATTTGGACATCACTTAACTGATTATTAAATAAAATAAAATTTTATAAATAAAATATCCAAATTAACTATAATTCATTTATTAAGTCCAAAGTACACTATTTTACTTAACTTTTATTTTAACAAATAACTTAACACTTTATTTTAAAGTACCCATTCCATAAATAAGATATTATTTTCCAAAGTTAAACTCGACATTTCCATTTGAAAACTAAATTTTCAATGATCAAGTTAAGTCAAAATTTAAGATACATTTTACCATCTAAATCATGATTATTTATTTTAAAAAACATGTCCATTTCATAAAATAAAATCTATTACAATCACTAGGTTATATTTAAAATTCCATATTAAATCACATTTAATTATTAAGCTATTTATCATCAATCAAGATCTTTAAATTACATTTTAAAACCAACTATTTACTTATAAAAATTATAACTTATAGAAAACCAATATCTCTTTTTATTTTAAATCATTAAATCAAATCTTTAATCTAAAATTTCATATATTTTAAAATTTCAAAATACTCAATAAATTTTTAGGAAAATGTTATATTAAAAATTAACCATGGGTCTGTATAATATTTTCTAACCTAGGTCAAGTGATACGGATATGTATCATTTCAATCCGTAATTTAAAAAGAAAAATTCGAGTTCTATCATTTCAAACCCGCAATCCAAAGTCAAACAAAATGAAATCCCTACTTTTTTGAGATACAATGAAGTTCGTCTCGAACTAAAAATCGCTTGAGCCTATCATTTCAGCTCATAATGATTTTTCCTTATTCTAATGTCCGTTCAGGTATGTATCATTTCAACCCATAGTGATTCTATTCTACAGGGAACTTACAGCATGAAAAACAGAAAATAAAATGAACAGTATAACATAATATAACATATCAGATTAAGTAACAGGTTTATAAGCAAATTTTAACATCATATAATCATATCACAGGCATATATAAATTACTATCATAGCATCAACTGCAACTCACATGCCATTGTTTCACAATTATATAAGTACTAGAGTGAATAACTCACCTTCTAAAGCTGGAGTTAACAATTCAAGACACACAAACAAACTTCGAAAAGCACGACAGAGCACGAATCAGATTCGAGTGGACGGAGAGCCAAGATTCAATCTCGTACACACCAAAATACATATATTTATAAGTAAATGATTATATATAAATAAATGAACTAAAATACAAAGAAAATAAGCAAATCAATATACCAATGGCTCGACCATCACAAGTAGGCTCGGCCATAACCAAATTGATCTAACCATCATCAAAGTTGGCTCGGCCATGACTTGATTAAAGGCACATAAGCTCTGCCATGGTCACGGCTATGGCTTGAATGTGAAGAGATGGCAAGTTAAAAGTGATGGAAGGCAAAAAGACAAAGGAATTGGAAGGTCGTATGCACCAAGGGGTTCGACCCTATGGCTAAAGTGTTCGGCAATGATGGTTTATGGACCGGGTCTGGTCACATCGAGTCAATGCAACTGGATAGGCATAGCTAGGGAATGGTTTGGTCACGGCAAGTGATGGGGAAGGTGTGGAATTGGTGGCCGAGGCAAGCTAAGGAGAAGTAGTGAACAAGGAAGGCTTGGCTAGGTTTAAAACAAGTTGCTGATGGGGGTTTTTGCATCTATGGGTCATGGCAAGTGCTTGGTGGTGATGAGGAAGGGTGAAGGATAATCATGGTGGTGGTGGTAAGGAGTTGTGGTCGGCTAGAAGAGGTGTGGCCGAGCTAGCTTGAGGCAAAACAAACCAAAGATAAAAAGAAAAATAGGAAAAAGGAGAAAGAAGAAGCCATGAAACTTACCGTATATTTTGGTTAGGAAATGAGAAGTGAAATGGGATGAGAAGTGAGATGTTTTGTACGTGAATGCTAGAGACGTGGACGGCTAGAAGGAAAAATGAACGGCTAGAAGGAAAAATGAACGGCTATGGAGTTCTGAATGGCTAGGAAAAGGAAAAGGCAACAATTAAAGAAAAGAAACCGAAGTCTCTTGAATTTCCAAGCCAATTATCAAAATGAAACAAGTCAAAAACCTAATAAATAAAATCAAAGTCTAAATAAAATAAAATACAAAATAAAAATAGAGAAATGAACATAGGAAAATAGAAAATAAAATACAGAAAACAATTGCGTGTAAACACTGAATTTTATCAATTTAAAAAAATTTAAAATAGAATTTTACGAAACGAAAAGCAAAACGAATATCAGAATTATATACAATTTGAAAGAAAAAGAATAGAATTTAAAATTTCAAATTTCAATTTTTCAAGTGAAATTCAAAGTTTGACCACAGTTGACCAAAATATAAAGTTTTCTGAAAATATTTATTTTATTGCATTTGGAAAATAAATTATAAACAAAATCCAAAAATTACATTGGAAAATTCCAAAATCTCAATTTTTAAATAATTAGAAATCAAAGTTTTCAAATAAGTAGAATTAAAATATTTATTAAAATTATGGGTTGCCATAAAGGATGTTGGGATAGTCATCTTGAAATGCATGAATTGTCAATTAGCAAAGGAAGAGCAGAAGAAGCCGAGTGGTTTGCTGCAACCGCTCAAGATTCCCGAGTGGAAATAGGAACAGGTTTCAATGGACTTCATCGATGGATTGCCGAGAATCAGAGGAGGGTATGATAGCCTTTGGGTCACAGTCGATAGATTGACAAAGAGTGCCTGATTTATACCCGTCAAGTCTAGTTTGACATCCAAATTGGTCGGGTTGTATGTGAGATGGTTTGTGCGATTCCACTATGTGCCAAGGAGCATTGTGAGCGACCGAGACCTTTGTTCACTAGGGGTTTTTGGATGAGCTTACAAGAGGCATTGGGGATAGAGCTGCATCTTAGTACAGCTTAGTACCCACAAATTGATAGGAAGATCGAGAGGGTGAATTATATTCTGAAGGATCTCTTGCGAGTCTGCATTCTTGATTTTAATGGCTCATGGGACGATCATTTGCATTTAGTGGAGTTGGCGTACAGTAGTTATTAGTCTAGCATTGGTATAGCACCACTTGAGGCATTATATGGCAGATCGTGCAATTTTCTTTCATGTTGGTAGGAAGTGGACAAGAAACTGATACGTAGGTTAGATATGATCAAAGAGACTTCGGAGTAGATCAAAATCATTCGACAATGAATGAAATCTAATCAGGATGGAAAGAAGAGCTAAGCTGATAGGAGGAGATGTGATTTAGAGTTCTCCATCGGCGATATGGTATTTGTCGAGATCTCTCTGTTGAAGAATGTTAATCGATTCGGTACTAAGAGGAAGTTGGCTTCGAGATTCGTTGGTCCTTTTTCGATACTTGAGAGGATTGAGAACCTGGCTTATAGAGTCGACCTACCTCAAAAGATGGCGGTATGCATAATGTGTTCCCCATGTCTCACTTGCGGAAGTATGTGCACGACTTAAGCGTAATAGTTTAAACGGATCAGCTTGATGATACCGAGATTGAACCAGAAGCATCGAGATCTTGTAGATTTGTATCATTGGATGGGATACGAAGCAACTTAGAAGGAAGATGGTTGAGCTGTAAAGGATCAGTGGAGTGAGAACGAAGGTGATTGTACTTGAGAGTGCGAGTAAGGCATAAGGGCTGCTTATCTGGAGCTCTTTATTTTGTGAGACATCTGTTTATCAAATTTACTTTCACTTTCGATATCATATAAGGTAGTTTAGTATCTTGCATGCTAGGGTGTGCGTATAATCATTTCTTGCTTTTATGTGTATTTTTGATGTTTGATATGTTTGCTTATAGATAATAGGACCTTGGTTATATTGGAGATTTAGGAGCGAAATTCCTAAATGGGGGAGAGTGTAACGACTAATATTTTACGTATCATATGATCGTAAAATATTATTTCTAGATTCATTTAAAGTCGTGTGACTATATAACTTTGGAAAATACTTATTGTAGCATTTCCTATCTTTAGAATTTCTCTGAACGATTTTACCCCCAATAACTTCTATTGTCCATAACTTTTGAAAAATATGAATTATCACTCGACACCACTTCCATTGAAAAGATATGATCCATTTCCTTTCCGTAGAGTGGCCATAATAATTATTTGTATTTTCTAGTTAGATGATATGGATATTTGTAGATTGACAACTTTTAGAGCAATTTAGTGGGTAATTAGTGAGCTTGAGGCCAACTCCACTAATCCATTTTAGGTTTGGAGACCTTATTAGGCTAAACTATCTTCCCCAAATCACTTTTTTACTTTCTTCTATAGATCTAAGCCTACATTAACCCATTCTCTACCCAATACCTTCTTTTTTCTCCTCCAAATCAAGTCCAAATCATAGATTATTGATAGATTAGCAAGAGGATTCATTATAGATGTTCAAATCTACATTTTTTGGGAGAGAAAATTGGATCTTTGTCGTTGATTCTAGGATTTGCCTCGATTTGCTTGCAAATCTTCACTTTTTGGGTATTTGGTGAGTGGTTTATCATCTCTCATCTTATTATATATGTATTTATAGAGAATTTGGTATGTTCTAAACTCATTTTTAAAATCAAAATCATGTTTTGAAACCGTTTTCTAAGTCAAACCTGAAGTAAAACGAATTTAAAATGTTTCATATTGTTCTAATCATGTCAATTTGATGTTTTATTGTCTTGATGCATGATAAGTTAAATTAGAAACATATTATATGATGATTTTGAAATGGATTGTTATATATTCTCATGCTTGAATTCTTGAATGTTGATTGTTGCATGTATGGTGTTTATGCGAATGTTTATATGGTTGAAACACTCATCGGAGCGACTAAGAGTTAGGAACCATGAAACTAGGCTTCGACGGATAGACCCGAAGTTGCTGAGAGTTGTATCGTTGCATACGGATTGCACAAAGGTCGAAGAATGGAGCATAGTGGTGAAATCGGTGCAAAATAAAAAACTGGAAAATTATAGGATTTTGGTTCTATGGTATGTTGTTCGGTGGTTGCTTGGCTTGTCTTGGTTCGGTATGACATGGTTCAGCATTGGTGGTCCGGTGGTCGAAGACCAGACATGAATTCGTGTCTGATAGGTGGTTGGTTTGGCTAGTGGAGGGGCCAAATAGGAAATGTCGTTCGGTGGTCGTGGTTTGACTAGCGGACGGAGCCGAACAAGGAATGTCGTCCGACAAGGGGTGAAGCTTTGGGATGTTGGCTTCATTGCAAGGCATGATGTGCTTGGAGGTCTTTGGGGTTGGCTTAGGGTAAGGATGGAGGACCCCAAGGATGACTCTAAATGACTTTAGGATGGCAATCAAACGAAGTGTGACAACTTCGCCGACTCAATGTAAAGAGTGACTATAGTATCTGGTGATGGATGGAAAGGATGAATTTTGAATGATAGCTCATAGGATAGAATATGAGGTTATGATGGTCATGAGTAAGACAAGGCAGTCTGTGTGTACCCATGTATTGGACGTCTGTGTGTCCCCACGTGTTGGACGTTCGCGTGAGTCTAGTCCATAACCATTTATGTGGGCAAGAGTTAAGCATCTTATGGTAGTTCTACTATTGGTACGTGTGCTAAGGGATTGGCAGATAAGTCACTGGTTATGATGCTCATTAATGGGATAGGGTAGTCTACGTGTGTCCAGTCCCTAGCCAACTATGTGGATAATGAGTTGAGCATCTGAATAAGTTATCATATATCTGAAGCAATTGAGTGAGAGATGCAAGGCTGTGTGATGGATGATATGTTTACTATGTGCTTGTTATGTTGTGTGATACCCCTATGCCTCATATTTTCCACTTGTGATAGTAGTCTGGCATTTATCGTGTTTACATGCTAACTTTTTGGATGTAAGGGTAGGTCAGGTATGTTTGTTCATACCCTATACCCTATTTACTATATACGAGTTTTAATAGTATTTTGAGATGATATATCACTCACACCAAACAACTGTCTAACCCAAGATTTTATGCTTTGCTTCTTATTATCTCGGGTACTCTTAAAAGAGTAGATTAGAGGTAGCAGATCTGGATAGCGTATGGAGCTATATGGAGTACGCGCAGGGGGCTACGCTTTCATGCATCTATCCTTGGAGCTTACTATCGCTTATATTCTGATGTGCGGTACTGTAGAGCATTGTCAGTACTTGTATTAATAGAGATAGTTGTAGAGTTTATTAAAGGGGTTAAGGATGTATAAACTCTTTATTTCATTTTTTATATAGTTTGTGAACCTAATGCACTCTGATGTTCTTATTTATGGTACATTTGATTATATCATTGTCTTTCCTATTCTATATCTATGTTGTTATATTATATTTTTCCTATGCACTATGAGATGTTCCACAGGTTCTATATTTGGATTTTATCTATTTTATGTTCTTAGCTATCATCCTACATCATTCGGGTACCTCCTAGTTCATCACATAGGTATATTGGATACTGAAGGTGTAGGACGGTCATTACAAGACAAGTCGAACTTGAAAGCTATCGAGGCATGAAGCCCGAAGAGATAGCCACGGTGTCTAAAAACTAAGTACAACCAAGATCATAAGATGAAAACAAAACTATTCCAAAAAATCCTTGGTCAGATCCATCCAAGTGATGGATCGGTACCGATCCATAAACTCGCACCCAAAATGATGCATCTTCGTCCTATAGCCAAGTATTGATGGGAGTAACTCATTCCAAACTCCATTGATCGTTCGCATGTCATTTAATATCGAATGCCTCGAGCACCTGAAACCGGCAACTCCAATCCTCCACCGATCCATCTTATTAGCCCAGAAACAAGCTCATAACATGCAAACAAGTTAGGAATCATAAAGAAAATGACAAGTCGCCACATCACGAAGTATCAAAATCGATCCATAAATCAATCTTATGGATTGGTACCGATCCATGACCAAAGATTGATACCGATCCATAACTACCTGCTGACATGGCAACGTTTTCTCGAGAGTAACCGCTATTGGATAGTGAAGATCGTGGACGAAATCACGACAAATCATTCCTCGCCAATCTACTATTATAAATAGCAGGCTAGAGGATCTTTTCGCTTTTTCGCAATTTTTACATATTTCTTTGTCATTGCTTGCAGAATGGTACCGAACCATTAGAACATACTGGTAAAACAGTAAGATAATCAATAGAAATCTCAAGTGGATGTAGGCAACGATTAACCGAATCAGTATATATGTTTGGTGTCTTGTTTTTACTCATTTTCCATTTATATTTCTTCATTTTCATTCCGTACTGAATTTCTTGGGTATTTGTGCCACTTTTTGGTACTAACATGTATAAATAAAAGCATTTATTATTGTCCAATTTGAATATAAAAGATCATTTATAAAGGGCATTAATTAAGTTGAAAAAAGTAGTAAATGACATTTAATAACATTAATGAAATAATAAGTTAAAGATAGTAAGCATACAAAATAAAAGGGAAGTACATAAAAGTAAATAAATGAATACTAGTAGATGAACTTAAGAGGTGCAATAATTTCCACAGTTCAAATTATATGACCCCAATGATACATTTGTGATGGGTGTGAATTGGTGGACCAAGCACAATTGTTGGACCAAGCCCAATGATACATTTGTGATGGGTGTGAATTGGTGTGCTAGAATGCACAAACAATAGAGTTACACAATGGAAGTCTACGCTCTACAAGGGGCGATCAGTAGTTGTGTATACGTACTAGTAACATGGGACATTTCCAAATATGGGACCATAAGGGATATACATTCATGTATGGGTTTGAGCTATTGAGTGGCTGATTTAGGGTCCGCCTCCTCCCTAATAAGAAGTATTAAGTAACTTGGGGAATTCCTTTAAACGATGCAGGTAGTCTCAAGATGGGCCTGCTTCGAGGTTTAGGTATTAAATGGTTATTGTAGGGTCTACCTATTTCCCATTCGTTAAATATTAAATGGTCGTGATTATCTTTTAGGTATGGTAATAGGAATCTATAGAGGGAGTGCACTTCGGGGTTGAGGTATTAAATGGCTATTGGAGGGTCTACCTCTCCCCTGTTTAAGAAATATTAAATGGCCTTAAGAGATTTATTATGACGTCAATTAGAAAGTACCAACGTAGGGATCGCCTTGGGTCTACGTATTAACTGGCAGGGTCTGCCTAGGGTCTACGCAATAAATGGCAAGAGTGTGCTTATTTCCCATTAAAAGGTCTTGAGTGACTGCAACACCCTATATTTTTATAACATTATTTAGAATGATTAATTAGGTAAATTACATAAAATAATGTGAAGATTAAAAGGTTGAGATTTGATTAACAAAGGGTAGCCACGCCATGTTAGTGTGTTAATTAAAATATAATAACCTAAACAAAAGTGTTAGGAAATAACAAGGGAAATATGGAAAATAAGTGTGGCTTATACCCTAAACCATTAAGAGATAGAAACTCATATTCATTTCATTTTACTTAAACTAAAACACTAAGGCCGACCACCATTTTCACTCTCAAGAAGAAGATTAAAGCTAGGATTCAAGAGAAGGGAAGCAATCAACTAAATCAACATCAAATCTCACATCTATAATCTCAAAGCTAAGGTGGATAATTACTACATCCCAATTTCTTTTAGTTTTTGATTTTAAGATTAGACCCGAAATGATTTTGTGAGTACATGCTATGTTTTGGTGGTTAAAGTTATATACGGATATGTTGTTGATGGATCATATATGTTCATGTTAGTTTTTATAATATGTTTGACATGAAAACCTTAATAAATGACATCCCAATGCCTTGAAAATTTAAATAAAGGTCAGAAACGATATATCAGAGATGGGTTTCGATTTTCACAATTTCTGAATTAATATGGATTTTATATTAATTTTCTAACGAAGGAAATTGTTTATTGGATTATAAATATTTTGGACAAAAATAATAATTATTTGGAGTTGAAATTTTTATATGTTAGGCAACATATTAAAATAGATTTTCTGGGATTTTTCTAGATTTTTCCTAAGTTATTTGATGAAAATATAAAATTATTTATGGTATAAGACTTAAATGTTTTATATATTAAATTAAGGAGAAAAGGCATTTTATGAAAGGAAAATTATTATTTAATTTTGAAAGTAGTGGTAGCATATTTTTGAAAAGAATTTGTTAACCAATGAAAATTTGACAAACAAAGGCAGGTTAGTAGAAAAGTTATGGGTAAAAACAAAGAAAACATGCTTTTAGCATGTTTTAGCCTTTAGGACAACAAATCTTCCGACCCAGACCTTTCGCCAAGGTTGAGAGGTTCTAAGCTTTCAACAAGGTCAAACCAATGCATATTGATGTGCACATAAATGTGCATATTTTTACCAACATGTTTAATCTATTTGAATTAAATAAATAATCATATCGGGTATTTTAACTTGTTTAAACCAAAAATTCAAATTATTCCAAATTGTCACATATTCATCTTCATATATGGGCAAAACGGTCATTTGTGTGCATATATTTGTTTGAGAAAAATTAATTGAAAATTTGTATATATTTTTGTAGGAAATTGATCGCAAATAGAAGTGGTTTCATGAAGATATGCATGCACAAAATTAATACAAAGGAATGAAGATGGAAATAATTCAAAGTGAAGAACATGGAGGACCCCACCTACCCACCTACTTTAATGTACAAATTAAAGGCTAATGCACATGCTTTTGGAGTTAATGGCTTCATGTACACTTAATGGGGGATTAAGACATGTTAATGATAACTTGGCCTCCACACTTCCTAAGGGGCATTTTGGGCATTCCCTAGAAAAATGAATTAGGGTTTTAACACTTGTATAAATACCCCTTATGTTTCATGTAGATCTCCCTCTTAGTTAGTTAGTTTTAGTTTAGAAAGTAAAAGAAAGCTCTCTTTCTCTTTTCATGGCTACTTAGCCATTTTTCTTCATGTATTTTTCTTTTTTTTTATGCAATGTTATTTAGTGTTTCCTTTTAATTACATGTTCATTTTATTTTCTTGTTTATTTTCTTTCATGTTCTAGTATAGATCTCTTTTATTTTATGCAAGTAGAATAATTTTTCTTTTCATTTTTCTCTCTTTCTCTCTTCTTGTTTAATGTTGTTTTCTACATTTGTTCATATGATAACAAATATGAGAGTTTAACCCCTTCAATTTAGGGGTAATGAAGCTCTCTAGTATGTAGATCAAACATTTTGATGTTTATGCTCTCTTTTTGTGCTTAATGAGAATGATTGAAGTGGTTTAATGATGTTGTTTAGCTTTGAATTTGATAGTCTATGTTGTTCATAACAAATAGGCTATACTTAAACAAACAAAACACAAATTGCCTCTTCATGTACATATGATTATGGCAAGGAAGTGACTGTTGAAATTAAAATTTGATGGCTTATATTTCTAATTAATAGTTAATAGGCCATGCTTAAAATAGATTTTGCTTTCAACTTTGTTGTCATATTTTATATAATTTAAAAGTGTATTAGTGGTTGTGTTATAGTTTGATGGTTTATATTGAGCTAATTAATAGCACAAATATACCATACTTATGATAAGCACATCAACTAATTCACTAATGACTAGAAAAGAGAGATCATAACTTCAAATTGTTGATTTATGTGATCTAAAGAGTGGAAATTGCCTCTAAATTGTCTTAACACTCTCATATTTTTATCAATTTTCTTTTGCTTGTTTTTATCATTTTTTTTAGCTAATCACTCTCGACTTTGGTTTAATTTGATTGAATAGAATTTTAAAATCAATAATTCCCTGTGGCTCGACCCGTATTCGCCACGTGCTACATTCGTACACCATGCGCTTGCGGTTATTTTTATTGCAAAATTCGTTCGACGGTTTTCTAATCCGATAGAATTTCCGTCGACGAACACATATGATATCAAGCTGCTTGGTACATAATGAATTGGACAAAGTCGAAGGGTTCTAATTCGAAAGGTTGATGGCAAAGAGGTCGGGGTATGTTTGTTTTAGAAACCAAAAGCTTTCACCTACTTTGCTTTCGAATAAGAATTTCGACTTAGTTGTTTTCGACCAGGTCAAGATATTTAAAAGAAAGGTTTTGAACCCTTCGATATAGTCGAAAGGTTACTGTCTCTTTGTTTTGTTTTGAACCTTTCGACAAAGACGAAGGTATACTTGTTTTAAAACCATCCGCTTCTCCCAAATCTTTCGAAAGGAAGCTTTTAACTTAGGTGACTTACCCTTGTTTTATAAATTTAGGTATAAGCCAAAGCTTTCGAAAAAGTTGTTTTAAAGGATATATTTTAAAGCTTTTGAAGCAGAGCTTTCGACTTAGTCGAAAGGTTGCTTCAAATGACTTCGAAAGGTTTTAAAAGAAGGTTTTTCATTTGTTTTAAATTGAAACCAGTAAGCCATTGAAAGGTTTAAGTAAATAATTTCAAAAGGTTTAAGTGAATGATTTTGAAAGGTTGAAGATTAATTTTGAAAGGTTAAATTAAATGGTTTTGAAAGGTTTTAATTGAATGATTTTGAAAGGTTTAAGTTCAATGATTTAGAAAGGTTTAAATGAGTGATTGCGAAATTTTTAAAGGAATGACTTCGAAAGGTTCTGGTTGAATGATTTCGAATGGTTTAAGCGAATGGTTTCAAAAGGTTTAAATGGAGGGTTTTCCAAGTTTTTCTAAGGCCATGTTTTAAAGTGATTTTAAAGAAGGATGTCCAAAGTTTTATAGCTTTTGAAAGGTTTTCTTTTCAATGGGTTAGAAAGGTTTGGAGAATGGTTTCGAAAGGTTCGATGTATGATTTTGAAAGGTTTGAGTAACGATTTTGAAAGATTTGATATTGGTTTTGTAAGAGATGACTTCAAGGTTTAGAAAGAGGTTCTTTCGAACGGTTAAATGCTTTCATCAACTAAATTTTGAGTGTGTGTGTGTGTGTGTGTATGACATAGTGATATGATTTTAAGTAAATTATAAAGATTAAATATTTTTACATTTTTAAGTTTGGTTTAAAGGTTTTAAATCATTTTGAAAATATTTTCAAGGAAAATTATGGGAGAGGATCCTTAAGTGAAAACAACTCAGAAATTAGAATACCAGCTTGGACTAGTATAGGGTCGCACCCTATACATTAGCTAATAGCCCCAGCTAATTGTTTGGCCAAAATTCCAATGTGTAGGGCTTTGTCACAGGTAGACTAAAATTATGATCGTACATGGAAAGCAATGTATATTTGTATACAAATAGGTTATCGATGAGCCCCAAAAACCATTAGGATCGGGAAGACCTGGAAGATGACTAAGTTAGGGACACATCGTCCAGAAATGTAGTATTTAATAGATAGTTAAGGTAGACCGTCCAGATAGGGAATGTATAACAGATAGTTAAGGATAGATAATCCAAAAGAAGAGTATCAAACGATGTTAGGTTAATTTTGATTGTATTGTCTGGTAGACCCGAGTCAGCCAAAGGTTAAAAGTTATCCAAACAAAACTTGTGTATTTGAACAGATAGTTCATTATTACCTGATATTTATGTATGTTTACATAATGATTGTTTTGCAGTATTTAACCATTGTGAATGCAGAAGCACAGTATATGGTTTTATTAAAGGATTTACAAAGAAATGTTTTAAAAGGATGTTAGTGAGGGGAAACCTGTTCCGCTAAGCGGTGTGGTCTCACTTAACATAATTATTCTGGGATGTATAATATTATTCACACCAAGCTTTATGTCTGACTCGAAGTTTATGTTTTTCACTTAAACTCTTGGGTGCTAAAAATTAATTTGAGTAGGCTGAGAGATTAAAGTCTTTTTCAGGTTTAGTAGGATGATGAATAAGCTACCGGAGGCATGAATGAGGCAAAAAGATGGCTATTTAGGAGTTACAGTTCTTATTATGTTTTGTTGGATTTTCCACTGTGTTGTTTTATATTAGGTCTATTACGACCATATGACTCTAATCAACCAAGGGGGTATCTTCATATACCGCTCTTGGCATATTTTGTAATAATATATTTGATATGTGCCTAGGAACGATTTGGGATTATGTGTTGTAAATGTGAAACATTTGATTTTGAAGTGTAATGAAGTAAAAGTAGTTTTTTGAAATTTGTGTTTTGTTTCATATTCAAGTGCTTCTAATATTAGTGATACCAATAACATAGCCGCATTTAGTCCTCGGAAGCTAAAACTATAGATGACCGCAGCATCTGCAGCTCTTAGTTTTGGACCTCTAGATATGGGATATTACATCTTGGTATCAGAGCATGGTTTATGAAATACTAATTAAAAATGATTTTTGAAAACATAGTCCTTAGAAATTAGAATTATGATCGGCTATGGAATAACACTATAGTAACGTACTTGTATTTGTTATTTATAAATATAAGCTATCTCTATAGACTTCTATCCTAGTTAGGCTATTCATCTTTGTATCATGAGGTTTGAATACAGATATGGAGGAAAGAAGAGGCAGAGTAAATATGGAAGGAGATAGCACCACCACCAATGGAAATGCCTGACCAAAGACTAAGAGAGGTCCTGGTCAGGCACAAGTTGAAACTGTTGGTGCAGGAGTTCCCCAGATGGATATGGAAGCAACGTATCAGTTCTTTGTAAACATGATGTAATATAGAATCGCAACCGGAGTTGTTGGAGGTAATATTGTTGGAGGTGGAACTTAGGAAACTCGGATGGTCAATCACTATGCTAACTTGAGTAGGGATTACATCAGGCTTGGAGGTAAGCCATTTATTGGTACTGAAGATGTTATCGAAGTGGAAAATTGGCTACTACATTGCAAGAGAATTTTTGTTTGACTTAGGATTGAATGATGCACCAAAGAGGAGATTGGCTTCGAGGCAACTACATGGAGCTGCTCTATTTTGGTGGAATACTATTATTGCTGGAGTTGATGAGGAGACCATAATTTGGGAGGAGTTTAGGCAAAGTTTTTTAGAAAGATTCATGCATGTTATGGCGTTGTCGGCGTTGGTGAGGAAGTTTACAAAGTTGGAACAAGGAGATATGACCGTCTTGGAGTATGCAAGGAAGTTTGAGGAGTTGGCACGACATAGGTATGCTTTGGTGGATACCGTGATCAGGAGGAATGAAAATTTTATAAGGGGCTTGAGGCAAGAGTTGATAAGTCCCACTTTACTACATTTGAGGGATCCCAATGATGTAGTGGTTGAAATGGCACTAAGACAAGAAGAGGCGTCGGCTTTCTTGAGGAAGAAGATGAAGGAGGCCCAGATGGGACAGGGCCACAAAAGAAGTTTTTCTAGAAAAAAATGCTCAGAAGGGAGGAGTAAAGAAGAAAGGAAAGGCTGAAGTGGTTTGTTACAAATGCGATAAGAAAGGACACTATGCTAATGAGTGTCAAACCGGTAAAGGAAAATGAAAAGAGGCTAGTGGAAAGAAGAATGTTTGATGTTTTAAATGTGATTAGATCGGAAATTACAAGAACAAGTGCCCAGAGCCCGCAAGAGAAGGAAAGGGGAAAGTTTGTGCTTTGGATTCCACAACCTCAAGGCCAGTTCTGCAGGGCAAAGGGAAGCCTGTTTTGGGAGGCTCGCCGTGGATTCATCATATGTGTGTTAGCGTTCTATTTGATACTAGAGCATCTTATTCTTTTATTTCTTGATGTTTGGTAGATAAGCTTAACCTAGAATTCTCATATCTAGTTACTTCCTTAAGGGTTGCAAATCCGATTGGGGGTATGCAACGCTTGGGATGTGGTGTGATCATTCAGAATTTATTTTCTAGGCCATACTATTGATTGCCGTTTGCACATGTTTGACTTTGTGGGATTTAGGATTATCCTTGGGATGGATTGGCTAAGTAAATATGATGCTAGGATATTTACCCATGATAGAAAAATATCACTTAGTCACCCGGATTGTTGTGATCGGATAGTTTATACCCTACAGGACCTTAGATATGAAATGAATGCTTTATCGAGTGTTATGGAGATAAAAGATGAGTTAAGTTGAGTCTTTGTAGTTAGAGAACTCACATATGTGTTTGAGCTGGTAACTGGGTTGCCACCGAAACGAGCCATTTCAGATTGATTTAGTACTTGGAGCAGAACTGGTGTGTAGACTGCCAAGTAGAATGAATCCCACAAAGATGAGAGAGTTGAAGGTGTAGTGGGTGGATTTGGAAGGCAAGAGTTTTATCTGACCAAGTAGTTCGCCATGGGCAGCCGCCGCCATATTTGCTAAGAAGTCGGAAGGATCGTTAAGACTGTATATCGATTATCGTAAGTTGAATGAGAAGACGATAAAGTACCGATATCCCTTGCTGAGAATTAACGATTTGATTGATCAGTTAAGTGGAGCTAAGGTATTCTCTAAGCTAGATTTGGCGACGGGATTTCATCAGCTTAGGGTGGCAGAGGATAGCATTCCTTTGATGGCGTTTAGGACAAGATATGGATCGCAAGAATGGTTACTTATGCCATTCGGACTAACTAATGTGCCAGCATTTTTTGTGGATCTAATGAATAGAATTTTCCGAGAGCACTTGGATAGATTTGTTTTGGACTTCATAGATGACATTTTGATATACTTTAAGGATGAGAAAGAGCATGAAGTTAATCTTAGAGTTGTGCTTGAAACATTGAGGGAGCATCAGTTGAATGCTAAATTTTCGAAGTGCCATTTTTGGAAGAAGGAAGTGAAGTTCCTTGGTCATGTCGTTTCAGAGAAAGGATTGTCTGTAGATCTGACTAAGATTGAGGTAGTGAATAATTGGAAGATATCCGAGACAGTGACCGAGATTAAGCGCTTTCTTGGATTGGCTGGTTATTATCGAAGGTTTATAAAGGATTTTTCATGGATAACTTCACCGATGACTAAGCTACTTGAAAAGATGTGAAGTTTGTATGGACTGATAAGTGTGAGGAAACATTCTAGACCTTGAAACACTTATTGACCCATTCACAGGTGCTAGTGGTTTCATAAGGGAATCAAGATTTGGTTGTTTATACTAACGTGTGTGGAACTGGATTGGGGGTTGTGTTGATGCAAAGAGGTAAAGTAATTGCTTATGCTTGTAGACAGCTCAGACCACATGAATTTAGGTATCCTATGCACGATTTGGAGTTAGCTGCCGTTATATTTGCTTTGAAGGTGTGGAGGCATTATCTTTTGGGAGAGAAATTTGATCTTTATACTGATCATAAGTCAATGAAGTACTTGTTCTCTCAAAAGGAGTTGAACATGAGACAGTAGAGGTGGGTGGAGTTTATCGCTGCTTATGATTTTGGAATTGACTACACACCTAGAAAAGGAAACAAGGTGGTGGATGCACTCAACCGGACATCAAAATGTAGTATTGGCTATGATTGCTGAGTGGAACGATTTGAAAGCATTGTCAACTTGTAGTGTGCAGTTAGATCCAGGGAAGGTTCTAGTACCGGAAGTGCTGTATTGTCTTGTTTAGAAGTTAGACTGGTAATGATTAGGAAGATAGCTTCTAAGCAAGAGGAGGGTCCAATTTTGGCTGAACGGATCAAAAGGTTGAGGGATGGAATAAAGAGCGATGACCTAAAGGATTTCAGTCTTGACCAAAATGGGTGGTTGAGGAAGAAAGGAAGGTTGTGTGTTTCGAATGTAGAAAACATGAGGAAGGAAGTTTTGGATGAGTGCCATCGATCGATGTTCACTATCCATCTAGGAGAAATGAAGATGTATCAGGATATGAAGAGAAGTTTCTTCTTTTAAGGTATGAAACGGGACATTGGTTTGTGTGTTGAGCAGTGCTTGAATTGCAAACAGGCAAAGGCTGAGCACCAGAAACCCAGTAGATTGCTTCAATCGTTAGAAGTACCATTGTGGAAATGGGATTCCATCTCTATGGATTTTATTGGTGGGTTGCCAAGGTCTAGTAGAGGAAATGAAAGCATATGGGTCATAGTAGATAGACTGACTAAGAGTGCCCATTTCATTCCAGTAAAGTCAACTAGGACGACACCTATTTTGGTGAAGTTATTTTTGAAGAATGCAGTTAGACTGCACGGGATTCCTAGTAGTATTGTCAGTGATAGAGATTCATTTTTTACTAGTGAGTTCTTGAAAATTCTACAGGAAGCATTAGGAACCAAGCTCAACATAAGTACCGCTTACCATCCACAGACTGATGGGCAAACAGAAAGAGTTAACAAAATCTTGGAGGATTTGTTAAGGGCTTGTGTATTAGATTTCAAGGGATCATAGGAGGACCATCTTCAGCTAGTCGAGTTCTCGTATAAAAATAATTATCATACTAGTATCAGGATGGCATCGTTTGAAGCTTTACATGGAAGACCATGCAATTCTCCAGCATGTTGGTTAGAAACTGGGGATAGATTGGTTCGTGGCCCAGATTTGGTATCGGAAGCTATGGAGAAGATCGATTTCATCCGAGTTAAGATGAAGGGAAACTTAATCTAGGCAGATTATTTATGCTGATAGAAGAAGGAAATATTTGGAATTTTCCAACTGAGACTATATGTTCATCAACCGATGAAGGGTGTGATTAGATTTGGAAAATCAGGAAAGTTAGCACCTACATTCGTCTGAGCATTCCACATTGTTGAGAGGATTGGAAAACTCGCTTATAGATTAGAGTTATCGAGTAGCTTGGCTAGAGTCCACGATGTTTTCCATGTTTCTCATCTTAGGAAATGTGTTAGAGACCCGGGGACTACCATAGCACCTACGGTGTTAGAAGATTTAGTGGTAGAATAGGATTTGACCATAGTTAGAAAGCCGATTCAGATTGTAGCTAGAGATGAGAAGAAGTTGAGGAACAAGACATCAAGTTAGTAAAGGTTGAAAGTCTATGTGAGTGGATCGTGTAGAATATATATGCAAGTATAAGCAACTAACTATATGATATATCTATTTTAACTTGATAGATGATAATAGCAAAGTAAATGAAAATAATCACACCAGGATTTTATACTGGTTCGGACCTCCCGTCCTACGTCCAATCCTGAAGCTCCTTTTCGGAATTTCCTTTCAACTTATCCTCACTTGACCTGGAGGAACATGTTTACAGTAGCAGAGTTTCTTTGTAAAGAATGTGTTCTATAACACGGATGTTGACTATTAAGTACAAATGCTTCCAACATATATATATATATATATATCTGTGTGTGTGTGTGTGTGTATATATATATATAGAGAGAGAGAGAATATTGAACAGGAGTTCTAAATATATGGAAGTGTTAAATACAGCTATTTGATTGCTAGAGATCAGATATAATTCAGAGTATAAGAGTTAAGAGCGTAAGAGAGTAAGCTGAACTCTTCTCTTGAATTCCTGATTCTATTTATAGTGGTAGAGAAATCCTTTGTCTAGTTGCATCTGTTAGTAAGTGTTCTAAGGTCGCTTCTCATGGTGATGAAGAGTTGCAGTGAAGAGGAGTGGACGTGTCTTTTCAAATGTGACAGTTGGTCTTTGAATTTACACAACCGAGTTCAAAATCAGACGTCTGGAAAATGTTTCAGGCATCCGGCCTTCATATATTTTTTGTATATGGTTGCATTTCAGACGTCTAAGTTCATTAACCAGACATCTGATTCTTTCTGAATTTCAAACCAGAGTAATCAATCAGCCGTCAGGCTAGTGCACCCAGACGTATCGATTTGTGCATGTTGCTTTTTCTGTGCCTGTGTCATGCCTCTTCCAATTCTATCGACTCGTAGCCTATTGATATTTCTTTTGAGTCTTGTTCTTGTCTCTTTGGTAATGTTACTTTATCAATTACCTGTAAATATAAATATATATGCATATTCGATTTCCATTTTATAGTTGTTGTCATCGAAACCATAGAATTGATTTCCTAACAATCTCCCCCTTTTTGATGATGACAACTATTCAATGTACTTATATATAGATTATAAATCTCCCCCTTAATATGTGCTTATTTTTAATGTTTTATGATAATACTTATATCTCTTCCCCTTTGGCATTATCAAAAAGAATAATAAAATTGAAGCCAATTGTCAAACAAAAAGAACGTTTCATTAATAACTTGAAGTGAGATTACACATAGATTTGTACAAAAATTGATATTAAAAAAGCCTTAAATCTATTATTCCCAAAATCTATGGTTCCTTTAGAGAATCTTTATTTTGATCATCTTCCTTTGGTTCTTCTTTTTCAGAAGTGCTAGTCTTTGTAGGAGATGTCAATGCTTCCTTGAGAGGTTCATCCTCAGAGAGTTTGAAATGTTTTGCGAGAGAAGAAGGTACGGGGGTTGGCCAATCTTCAGAAGGTGGTGTTGGACCACGAACCCGTTGTAGTACTTCTTTAAGAACCGACAAGACAGTGGAAAGGGATTCCTCAACTGTGGCTAGACGTGTAGCAAATGATTTTTTGAAGTTGTCAATTCGCTATGGCAAAAGTTTTTGGTTTTGAGATAGAATTTGTTGGTTTCGAAGAGTGAGATCTCGAACACTTTCATTTGGATTTGTATCCGTTCGAGTCTCCATAATTTCATCTTTTCCCGGATAATCAAATGGTGCGGGAGGAGGAGTGGCTTCTCGATGTTGTTCCTCTCCTTGGGATGGATCAATGTGTGGTTGAGGAGGAGGCTCAACTCTTCTAGATTGACGATTGTGCATCCAATCTTCGAAGGATATGAACTCTGGAGGGATTTCGGATAGGTGCATCAGGGAGAAGAATTTGGTGGAAGCATATTTAGGTGAGATTTCTTCGAATGTCGACAAGTAAGATGGAATATTATGTGCACGAAGAAGCCTCATAATATAAGTTGGATAAATAATTGACGGTCTTGATCGAGTCCAAAAATGCTTTAGCTCGTCGAAGATGAATTTGGCGCAATTTATTCTCATTCCACTAAATAGAGCATATAGGGAATTGTGCTCTAATTCGGTGATTTATTCATGACTTCCCATTCGTGGAATGATTGTTTTAATTATCATTCGAGTTAGGAGTCGAGCTTTTGGACATAGAAATTTGGAAGAAAATTTTAGCATTTCGTCCTCCCAAGTTTGATGAGTTATACTGTTCTGTAGCTTGAAGCACATATCCGGAATGTTGTATAGATCTTCCCCTGTGTTAGAGCATCCAAGGGTTCGATCTATTATGCCTGGTGTTAATCTAATCGTGTTTCCATACACGCTAGACCAGAGCCGGTTATCCTCATTTTCAGCGTTTCACACTGATGTACCGTCTAGATTTGCATAGAATAAAAAGATGGCTAATTGGTCTATTTGGACATCATTAGAAGTAAAATAAATTAGGGTTTCTAAGTCGGCATTTTCACATAGCTCATCTAAATCATACATAGGGAACTTAAGGAGATTATAGAATGGGCCTATGTGGAGTTTTTTATTTTGAATATCTTCATACCTTTTGATGAAATGTGGCGCTCTGTTCGTCCACCTTTCGATTTGATCATCAGAGCACACCTGAGGATCTGAAGATGAGGTAGGTTGATCCTGTTTTCATTTTGATATTTTGGGATTTTTTGTTCTAGGAGGCATTGCGATTCGATCTTCGCGTAAAAAGATGAATAGTTGGAAAAAAATAGCTAATGGTGAAATGTCATATGAAAATTTTGAGGCGAAAGTGAAAAAAATGACGTTATCTGGGTAAATTTTTAGAGTCGATTGGATTTCAGACGTCTGGATTGCAAATCAGATGTCTGGTTTGCCCTAAATTGAGTACAGTAGAAAAAATCAGACGTTTGGTTTTTAATGTAGACGTTTGATTTGATCGAATTTGTAAAATTGGGTGAGGCAGAGAGTTTTAACAGACGTTTGAGTATGAAAACCAGACGTCTGGTTTGGTTTATTTTTGAAAATATTTCGAGGCAGAGAAATAAGTCAGACGTATGGATCTTATTTCAGATGTCTGAAATGTTATGATATTTATTTGGAGAGGACGGAGCAAAATTTCAAACGTCTGGCGGGTATATCAAACGTCTGACATATGCACAGTGCTTTATTTTTAGACGTATATCATTGTGTCAGACGTCTGAAGGCCATCCTCAGACGTCTGAAATAAGCAGTGTGGCTAAAAATAGCATAAAATTGATGGTTTTTGCTTATTTCTCGAGATTTTATAACAAGTAATTTTTTTTTTGTGAAATAAATAAGCATAGATGCATGTAATAACAAAAATAAATTATTTAGAAGGTGATGGAGTTTTTTTATTTCCTGACTTGTCATCCGTCCATGGTTTAAGTGGAGACCATATATTTCCACGTTTATGGGTTCTCAGAGACCCAGAATATCGTCTTGGTGAGGGGTCCGAAGGAGTACGATATGAAGAGGAGGGATTCAAATAACTACATGGTTTTGATAGTGGTTCATGGATATCTTTCTTCAGTGACGAACAAAACTTCATCACTACTTTCTCCAAAAAACTTAGATGACGTGCCGTAACTTTTTGTTCGAAATATAGTTTTCGTTGAAGATCTATCTGTTGTTTCTGATAATGATGAATTTCATCAATTTTTTGCTTAGTGTTAGGAGAGACAAATAGGGATCTTTTGGTTTTCTTGTTGTCGGGAGTAAAACCCGTATGAAATAAGGACCACCTATTCATTGGCTCCTGCTTTGGTGTGGGTGTAGGAAGCCGTTGTGGCGTGTCAACCGAGCTTTCCATCGATGGTGTTGAGATGGAGATGGATATATAAGAGTCCCAGAAGACATGGCTATATTTATTTTTTACTTTTTATTTCTTTATTTAAAAAAATATAAATTGTTTGTATATTGTTTTTGTGTAACTATGTATATATATAAGCTGAAAATATTATTTATTGACAAACTAACTGTCTAAAAATTTAAAGGTTCGGAAATTAATGAGTATAATTTGTGGTAATAAAGTAGATGACTAAACTTAGCCTTAAATGAAGTATTAATTTTTAGGAAAGAAGGTCATGAAGTGAGCAAATACCTAAACTTCGTCGGAGTCTAATGAAAGTTTGTTCATTTAATGATTTTGTAAAGATGTCGGCTACTTGATTTTCGGTATTTATGTATTCTAATTAAATAGTTCCTTTTCAACATTGTCTCGTAGAAAATGATGTCGTATATCTATATGCTTGGTTCGTGAGTGATTAACAGGGTTTTTTGATAAATTTATAGCACTTGTGTTATCACAATATATTGGAGATTTATTGATAATTTTACCAAAATCCGTTAGTGTTTGTTGCATGTATATCACTTGTGCACATGCTAGAGCTGCGGAGATGTATTCGGCTTCGCAAGTAGATAAAGAAACACAATTTTGCTTTTTGCTAAATCATGAAACTAAATATTGTCCGATAAAGTGACAAGTTCCACTAGTACTCTTACGATTGGTTCTACATCCACCGAAATCTGCATCGCTATATGAAACAAGTTTAAACGATGATCCTTTAGGGTAAAGAAAACCATAATCTCTAGTGCTAGATAGATAACGTAAAATACGCTTAACAGCTCTTAGATGAGATTCTTTTGGTTTTGCTTGAAATCGAGCATAAAGACATACACTCATCATAATATCAAGTCGACTAGCCATTAAATAAAGTAAAGAACCAATCATGCTTCGATATAACTTTTCATCAAAATCTTTTCCGTTTTCATCTTTTTATAAGTGAACATTGATACTTATTGGTGTTGGTTTGCTTGAGGTTTTATCCATTTCAAAGCAACGTAATAAATCGTTACAATATTTTTCTTGGTGAATAAAAATTCCATTTTCAAGCTATTTTATTTGTAATCCTAAGAGGAAATTTAATTCTCCTATGTGTGACATTTCAAATTCATTTTTCATAATATTTGAAAATTGATTACATAGATTTTCGTTAGTTGAACCAAAAATGATATCATCAACATAGATTTGCACAACTAAAATATCATTATTTTCTCTTTTGATAAACAAAGTTGTATCTATTTTGCCTATTTGAAAACTCGATGAAATTAAATGGTTTTTAAGACGTTCATACCATGCTCGTGGAGCTTGTTAAAATCCATATAATGCTTTGTGTAACTTAAAAAGATGATCGAGATATTTTTCATAAACAAATAATGGGGGTTGTTCTACATATACATTTTCTTTGATAAAACCATTTAAAATGCACTTTTGACATCCATTTGAAATAGTTTGAAATTGCTATAAGTTGCAAGGCTAGTAATGTACGAATGGCCTCTTATCTTGCTACTGGAGCAAAGGTTTCATCGTAAACGATACCTTTTTCTTGATTATATCCTTGAACAACTAAATGTTCTTTATTTCTAACAATATTTCCATTCTCATTTGCTTTGTTTTTAAATACCCATTTTGTTCCTATAACCGATTGATCTTTAGGTCTTGGTACTAATTCCCACACGTTATTACGTTCAAATTGATTTAATTCTTCTTGCATAGATATTATCCAAAAATTGTCATTTGAAGCTTCTTTATAATTTTTTGGTTCAAAATTTGACACAAATGCTACATGGCTTATTTGATTGAGTTGATTCCTAGTTACTCTAGAATTTAGATCTCCAATGATATTATCTTTTGGATGATTCTTAAGAATTCTAGGAGATGATATCAACGTGTTATTTTGCATATATTTTTCAATACTAATGGAATTTGTTGAATTTGTTAGTGGGATAATTTCTTCTTCATCATTAGTATTACGGCTACAAATCTTTTCGTCGAAAGAAACATGTAAACTTTCTTCAATAATATTATTTCGTTTATTAAAGATTCTATATGCTTTTCTACGATTCGAATATCCAACAAAAACACCTTCATCGGCCTTTGGATCAAATTTTCCTAAGTTATCTTTTGTATTTAATATAAACCATTTTGAACCGAAAGTTTTAAAGTATGATACTTTAGTTTTTTTTACCAAAAAATATTTCAAAAAAAGTTTGTTTTGTCATAGGACGTATGGTTACTCGATTTAATACATAACAAGCTGTGGCAATAGCTTCATCCCAAAAGTGTTTTGGTAGACCACTACTATCTAGTAATGTTCGTGCACATTCTTGTAATGTACGATTTTTCCTTTCCACAACGCCATTCTATTGAGGTGTGCGAGGAAAAGAAAAATTATGAGTTATTCCTTTCTTATTACAAAAATTAGTAAAAAGATCGTTTTCGAATTCTCCTCCGTGATCACTTCGTATATTTTTAATTTTTTAGTTCATTTGTGTTTTAATCCTTTTAGCAAATATCTTAAACATACCAAAAGTGTCACTTTTATGTTTTAAAAACAAAGTCCATGTATCTTCAGAAATCATCAACTATGACGAAAATATATTTGTTGTGATTTATAGATCATATTTGTTTTGGTCCAAATAAATCAAATGTAGTAATTCTAATGGTTGTTTTGTAGAAATATTATTTTTAGATTTAAAAGAGCTTTTCTTTAGTTTTCCAATTTGACAATCGTCACATAAATTTTCTACTTTGTAATTTATTTTAGGTAAACCTCTAACTAGTTCATATTTTACCAATTTATTAATATTCTTAAAATTGATATGACAAAATCGTTTATGCCATAACCATGGATCATCATGTTTGGCGGTTCAACATAAATTTGAATTTTTATTTATATTCATGTTTAATACATAAATATTTTTGTTTCTAAAACCTTTAAAAAAAATGTTTGTTATTATCTAAAATATTACATCTGTCCTTTTCAAAATTTATTTGAAAGCCTTTATCACATAATTGACTAATACTTAGTAAGTTGTGTTTTAGATTTTCTACTAATAAAACATTTGTAATAATAGGAGAGTTAGATAAACCATAATTGATGACTTCTCCAATGCCCACTATATATCCTTTTGAATTATCTCCAAAGGTTACCATTCCACCATAAATGTATGTTATATTCGATAACATTTTTGAATTTTCGGTCATATGCTTGGAGCAACCGCTACCTAGTATCCATTTCTCCTTATTTTTTATTTTGGGTACCTGCAAAATAAAAGATGTTTTAATTGGTACCCATAAATTTTGTTAGGGTCCTAATTGTTAGAAGAAGGTAGCCACACCCAAGATGGTTTGGTACCTTTATAAATAATTTTTTTATTATAAACTACATTCTGTAAGTAATTATTGATAAACTTTTGTCCAATCAAATTATTATTTGTTTTAGAAATCCAAATCTTCGTATTTTTGGCATTCAATTTAGACTTATGTAAATTTTTATTTTTTATATAACTAGTATTTTTAGCATCATTTCCTTTTTGTTTAGATGAATTTTTAAATCCTATTCCATTTCTATTACCTGATGGTTTTGAAACTTTGATAAGATTTTCCAAATCTTGTTTTCCTTTATTAAATGTTGACATATTATGTAATTTTATCTAATTTTTCTTTTGATTCTATATTTTCAATAATTCAATACTATTTTTAAAGTCAACATTTTCATTTAACAAATTATCCTTCACTATTTTAGTGTTTTCAAAATCAATAGTAATAGCTTCACTTTCTATCAAATTATTTTTGATTTTTTCTTGAGATAATTCAACTTCTTCTTCTAATTTTTTTTCATCTTTTAACATTCCTACTTCAAGTTCTAATCTATTTATTTTGACTAAATATTCTTTGTTCAATTTTTTGATTTGTCTAAATTTATCATCTAATTCCATGCTAAGTTCTAATAGTTCGTCATAGCTAAGTTCAGGACATACCTCTTCGATTTGTGCCATAAAACATACATTAGCTTGTTCTCCATCACTATCACTATCACTTTTAGACGATGATGAATCCGAGTCATCCCATGTTACTTTGAAAGCCTTTTTCTTTTTGAATTTTTTAAATTTGTTCTTCTTTTTACCATTGTTGAGTTTTGGGCAATCCTTCTTCATATGTCCGTATTGATCACATTCATAACACTTGATCTGAGATAGGTTTGTTGTGTTGGTCTTCCCTTCTTTTTGGAATTTGGTCATCTTTCTAAATTTCTTGAATCTGTTATAATTCTTGGCAATGAAGACTATTTCTTCTTCATCTAAATCAGTTATCATTCTTTGTTGCTGGGAATGCTATGTTCTTTTTCTCCGAATTTAGTTCTTTTCGTGCCTGCAAATTAGCTTCATAGGACACTAAATTTTCTATCAACTCTTTAACTTTGAGAGTGGAGAGATCATTAGCTTCTTCAATAGCTAATATCTTCCTTTCTCAATCTGATGTTAAAGAGTTGAGTATTGGAGAAACTAAATCAAAATTAGTAAATTTGACTCCTAATGCCATAAGATCATGTTGGATAGTTTGAAATATAGAATACATGTCAACAATAGTTTCATTTTGCTTTATTTTGAATGACGAAAATTGGTTTTTCAAAATTGAAATCTTAGTTTGTTTGACCTTTGTTGTACCTTCGTGTGTAATTTTTAAGGTACGCCAAATGTCAAATGCAGTATTGCATAACATGACACATGAAAATTCATTTTTGTCTAGAGAGAAAAATAAAATATTCATAGCTTTAGCATTGCTTGAAGTTAAGGTCTTTTGCGCATCGGTCCATGTGTTCATAGCAGTAGTAGGTGCTTCATATTTATCTTGTGTTGCTGACCAAATTTCTAGACCATTAGCTTCCATAAAAATTCTCATGCGTGTTGACCAATATGCATAGTTAGATCCATTAAAAAGCAGGGGTCGTGCTGTGGATTGTCCTTCTTGAAAGATACTTGCCATATTAAAGTGATTCAAAAACGTGTTACTATTCTTTGATAAAAACCTTGCTCCGATACTAATTGAAAGTCTATGTGAGGGAGGGTGTAGAATATATATGCAAGTATAAGCAACTAACTATATGATATATCTATTATAACTTGATAGATGATAATAGCAAAGTAAATGAAAATAATCACACCAGGATTTTATATTGGTTCGGACCTCCCGTCCTATGTCCAGTCCTGAAGCTCCTTTTGGGAATTTCCTTTCAACTAACCCTCACTTGACCTGGAGGAACAGGTTTACAATAGCAGAGTTTCTTTGTCAAGAATGTGTTCTATAACACGGATGTTGACTATTAAGCACAAATGCTTCCTATATATATATATATATATATATATATATATATATAGAATATTGAATGAGGAGTTCTAAATATATGGAAGTGTTAAATACAGCTATTTGATTGCTAAAGATCAGATATAATTTAGAGTATAAGAGTTAAGAGCGTAAGAGAGTAAGGTGAACTCTTCACTTGAATTTCCGATTCTATTTATAGTGGTAGAAAGATCCTTTGTGTGGTTGCATTTGTTAGTAAGTGTTCTGAGGTCGCTTCTCATGGTGATAAAGAGTTGCAATGAAGAGGAGCGAACGTGTCTTTTCAAATGTGACAGTTGGTCTTTGAATTTACACAGCCGAGTTCAAAATCAGACGTTTGGAAATTATTTCAGACATCTGACCTTCATATTTTTTTTGTATATGGTTGCATTTCAGACTTCTGAGTTCATTAACCAGACTTCTGATTCTTTTTGAATTTCGAACTAGAGTAATCAATCAGACGTCTGCCTAGTGCACCCAGATGTCTGGATTTGTGCATGTTGCTTTTTTCTGTGCCTGTGTCATTCCTCTTCCATTTCTATTAACTCGTAGCCTCTTGATATTTCTTTTGAGTCTTGTTCTTGTCTTTTTGGTGATGTTACTTTATCAATTACCTGTAAATATAAATATATGTGTATATTCGATTTCCATTGTATAGTTGTTATCATCGAAACCATAGAATTGATTTCCTAACAAAGGTTCAGTGGAGTGACGATGCTAGAGACTGTACTTAGGAGACGGAGAGCAGGATTAGAGACTCTTACGCTGACGTGTTTAATGGTATGTTTTACCTTTGATTGTTTTATCATTTACCTTATCGCAATTTCGAGGACGAAATTCTTTAAGGTTGAGAGTCTGTAACACCTCATATTTTTATAACATTATTTAGAATGATTAACTGGGTAAATTAAATAATATAACGTGAAGATTAAAAGGTTGAGATTTGAGTAACAAAGGGTAGCCATGCCATGTTAGCGTGTTAATTATAATAAAATAACTTAAACAAAGGTGTTAGGAAATAACAAGGGCAAGATTAGAAATAGGTTGAGCTTATACCCTAAACCCTTAAGAGATAGAAACTCACGTCCATTTCATTTTACTCAAACTAAAAACATTAAGGCTAGCCACCATTTTCACTCTCAATAAGAAGATTAAAGCTAGGATTCAAGAGAAAGGAAGCAATCAATAAAATCAACATCAAATTTCACATCTATAATCTCAAAGTTTAGATGGATAATTACTACATCCCAATTTCTTTTACGGTTTTAAGATTAGACCAGAAATGATTTTGCAAGTATAGGCCATGTTTTGGTGGTTGGTTATATATATATATATATATATATATATATATATATATGTTGTTAATGGATAATATATGTTCATGTTAGTTTTTATGATGTGTTTGACATGAAAATCCTATTAAATGACATCCAAATGCCTTAAAAATTTAAATATAGGTCAGAAATGATATTTTAGAGATGGGTTTCGATTTTCATAATTTTTTGAATTAATATGGATTTTACATTAATTATCTAGTGAAGAAAATTGTTTATTAGGCTATACATTATTTTTGAAAAAAATTATAATCATTTGGAGTTGAAATTTTTATATGTTAGGCAACATATTAAAATAGATTTTTGGATTTTTCTAGATTTTTCCTAAGTTATTTGATGAATACATAAAATTATTTAAGGTTGGGACTTAAATGTTTTATCTATTTAATTTAAGAGTAGAAGCATTTTATAAAAGGAAAATTATTATTTAATTCTCAAAACAGTCGCAGCGTATTTCTGAAAAGAATTTGTTAACTAATGAAAATTTGACAAATAAAGGCATGTTAGCAGAAAAGTTATCTTTTTCAAGTTAAAAACAAAGAAAACATACTTTTAGCATGTTTTAGCCTTTAAGGCAACATACCTTCCAACCCAGACCTTTCGACAAGATCGAGAGATTCTAAGCTTTTGAAAAGGTCAAACCAATGCATATGGTATCAAGCTACTTGGTACGTAATGAATTGGATAAAGTCGAAGGGTTTTCAGTCGAAAGGTTGATGGCCAAAGAGGTTGGGGTATGTTTGTTTTATAAACCAAAAGCTTTCACCTGCTTTGCTTTCGAATAAGAGCTTTCGACTTAGTTGTTTTCGAATAGGTCAAGATATTTAAAAGAAAGGTTCTAAACCCTTTGTCAAAGTCGAAAGGTTACCGGCGCATTGTTTTACTTTGAACCTTTCGAGAAAGACGAAAAGTGTATTTGTTTTAAAACTAGCCGCTTCTCCCAATGCTTTCGAAAGAAGCTTTCAACTTAGGTGACTTACCCTTGTTTCATGAAATTAAGTATAACCTAAAGCTTTCAAAAGAGTTGTTTTAAAGGATATATTTAAAGCTTTTGAAGCAGAGCTTTCGACTTAGTCGAAAGGTTGCTTCCAATGACTTCGAAAGGTTTTAAAATAAGGTTTTGCATTTGTTTTGAATTGAAACGAGTAAGCCATCGTAAGGTTTAAGTAAATAATTTCAAAAGTTTTAAGTGAATGATCTCGAAAGGTTGAAGATAGATTTCGAAAGGTTAAATTAAATGGTTTTGCAAGGTTTTAGTTGAAGATTTTGAAAGGTTTGATGATTAACCACGAAAGTTTTAAATTCAACGATTTCGAAAGGTTTAAATGAGTGATTGTGAAAGGTTGGAAGGAATCACTTCGAAATGTTCCAATTGAGTGAATTTAAAAGGCTTAAGTGAATGGTTTCGAAAGGTTTAAATAAATGGTTTTCCAAGGTTTTCAAAGGCCATGTTTTAAAGTGATTTTAAAGAAGGATGTCCAAAGTTTTATAGCTTTCGAAAGGTTTTCTTTTCAGTGGGTTCTAAAGATTTAGAGAATGGTTTTGAAAGGTTCGAGATATGATTTCGAAAGGTTTGAGGAATGATTTTGAAAGGTTTGATATTAGTTTTGAATGAGATGATTTCAAAGGTTTATGAAGAGATCCTTTCGAATGGTTAAATGTTTTTGTTAACGCTAAAATTTGAACGCTAACACCCCGGTGTATGAAGTAAGATCGTGAAAGCACCACCCGATAACTCGGGAACAGATTATAAGCAGATAGTAGTAGAAAACAGTAAACAACAGCAATTTTATAGTGGTTCGGCTTAAGAGATAGCCTACGTCCACTTTGAATATCTTTATTGATGATTTGATTACAAGTCAATGCAGTTACACTTTGATTACAACACACTTTGAGTTTCAAGTGACTTATAACAAGTAGCCTAAACTTCAACGTCGATCCAAATCTTTGAACACATGTTTGACATGTTTGATTTCTTCGTGAAGTTCCTTGAAGGTGTTCAAGTAGTTCAGAATGCAGTAGAGTAACGACGCTTGAAATGAATGAGCCAAAAAAGTCCCTTGAATGTTGGATGTGGCCATGTATTTATAGGCAAATTTCTGGGCTGGAATTGTTAAGTCATGAGTCGTGGGCGACTCAACTGGTTGAGCCCAGCCTTCGTATCAGAGCATATTCGGTCCTCTGTATATAGCACAAGTCCTAACTCGTCTGCGAGTTAAAAGGTCATGGTCTAAAATGAGGCGGCATTGGATTTCTACTTAGTAGCTTTAAGTCGTGCACGACTCAAGCTAGGTCGTGAGTCGTGGCCTAACCGGTTAGCTTGCTTACCGAGTCGTGTACGAGTCAATGGGCCACGATGTAAAATGAAGTGGTATCGAATTCTTTTGCTTAGGTCGTGAACGACCTACCATAGGTCGTAGGTCGGTCCTTTGTTGTTTTAGGATTTTAGTCAGTTAGGTCATTTGACACCTTAGGTCGTTGAGTCGTTAGAGAACTTGAGTCGGTCTATCCCATACACCGTTAATCCCTTGAGTCGCTCCACTCCTCTAAGTCGCCTTAAGCTTTAACTCGTTAGCTTGTTGAGTCGGTTCACCCTTTAAGTCGTGAGGCTTCTTGAGTAGTGGGTCCCTCCTGAACCGTTAAGAACCTTAAGTCGTGAATCGGCCCAGACCTTAACTCGTTTCCTAAACGGAGTTAACATTTGCCCCTCGAAGTTCACGCCTAAGTCGTAGGTCGTGTGCTTCGACTCATCTTAACTCGTGTGCCGATTCAACTGCCACTGCTCAAAGCTATAAAAGACTTGAGTCGTTCCCCTTACTTCCTTCTTCTCATTTCTTATCCTTTGAACCGTGTCTGCTATTAACGCATCTTCGAGCTCTCAAAGGCGATTCCAACCTGATTTATTTTCGATCATCTTTAGCATCACACCGTGTAAGAGATTTTGCATCTTTTTTCAATTGCTGATGATTGCCGATCTTCGCCTCTGTTTTTCCCCCTTGATCCTTGCGAATATTATTACATCGGACATTGATGGATTAAAGGCAGGAGGTTTGATCTTACTTGTAACGATTCGAGATTTGAGGCGACCTAGTGGTGTGATGGAACTGGGGTTAACCATTGCGAGGTTATTGGGTTATCGGGTTAGGGATTAGATGGTTAATGGGTTAGGAGTTAGATGGTTAATGGTGTTAAAAGTTGGAAGATTAACGGGTTAGGAGTTAGGAGTGAAAAGGTTTATGGATTAGAAGGTAACCTGGCTAGGAGTTAGGTGATTAGTCGGTCAGATTGATTCGAATATTGCCGTAGGTACGACTCGGTCATTTTTGTATGATCCAACAACCATGATCCAACCCACATGCTCCATGGCCTAAGCCTTGAGTCGTGGCCGAGATACGACTTACGACTCACGTATTACGACTTACGACTTACGGCCTAAGCCTTGAGTTGAACCAGAGCTTCTCCCTTTTATACGACTTACGACTTAGGGCACTGCCGACTCAAGCTTTACTGCCGACTCAAGATTTTTGAGCCGTTGACGAGTCAGGACTTGCTTGAATTCTACTCGAACTTTGAACCATTGCATAAACTTTGAACTGTTGACTTTTATTGCATTCATTCGCAGGTTATTTTGACTTGCAGGCTAACAATCTGTTCAACACAACATTCACAGAAAACTGGGACGAATATACTGTCATCGACCGCCCATATCAAATGACAGATTAGTTTATAATAGATAATTAACTTAAACAAATCGTGTGAACGAAGTGCTATCGATTTCAAGTAGAATATTAAAGCAACACTGACACAGTCAATCGAAACTGACCAGCCTGCACTAATATTATGCTTGAATTTTAAATTAACAAGTTCTGAAATTACCTTAGTCGATCAATCGTCAACCAGTTATATTTACTTGTTATTTTCATTAGTTCTGCACAACACTTCACACTTTTAGGAAACGTGCACTTTCTCATTTGAACACCCAGTTGCTTGTATAGAATGACATCTCAACCAGAAGAACCGATGGGCCAGGCTGAAGATGTCTTCCCAGTAGCCAACTGTTGGATAATCCTCCGGAGAGAACTCCTACCACTCTGAATCAGCGGGTGTTTAATCAATTGCTCACCCAATTTGGCATTGCCGAAGCTGATGCCTTACTGCTGGGGCCAAATGATACTGCAGATAGGCCCCCTTCTGGCTTTATTGCTGTCAACCGCCAAATGTGCTTGAGCGGTGCCATACCACCTTTCAATGACTTCCTTCAGCAGTTCTTGCTTCGATTATCTATCTCTCCATTCCAATTGCACCCCAATGGTCATGCCATTCTGATGGGGTTATGTGTACTATTTAATAGAGTTCTGGGCCGATTACCGAGCTTTGAGGAAGTCTGCTACTTTTGCTCATTCACAAAAATTAAAGATCATCCCTCTATCGTAGTTATAAGGAGTGCTCGAAACCGCAAGCTCATCACCGATCTTCCTGAAAGTGTTCATGGATTTCTAAACTAGTATTACTTTGTTCGTTGCCCTCCAGGGTTTTATGCCATCTGGAGAGTAGGAAGTAAGATTTTCCTGTTTTTATTTCTCCATTCTTGGGCTTTTCGAAATCCGAGTTGCTAAATGCTAACTTGGCTTCTTTATTTTTTCCTGTTTTAGCACTTCCTCCTCCCTCTAGAGATCCATGCTATAAACAAATTTTCGAGAGATTGAACGACGTGACGGCAGAAGAGAGGAGTATAAAGTTTTTGTTAAATGATGGATTTCTACATCAATACGGGCTTCTTCATTCCTCTCGCTTTACTCAACTTCGTGAAGTCCCAACTGAAATTCCCGATTCTCCGGCGGAAACCCCTGATGCCCCGGTCTCTATTAAAGAGCACATGCAGGGAGGAACCTCTATAGAAACTCCACTAGTGAGGTGTTCAATTCCGAAGGACGTTGCGGGGCCGCCTGATAAGTCTGCACTTGCCCCAGTTATCGAAGAGGAAGAAACTCCACGATCTTCCGGAAGATCTGCCGACGAAGGAGTTGAAAAAGCCAGTCCCAAAAAACATGATGGTGATGATGTTTTCGAGGGGTTGAGCGATTTAATTGTGACTTCTCAAGAACTTTTCAAAGATGATGTTTCCAAAACTATCTCTTCTGTAATTGAGGCAACATCTTCTCTACAACAAATGTCAACTCCTCCTACTCAAGTTATCACTACCTCTATTCCACAGAGTGGTCTGTAACTTGATGCGTGTAGTTTACACGTTACACAACACTTAGGATTTTTCATCACTTCTACGCGTTTATCTTCTTGTACTTTAAAGATTTCTAAAGCTTATTATTTTTATTCCAGATTCTCCTATGGGGCGCAGCAGCTCGTACTATGATGATTTCCAGCGCTACGGGAGGCGTAGCCAGTATGATTATAGGCGTTACCTCCCTTCTTACAGAGAATCCGATGAGGAGAGGGCCATCAGGAAAGCAGACGAGAGACGAGCATATGAAGAACGTCACTGAAGAGAACAAGAAAGACATGACCCTCCCTACAGAGATGATGATACCCAGAAAAGAAAGACTCACGATGAGAGAGGTAAAGGTCACTTGGACGATTCTTCTAGCAAGCGGGCTAGACTTACTAAAGAAACAATGCCGACAGCTTCTGAACATGTTCCTGCTCAATCTCCTGCTCCCGTTCGCTCCGACATTCAAGCAATCATCAACCGGCCCGCATACCAAGTCGGGCAAGGTCCTCCCACTCTTCAAAGTCGATTTCCTCAGTGGTGCTTAAGAGGGGTTCGATTTGATCTCGACTTGGTTCCTCTCGACAAATCGGCTATGCTGCGAAATCTTGATACTGTCAGGACCGATATTGAAAGAATGTCGAACTGGCAAAAACTTGTCGACGAGCTTCAGAGGGTTAACCGAGCCAATCTCGAGGCCATGCTCACAATGGAGAATGATAAGGCTGAGTGGCAGAAGACTCTCGAACAGCATGACGCCGAAATGAGAAGTATTGCTTCCTATAATGAAAAGTTGGAAGCGGAAGTAGAAAAGCTTAAGGAAGAATTAGCTACTTCATCTACTTCCTATTCTCAAAAGGAGAGCATGCTTCAGCAACAAGTACGAGATGCGCATGCCAGCCAAAGGGCAGTCGAAGATAAGCTTACACACCAGGAGAAGGTCATAGAAGAATATCGCGCTGAAACTTTACAGCTGCGAAAACAGACCGGCTCTCAAAGCTTGGAGATAGAGATGCTAAAAGCTCGACTTGCTATGGCCGAAAAGGAGCGTGACGAGGCTGTTGCTGGTAAACTCGCGGCTGAAGAGGCCCATCAAGCAACCAAAGCTGACATTAGCTCCACATTATTTGATTTCTATCTGCACAGCATTTTGGGGCGTGGCAGCCTTGCCTTTCTAGGCCCTAAATATGAAATTACGCTAGCTGAAGTTTGGGAGGCAGCACTTGATATGCTTGGTGGTAAAGGTGCTGGCTATGCTGAGTCTGCTCTTGAAGAGCATTATCTTGATGATGATGCCCGCGCCGCTCTTGCCAAGGGAAAAGAGCAACTCGCCAGGGTACGGGCCGGAATGGCGGAAGGGGAACGTTCTGAGAAAGAAATACCACCTACCACTTCTGAACGTCCTTTAGTTTCTTCCGAAGTGGACATTACAGGTTCCAGTGCTCATTCGCTGCCTCCTACAAGAACCGGGGTAATCACCCCTACTGATGATGAAGCTTTGGAGGATATCGGGGCTCAGGATTATGAGATTGAACTAACGAAGCAAACATCTTCAGGTAATTTTGATACTAGTCTGATTCAAGTGGATTGCCTACTTACTCCTCAAAAGTTTGATGAGCTTCTGGATTACTTCTTGAATCTCGACGAACCCATATCCCCCTTCTTTTGGGGAGATACTAATATTTTTAATTTCTCTTCTTCTGCTGTTGAAACACCGAGTACTGTGCAGACTTCACTTCCTCCGGTTATCCCTCCTTCATCTCTTCAGGTGACTCCTCCTTCTGCTTCACAACCCGGGTCACAAAAGGAACAGATTGAGGCTCTTCATGGCTTGGATGACCCTATCGCTTCGTAAGAGTAGAAGGACGAGGGACTTGAAGGAGGCGAGATCTCTCCGGAGTGGACTCCCTCTGATGACGTAGTTTTGTTCGCTCTTGCTACTCCAGGGAGTGAGTCTTCTTCGAAGAGAAGAAAGAAGCACGAAACATCGAAGAGGAGGGGGAAGAAAATCATCACTACTGAAGAGGAACCGGAAGTTGCACCGGTTGCACCTCCCTCTCCTTCTTCCCTTATGCCTATAGGTAGACCTGAAAAATTAATCATTCGGCCAGGCAAAGGGTCCAAAGGTGGCAAGAAGAAGTGAAGAGTCGGACTTCGGGCTTTTTGACTCCTTTTTTGTGTAATGGTCGGATGATGTGCAGGCACCGACCCCTGCTTTTTTTTTATTTTGAAACCTGTATCTGCAATTGAATAAAATGATCCTTTATTCATACAGACTCTTGTTTGAATTTGAGAATGCATTTATTATTCATTTTTGCACAAGTTTATTTATATGATATTGCGGTGAGCTTGTGGTATGTTGTTTGAGCGTACTTTACCGATGTAGCTATACCATTTTGTATGTAACTATACCGTGTTGCCCCCATACCATAAGCTTGCTGCAATGTTTTATACTTTGAGGGGACTTGCACTGTTATTTTCTGTAGAATGACTATTTCATTCGTGAAGAAATTTTTCATAGAGTACAACTCCTTTCATATAAGTTTTTACGCTTTGTCCTTCGAAGAAATCACTTTTTTCTTTTGCGTATGTACACATTTTGCCAAGTGAATTCTTCTATGTGGTAAAGCGGACCTCTGAATGTACTTTAACTTTCTTCCTTTTTTTTTTAGAACAGGTAAATCACTCTTCCTTTGAAAGTTAAAGTATGCTCTTGATGAGGATTTTTCTTTTAAATAGAAATTTGTACCTCTGAGGAGGGGTTTTTTCACGTTTCAACACTTGGAAGTTTTATTTCAATCTTGGTGAAACGTGTACCTCCAAAGAGTTGTGCCTTTGAAGAAAGCCTGTTCACGTTTCAACACTTGGAAGTTTTATTTCAATCTCGGTGAAACGTGGGCTTCCGAAGAGGTCTTTCTTCTTGATTATGCTTCCGGAGGAGGGGGGTTGTACCTCTGAGGAGGGATTTTTCACGTTTCAACACTTGGAAGTTTTATTTCAATCTTGGTGAAACGTGTACCTCCAAAGAGTTGTGCCTTTGAAGAAAGCCTTTTCACGTTTCAACACTTGGAAGTTTTATTTCGATCGCGGTGAAACGTGGACTTCCAGAAAGGTCTTTATTTTGTTTTGCATTTCAACTTTGGTGAAGTGAAATTCCGAAGAGCGGCTGTTACACTTCAACTCCTGGTGAAATGTGCCTCCGAAGAGGTCTTTATTTTGTTTGCATTTCAACTCTGGTGAAGTGAAATTCCGAAGAGCGGTCGTAACACTTCAACTCCTGGTGAAATGTGCCTCCGAAGAGGTCTTTATTTTGTTTGCATTTCAACTCTGGTGAAGTGAAATTCCGAAGAGCGGTCGTAACACTTCAACTCCTGGTGAAATGTGCCTCAGAGAGGGTTTTCATCGCCTGGAAGTTACTCTCTCATGGTTGGAGGGTCATGACTCCTCCAATCTTTTTTTGTTGAGTAGAGAACTTTCTTTTTTGTGGCGTATGACCCATTAGAGGTCTTTATCCTCCGAAGAGTTGCGCCTCCGAAGAGGACTTGCGCTGCTGATGATGGCTTTTGGTTGTTCCCTTGTCCACTTGCTTATGCCTTTTCAGTGATCCTCTCCTTTTTTTTTTTTTAAGCTTTCATTCCCTTTTCTTACAAGTAATTTGTTTAATCCAAGGAAGTGTGCTTCATTGTCAGGCAAGTTCGTGAGAACGAGCATTAGCTTCTTAATTGGATGTTTGTTTGTTCAAACGATCTCAATTTATTAGCAAAGGCCCGTTTCTGTCGAAATCATAGGCCGTTCAATTGAAGTACTTCCTATTTAGGATTTGAATTCGGGACTTTTGTGACTTGAAATTTGGCGAGAATCACTTGGCCTTATTATGTGCAAGTTTCACTTCCATTATCTGCAAAAATTTAAATCGACATTTCAGTAATACATTCTATGTACTTTTTATATCGAAAATAAAGCAAACATGTAATAATAATAAGGAACACAAGATTTATAGTGGTTCGGCCAGGAAATTGGGCCTACATCCACTTTATATTCTTTCATTATTTACTTGCATCAGTTTTACAATTGCCTTCAATCACAAGAATCATACATTCATAATTCTTTTTACAACATTTCAACAAAATTTTCAAGTAAAGTATGGACGCAAATGGTTGTTGTTCCATGCTCTTGGAATTTGATCTCCTTCAACAGTGGTGAGTTTGAATGTGCCGTCAAGAAGCTTCTGACCTATGACATATGGTCCTTCCCAATTTGGCCCAAACACACCTGTTGCTGTCATAATTCTCTTCAGGACTAGGTCTCCAATCTCAAAGCTGCGTTGGCGAACTTTGGAGTTGAAATGTCTGGCTATTCTTTGCTGATGAGCTACAATTCTGAGATTAGCCTCATCTCTTTTTTCATCAAGGAGATCTAGCGCTTCGAGCTGTAGCTTTTCGTTTTCTACTTAATTGAAATGGATTCTTCTGTGTGAAGGGACCTCTATTTCTACCGAAATCATTGCTTCTGACCCGTATGCTAATGAAAACGGGGTGTGCCCAGTCGCAGTTTTGTGAGTGGTTCTGTATGCCCATAGTGCCAGTGGTAGCTTATCAACCCAACCACCTTTTGCTTTTTCAAGTTGCTTCTTGATGGTTGACTTAATAATTTTGTTCACGGCTTCCACTTGCCCGTTTGCCTGCGGATGAGCCACTGCTGAAAAGCTTTTCCGGATTTTGAATTGCTTGCAAAAATCTTGGAATTCTTCACTTTCAAACTGAGTACCATTGTCTGTAATTATTTTTTGAGGCACACCGTATCTGCAAATGATGTTTTTAGTCACAAAACTTGTCATCTTCTTTGAGGTGATAGTAGCCAGTGGTTCAGCTTCTGCCCACTTAGTAAAATAATCTACAGCAACAATGGCATATTTAATTCCAGATTTGGCAGTTGGTAACGGTCCTACAAGGTCTATTCCGCATATTGCAAACGGCCATGGACTGACCATCTGTGTGAGTTCTGTGGAAGGAGCTCTAGGAATTTTGGCGAATCTTTGACATCTGTCACATTTTCGGGAATATTCTGCTGCATCTCGATTAATTTCTGGCCAAAAGTATCCATATCGGAGAATTTTCTTTGCTAATGTTTGGCCACCTGAATGATCACCACATTCTCCTCCATGCACCTCCACTAGGATTGCTTTGGACTCTTCCCTGGATGCACATCGAAGTAATGGCATTGAGAATCCCCGTCTGTATAATCGGCCATCCTGGATTATATATCGAGAGGCTTTTCTCAGTAGCTTTTGTCGTTCTTTTGAGTTCCCTGGTAAAGATCCATTGAGCAGATATTCTGTTATCAGAGTCATCCATGATTCTTGCTCTTGAGACATGCTCATGATCCAATCAATATCCATCTCATCAATGCTAGGAGTCGACAGGACCTCCACTGGAGTTAATCCCAGAAATTGGGCTTCGCCTGTGCTAGAATACTTTGCGAGAGAATCTGCTTTCGTGTTTTCCTCTCGAGGAATGTGACTTATCATGTAATGATCGAAATCACCCAGGAGCTCCCAAGCCTTTGACAAGTAGGCGGGCAGATTCCCCCCTTTTGCTTGGAATTCCTTTTTGACTTGGCATACAATAAGCTCAGAATCACTGAATATCTGTAACGCTCGGATGTTTAATTCTTTAGCAATCCTTAAGCCAGCGATAAGGGCTTCGTATTCTGCTTCATTGTTTGTTGAAGGAAATTCCAATCTTAGTGCATAGCATAATGATCGGCCTTCAGGGGTCTCAAGTACAACTCCGGCTCCAGAACAGTAGTCGTTTCTTGCACCATCGACATATAACTTCCATTGGATTGGGGAATCGTCGACTGTTTCCTCCTCACTGTTACCCTTATCTGTGAATTCTGCAATGAAATCTGCTAAAGCTTGTCCATTGATTGCTTTTCGGGGATGATAAGTGATGTCATACTGACTGAGTTCAATATTCCACTTTAGAAGACGACCCGAAGTCTCAGGGCGAAACATGACTTGCTTTAAAGGTTGATCAGTGAGGACTCTGATAGGATGAGCTTGAAAATATTGCCTCAGCTTCCTAGACGCAATTAGCAGGCAATAGGCGAGTTTTTCCAACTTAGAGTAATTTATCTCTGCCTTAGTGAGTCTTTTGCTGATATAGTAAACTGGATGTTGAATCCCTTTGTTTTCTCGTATCAGCGCTGCACTTAAAGCATGAGATGATACTGCCTAGTATATAAGAAGATCCTCGCCATCGCTAGGCCTAGAAAGTATTGGAGGCGTTTCCATATGGCGAATCAATTCATCAAAGGCTTTTTGGCATTCGGGAGTCCAATCGAAGTTTTTCTTTCCTTTCTTTAGGGCATCAAAGAATGGGATGCATTTATCTGTGGCTTTGGAAATGAACCGACTTAAGGCGGCGACTTTTCCATTGAGACTTTGCAATTCCTTCTTTGTTCTAGGAGCTTTGACTTCTTTCAATGCAGTAATTTGAGATGGACTGGCCTCAATGCCCCTAGCGCTCACGATGAAGCCTAAAAACTTGCCGGATTCCACTCCAAATGAACATTTTAAAGGATTGAGCTTCATTCTGTATTTCCGGAGGACTGCGAACATGTCTGCTAAGTGTTCTATGTGATCCACTGCTTTTTTAGACTTTACTAACATGTCATCGACGTAGACTTCCATAGTTTTGCCCAGTTGCGGTTTGAACATAGCATTAACAAGTCTTTGGTATGTTGCCCCTGCATTCTTCAACCCGAAGGGCATAACTCTGTAGCAGTAAAGACCGGTGTCGGTGATAAAGCTCGTATCCTCCTAATCCGGCTCATGCATCATGATCTGGTTATATCCGGAGTAAGCATCCATAAAAGATAACAATTCGTGTCCCGCGGTCCCGTCTACCAATTGGTCGATTCTGGGTAATGGGAAGCAGTCTTTGGGGCAAGCCTTGTTTAGATCTGAAAAATCGATGCATACTCTCCATTTTCCGTTGGCTTTCTTAACCAGCACTGGATTTGAAACCCAATTCGGATAGGTAGATTCCTTGATAAAATTATTCTCCATTAGTCGATCAACTTCTTCTTTTAATGCTGCTGACCTTTCTGGACCTTGAGTTCTCCTCTTTTGTTTCACAGGTGTAAATTTTGGATCAATATTTAGAGCATGCACCGCAACTTCTGGGGATATTCCGCACATATCGGCATGAGTCCAAGCAAAAACATCCAGATTTGCCTTTAAAAAAGATATTAAGATATTCTGAATTGACACATTAAGTTGTGAACCCACATTCAACACCTTGTTTGGGTCCTTTGGGTCAACAGGTATTGGTATTGTCGTTTCCACTGGTACCACTCTATTTTCCCCTACACTGACTTTTCTAGGGTCCATCTCTTTCCTTGCTCCGCTGTGCTCGCCAGTGCAGGGTCCGCCCTGTAATTGCTACAAGGCTGGTTCTTTGATGCGGACTGGGGCTGCCGCATTCTTTCCCATTTCTCTTTTTCTGGTTTCTCGTAGCTCTGTCAGATAACACTCTCGCCCGGCATTTTGATCCCCTTTTATAACTCTTACTCCATTGTCTGTAGGGAATTTAATGGTGAGGCACCATGGAGCGAGAACAGCTTTGAACGCTGCCAGAGTTGGACGACCAAGGAAAGCATTGTAAGCAGAAAATTCATCGACAATCACAAAAGTTTGCTTGCGGACCATTTTTCTCTCTCCTTCTCCAAGTTCCACAAACAAATCAATGGTTCCTACCGGCTGTTTTGGCTCCCCAGTGAAGCCAGCAATTTTATGCGATGAAGCTTGCACATCAGCCATAAGGATCTTCATTTGGTCGAATGTTTTCTTGAAGAGGATATTGCAGGATGCGCCACAATCAATGAGAACTCTTCTGACAATAGCTGGCCCGATACCAGCCGAGATGACTAAGGGATCCAAGGTAGGAGCTTCAATACCTGCAGAATCCCTAGCTTTGAATACAATATCATCATCAAGAGTTCTTTGTTGCTTCAAGGGCGTAGCACCTTCCAAACGAATACACCTTCCTCGGTCGGTACATACTTTAAAGCTCGGGTATATCTTTCCATCTCACCCCAGCTTCTGCCCGCTGGGTGAGGTCCTCCTGTAATGACATTGATAATGGGCCTTCCAGATTCTTGCCCTGAAGCCTTCTCAATCGTCCTAGGCTGATGAGTAGGAGCCTGTTGCCCCTGACTAGATGAAGTAGGGTTGTTGCTATTCTTTTTCACAAATTGCTGTAGTTTGTTTTCCCTTAGCAATTCTTCAATCAGATTTTTCAGCTGACGGCATTCGTCGGTCTCGTGACCGGCTTGATTATGGAAGCGGCAGAACTTCCCACTCTGTATAGCCTTTTTCCCGGTCCTTAGAGGAGGGGGTTTAGGAAAGTCGACAGAATCTTTGGTGGCAAGGTAGATTCGCTCTGGCGTATCTGATAAAGGAGTATATTCTGATGGCTTGAAGGATCGGGGTTTCTTCAGATTACCCTACTTCTTCCCATTGTTATTTTCCCTTTTTTGCCCTACAGATTCATTCTTGCGTGGAACAACAGTGTTATCTTCGGCCTTTTCAATACTGCCTTTACCGGTACGGGACAGCTTTCTAAGCGTATGAATTCATCTGCTTTTTTATAGAACTTTTCAAGGGAATTTGGTTCTTTCATGTTTAGCCATTTCCCAAACTCGCTCGACTTGTCAATACCCTTCATCAGATAAGTCAATATCATTCGCGGTTCTGCATTGTCCACCTCAGCTAGCGCTATATTAAAGCGGTTTAAGAAAGATCTGATAGTCTCCCCTGGATTCTGTTCCAAACTTGACAGTGACATGATATCCTTGGCTTTTGAGGCGTATAGTCTGAACTGCTCCTTGAACTTCCGGGTTAAGTCAGAAAACTGATCGATAGATCGGACTGGAAGTTTGGTGAACCAAAGTAGAGCTACACCTTCGAGATACACAGGAAAATATCGGCACTTTATTTCATCAGAGGCTCTGGCACCTGTCATGTGCCAATCATACTTGTATAAGAATTCGTTCGGATCACTCGTCCCCCTGTAAGCTGGAATGGTTGGTGGGACAAACTTCCTTGGAAATTCAGCCTTTAAGATTTTTTCAGTAAAAGGAGTTTTACTTGGGGCGAAACCCCATTCTTTCTCGTCTTCAACCCTCTGCATACTCTCTTTCATAATTTGTCGGACCATTCCAGAAAGATACTCCTCATCATGTCGAGTTCTAGATCCACCAACCTCTGGAAGTGTTTGTTCAAAGGGGCTAGCAGCCCTTTCAGGAGCATTTCTTTCTTCAGCATCACGAATGTTGCCAGCAAAATTCCTTTCATTATCCGTCGGTTGGCGGTTTGCTCCAAGCAAATCGTTCAACCTATTTAGAATTAGGGCATTCTGGGCATTCTGAGCATCGAATTGTGCATTTTGGGCATTTATCTGTTGGTTCAGCCCTAAGATTGCGGCATCCAGTTCTGCCTTTGTAACTCCGACAGCTGGAGTGGCTTGATTCGATATAGGGGAAGCGGAGGTTCCCTCTTGAATATTCCCAGATCTGACAGATCTACTTTTCCTTCCAGGAGCCATAATCTCGGATAGACTTCTGGTTTTCAAGGAAATTCTCTCTACAAACCTCTGTGAAGCAATGATGATAACTCTCCTGAGTTCAATTCTCAGTGAAAGCACCAAAAATGTTAACGCTAAAATTTGAACGCTAACACCCCGGTGTATGAAGTAAGATCGTGAAAGCACCACCCGATAACTCGGGAACAGATTATAAGCAGATAGTAGTAGAAAACAGTAAACAACAGCAATTTTATAGTGGTTCGGCTTAAGAGATAGCCTACGTCCACTTTGAATATCTTTATTGATGATTTGATTACAAGTCAATGCAGTTACACTTTGATTAAAACACACTTTGAGTTTCAAGTGACTTATAACAAGTAGCCTAAACTTCAACGTCGATCCAAATCTTTGAACACATGTTTGACATGTTTGATTTCTTCGTGAAGTTCCTTGAAGGTGTTCAAGTAGTTCAGAATGCAGCAGAGTAACGGCGCTTGAAATGAATGAGCCAAAAAAGTCCCTTGAATGTTGGATGTGGCCATGTATTTATAGGCAAATTTCTGGGCTGGAATTGTTAAGTCATGAGTCGTGGGCGACTCAACTGGTTGAGCCCAGCCTTCGTATCAGAGCATATTCGGTCCTCTGTATATAGCACAAGTCCTAACTCGTCTGCGAGTTAAAAGGCCATGGTCTAAAATGAGGCGGCATTGGATTTCTACTTAGTAGCTTTAAGTCGTGCACGACTCAAGCTAGGTCGTGAGTCGTGGCCTAACCGGTTAGCTTGCTTACCGAGTCGTGTACGAGTCAATGGGCCACGATGTAAAATGAAGCGTATCGAATTCTTTTGCTTAGGTCGTGAACGACCTACCATAGGTCGTAGGTCGGTCCTTTGTTGTTTTGGGATTTTAGTCAGTTAGGTCATTTGACACCTTAGGTCGTTGAGTCGTTAGAGAACTTGAGTCGGTCTATCCCATACACCGTAAATCCCTTGAGTCCCTCCACTCCTCTAAGTCGCCTTAAGCTTTAACTCGTTAGCTTGTTGAGTCGGTTGCTTGTTGAGTCGGTTCACCCTTTAAGTCATGAGGCTTCTTGAGTAGTGGGTCCCTCCTGAACCGTTAAGAACCTTAAGTCGTGAATCGGCCCAGACCTTAACTCGTTGCCTAAACGGAGTTAACAGTTTTCATCAACTAAATTTTGAGTAAAGTATATACATGACATAGTGATATGATTTTTATTAAAGCATAAATATTAAATACTTTTCGTTGTCTAAATTTGATTTAAAAGTTTTTAAATCATTTTGAAAATGTTTTCAGTGAAAATTATAGGAGGGGATCCTTTGGTGAAAATGACTTAGATATTAGAATACAGATAGGATTAGTATGAGGCCGCGCCCTATACATTATCTAATTGCCCCAGTTAATTGTTTGTCAAAAATTACAGTGTGTACGACTTTGTCACAGGTAGACTAAAATTATGATTACACACCGAAAGGAATATATATTTGTATATGGATAGGTTATTGGTGAGCCCGAAAAACCATTGGAATCGGGAAGACCTAGGAGATGATTAAGTTGGGGACAGACTGTCAAGAAGTGAACTACTTAACAAAAAGTTAAGGACATACCGTCCAAATGGAAAATGTTTAACGTATAGTTAAGGATAGATAATACAAAAGAAGAGTATCTAACATTTGTTAGGCTAATTTTGATTGTATTGTCTGGAAGGCTTGAGTTGGCCCAAAGGTTAAAAGTTATCCAAATAAAACTTGTGTGTTTGAAAAATAGTTCATTATTACTTGGTATTTATGTATGTTTACATTATAGTATTTAACCATTGTGAATGCACGAGCACATTATATGGTTTTATTAAAGGTTCTGCAAAGATATGTTTTAAAAGGATGCTAGCGAGGGGAAACCCATTCCGCTAAGCGACATGGTCTTACTTAACATAATTATTCTAGGATGTATAATATTATTCACACCAGGCTTTATGTCTGACTCGAAGTTTATGTTTCCTCTTAAACTCTCAGGTGCTCAAAATTAATTTGAGTAGGCTGAGGGATTAAGGTCTTTTTCAGGTTTTGTAAGATGACGAATAAGCTACCAGAGGCGTGTAGGTGGAAAACGGATAGCTATTTAGGAGTTACTGTTCTTGTTATGTTTTGTTGGATTTTCCACTATGTAGTTTTGTATTAGGTCTATTAATACCATATGACTCTGATCAACCAATGGGGCATCTTTATACACCGCTCTTGGCATATTTTGTAATAATTATATTTGATTTGTGCTTGGAAACGGTTTGGGATTATGTGTTGTGAATGTGAAACATTTGATTTGAAGTGTAAGTAAAAGTGGTTTTTTTAAATCTGTGTTTTGCTTCATATTCAAGTGCATTTGATATTATTGAAACCATTAGCATAGCCGTATTTAGTCACCGGAAGCTAATACTATAGATGACTGCAGCATCGGTAGTGCTTCGTTTTGGGCCTCTAGATAGGAGATGCTATAGTGACCAAGGTACTTTCTCTCACATTGTTAATATACGATTGGACAGGCGATGAGTTGCGGAATCTAATATACTCCTTAGTTAAAGGGGAGGGGCTCTAGAATTGAGGTAATAAATTATCGTTAGGTCTGTCTCTTCCCTATTTAAAAGGTATTAAGTGGCCAAGGTTTTCTTTTGGGAAGTACAACAATGGACCTATATACATAAGTATATAGATACTTATACCTCAAAGTAGGTTGGACATATCGTACGCGCTTGTGGAATTAAATGACTAATCCGTGAGTCGTAGACATAACACTTAAATTAAAATCAATCAGAATAAAATAGTATTATGGATAAAGTATGTAATTTACCAGTCACCAGTACATTGTTCCAAATCCCTTCTCATTACAACCTATGGGATAGATATAGAGGGACATGATTCTAGTGCAAGTATGGGATCAGTAGGTTGACATGTCTTCTTATTCATGCTCTGCACAAACAAGGCGATAAGATATCCAATGAATAATGTTAGTTCCAAGGTAGTAGCCTTAGTTGGTAAATTTATTATCATATTTTACTATTCTACTATGAGTTTATATAGATAGCTCGCTGATATACTTATATTTACTATAGGATCTGTACCCTAATAGACTTTGGTTTTCGATTTAGTCAAAAATATGGACCATTAAGTTGCAGGTTATTGCATTTGGTAACAGAGCCTAGGTTAGTCGATAATATGATTAGGATATGCTAAGTGAATGTATTTGTATTTTACCTATAAGTATATATTTCTACATGTATGCGTATATATGTATTACATGCCAAACTTTGCAAATTCCGACCATAAAAGTAGTCGCGACCACATTCTCAAAAGAAGGATAAAGCAACTGTGAGTTGGAATAATAAACTGAGTTAAATTTATACATCTACCTCGATTACCCTATGGGAGACATGTTGTACCATAAGGCATTGACTTAAGAATAGTCTGAGCACGACATATAGATGGGTCCTTTAAGTTGGATCGTGCTTGACTCCTTTTATTAGGTGTAACACCCTTAATTTTTCTTTAACATTATTCAGAAGATTTAACTAGATTAATTAAATAGATTAATGCATGGCTTGAAAATGAGATGAGATTTGATAATTAATTAGGTTAGACCTTAACTAATCAACATATAAGATTGTTTTAACTTAAACATAAGTAGGAAGATTATGAGAGGGGCAAAATAAGAATAAGCTTCATTTCCTAAATAAACCCTTTCACCCTCATATCCTCATTCATTTTACATCCACACTAAACATAAACAAAGTAGAGGCCATTGCTAAATCTTTTAAAAAGAAAATTTACAGAATCAAGTTAAAGCTAAAGGGAATCAAATCAACAACTCAAATCTCAGCTTTTTTTTCTCAAAGCAAGGTGAATAATACTATCCGTCTCATCCATATGTCTAAAATTTTGGATTTTTGATGTATTGCAAATTGTTTGATGATCATATGGTTGTTTTACCAATGGTTGCATGAACGGTGATTTATTGGAATTTTTATAGAATTTTTATGATAGGTTGCAAAGGAAAAACCTTAGCGAATGACCTCCAAACAACTTGATTTTTGGATATGTTGTGCATTACATAATTTCAAAGATGATTTTTTTATTTCATAATTTTAGAAATTAATAGGAGTATTTTATGAATTTCATAAAGTGAAAAGGGCATTTATTTTGGGTTTTGATTGTTAAAAATAATAAAATAATGAATTTTGCCCCAAGATTTTTATATAGTAAAGAAAAGGTTATTTTAGATTTTTGGTGACTTTTGAGATTTTTCCCAAGTGTTTTCAACTTATTATTAATTTTATAAGCTAGAAAGGCTTAATAATTATATTAAATATTAGTATAATTTAATGGTTTGAAAATAATTTTGGGAATCATGAAATCTGATTATAGCATTTTTTTCTATAAAGAAATCGATAAAGTAGACCTCTAACAGTAGGAATTTGACAAATAATAAGAGTTGGTGAAAAGAGTATATTTTATTTAGCAAAATAGCAGTTTTACGTTAATTACGAGTGTACCACCGAACCCATTTCTCCAATGTCGGTGGAACCCCCTTTCTCCAATGTTGGTAGAACCCCCTTTCTCCAATGTCGGTGGACTCCCTTTCTGCAATGTCGGTAGAACTCCCCTTCTCCAATGTTGGTAGAACCCCCTTCTCCAATGTCGATGGACCCCTTTCTCTAATGTCAGTGGAACTCTTTTCTTCAATATCGGTGGAACCCCTTTTCTCTAATGCCGGTGGAGCCCCTTCTGCTACTATTGCTTTAGTACCCTTTCACCAACTTTGTTTTCAAAACTTAAAATATGTATAACTTTTTAACTATAAGTCCATTTCTCTATTATGACCACTCTATGGAAAAAGAAACCATCATTCGGAAGCAATGGAATAGGTTAAATACTCCAATTCCACACCTGTGATAAGTTATAGCCCATGAAAAATATGCCTTGAGAAATGTTATTGGCCGTGGCTAATAGGTTCTTAGTGATCCCATGAAATCAATGTCTGAAATAGGTTATTGATAGAGGTCAATAAGTCCACAGTCAACCTAGCAAAACTATGACTTGAGACATATTATTGGAGAATTTAGCAGGTTCATAGTCAACCAATGAAAACCATGATTGGATGATGTTACTGGTAGAAACTAATAGGTTATTGGCAATCCTATGGAAATTATGAAACCAGACAGATAGTATGGAAGCATGGAATGGGTTATCAGTTTTCCCATGAAAACTAATAGGGTAATAGTGACCCTAGAAATTATAACTTGAGACAGAAAGTCAGATGAATGGGGATGGAAATCCATGATATATTGTATAATTGCATGTCATCATATCGTGTTATGTTTTAACCATTGTGGATGTAGATGCACAGTATATGGTTAATTAGTTTTTGGTTAACGTACTAGTAAGGGAAAACCCGTTTTGCTCAGCGGTGTGGTATCACTAGATAACTATTTGGTTCGAGATGGTATATTATTATTTGCATCAGACTTTTTGTCCGACTCGAAGTTTATGCTTTCCCCTTAAACTCTCGGGTGCTCAAAATTGATTTGAGTAGGCCGAGGATAAGGGTTATTCATGTTATTAGTTGACGAATAAGCTTTCGGAGATATGTAGGAGGAAAGCCAGCTATTTAGGAGATCCTATCTATTGTATGTTGTGTTATTTTGATGTAAGGGCAAATTTATTTCATTGCCTATATTTAAACTTTGATCAACCAAGGAGGCATCTTCATATGTCGCTCTTGGCGTATTTTGTAATAAATTGTAATTTCTATGAAAGTGGCTTACATATGGGATTATGTAATGAAATCTAAAATGCTACTAGTAATGTAATAAGAAATTTGTTGTAATTTGAGTTTAAATTTTTTCGTTCTCATGTGTTTCTGGTATATCAATGTATCTAACATTGCTACATTTGGTCAGTGAAAATTAATAACTATGGATGGCTGCAACATAAGTAGCAATTAGTTTTCGGCCTCCAAACGGGGGTGTTACAAGTTGATACCAGAGCATAGGTTTATGTAAATTTAAAAGAAATTTGAACCTCAAAGATTTTCAAAACATAACCCAATGAATCAGAGAATGAGACCGAGGTTTGGGTTAATGCTATAGTAACATACTTGCATTTACTATATATATAAGTACGTACTACCCTTTTCTCTTAGATCGTTCATCTATATCTTACTAAGGCTCGTATGCAGATGTATGAGAAAGGATGATATGAAGTCATGAAACAGAAGAGGAAGTCTAGGTAGAGGAAGCACTACAACTACTGGAAATGCTCGACCCAATACTAGGAGGAATCCGAGTCGATAGGAAAATTCTAATCCAAACGCAAATGCCAACGTAGGTGCTCGAACCACGCCCATAGATACGGGGATGATGTAGTAGTTCTTCGTCATTCTGATGCAAGCTAGAGCAACTACTGGAGCAGCTACAGGAGAAACTAGTGGAAATGCTAGGGGAGTAAATCCTATGGCCCCAGTTGGCAATTACTATGCCGAGCTGAGCAGGGATTACACCAGTCTTTGTAGGAAGCCCTTTTTGGGAATGGAGGATGTTGTCGAAGTAGAAAACTGGTTATTGGACTATGAAACAATTTTCGTTGATGGGGGATTAGATGATGAACAGAAGAGAAGACATGCTTCCAAACAGTTGTAAGGGGCAGCATTATACTGGTGGAATGGGGTTACCGTTGGAGTACCCAAGTAGAATTAACTTGGACCGAATTTTGAAGGAGATTTGAAGAGAGGTTTCTATTTGAAGCGGAAAGGTCGGCATTGATGAGGAAGTTTATGGATATAGAGTAGGGGGAGATGTTGGTATTCGAATATGCCATGAAATTTGATGAGTGTCCAGATATGGATACGCCATGATTGCACCGTCATCAAGAGAAATGAAAAGTTTATTCGACGACTGAAGCCAGAGATTGCCAGGGCAGCCATGCCACACCTCTGTGAGGGTAACATCCTAATTTTTTGATAACATTTTTCAGGGAAATTTAATTAGATAAATTAAATATAATAATGTTGATCATGGGCTTATAATGGTTTATAGATTAATTAAATTACACATGGACAAATTAGTATATTAACCAATCTATTATACATGGCTATGGCCTTTTGTAATTGCCTATTCACGTTCCATTTTCATTTTTCACAAACGACAATCAGAACTAAATAGAGCTGGCCACTTAACAAGGAGGAAAAAGAAGAAATTTCAATCAAAAGCTAAGGATCAAAGCTAGGAAGGATTAATCAACAACAAATCTCAAATTCCTTATCAAATTTAAGGCGAATAATAATTCAATCCATCTCCTTTTGGTTTAATAATCATATGATTTCGGATTTTGGGTAATTATTTTATCTCTAAAATATATTGGATGATGATATGCTTAATTTATGAATTGTTTAATTTAATCAATTTATTTGTACATGAAATTCGTATGGTTTTAGGGGCAAAACCGTGGGTTATTGATTTTAAAATACCACGGAATTTTTTTATGTTAATTAGAATATGGTTTTAGAGATGATTTTTAGTTTTCAGAATTTTCTAAGTTATGGAAATTTTATTATGAATTTCTAACAAAAAAAAATGATATAATTAGGTTTAAAAGTTTATTTCGAGAATTTCAGGTAGAAATTGGGTCTAGTATTATGTTTGAATACATGAAGAAATTGAATTTTTGTGATTTTTGAGGATTTTTCCCAATTGATTTACTAAGGAAAATAAATTATTTTAAAAGAGGGACTTTTCTGCAAATATTACTTCTGTTATATAGAAGGTCTTAACGTTACATTTTTATGGTTTAGACCTGGTATAAATGCGGCAATTTTAATTGTAAAGTATTTGAAAAGTTTTATAGCAGCTAATCAATGGTTTACAAATAGGCAAGTTGTTATAAAACAATTACTAAAAGAAGCAACATTTTCAGCCTTTAATTTAGGAAAAGGTGTTCCGCCTTGATTAGTAGCCTTTTCAACTCCAAGGATTCCGCCCCATCCTAGTGGAAACCACATAGTCGAAACCAATGCACAAGGTATCACCTAGTGGTACGCAGTGGATTAGAAGAAAGGCAGAAGCCTTGGTGTTGAAAGGTAAGCTATCGATTGTGTTGAAACCCTGCTTTGCTTTCAAAAGTTAAAGTATTGCCTTGTTTTACTTAAAGCCTTCGACATAGTCAAAACATATGCTTTCAAAAGGGTTTTATAATAGCTTTCGAAGAAGGTTGTCATATTATGTTAAAGTATTAACTTACTAAGGGGTGCTTTTTCTTTAAATAAGATCTTTCAAAAGGGTTGGTTCCGACCTAGTCGAAACCTAGCTACTATTTCCCTTCCGAAGTATTGAAGTCATCAATGCCTTTGAAAGGTTATCTTTGCTTTTACCTAGGTTAAGTTGCTTCCTCATTTCTTTTGAAAGGGGTTGAGGGTTTCGAAGGTAATGGAGTGGAAAGATAATTTCGATTCTGTCCTTCGAAGTCTTAATTTCTAAAGGTCCTTGCTTTCGACTAGATGGTTCTGACACCATCAACTTTTCCCAAAGTTAATTTTAGTTGGTTTTGAAAGAGATACTTTCGTACATAATCATTTTGATCCAAATGATGTTTCTAAAGAGTAAATCCAATGCTTTCGAAAGGGTATTATATTTGTTTCAAAGCTATGTTTTGAAGAATGTTTTCTTGATACCATCGGAAGGTATCATTGGTTTCGAAAGGTATATGCTTGGAGTTTTGAAAAAGGAGCTTTTTATGCTTTCGTAGGAGGTCATCCAGTGGTTTCGAAAGTGATGTTGTAAAGTTTCAATACAAATAACCCATTCTCATTTTAAAAAGGAAAACCATGGCATAAATAAAGATTTTAGAAATATTATTCACATTGTTATTAACTCATAAATGTATATTGGAGAAGGGCAGAATACCCAGATAGGTTGACCATTAGTGAACATAAATTAAAGAATGTTAAAATCTTAAAACTAAAGATATTGGCAAGGGCCAGTAGGTTTACTGTAAGCCATGAAAACTGCAAATAACAAATGATATTGGCAGGGGCTAATAAGTTCATAGTCAGCCCATGAAAACTATGATTCGATACTGGCAGGGGCTAGTAAGTTTGTAATTAGCCCATGAAAACTTTATTCGGATTAAGATATTGGCAGTCAGTTAATAGGTTCCTAATTAGCCCATGAAAACTAGGATAAGAGATAAGATACTAGAGCTACCAATAGGTTCTTAGTGATCTCATGAAAACTATTATATTGGACAGATAGTCCATAAACATTTAACATGTTAATAGAAATCCTTAAAACTATAATTAAGACGATAGTTAGAAAGAATGAGTAATCTAGATTTGATTCGCTTCTTTTACATATCATCATAAAGTTTTTGAAGTACTATGTTTTAACCATTGTAGATGCAGGAGCATGGTATATGGTTTTATAAATGTTTCAGGATACTAGCGAAAGGAAAGCCCGTTCCCGCTAAGTGGCATGGTCTCACTAGATATCTAAATGGTTCGAGATGGTGAATTATAATTCATACCCGGCTTTATGTCCGAATTGAAGTTTTTTTTCCCTTTAAACTCTCGGGTACTCAATTGATTTTGAGTAGGTTGAGAGTTAAGGTTTCCAGGTGTTCTTTTAGACGAATAAGGTTTCTAAGAACTTGCAGGAGGCAAGCTTGTTATTAGAGTTCTTTTATTTCCGCTGTGTATTTTATTTATAAAGGAAAATTATTTTCTTGCCTATCTATATACTCTGATCTTCTAAGAGGGCATCTTTATATATCGCTCTTGGCGTATTTTGTGATAATTATATGTTATCTAAATGTGGTTTGCGAATTGGTATTATACAATCAATTTGGAATATTTTGAAATAGAATGTGGAATTTATTTGCTGTTTAAATTTTTCCATATTCTTGTGTTTCTGTGTATCAATGTATCTAATGTCGCCATATTTGGTCGTCGAGGATTAATAACTATGGATGACTGCAACATCCATAGTCGTTAATTTTGGGCCTCCAAGTGGTGGGATGTTACAAGTTGGTATTAGAGCATATGTTTATGAAAATTTAAAAGAAACTTAAACCTAAAATATTTCTCCAATCATAGTATAATGAATTAGATGATTAGATTAGGTTTTGGGTTACTGTTATAGTGACGTACTTGTGTTTGCTGTATATAGTTATATATATATATATGCGTATTCCTCGCTCGCTTAGATCGTTGTTCTGTATCTTACTAAGGCTCGTATGCAGATTTACGAGAAAGGACATATGAAACGAAAGAGGAAATCACAGTGGAGGAAGCACCACAACTAATGGAAATGCTCGACCCACTACGAGGAGTTATCTGGGTCAACAGGCTAATGCTAGTAATCAAAATGTCGATGCTGATGCGAGTGCTGGAAATCTACCAATAGATATGGGGACGATGTATCAGTTCTTTACTGGTTTGATGCAAGCAGGGGCTGCTACTGGTGTTGCTGGAAATGTGGGAGGAGCTAATTCCATGGCTCCAGTTAGGAATATTGCTTTGCTGAGTAGAGATACACCAGTTTGGGTGGGAAGCCATTCTTGGGAATGGAGAGTGCCATAGAGGTTCAGAATTGGCTGTTGCATTGTGAGCATATATTTACTGATTTGGGTGTGAATGATGGGCAAAAGAGAAGGTTGGCCTCTAGGTAGTTGCATGGGTCAGCACACCATTGGTGGAATAGTGTCACTGCCGGATTTTCGAAAGAGAAGTTAACTTGGGCTGACTTTATAACGAGGTTTGAGAAAAAGTTTGTATATGAGTTTGCCAAGTCTGAGCTGATGAGGAAGTTTATGAATTTAGTGCAGGGAGAGATGTCAGTGGTTGAGTACGCTACTAAGTTTGAAGAGCAGTCTCGATATGGATATGTTGTTATAGATACTGACATCAAAATGATTGAGAAGTTCATTCGAGGATTAAGGCCCGAGCTTGCTAGAATGACCATGAAACATGTCAATAATCCTTGTAATATAGTGGTGGAGATAGCCATTCGCCATGAGGAGTTACTTGCTGATTTAGCTAAAGAGAAGTCATTGGAAACTCAGGGCTCTTAGGGTAAAAAGAGAAAGTTCTTTAAAAAGAAGGGAGCCCGGAAGGGAGATGCTGCTAAGAAGTCACAAGCTGTAGTTTGCGATAAGTGTGATAATAAGGGTCACTTTGCTAATGAATGCCGATCAGGAAATAAGGAAAAAAGCTGAAAATAAGAAAAATGTGTAGTGCTTTAACTGTGATCAAGTTGGGCATTATAAGAATCGGTGTCCAGAGCCAATTTGGAAGGACAAATGAAAAGTTTTTGCTATAGGACTAGCCAGGCCTACCGCAACTGATAAAGGAAAGACGGTGATTGTTACCCAGTTGTTTTGCCTGGTTACGACAAGCTAACTATTGAGTTTCTTGGTTGGCTCTTAATGAAACATGATCCAGTGAGAGATTGACTTGAAACGAGAGGCTCGGCAAGCAAGTACCGTTCGGTCTGGATGCAGTGTTTGGCATGCAAGTACCATTCGGCCTGGATGCATCGTTCGGAAAGCAAGTACCATTCGGCCTGGATGCATCATTCGACATGCAATGCGGTTCGACCTGGATGCGTCATTCGGCAAGCGAGTACTATTCGACGCAAGCGTTCGGTATAGATGTTTCAAACAAAGATGAGGATTTGACTTATTTATGGAGGGAAACATTTAAGTGAGAGGTTCAATATTGTTTCATTCCAAGTTCCACCACGAATTGATCCGAGTCTTTTGAGGGCTTACTTCGAGTTATTTGATAATCGACCACCGACTAGACATGATGGGTTGGCATTTCTTGCTCAAAATTTGTCATTCGGCATGCATGGCTCGGTACACAGAAGTCACCTACTATGGGCTGAAGTACATTGTTCCTGGACCCGCGAAGGAAGTGAGGCCTATCTTCGTCTATACATAGAGGGGTAGGGGCGCAGTGAAAATGGACCTTTTTTCGAGAACACTATGGAGATTGTGCCATTTTCAGGACTCGTTTCTTTTCTATTAAAACTTGTATTCAAGTTGTTAGTGTACGGATTGTATATGTATTTAATTATTTGAAGAATTAATAAAGATTACGATCAAAGTGAATGTAGGCAGTTACGCCGAACCACTATAATTCTGGTGTTCTTGTTTTTTACTGTAGTTATTGCATTCTACTGTGTTATTCCTCAGTTTTAATTTAATTTCTTCATTAATCTCTCTACACAAGCCTACTCAAGGGTGTTAGTGACCAATTTTGGTGCTAACATTTTGGTGCTTTCACTGAGAACAACATTTTCAGGTTATTAGGATCTATTTTGTCGCTACTGGATTGAAGAAATCCCCTGAAGGAGATCCAAATCAATCATAGAAAGTCCATTGATTCTACTCAGAGTTCCTACCAATAACTCTACAATGGGAAGATCTCATACCAGATTACCCTCTCACAACGCGAACGTCAATGAGACTACTAGCGTCCAACAAGTAGGACCCAACACAACAAGCTAATCTAGGCGTAGGAACTGTCACCGTCCAAAACCAAATGGAAGTTGTCACTAGAACAGAGTTCAACGAGCTGATGAGAGAACTCGTGAAAAGCAGGAGACAACTTAACGAACAGATTCAAGCTAATGCCAACCTCATGACTAGCTTACTCAACAACAGCATCAGAATGCTGAAGGAAGTCCTGCTTCCTACTCCTCATCCGATAGCTCTGCCTCGTCCGACGAACCCCATAGGCGTATACGCCGTAGAACTGAAACAACACAAACTTGTATTGTTGATCCAACAACCAGGGATGGTCCAGGTTCCCTACTTGGAGCCATGGCCACTCACTTACACCAGGGAAATCACACCTATGCTGGAATGGGAAATTTACGATCTGGAGCACGAGTGAAAGCTGGACGGCTAACTCACTAATGTCCTAATGAAACTGGTCCCTAGGATACACGTTTGGTAGATCGCCAACAGAGGAGACACCTACCAGAACGGTCTCGTAGGACAGATTTCAACATTCCATCTTCCATACAAACCCCTAACCTATCGGCTATGGTTAGACAGATGATGAGAGAAAATAAAAGCTTGTCGAATGATGATCAGGGGATATCCAGGAGTCATACTCCATTCACAGATACTATTCTACAGGCCGAGTACCCCAGAGCGCGGAATAGAGAACCCTGAGTCCCCAGAGTGCGGACTAGAGTATCAACGACTCAAAAAATTTTAAGTCCCCAAAGTGTGGATAAAAGTATTCTAAGTACCCTAAGCGTGGAATAGAGGATCTACAATTCCAAAAAATTTCGAGACATATGGAAGTGAACTAGGGCTTATGTAACTCACAAGATATTGGATTTCAACTACAAGTTATACAGTAAGCTAAATAAACGAAAATCATCGAATGCAAAGACTTGGGGCTCAGCCTTAATTTCAGTTTTCTTCTTCCCCTCTTCGAATGACTTGTTCCTCCATGCTCAATTTTGAAGTGTGTTTGGAGACTCCCGTAATTTCAACTTCATCATGTTATTCGACGGGCGATGATTTTCAAATTTGACTTCATTAAGCGCCTCGATCACTTAAGCGTCAGGTCCGAGAGTCTCTCCCGTTTGAATTGCCTCTTCCGTTTTCTCCTCCTTCTCCGTGGCGACATCGCTCCTTGGAGTTGGTTCGAGATCAGAATGGCCTACATGAAATCATAAGAGACAAGTGTTAGAACACATTTTCTACTCACCAATAACGATGGCCATTTGAACTCTAAGAAGAAAAGTTATGTACTAGTTTTTGGTTGATTCTCGACAACTCGGGGAGTTTCACCCTCTGGAATAGGAAATAGAATGTGAATATAAAGTCTAGGCTCCTCTAGGTCATAGCCGATATGCTGCTCGAAATGATCAAGTGATGGATGACCAGTCGGCTGAATAGGAGGAGGAACTGGAGACTCAGTTCCGGATGGACCAGCGGTGTCATTTTTTTCTTTTGATGAGGAGGAGTCTCTGCTATAAAGAGCCTTCATTGCAGACAAGTCCGAAGGCTCATTCCCTTGAAGAAATTCCTTCATTAAAGCTCCTTCGTCAACCTCGTTAGTTTCCAACTCAACCTTTTTGATTTTTGTTAAAGCGTCCCATGCTTCGGCCAAAGATTCGAGGTAACCCTCGTCAAGAAATGTTAGGTCGCGATGCATGAGAACTCGAGCATTGTACTTGGCTATGAGTTGATCAAATATGCACTTAATTTCCTCCCCACCAGCTTCAGTAGCTGCCTCAAGGCGAGAATCGATTTTTGAGAGTGCCATTCTTTTGCCCTCCTCACGGGCTTCATCCTTTAGTGCTTCAGCCTTGGAGAGTTCTTCATCGAGCTTTGTTTTTAGGAGTCGTGTAGCACTAATCTCGTTATAATATCGTTGCGACTCCTCCTGAGGGGCAGTCTTTTTTTTCTTTGAAAAGTTGCTCTCCCAATTCTTTGACTCGTTGAGCAAGAGCATCTTAATCCTTTTGAACGGAGCCTTTCTCTAAAGCTAAGGCGCCACAGAGTTGAACCGCTTCATCAATTTCTTTTTTATGTACGGCCTCCAGGAAAATGACTACCTCGGTAGTATCTCTAACTTTCTTTCGGTTGGCCTCAAGTTGAGATTTATACGAGGAAAGCTCTTCATCTTGGGCTTTGATAATATCCTTGTCATGAATGGCCTCAAGTTTCAGGCGATCGATCTCATGCTTGCGCTCAGTAGAAACTTCAGAAACTTTCTCGACCAAGTGAATGAACGCATCATGTTGGAGTAGATGTCGTTGTTGCAAGCAATGGCACTTTGTTTAATGTGTCCGAGAATAGGATGGATCGCAGAAAGAAACTTTAATCCATCAAAGCATATTTTTAGGAACGTGACTTTAAGCACAGCTAGCCTTTCTACTATCGATGGATCGTGTGCGAGGGCCGGGGAAGTTTAACCGAGACCATGGACTTCTTGTAAGGCTCGCGAGATTGCCTATTGGTTGATGAGCCAGAGTATTGGTCGCGACGAACTTCAGGTTGAGATCCCCTTTGACTCGGTTTCTCCTTGCTTTGTTCTGGTTGAGCAGAATCATTGGGATACGAAGAATGACTGTAGCTTTTCCTTCAAGATGACGATGAGTCTTGGGGATAATAATCTCTATCACTATTGTCATTTCTATCTCGGCGTTTACCGGACCTTGAGTCTTGGCTGAATGATCGAAGATAGAGGACACGCGAAGGCGGTCGAATTGATGTGGGAATCCCATATCACCTGCATAGAAATTAAGTGAGCACGAATTAGCAAGAAGGACATAGTGGCTGAAGTTTAAGTGCAAGGTGAAGTGCAAGCGTTAGTTTGTGTCCTAGTGTTTCCTCCCAACGGACCAGTTTCCTTAGCTTTACTTATCGGAATTTTTTCTTCTTGGAGGGCTTAAGCGCCTTCATCGCCTCTCGCGAGTGAATGAAGTTTTAGGGCTTCTAGATCGTCGAAGACATAATTAAGCAAATCATCGGGGATGGTAAGGTCTGATAAGCCTTTCAATGAACCCACTAAGTGTTGTGGAGACGACTCTTTCTCCATTGGAGTAATTGTAACCTTCTAGGTTCCGCCAACTATCTTTTTCCTTATTTTGTAAGCCAATTTCTTTTTCCCCTTTGAGGGAAGAGGTGGTTCATCAATGCCAGGTGCCTCAACCATTGGTTCTGGAATAGGACTTATATTCTTACTCGGTGCTCCTAGCACACCAGCTTCTCTAATCTCTCCCTCCTCGGATGTGTCGAGGGCACCACTTATAGGAGGCACTGAAGGTCCGGCATATTCTTTACCCTTCTTCAGCGCAGGTCTGGTTATAGTGGCACCGGATGGAAGATTTTTTTCGTGACCTTCCACCAACGGCCCAAACTTTAATAGAGACTCATTGGAAATGACAATTTTGAGCTTCTGGTCTTCTACGGAAGTAGTGCGAATGGCTTCAATGGCCTCAGAGTACCCGGTGCCTTTAGGATGTGGGCTGATACCTGTAAAAATTGAAAAAGGATTATAAAGAATGCACTTTCCACCGTAGACAGATATTGATCCGGAAAAGGAACTTACTCCCTTTCAGCCACTTCTTACAAATCCTAGGGGATAACATACATAGTACCATTCCTGCTTGTATTGGGTGAACTTACTCCATGCCTCTGTCCGAATCTGACATTGTGAATGTGGCTTGAGGAATATGAAAGATGGACTGTCAGACCATCTCTTGAAGCAATAGATGTAACGGATGTCCCAGGAGTGCGGAGCCTAAATAAAACGCTTATAAAGAGAATACAAGTGCCATAGATGAACGTGTGACTATTAGGATGTAGCTGTGATGGGGCAATCCCGATATACTATAGCACTTCTGGGGAAAGGAGTTGAATGGTGGCTCGCTACCGACCCAGCACATGAATTTGTTGCAAGCTGTATATCCAGCTGGGGGAGAGCGAGGATGATCTCGTCCCGATGGAACTAATACGTCGTCGAAAGGGATTCCATGAATCAAACATAGTCGACGAAGAGAAGTTTCATTGATTTTTGAAGCTTGTGAGTCAACAGGATTATCTAGAATAACAATTCCGTCTATCACTTTAGGAGCCAGGTTAATAGTTGGCACCGATGGGTTTAGGACATCCTGTGTAGGAGCTATCGATGGATTAGAAGTCCCCACTACTTCCTGCTGAGAACTCGGCTCAGCTTTATCTAAAACATGGCGAAGCTTGACTTTCTAGACTCCTCAACGAGCGTCGAATTTGGGTAAACACTTGTTTGAACTATACTTGAAAGACAATCGGTATTAGATATAACGACAAATATTTTCCCCCCGCGTGGTGTTGAGCTAGTGTGATGGTTCATGTAAAGAATATAAATAAATTAGTGTTCTGAAAAGTAAAGTGTAGCACATCAAGATTTGAGTTGTCCTCTTTTGAAAGCTTTTTGTTCACATTTATTATGGTTTAAATCGTGAATTTATTAGTCCTGATCAGTTCCATGTGCTTTTCGACTTAGGTTTGTGTCATGGATTTATTGGTACATGAATAAGTATGGAAATAAACAACAATATTATGTTCTACGAGTTGAGGTGAGGTAAGCATGACAATGTTGATCCCCATACTTAGGAACAGTCGTCTATTTGAGTGCATATATGTCGAGCCGTAACGCCTCAATCGGTGCCGGTCCTCAAAGCCTATCCCACTTCCCTTTTCCCTTCTCCACTCATCGACCTACTTAGACACTGAATATCAACTTAGACCAAATACGACCGACCCGATCAAATGAGATTTGTAGACCTACACACTCACTACTTCCCCTTAATCGTCGAATGAGACCCACTCTCTCTCCTAAGACCGAACGACACCCCCATCCCTCTTCCTCCCTAGCATTATTCTTACATGAAGACTACCGAGCAGTTGACTTCCACCAAAAGTACAAATGCCGACCCATTTTCACTCTCTTCTCTCTCGCTTCTCGGTTACCGAACGACCTCAATCACCAATTTAGCGCTATCTCATTAACCTAGCAACACTCTTCCTCACTCAATGGTCTAAAAAGAACCCATATCCAAGTAACCACCAATATTCTTTCCTCTTTTCTCTCCCTACCTCATGTCTATTAAAGCCCTATCAAGCTCCTAACCTAATGCATGTTGTTATTTCCAATTTGACCTCCCTCGTCTATAACAACTCCTAATAAAAAAGGAGGGGGGAATATACTCGTGAACTCGAGCTTCATGTAAATACACTTATTTGGGAAGATGGGTCGAATAAGAAACTCATACCTATAGGAATGGTTCGGTGATTGTAGGGGTCATGAACTTAGGATCGAAACTCGTTCGGGTTTATTAACCGAGGCAATTGCGAAACAAATGTTTTGGAGTTGGGAGGAGGAAGGGGAATTGGAAAAATAGTTGAGGTTCGAAGGAGGGTAATTTAGTAGATCTCGAAAAAATAAAGTAAAGGTGGGGAGAAGAAGAAAGAGAGAGCTCTTATATATGGGAGAGGGGAGGTGAACAGGCTATTCCTGTTAAACCGATCGGTTTGGTTTGAGAATTTGGTTGTTAGATATGCGTGATCTAGTTCAAGTAAGTTGATTGTATGGGTTGGTCTCTATATGCCAAATGGCCCTTTGTTTATATATAAAGAAAAAGAGAGGAGAAAATAGACTCGGAACTGTACAAGATACTAGGGAGGACTGTCATGTTTCGACCTTCATCAAACACATTCGAATTTTGACAATAGGAATTGGTTACTGGGTCAGAGCGTGACGTATTGCCTCACAAGACACACTTTGGGGGGGCAAATGTTAACGGTTGTTTGGCCCGGTTACAAGAGGTTAACTATTGAGTTTCTTGGTTGGCTCTAAGTGAAACATGATCCAGTGAGAGATTGACTTGAATTGAGAGGCTCGGCAAGCAAGTACCGTCCGGCCTGGATGCAGCGTTCGGCTTGCAAGTACCATTCGGGCTGGATGCATCGTTCGACAAGCAAGTACCATTCAGCCTGGATGCATCATTCAGCATGCAAGTGTGGTTTGACCTGGATGCATCATTCGGCAAGCGAATACCGTTCGGTCTATATGCATCATTCGGCATGCAAGTGTGGTTCGACCTAGATGCATCGTTCAGCATGTAAGTACCGTTCGGCTTGGATGCATCATTTGGCATAAAAGTATGGTTCGACTTGTATATTGTTCGGCCTAGATATGTGGTCCGGCCAACGCTGCTTAGCAACCACCATTCGACCAGCGTCGCTCGGCAGCCTTCGTCTGAACAACATCACTCGACAACCACCATCCGGCGCAAGCGTTCGGTGTAGATGTTTCAAATCAAGATGGGGGATTTGGCTTATTCATGGAGGACAACATTCAACTGAGAAGTTCAGTATTGTTTCATTCCCTCTTCCACCGCAAGTTGCTTCGAGTCTTTTGAGGGCTTACTTCGAGTCATTTAATAATCGACCACCGACTAGACATGATGGGTCGGCATTTCTCGCTCGGCATTTGTCGTTCGGCATGCATGGCTCGGTGCGCAGAAGTCACCTACTATAGGCTGAAGTACCTTCTTCCTGGGTCGTGAAGGAAGTCAGGCCTATCTTCGTCTATAAATAGAGGGGCAGGGGTGCAGTGAAAAGAGACCTTTTTTGAGAACACTGGGGAGACTCTGCCATTTTCAAGACTCATTTCTTTTCTATAAAACTTGTATTCAAGTTGTTGGTGTACGAATTACATCTGTATTCAATTATTTGAAGAAGAAATAAAGATTACGATCAAAGTAGACGTAGGCAGTTATGCCGAACCACTATAATATTGGTGTTCTTGTTTTTTACTGCTGTTATTGCATTCTACCGTGTTATTCCTCAGTTTTAATTTACTTTCTTCATTAATATCTCTACACAAACCTACTTAAGGGTGTTAGTGACTAATTTTGGTGCTAACAGTGATGGAAGTTACGCTTTTGATTCAGAATATTCCAGTTAGAGAAGTTTTTGATGTCGGTGTATCACAATCATTTATATCTCAGTGTTTGGTTGATAGATTATGCTTAGAACCCACCTACCTAGTTACTTCTTTAAAGGATGCGAATCCAATAGGAGGATATGCAACTCTAGGGTTAAGATGTGACCAGTTAAAACTTAATTTGTTGGGTCATAAATTTGCATGTAGTTTGTATGTAATTGATTTCATAGATTTTAGGATCATTTTGAGTATAGATGGTTGAGTAGGTATGAGGCTAGAATATTTTGCCACGATAGGAAACTATCACTGTAACACCTTGGTAGTCACAACCGAGTGATATTCTCGATAGAGAATAATGACCAGAGTGTTAGTGCTATGCACAATGCTATGGAGGTAGGAAATGAGTTAAGTAAGGTTCGGGTAGCAAAAGAGTTTGCAGATGTCTTTAACCAGTCACTAGACTACCCTCGAAAAGTGCTCTTGAGTTTAGAATAGATCTTGTGCCAGAAGCTGAACCTGTAAGTAGACCACCAAGCAGGATGACACCTACTGAGATGAAGGAATTGAAGGAGCGGCTAGTGGATCTAGAAGGATGGAGTTTTATTAGACCAAGCAGTTTGCCTTAGGAAGTAGCCATGGTGTTTGTAAAGAATCTGGATGGATCGCTGGGGTATGCATTGATTGTCGCAAGTTAAACGAAAGGACTATTAAGAACAAATATCCTTTGCCAAGAACAGATGATTTGTTTGATCAGTTGAGTGGAGCTAGAGTGTTTTCCCAGTTGGATTTGGTGACAGGTTTCCATTGGTTAAGAGCGGCGGAGTATAATATTTCTTTAACAACATTTCAAACTAGGTATGGTTCATATGAGTGGTTGGTGATACCATTTGGATTAACGAATGCACCCGCTTTTTTTTGGATTTGATGAATAGAATTTTCCGAGAGTATTTGGTTTGTGTTGATTTTTATAGATGACAGTCTAGTCTACTCTAGGGATGAGAGAGAGCATGAAGTTCATCTTAAAGTGCTACTTGAGAAGTTGAGACAACAGCTAAAGGCGAAGTTTACCAAGTGTCATTCTTGGAAGAAAGAGGTAAAATTTCTTGGTTACATGGTTTCAGAGAAAGGATTGTCAGTTGATCCAGATAAGATCGAAGCCGTGAATAATTGGAAGAGACTAGAGACGACAACTGAGATCAGGAGTTTTCTTGGACCTGCTAGCTACTACCTGAGATTCATTAAGGAATTCTCACGAATAGCAGCACCCTTAACTAAGCTAATCAGGAAGGAAGTGAGATTTGTTTGGTCCGACAAATGTGAGGAGACATTCCTTAGGTTAAAGCATTTGTTGATCAGTGCACCCGTATTAGTAGTTCTAGATGGAGACCAAGGATTGTTTGTGTATATTTATGCATGTGGAACTGGATTAGGAGCGGTGTTGGTGCAGAATGGTAAAGTCATTGCCTACGCATCTAGGAAACTTAGACCATATTAAGTTAGTTATCCTACTAATGATTTAGAGTTGGCAGTTGTGACCTTCGCATTGAAAATTTGGAGACATTATCTCTTAGAAAAGAGATTTGAGTTATATACCGATCATAAGTCTTTACGGTATTTATTCTTTCAGAAGGAGTTGAATATGAGGCAGCATATATAGCTAGAGTTTTTGGCTGCATATGATTTTGGTATAGAATATACACCTGGAAAATGTAATAAAGTGGTTGATGCTATTAGCAGGAAACATCAGAATGTGGTGTATGGTATGTTGGCAGAGTGGAAGGATTTAGAAGCTTTAGTCGGTTGCGATGTGTAGTTAAGATTGACAGCTGGTTCTAGTCAGAGTACCGCCAGGTTGTCTTGTTTAGAAGTTCGACAAGTGTTGATTGAGAAAATTGCTTCTAAACAAAAGGAGGATCTAATATTAACCGAAAGGATCAGAAGACAGGAGGTTGGAACAGAAATTGATGATTTAAAGGATTTTAACCTTGACCGAAAAGGATGCCTCAGAAAGAAGGGATGGTTGTGTGTTCCGAATGTGGAGGACTTAAGGAAAGAAGTTATTGGAGAATGTCAACCGTCCAAGTTTACAATTCATCTTGGAGGGACCAAGATGTATTAGGATATAAAAAGGAGCTTCTATTGGGAAGGCGTGAAGAGGGATCTTGGTTTGTGGGTTAGGCAGTGTGCAAACTGTCAACAAGTGAAAGCTGAACATCAAAAACTGAGTGGGCTAAATAGGTTGCTTCAGCCTTTAGAGATTCCATTTTAGAAATTGGATTCGTATGGATTTTATAGATGGGTTGCCAAGGTCAAGTAGAGGTAATGAAAGTATATGGGTTATAATGGATAGGTTGACCAAGAGTGCCTATTTCATTCCAGTTAACACAACCAGAACGACACTTGTTTTAGCAAAGTCGTTTGTGAGGAACATAGTAGACTGCATGGGGTTCCTATTAGTATAGTCAATGACAGAGATGCTTTATTCACTAGTGAATTATGGAAGAGTTTACAGGAAGTGATGGGCACCAAGCTTAATATGAGTACTCCGTATAACCCTCAGACAGATGGGTAGATAGAAAGAGTCAACAAAATACTCGAAGATTTATTGAGAGCTTGTGCATTGGACTTTGGTGGATCTTGGGAGGATCACCTACATTTGGTTGAGTTTTCCTATAACAATAGTTACCAGACTAGTACAGGAAAGGTGCCTTTTGAAGCTTTGTATGGAAGGCCATGCAAATCACCAACATGTTGGTTGGAGACTAGAGACTGGAGACAGATTAGTCTTAGGCCCCAATTTGGTTACAAAGGCATCAGAGAAGATTGAGTTAGTTCGAAGGAGGATGAAGGAAGCTCAGTCCAAACAGAAGAGTTACGCAAACAAGAGGCGTAAAGACTTGATAAGGTTTTATAAAGGTATCACCTATAAAAGGTGTGGTACGATTTGGAAAGTCAGGGAAGTTAGCCCCAAGACATGTAGGTTCGTTCTAAATTATAGAGAGGATTGGCTCGCAGTTGCCGAGTAGTTTAGCAGGTGTCTATAATGTATTTCATGTGTCTTATCTTCGCAAGTATGTGCATGATCTAGAGACTACTATTCCTCCGTAGAGTTGGATGACTTAGTGTTAGAGCCTAATTTGACTTTCTTTAGACAACCAGTCTGGGCTGTAACTAGAGATGAGAAAAGATTAAGGAACAAGACAGTCAGGTTGGTGAAAATTCAGTGGAGCGACTAAGAGAAAGACTGTGCTTGGAAAACAAAGGATGGGATTAGAGATACTTATCCTGATCTGCTTTAAGGGTATGTCTATATTAGATTTACATAAATAGTTGCTAGTCAGTTAAACTAGTATGGTTGTTACGAGTTGTTACAAACGATTGCTATGTTTAGTATTTAGTCCTTACTGAATTTCGAGAATGAAATTCTTTAGGGCGGAGCCTATAACATCCCTAATTTTTTGATAACATTATTCAGGGAAATCTAATTAGATAAAGTAAATAAAATAATGTTGCTAAGGGAATTGAGATTTAAATAAACTACATGATGGGTCATGTTAATAATAATATTTAATGGGCTTATATTGGTTTATAGGTTAATTAAATTACACATGTGCAAATTAGTAAATTAGCCAATCTATTATACACGGCTATAGCCTTTGTAATTGCCTATTCACTTTCCATTTTCATCTTTTCACAAACGCAAATCAAAACTAAATAGAGCCGGCCATTAATGAGGAGGAAAAAGAATAAATATCAATCAAAAGCTAAGGATCAAAGCTAGGAAGTATTAATCAACAACAAATCTCAAATTCCTTATCAAGTTTATGGTGAATAATAATTCATTCCACCTCTTTTTGGTTTTATAATCATATGATTTTGGATTTGAGTATTTATTTTATTTCTAAGAAATATTGGATGATGATATTCTTAATTTATGAATTGTTTGATTTGAACAATTTATTTGTACACGAAATTCATATGGTTTTAGGGGCAGAACCGTGGGTTTGATTTTAAAATGCGATGGAAAATTTTTATGTTAAGTAAAACATGATTTTAGAGATGGGTTTTAATTTTCAGACGTTTCCAAGTCATGAAAATTTTATTATGAATTTATAATGAAAAATATGATATAATAGGGTTTAAAGTTTATTTCGAGAATTTCAGGTAGAAAGTGGGTCTGATATTTTATTGTGTTTGATTACATGAAGAGATTGAATTTTTGAGGATATTTCCAGATTGACTACTAGGGAAAATAAATTATTTTAAAAGAGGGATTTTCTGCAAATATTACTTTTGTTATATAGAAGGGTTTAAATGTCACACTTTTACGATTTAGACCTGGTATAAATGCGGTACTTTTAATTGTAAAGTATTTGAAAATTTTAATAGCAGCTAATCAATGGTTTACAAATAGGCAAGTTGTTATAAAGCAATTGCTAAAAGAAGAAACATTTTAGCCTTTAATTTAGAAAAAGTGTTCCGCTTGATTAGTAGCCCTTTCGACTCCAATGATTCCGCCCCATCCTAGTCGAAACCCACATAGTCGAAACCAATATACAAGGTATCACCTAATGGTACGCAGTGGATTGGAAGGAAGGTGGAAGCCTTGGTGTTGAAAGGTAAGCTTCCAATAGGGTCGAAACCTTGCTTTGCTTTCAAAGGTGAAGTTTTGCTTTGTTTTACTTAAAGCCTCGACATAGTCAAAACATATGCTCTCAAAAGGGTTTTGTAAATAGCAATCGAAGAAGGTTGTCTCGTTATGTTAAAGTATTAATTTTCGAAGGGGTGCTTTTTGTTTAAATAAGACCTTTTGAAAGGGTTGGTTCCGACCGATATGAAAACCTAGCCGCTATTTTCCTTCCAAAGTATTGAAGTCATTAATGCCTTCGAAAGGTTATCTTTTCTTTTACCTAGGTTAAGCCACTTCCTCACTACTTTCGAAAGGGATTTAGGGTTTTGAAGGCAATGGAGTCAAAAGAAAGTTTCGAATCTGTCCTTCGAAGTTTTATTTTTTTTAAAGGTCTTTGCTTTCGACTAGATGGCTCCGATACCATTAACTTTTCCCTAAATTTTAATTTTAGTTGGTTTCGAAAGAGATACTTTAGTACACAACCATTTTGACACAAATGATGTTTCTAAAGAGTAAATCCATTGCTTTCGAAAGGGTACTATATTTGTTTCGAAGCTATGTTTTAAAGAATGTTTCTTTGATACCATCGAAAGGTATCATTGGTTTCTAAAGGTATATACTTAGAGTTTTGAAAAGGGGGCTTTCTATACTTTCAAAAAGGGTCATCCAGTGGTTTCAAAAGTGATGTTTTAAAGTTTCAAAACAAATAACCCATTCTCATTTCTAACCATGACACAAATAAAGATTTTGAAAATATTATTCATATTGTTATTAACCCATAAATATATGTTGTGGAAGGGCAGGATAACCAGATAGGTTGGCCCAGTAGTGAACATAAATTAAGGAAAGTTAAAACCTTAAATTTAAGCTATTGGAAGGTGCCAATAGGTTTACAGTATGGCCATGAAAACTGTATATAACAAGTGATATTGGCAGGGGCTAACAGGTTCATAGTTAGCCTATGAAAACTATGATTTGATACTGGCAAGGGCCAGTAAGTTTGTAATTAGCTCATGAAAACTATATCTAGATTAAGATATTGACAGTCAACCAATAGGTTCCTAGTTAGCCCATGAAAACTAGGATAAGAGATAAGATATTAGAGTTACCAGTAGGTTCTTAGTGATCCCATGAAAACTACGATATTGGACAGATAGTACATAAATATTTAACATGTTAATAGTAATCCTAGAAACTATAATTGAGACAGATAGTCGGAATGAATGGGAATAGGTGATCCAGATTTGATTTACTTGTTTTACATATGATCATAAATTTTTTGAATTACTATATTTTAACCATTGTGGACGCAGGAGCATGATATATGGTTATATAAATTCCTTAAGACAATAATGAGGGAAAAACCCATCCCGCTAAGTAGTGTGGTCTCACTAGATATCTAAATGGTTCGAGACGGTAAATTATTATTCATACCAGGCTTTATGTCTGACTCGAAGTTTTTGTTTTCCCTTAAAATCTCGGGTGCTCAACTGATTTTGAGTAGGTTGAGAGTTAAGGTTTTCAGGTGTTCTTTTAGAGAATAAAGCTTTCGACGACGTGTAGAAGGCAAGCTTGTTATTAGAGTTATTTTATTTCTATTGCATGTTTTGTTTGTAAAGGAAAATTGTTTTCTTGCCTATCTATATACTATGATCTACCAATAGGGCATCTTCATATGTCTCTCTTGGCGTATTTGGTAATAATTATATGTTATCTGAACGTGGTCTGCGAATTGGGATTATGTAATCAATTGTGAATATTTTTAAATGGAATGTGGAATTTGTTTGGTGTTTAATTTTTTTCCATATTCTTGTATTTCTATGTATCAATGTATCTACTATCGTCGTATTTGGTTGCCGATGATTAATAATTTGAATGACTGCAGCATCCATAGCCGTTAGTTTTGGACCTCCAAGTAGGGGGATGGTGCAGTGACCCAAGCAGTGTCATAGTGGAGATGGCTATCTGGAATAAAGAGATGCTCTCTATGTTTAGTAAAGGTAAGTCATTTGAGGTTCAAGATCCCTAGGGAAAGAAGAGAAATTTCTTTAAAAGAAAAGGAGCTCAGAAAGGAAGAGCATCCAAGAATAGGAAGGCTGATGTACGTTGATGTAAGTGCGAAAAGAAAGGACATTTTGCTTTTGAATGTTGAACTATAAAAGAAAAGAAGGTTGTGGATAAGAAAGTAGTGAAGTGCTTCAACTATGACTAGATCAGGCATTACAATCACTGTCCAGAACAGGTTAGAGCAGACAAGGGTAAAGTTTTTTCCCTGGAACCATTTTTTCCGGACCAATAATAGCTGAGAAGGGGAAATCTGTGATGGAAGGTACACTTTTAATCCATAGTATACCAGTTAGGGTACTATTTGATACCGGTGCATCGTATTCATTTATATCTCAGTGTTTGGTCGATAAATTATGTTTAGAATCATCATACCTACTTACTTCCTTAAGGGTTGTGAATCCAATGGAAGGGTATGCAACTCTGGGAATGAGATGTGATCAGTTAGAACTTGACTTATTATGTCATAAGTTTGCATGTAGTCTGTATGTTTTTTATTTCCAAGGTTTGGGATCATAATGGGTATGGATTTGCTAGAGTGATACAATGCGAGAATATTTTGCTGCAATGGGGAAATATCATTGAGACACCCCAAGCCGTAACAAAATTATATACTCGGTGAAGAAGTCAGAATCAGGTGCTTGTGCTTTGGTGAACGCAATGGAAGAAAATGAAGAACTAGATCGGGTGTTGGTAGCAAAAGAGTTTGCAGATGTTTTTAAGCCAGTGTCAGGGCTACCATAAAAGAGAGTTATCAAGTTTCAGATTGATCTTGTTTCAGGGGCAGAGCTTATAAGTCGACTACCTAGCCGACACCTAACGAAATAAAAGAGCTGAAGGTGCAGCTAGTGGACTTGGAAGGGAAGAGCTTTATTATACCAAGTAGTTCTCCTTGGAGAGCAGCTACGGTATTCGTAAAGAAGCCAGATGGATCTCTAAGGTTGTGTATTGACTACTGCAAGTTGAATGAAAGGACGATCAAGAATTAGCATCCTTTGTCGAGAATCGATGATTTATTTGATCAGTTGAATGGAGCCAGAATGTTCTCCCAGTTGGATTCGGTAATAAGGTTCCGTCAGCTAAGAGTGGCTAAGGATAGTATTCGATTAACGGCGTTTAGGACCAGATACGGGTCATGTGAGTGGTTGGTGATGCCATTCGGGTTAATGAATACACCAACTTTCTCGGTGGACATGATGAACTGGGTTTTCCAAGAGCACTTGGATAGCATCGTACTTGGTATTCATAGTTGACATATAAAAAGGATGAAAGAGAGCATGAAGTTCATCTTAGAGTGGTGCTTGAGAGTTTAGGAAGTATCAATTGAAAGCAAAGTTTTCAAAGTGTCATTTCTGGAAGAAAGAAGTTAAGTCTCTTGGTCATATGGTTTTAGAGAAGGGTTTGCCAATTGATTCGGATAAGAAAGAAGCTGTTAACAATTTGAAGAGACTGGATATGGTAACTTAGATCAAAAGTTTTCTTAAACTTGTTGGTTACTGCAGGAGGTTTATTAAGGATTTCTCACGGATAGCAGGGACTTTGACTAGGCTGACCAAGAAGGATGTAAAGTTTTCTTGGTCTGGAAAATGTGAGGAAGCGTTCCTTAAGTTAAAGCATTTATTGACCAATGAACCTGTGTTAGTAGTTCCAGACAGGAATCAAGGATTAATAGTGTATGCTGATGCATGTGGAACCGGATTAGGAGCTATGTTGATGAGGTCATTGCCCACGCTTCTCGACTTCTCAGACCCCATGAAGTGAGATACCCTACTCATGATTTAAAGTTGGCTACGGTAATCTTCGCGTTGAAAATATGGAGACATTATCTCCTGGGAGAGAGATTAGAGTCATATACCGATCATAAGTCCTTAAGATACCTATTCTCTCAGAAGGAGATAAATATGAGACAATAAAGGTTGTTGGAGTTCTTAGCAGTTTATAACTTTGGTATAGAGTACACACCAAGTAAAGGTAATAAGGTTGCGGATGCACTTAGCAGGAAATATCAGAATGTGGTGTTAGCCACGTTGGCCAAATGGAAGGATCTTGAGGCATTAGCTACATGCAGTATGCAGTTAAGATCTACTGCTTGTTCTAATCAGAGTACTATTATCATGTCCTGCTTGGAAGTTCGACCGAGATTGATCAATAGTATTGCATCTAAGCAGAAAGATGACCCAGTGTTAGCTGAGAAGATTAGAAGGCTAGAGGCCGCAATTAAGATTGATGACCTGAAGGATTTTATTCTTGACCAATGAGGGTGATTGAGAAAGAAGAGATGATTGTGTGTCTCGAATGTAGAAAATCCAAAGAAGAAGGTCCTTAGAGAATGTCATCGATCAAAATTTATTCATCCTGGAGGGCCAAGTTGTATCAGGATATGAAGAGGGATGTTGGTTTGTGGGTAAAGCAACATGTGAACTGTCAACAAGTGAAGGCTGAACATCAAAAGCTGAGTGGGTTGCTTCAACCTTTGGAGTTACCAGTTTGTAAATGAGATTCGATATATATGGATTTTATAGACGGGTTACCATGGTCAAACCGAGGAAATGAAAGTGTATGGGTTATAGTGGACAGGTTGACCAAGAGTGCCCATTTCATTCTAGTCAAATTAACCAGGATGGCACCTGTGCTGGCTAAAATGCTTATGAAGAACTTAGTTAGACTACATGGGATTCCTAATAGCATAATCAGTGAGAGAGATGTCTTGTTAATGAGTGAATTCTGGAAGAGTCTACAAGGAATGTTGGAAACCAAGCTTAAGATGTGCTCCGCTTATCACCTACAGACGGATGGGCAGACAGAGAGAGTCAACAAGGTACTCGATGATCTATTAAGAGCGTGTGTATTAGATTTTGGTGGGTCGTGGAAAAAAATTTGCACTTGGTTGAGTTTTCCTATAATAATGCTACCAGGCTGGTATAGGGATGACACCTTTCGAAGCTTTATATGGAAGACCATGTAAATCTCCATCGTGTTGTTAGAGACCATAGACTGATTAGTCCTTGGTCCAGATATGGTGAGAGAAGAAACAAAGAAGATGGAGTTGATCCGAGATAGGATGAAGGAAGCTTAGTCTAGACAAAAGAGTTACGTACATAAGAGGCGTAAGGATCTAGAGTTCTCAGTTGGAGTAGGGTTTTCATTAAAGTATCACCGATGAACGGTGTGGTACAATTGGGAAAGTTGAGAAAACTGGCATCGAGATATGTTGGACCGTTCCCTGTCATAGTGAGGATCAGAAAGCTCATATACAGAGTAGAGTACCAAACAGTTTAGCAGGTATCCATAATGTATTTCATATGTCTCATCTTCGTAAGTATGTGCATAATACAGAGACTACTACCCCTTCTACTACATTGGAAGACTTAATAGTAGAGCTAGATCTGAATTTTGTTAGTTAACCAATACGAATTGTAGCAAGAGGGGAAAGAGGTTAAGAAACAAGATAGACAAGTTGGTAAAAGTTCAGTGGAGCGACAATGAGAAAGACTGTACTTGGGAAACAAAAGACAAGATTAGGGATACTTATCCTAGACTGTTATGAGGGTATGTTCTATATTTGTTTTATACGGATTTTTACTGGTGGGATACACTAGCTTTATTGGCATGATTGATATGCTTGTTATTAGTCCTTGCTGAATTTCGAGGAGGAAATTCTTTAAGAGGGGAGCCTTTAACATCCTTAATTTCACTTTAATATTGTTCAGGAGATTTAATTAGATTAATTAAACAGAATAATATATGGCATGAAAAGGAGACGAGATTTGATAATTAATTAGGTTAGGCCTTAACTAATCAATATATAAGATTGTTTTGACTTAAACATAAGTACGAGGATTTATGAGAAGGGCAAAATAGGAATAAGCTTCATTTCCCAAAAATATAAACCCTTCCACCCTCATATCCTCATTCATTTTTACATGCACACTAACATAAACAAAGTAGAGGTTATTTCTAAAATTTTTAAAGGAATAAAAGTTAGATAATCAAGTTAAAGTTAAGAGGAATCAAATCAACAACTCAAATCTCAACTCTTTTTCTCAAAATAAGGTGAATAATAGTATCCATCTCAATCATATGTGTTAAATTTTGGATTTTTGATGTATTTCACATTGTTTGATGATGATATGGTTGTTTTACCATTATTTTCATGAATGATGATTTATTGGAATTTTTATGAAATTATTATGATAGGTTTCAAGGGAAAAACCTTAGTGAATGACCTCCAAACGACTTGATTTTTGGATATGTTGTGTATTACATAATTTCGGAGATGGTTTATAATTTCATAATTTTCAGAATTAATAGGAATATTTTATGAATTTTCTAAGGTGAAAAAGGAATTTATTTCCAGCTTTAATTATTAAAAATAATAAAAATAGTGAATTTTGCCTTGAAGTTTTTATATAGTAAATAAACGTTATTTTAGATTTTTGATAAATTTTTTGGATTTTTCCCAATTGTTTCCGATTCATTATGAATGTTCTAATCTAGAAGGCCTAATGATTATATTAAAATATTATAATTATTTTATGGTTTGAAAATATTAAGGAATCACGAAATCTAATTATAGCAGTTTTCTACAAAGAAATTGATAAAGTCTACCTCCAACCAATAGAAATTTGACAAACAAGAAGAGTTGGTTAAAAGAATATACTTTATTTAGCCAAATAGCGGTTTTTATGTTAATTAAGAGTCTGCACTGAACCTCTTTCTACAATATCGATGGAACCCAGTTCCTCCAATGTCAGTGGAACCCCTTTGTCCATTGTCGGAGGAACCCAAATTCTCCAATTTTGGTGGAACCCTCTTTCTCCAACGTCTGTGGAACCCCCTTTCTCCAATGTCGGGTTCTCCAACATTAGTGGAACTCCCTTTCTCAAATGTCGATGGAACCCCCTTTCTCCCATGTCTTAGAACCCTCTTTCTCTAACGTCGATGGAACCCCATTTCCCCAATGTTGGTGGAACCCCTTTCGCCACTATTGCTTTAGTACCCTTTCACCAGCTATCTTTTCAAAACTTAAAATGTGTACAACTTTTAAATGTAAGTCCATTTCTCTATTATGACCACTCCACGGAAAGGGAAACCATCATTCAGAAGCAATGAAATAGTTAGATACCCCTATTCTACAGCTATAAAAAGTTATAGCCCATGAAAACTACGGCTTGAGAAATGTTATTGGCAGAGGCCAATAGGTTCTTAGTGATCCCATGAAAACTATGTCTGGAATAGGTTATTGATAGAGCTCAATTGGATCATAGTTAGCCCGTGAAAACTATGAACCGGGTGATGTTGTTGGAGAATCCAATAGTTTTATAGTCAGCCCATGAAAACTATGACTGGATGATGTTATGGTAGACACCAACAGGTTCTTAGTAATCCCATGAAAACTGTGAAACCGGACAGGTAGTCCATAAGCTTGGAACATGTTATTAGTTAGCACATGAAAACTAATAGGGTAATAGTGACTTTAGAAACTATAACTAGACAGATAGTCAGATGAATAGAGATATGAAATCCAGAATATATTATATGATTGCATATTATCATATTACGTTATGTTTTAACCACTGTGGATGTAGGTGCACGGTATATGGTTAATTAGTTTTTGATTAAGGTACTAACGAGGGGAAAATCTTCCCGCTCAATGATGTGGTCTCGCTAGATATCTATTTGGTTCGAGGTGGTATATTATTGTTCACACTAGTCTTTCTGTCTGACTTTAAGTTTATATTTTTCTCCTTAAACTCCTAGGTGCTCAAAATTAATTAAATAGGCTAAGGGTTATTCATGTTATTAGTTGACATAAGCTTCCGGAGACGTGCGGGAGGCAAGCTAGCTATTTAGGAGATTCTATTTATTGTCCGTTGTGTTATTTAGATATAAGGGCAAATTTATTTATTTGTCTGTATTTAGACTCTGATCAAGCAAGGAGGCATCTTTGTAACAACTCGAATTTCGGTGGGTCCGGATTTTTCGCAAAAATGCTAAATCCCAAACCCATGAAGCCTGAGTTGGGTATTTGGTAACCTGCAAATTGGCAAAGAGAAATATATTAGAGCTCAAATATATATCTCATAGCGGAACTGACTAAAATATAATAGTAAGTAAATACTCACCAAGGTAATAACACTTTCTAAATAAGTGTCCATTTATCTAACCTGTAGGATGATATGAGGAGGGGATCGGAACTAAAGTTCTGGTGAATGGACAAATTATACATTTCTAAGCATAATTCTACATATACCATTCTATGTCCAATTTCTGTTATATTAGGTTTATTGGGTGTATAATACTCTCCCCTCTATGCATGAATTGTACCCATCTACTCCTAGTAGATCAAGACCTAATAACCAACATATATATGTAGCTACATGCCCTAAGACCGCATCGGTCCTAGGTACTACCCATAGTACCTTTCGTATCCTCCTCGAAAAGGACTTCATCGTCTCGCTATGAAAGCACTCTGTAATAACATCTGTAAAAGATAGCTTCGTAAGGCCTATAGTACAGATGTTCCGTCGTCTGTTAGTAAAACGTAAAACTGTGTCCGCAACAGTTCGCGCCAATACTCAAACATCAACAATATACCACCCATTGTGTACATTGTGGACTACACGTAATCGTTCTATCTACTCCCTAAGCTCCGTCAACAAGGTCTGCCTTTTACGAAACTCGATCGTGGATTTTCTATATTTGTAAGGTCCGCTTCGTTAGGCCTACAATATAGATATTCTACTTGGTCTGCCTCTTTTCTCCTCATGGTTATGGCTCAATGCAGCCCCTCCCTCAACTAATCGAAAGACCTTTCAAGAGCTAAGTGGTTGTGCCCTACAGCAAACAATCTAAACATCCAATTGACTGTGCCCCTCATCCAGTGTCTCGATAGTGAAAAAATCATTTTCCTGTTGGTTTAACTCTAGTCTTTCCTGAACTCGCTCTGACTGACGAAGGCTCGTATTCGCATGCGACTATCCTTATGGGTCCCGTCTACTATAAGCCACTCACAAACTAGAGTATGGTGTCATATGAATATCCTACTCCATCACCAACCTTTTGACTGTCAACAAAGGTCCGTTTTGTTAGGCCTGCAATGCAAAAGCAGTTAAGGCATACACTCTTGATGGAACATCTACAGATCTGCCTCCGGGGGTGCAACTTCGTTAGGCCTACCCCAGAGAGCCATCCTAGAGTATCCTCATGTCCCATGGAAGTCTCGTACTTCCTTTTTGCCTAAAATAACTAAGTTGGACGTGCTCAATCTGTATTAAAAATCTACGGTGAACTGCTTTGTTAGGCTCTTTATCCAAATTCTCTTTGGGCTACTCCAAACGCACCTTACCATTTTATCAGACCCTACGTCTAATCTTTTATTTTCATTTAGTTTACTTTTCTTATTCGGTTGGCTGCTAATTTACCCTAATCAGCATGCCTAGCCCCACCCAAGTGTGAGTCCATCAGTCCTAGACCTGCAAGAGAATGCTGCCGGTATGGGCCACTGCTATTATTTTTGTTTATTAACTTAATCCAAGATTTAAGTTTGATAAAATAAGCCTCTTCTATTTCTTTCTTTTTAATTATAACCTACTTTTTACAATTATACTTGCAATTGTCACTTTTATGTTTTTTTCTTTCTTTTATAGCCTACATGTTATAAATGTAATTGCAAGTGCCTCTTTTCTATTCTAATCTGTCTTTTTTTATTATGATGCTAAATTTTCTTTAGCTCTCTTATATTATATAATAGTCTTAACTTGGGACTACGTCCAACTGTCATAAGTTACTTATTGTAATAAATTCTTTGCTTTTTACTCTACTATCTATGTAATAAATGAAGATCTAGTCATATTTTCTGTTTATTATTTCTAGTCTTGTCAGATAATTAACTTGATTATTTCGTCTTCTTTAACGCTTCGCATTGTTCTCTTTTATTTTAGAAAGTAGCTCTATTTTATTTGGTTGGTTACAAAAACTGTGCTTAAAATCCATTTACACATTTTAATACTAAATAATGCTATAAACAATAACTCGTAAACGGCAAGATATTTCTTTTATTGTTTGTTTAATTGTTGGGTAATGCAAAATACAATAATGTCTCTATTTTCAATTATTCCATTTTTCTTGCTTTTATTCTTGCAATTACATTTATCTTTATTCTTACAATATTAAACTATGGAAATGTATTTCCTTTTTTAAACAAACCAACTAATCTATCACTAATTTCCAAATCAAGTTATTAGACTTTCCTCTTTTTAAATTAATTTCTCCTGTTTTAACATAATTTACTGTAATTCTCACTTTTAGGTTTATGCCTTTCTCCACAACTTTTAAGCCTAATATTGATTATATTTAATTGGGTTTTTTTCCCATATAAATAACATTTAAATATAAGTAGCTTTTCTTACAAAATTTACGGTTTTAACATAACTAGCTAGTAGAACCAATTACTGAAATTAGTCCAAATGCTGAATTAAATATTTAATGGGAATCTAACGAAATTATTAAAATATATATAATTTAAATCCACTCACCTGACAAGAAAGCACTCAAAATTCCAGATCCGATTTTTAGTCCAGTTCTATTATCCATAGCATTCCCATTTACAACCCTGTTTGGCTCCACAAACTGGAATTTGTATGTATTTATAAATCTGGATCTAATTGAAGAAAAATAATCAGATAACTAAAAAACTAGATCTGAAAACTCACCCCATACAGATGCTTTAATTTGGACATCTCTTCTCTAGTTCTACAGTTTCTACATCTCAATTGCAAATCAGAAAACCAAAATCTAATATATTTGATCTGAAGAATTGGAGGAGAAAGAAAAGTGATAGGACTTCCATGCCCATTCACAAAAAATATGGGTTTGAAGGGTAGCCCTGCACATTTATTTATAGAGAGCCAAAGCTATGTCGTCCGTTCGTTTAAAGCAATTGAAATCTAGCCATTAAAAAACAAGCAAAACGCATAACTTTTGTCTTGTCTAGCCTTTTTGTTTTATACGTATTAATTTATTTCCTTTATTTTTAAATGTTATAAATTATTGAACGTTAACTTTTAACCGTTTCCAATTTATTCTAATTAATTTCCGTCAAATGAAAATTTAGTTCCCTTTATAACACATATTTATTTTGAAATTCAAACGTTGTTAATTAATGTAAATTAATTGGTTTAATTGTTGATTTGATTAACATTGCCTACTAATATTAATTAATTACCTCTAATTGATTTTCTTTATGACGCACTTCTATTTTGAAGTTCAAACACGCTTTATTTTTGGAATTTTTACGCGCATATATTTATAAACAAATATATTTACGTACATTCACAAGTATAATTATTTTTCGATCCGAACTTCGAACGTCAATAACTTTTTCGTACGAAGTCCATTCGAGGCATATTATATATGTAAATTAATCAGAAAATCATCACGAACACAATGGCATAAGTTTCAAGGCCATTTTCTGACAATTCCAAAAAAAATCGCCATTTATAATTATTTTGATTATTTAATTATCTAAAAATGCGAGGTATCACATTCTCCCACCCTTTAGGAATTTTCTTCCTCGAAATTCGATAAGGGTAAACTATGTAATTCTCTGCATCAATCACGTCCGTTTTGTGTACATCTAATTTTTACAACCATCCGTGTCTTTGTGCAAAGTGTCATTCAACATAAAATATATGCATGACATGAATTCCTAAGTGGTATCTCCTGTATGAATGCTTTTCTTTTTAAGAAAATCCTTCATAAAATATGATGCACACATTCTAAATATACTTGTAATTTTTATATGAATGAAAATCTTTTAAAAACTTAAAATATTTTTCATCCAATTTTTCCCACGCTCCAACTGAATAGCGGCGTAGTTCAACAATTTTTACATCCAAACCCTACCACAAACTTTTAATATTCGAATTTCAAAAAAATCTAATTTTTTCCAAATTCGATGCCTTGTGTCAGAAAGAAGGTGGAAAATGGAAAACCTCGCATTTACCATTTTACTTTTATGCACCTCTTTCTCCGCACTTGGAATTTATGACGCTATCCTATAAAAATCTCTATTTGCTTTCGTAAGCACAGTTCACATAAGAAAATTTTTCTATTGACGTTTCTGTTGCTTTCTTTAAATTTGTTGTTTTCCTTTTTGTCACTCTTTTTTGTTTTTTCTTTTCTTTTATTACTTACGTCCTATGTTCTTATTCTCTTCTTGTGAACATCACAAAAACACAAAGAAAAAGCATCATACTAATCATCACTGATTTATTGCAATAGGAACTAAATGCTTACATAGGAGTATAATCTCATAACTAAATGAGAAAACAAGTCCTTCTACAAAGCGATACTAGATAAATAAATATAGCAGCTAAACACAGCTATAATCTAAGGCTAGAAAGCCCAGGACCATGTCCACCTGACATAGAAAGGTCCTACTCTAGGAATCCAAGTAAATCATATGTTCCTCCTACTGCCTATTACTCGTTACTAACTTACGTTGTATTACTCATAATGGATAAGATCTATTCATCTCTTCCATTCCATACTCAGAATGGAATAACCAAGTCTAATTTACTGCAACGAATAAGGATTTCAGTCTATGCAGTCTCTATCTAAAAAGGCAACTAAGCTTGGAAAAAATTTCTCTTTGCCTTTAACTTTCATTTTTTTTTCCAATTAAAGTTTCCATATCCCAACCATGTGTGTCTTACTATCTCACTATTATTATCGTACTATTCTTCTACAGTTTGCACACATGAAGTAACATTCCTAGGTTCTCACTAGTGTCCTATACACTTTACGGGAACTTTTATTATTACTACTAAAAGTAATCACTACCATCTCCTACACAGCCTTACACTTTTCCCATCACACCCAGGAACTGATTCCTATCTACTCCATATTGAAAAGTTTGGTTTGACATTTATCATTTCATTTCAAAAATTAAAGATTCTAAATTTTTGAAACATCAAATCCCAAAATCCTTGCCTTTAAAGTGTTACTTTGAATTTTTTTATTAAATTCAAAGGTACTTGGTTACTTAACATTTTATCTTTCTAGACTTGCATCTTTACAGCTCTTTGAATTTAAATTATTCCCCAAACCTAGAGGGGAATACAAATTCTAAGTTCAAAACTTATTCCTTTTTTCCTTTTATAGACCTTTATAGCTTTCCATTTAAAAAAAATTGGATCTTTAAATTTAACTATTTACTAAGTTTTTCTCTTCCAAAAACTTATTTATTTTTTCACCAAACTATTTTTCTTTAAAACATGCCTTGTCCTTAAAACATTTTTTTCTTAACTTTCAAAAATATCCTCCTATATTTTCAACACATCTTCTTTTCATAGATTTTGTAATATAAAAAACCATAGTAGATACGAATAGTTATTTTATCAAAAATCCCTTAACTTTCCTAATATTTAACTTACATCTTCTTTTTTATTAGAATAACTCATTTTCAAAACTGTTTTAATATTTTCATAACTAGAAAACATTTCTATATACTTATTTAAATAATAAGTGTGTACTTACAAACCACTTTATTTCAATACTTAGAAATCATATTCAAAACATATTTTTATGGAGGTCAAAACAGATGTTTCGTAAAACACCGTTACTACAACCTGAAAATACTAGTATATGAATTCAATTAATATAAATAATAATAAATCCCATGTGTTATGTAAAATCATTTCCTTTGGGAGTCACATACTATAAGAATAGTGTCATAGGCTATGCTTCCTTTATTTTTCATGAAAACATCTATTACAACAATAAATGTTGTAACCTACGTTTTCGATATTTAACACACTCTACGTTTTATATTTAAAATCTTTGCTTACCTACAAAGAAACTAGCAAGCTATACGTGCTCTATAATTCTGCAAAAATAAATTCGCTTTTAACAAACTTTACATCATATAAAAATCAGTTTAAATTTCATACCACCTTTTTTCAAAAAAAAATCCAATATTTACAACCTCAAACATATTAACAATTATAATTTTTCAACTTTTCAATTGCAAAAGTTTCATTTTATTTGGTTAGATATAACGTGGATTTTCTTCTTACTACCCTAGGAATACCCTTCCTAAACCTTGGAAATCTCATTTTGTTACTAAAATCTCTTATTCCTTCCAAAATAAAAATACTCTCCCTACTATCCCTAGGGAACTTTCTGACTTCCTATAACATATGGATACCAATCTTCTCTTAAAACATAGCTTATTGTACACTATAAATCGACAATAACATAGGGCTCAACATCCTCGGGTCATTCTAAACCCATCTAGAAAATTATGCATAAATATACTTTTATAAACTTTCCATATGTTAAAATCTACAATTAGGGACTATTTGGATTTTAGTACATAATATATTTATATTTTATTCAAAAATACAAATACGTCCACTCATATTTCCTAATTTACTTAGTATCTACTAATATAAGCTCCGATACCAAATGTAAAAACTCGAATTCCAGTGATTCCGGATTTTTTGCAAAAATGCTAAAATCCAAGCCCACTAAAGCTCAATTTGGGTATCTGGTGTCCTGCAAATAGGCAAAGGTAAATGTTTCAGAGCTCAAATAAATATCTCACAGTAGAACTGACCAAACTATAATAATAAGTAAATACTCACCAAGGTAATAACACTTTCTAAAAAAGTGTCTCAAAGCTGAAAAATCTTTGCCATCTACCTAACCTGTGGGATGATATGAGGAAGGGGTTAGAATTTAAGTTCTGGTGAATGGACAAATTATATATTTCTAAGCATAATTCTACATATACTGATCTATTTTCATTTTCTGTTATATTAGGTTTAGTGGGTTTATAATACTCTCGCCTTTGTGCGTGAATCGTACCCATCTACTCTCTAGTAGATTAAGACCTAATAACTAATATATATGTAGCTACATGCCCAAAGACTGCATCGGTCCTAGGTACTACCCATAGTACCTTTCGTATCCTCCTCGAAAAGTACTTCTTCGTCTCGCAGCACTCTATAACTACATCTGTAAAGAACATATTCGTGAGGCCTACAATATGGATGTTCCGTCGTCTGCTACGAAAACGTAAAACTGCGTTTGTAAAAGTTTGCGCCAGTGCTATGACATCCACAATGCACCACCCAGTGTGTACATTGAGGACTACACGTAATCGCCTTGTCTACTCCTTGAGCTCCGCCAACAAGGTCTATCTTATATGGAACTCATTCAGAGATTTTCTATATCTATGAAGGTCCACTTCTTTAGACCCACAATACAGATACTCTACTTGGACCGTCTCTTTTCTCATCGTGGCTATGGTCCCACGCAGCCCCTCCAACTAATCAAAAGACCTTTCAAGAGCTAAGTGGTTGTGCCTTACTGCAAACAATCTAAACATCCAATTGGTTGTTCCTCTCATCCAATGTCTTGATAGTGAAAGAATAATTGGCCTATTGGTTTAACTCTAGTCTTTCCTAAACTCGCTCCAACTAATGATGGCTAGTATCTGCATAAGACCATCCTTTTGGGTCTTGCCCACTATAACCTACTTGCAAACTAGAGTACGGTGTCATACAAACATCCTACTCCATCACCAACCTTTGAATTCCTACAAAGGTCCACTTCATTAGGCTTGCAATGCAAAAGCAGTCAAGGCATACTCTCTTGGTGGAACACCTACAGACCAGCCTCCAGGGGTGCAGCTTCGTTAGACCTACCCCAGAGGGCCATCCTAGAGTATCCTCACATCCCATTAAATTTTCGTACTTCCTTCTAGCATAAAATAACTAAGTTGGACGTGCACTTTCTATACTAAAAATTTGCGATGAACTGCTTCATTAGGCTCTTTATCCAAATTCTCTTTGGGCTACTCCAAATGCACCTTACCATTTTATTAGACCGTGCGTCTAATCTTTTATTATGTGCTTAGTTTTCTTTTCTTTTTCTGTTGGCTACTTATTTACCCTAATCTGCATGCCCAGCCCCACCCACGTGTAAGACCATCAATCCTAAACTTAAAAGGGAATGCCGCTAGTACGGGCACTGCTATTATTTTTGCTTAATAACTTAATCTAAGATTTAAGTTTGATAAAATAAGCCTCTTCTATTTCTTTCTTTTTAATTATAACCTATGTGTTACAATTACTTGCAATTGTCACTTTTATATTCTTTTATTTCTTTTATAATCTACATATTATAAATGTAATTACAAGTGTCTCTTTTCTATTCTAGTCTGTCTTCTTTTATTATGATACTAAATTTCCTTTAGTTCTTTTATATTATATAACAGTCTTAACTTAGGACTACGTCCAACTGTCATAAGTTACTTATCATAATAATTGCTTTACTTTTCACCCTACTATCTGGGCAATTAATGCAGATCTAGTCACATATATGTTTATTGTTTCTAGTCTTACCAAATAATTAAGTTGATTATTTCTTCTTCTTAAATTTCTTTAATGCTTCGCGTTATTCTCTTTTATTATGGGAAGTAGTTCTATTCTATTTGGTTGGTTAAAAAAACTATGCTACAAATCCAATTCCATATTTTAATATTAAATAATGCTATAAACAATAACTCGTAACTGTAAGATATTTCTTTCATTGTTTCTTTAATTGTTAGCTAATGCAAAATGCAGTAATGTCTCTATTTTGCACTAATTCCATTTTTCTTTCTTTTATTCTTGCAATTACGTTTATCATTATTCTTACAATATTAAACTATGGAAATGTATTGCCTTCTCAAAACCAACCAACTTATATATCACTAACTTCCAAATCAAGTTATTAGATTTTCCATTTTTTAATTCATTTCTTCCGTTTTAACAAAATTTACTATAGATTTCTCACTCTTAGGCTTATGACTTTCTCTACAACTTTTAAACCTAATATTACTTATATTTAATAGGTTTATTTTTTCATATAAATAACATTTAAATATAAGTACATTTTTCTTACAAAATTTACAGTTTTAACGTAACTAGCTAGTAGAACTAATTACTGAAATTAGTCCAAATGTTGAATTAAATATTTAACGGGAATCTAATGATATTATATATCATGAACATAAAATACATATAATTTAAATCCACTCACATGAAAACAAAACACTCCAAATTCCAGATCTGATTTTTTGTCCAGTTCTATTATCCTAGCCTTTCCCTTTGCAACCCTATTTAGATGCACAAACCAAAATTTGTATGGATTTATAAATCTGGATCTAATTGAAGAAAAATAAACTGATAACTAGAAAACCATATCTGAAAACTCATCTCATGTAGATGGCTTGATTTGGACATTCCTGTTAATTATGCGATTAAATGATTTTTGTTTGATGATAATAAACATATATATATTCGTGTAAATGTATTTGTTAATGTACTATTTTATTTTTTTCATAGATTAAATAAATATTTGCTGAATAAAAATTAATAACACAGAATTTGAATTCAAACAGAATTTTTATTCAAACAAATATTTATTACAATTTTGAATAGTACAAATTCAAGCTCTTACTATACATATACAACTTTGATTACAATACAAATTCAATTGCATCACAATTTCACTTTTACATCTGATCTCACTACATATCACACATTCACTCAACTCGTGTTTTATCTTCAACTTTATTCCAATGTGAATCCCGCATCTGATAAATCTGCAAAAATAATTTTTTACGTAGTAAAATTGAAAAGGAATATTTTTTACTGTATAAAATAAAAAAGTGAATTTTGAAAATAATATTTACCTCAGTTATTTGGGTTGTTCGTCATCATTTAATTTTGAAATCCATCATACACAGCTTGTGACATATCACTGTACATGCCACAAGGCCGTGCACACCGATATATACACTTGATAAATTAACATGGACATGTGAGCACAGGTCAAACCCAAAACGTCGGGTTCAACTCAAGTGCAATAAAATAATGTCACAACTTTCAGCATAAGGTCAAATTCGAGCTACAAGATGGATTCAACTTAGGTGTAATTAGAAAAACAAATCCAAATGCAATAAAATGGTCAGAACATCATCAATGCAACATAACAATACAACCTCAAGTGAAAATGCTCGATCAATATGAAAAAGGGCAGTGGACAGGACAAGTACAAGTATCATACTCGAGAACAACTCAATTCAATTGTAATTCACAGTCCAACTAAAAGTCAACATGCTCACGAAAGACTGCACAAATTCAAGAAGGCACCAGACCACAAACAAAATGCAAAAGGTCAAGTCACCGACTCAACTCAACTGCAGCACCAACCAAAGCACAATGGGTCAAAAAACCAAGTTCAGTGAAACTCAAGTTTTCAATAATACAACTCGAACCAATGCACCAAGTTCATATGTACAGCGAACAACACAAGTGCATAAAGGCAGTGAAATGATGACTGAAAGCACAGAACAACTCAACTGTGTATACATAAAGGAGTTGTACCAAAACAAATGCCACGGTGAGAAACACCAATGGTACAAGAGAGGTGAACATCAAAATATAGACCGAAGCAAGATATCAGCAACAACCAAATGAAGGCAGCAACTAGTACAGCAGGGTCGAATAACCAAGTGCACCACTGGCCATACATCAAAGACTCAGCAATCAAGTGACACAACAATGATCAAAGACTCAGCAATGCTCAGTACACAAGTGACACAGCAATAATAAAAACAAAGAACAAACCATACATGTGAACTCACATGAAATCTGCAACTCAAACTACAACTCCAAACCAATGCACAGTGCAAACTAATGCACTAAGAAAATGACACAGTCAGTTCAAACATGAATCAAAGAGCATGTGCAAGGGTCAAGCATGTGAAATATGCAAACAGACCAATGAATGCAACATATATATGGTGATGCACAAGCAAGAATATGAATGCAAACAATACATGGAAGTGAAGCATGTACATGTGTAAACAGCATCTACAAACTGCTTATGTACACAACAGACTCAAGATCTAGAAGGAGATGCATCAGAAGAATCATGGCAAATTCGAAGTAATATAAATATACAAAGGGCAACAATAATGAACCAGAGCCGAGAATACATGAACAAGACTCAAGAGTGTAACAATATGGCAATATGCATGCTACAGTACATGTGCAGGCTGAAATTATAAACATCAATGAACCAGAGGTTACAAATCAACTGCACCAAGTTAGTCAATATGATCAACGCAAACAGAGTTCAATATGACCGAAGTTTCGAACCAAAAATGAGGCTGCAGGTGTTTTCAAATCAAAACAGCGATGAAGACACAGAGATGTGCTACAGGATGGTCAGCCACCAAAGTGCACGGCAACTACAAACTGTAGAGCCGAAGTCACAAAAGAAATCAACGTCGTCAAATAAATTCAAACGACCAGAGTCCTCATGAACCAAGTCAAAAATCAAGTATGTGTAAAAATGGAAAAAGTGAAAAATCAAATCCAAATAAAATATGAAAGTAGCTGCATAACGATCAAGGAAGGATCGAACGGTTTCGTGCTAAAACCGTGACAGTGAAGTAAGGGAAAGATACGATATAAACAAGTCATAAATCATCTCAAACGTTCAAGCATTATCAAGCGGCAGAGAAAAAGTTTTGACGAATTCAAATAAAAAATATACGACGAAAATTTAGGAGTTCGACTCCTATAAATTGCAATCAACATCATCGGAAAACGATATCGAATTCAAGCATACAAACAGAAAAGCAAAAGGAGCAGAAATTACATACCAAGACCTTCTCGAATTCGATAAAATTCGAAGCAGTTGAAGAAAATAATAGAGACGATCGACTGACAGAAGAGGATCACTGAATCATCCATTCAATCATTCGAAGTTGGCTACTTCAGATTTCAACAAAACCCTAATTTGGATCAAAGGATGAAAGCCCTAATTGTGATCGAACAAAGAAGCCGCCATCATCTCAAAAGGAACGGGCCGCAAAATTATAAAAAAAAGAGGGGCCCTTTTTCCTTTGTTTATTATAAGGGTCTTTTAATTTTTAATTAGGGTTGTTTTTAATTTTAAATTGGTTTTAAATTTGTATTTCAATTTTAACCCGTTGTAATTTCTAGTCGTGTGGCTAGGGGACAAACTACGTGGTGTAGCCTAAGAATTCGCTACTCAGTGGCTGAGTTGTGGCAGGGTTTTGAGCGTAGAGTTAGGTTAGTCAGTAGCGGGTGTCGCGAATTTACGTGTGTAAGCATGTGACTACTTAATTTCTGGTAGAAACCTTGGAGGCAGCACGTAGGCAGGGTTTTGCCGAAGCTGGGTAAATTCTGTGTCGTTCTATTTCTGCATTTTATTCTGCTATTATTTGTGCTGCTATTATTTTGTGATCTGTGTTGAAATTATTCTAAAAGCTTCCGCAATTAATTTTTAAAATTAATACCGTTACCCTATTCACCCTCCTCTAGGGTGAAATCGATCCTACAAGTGGTATCAGAGCTAGGAATAGAAGTCGATTTTTGTTTTTAAAAAATTTGATTTTTTTCAAAAATCATTTTTTGTTTTAAAAAGTTGAATTTTTAAATTGGCTTCTTTTAATAATGCTTTTACTGAGGGTCAGTCCATAGTTAGACCATCAAAGTTCAATGGTGAATACGCCTACTGGAAAAATAGAATGAAACTTTTTCTAAAAACCATTGACGCTTGGAACATTGTTGAGACAGGATATAAAGCACAAACTATAATTGTAGATAATCGGGAAATAGATCAACTAATGGATCAATGGACAGAGCTAGAAAATAAATTACAAAATGCTAATGCTAGAGCGATGAATTCTATCATCTGTTCATTGGATCAATTTGAATTTAATCGTGTCTCACATTGTCTAACTGCGTAGGAAATATGGCACACACTAGAAGTGACTCACGAAGGAACATCTCAAGTCAAAGAATCTCACCTTGCCATGCTAAGCAGCGAATACGAGAATTTCATAATGGAAAAAGAAGAAAATGTAAGAGAGATGCATGGATGACTTTCCAATATCGTATACAAATCAAAAGCTCTTGGAAAATCATATACAGAGTTGGAGATAGTCCGAAAAATCCTCAGAGTCACTTCCACGAAGCCTTGAAGCCAAAGTGACTGCCATTCAAGAATCAAAAGATTTGAAACAAATAAAAGTCAAAGAACTCATCGGAAATCTCACCGCTTATGAGCTAGAAATGAAATTCAAGGAAGAGCGTGAAGGAGGTGATACTCGAAAGAAATCAATAGCTCTTAAAGGAACAACAGAAAGTGATAGTGATGATAATGATGACGGAGCAGCAGAATTGGAGCTGATAATAAAGAAAGTCAAAATGTGGAATTACAAATACGGAAATCCAGCTCTAAATCGAAAATTGAAAAGCAGAATAAATAAATATTGGACAATCCAGAAGAACAAAAGATCATCTGTCATAAGTGCAACCAACCCGGACACATCAAGCCTAATTGTCCTCAAAATCGACGCGACTTTGAAAAGAAATAAAAAAGGAGAAGTTTTGCAGCCATATGGAATACAAGTGATGAAGATAATCAAAGTTCTAACAGTGAGAATGAAAAAGCAGACATGTGTCTTCATGGTGAAATAACTGACAGTGATGATGACGAGCCAAGTGAGGTATCAAAACTTTCTGATTCAGAATTACTTATATATTTTCACGAAGTGAATGGCTGTTTTGAACGACTTACGGAGAAGTATGCCAAACTTGAATCACAAAAAGATACGTTGATAGATTTAAATAAACAACTTGACCAATTAGTTAAAACCAACCAAAGTAGGGTCCCTAAGTGTGATAAGTGTCCAACATTCGAAGAAGAAATCAAAAAATCATAAATTAATATAAAATCACTTGAAAATGAAATTCGGATTTTGAAAGAGAATGAAAATATTTGGAGAGAGAATCTATTAAAAAGTGCACACAATTGTTAAACGAAAATGAATCTCTCAAAATACAAGCCCAACAATTGTCAACAACTTTAAATAAATTTTCAAAAAGTGAAAAATCGTTGAATATGCTATTAGGGAAGCAAATTGTTAATACAGCTAGACAAGGACTTGGATATAATCAATCTGAAAATGTTGAAAGCGATATTAATCAAGAAAATTCTATACGCACAATTTGTAGAAAATATGGACACAATCACAATAATTATTGGTATAGACACAAACATGTGAAAACTATACCAATTTGGGTTCCAAAAGGCACAAATATAAAATCTCTCAAAGTTAAACAAATTTGGGTGCGAAAAGGAACATATATAAATAATTTTGGGTCTCCACAAAATTACTTTTCTAAATATTCTACCAGTAACAACCATGGACCTATAAAAACAAATAGGTCACAAAAATATTTTCCCATGTAGGTGTGGTGGCAGGCTAAGGAACAACAACAATGCTATCTGGATTCTGGCTGTTCCAGAAACACAATGGGCGACAAAGCAAAGTTCCTTAGCCTAGTACAAAGGTGACAGAATCACATTGGACAATAACAAAAAATATTGTAAAGGTAACACATGTAATGGTATATCTGTTTGAACGACATATTAAATGTGATATTCTACACAGTAATCTAAGTAAAATCAGCCAATATTGAAATGATGAAAAGATGATGATTTTGATTCTCACTTATTCAAAATTGTTGGCCAATTATATTCTTATGCCAAAAACACTATAAAAATCTCTAGATTCTTTGAATTACTTCATATATATTAGTTTGGATTAAAAATAGTGTTTTGTTGGATGATAATAAATTTGGTTTTAATACGGCTAACACTACATTCACGGTTTTTGATCATTTACACGGCTTCAATTCAAATTCAAGAGAATGTCATTTAAAACACTGTTAAAAAGTGAGTTTGAAATTTTTTGGTGCACACTTCATGGTCTGGTCTTTCAAATTCAATTAGTGATAATTTGGAGTGAAAGAGAAATTCAGATGCAGATCACACTGGTAATCTAGTTGATAGAAAACTTACTAGGTTAACCTGATTTTTAGTAACTGCATCGTATTTTCAAAAGAAAATATCTGCATATTTTTAAATACAAATAATTTTCAAATAGCAGAAATTTTTTCTTATATAACCCCTTCGAGAAAATCATTTTTGACCATATTTCAAAAATTGATTTTATAATTATTTTTGAATTTGATTTTAAATGACAATTTTGACTAGTCTAACTCCCTAATAATTATCGAAAAGATAAATAGTGATTGAAACAGTGATGAGTGTTGATATTTATCATACATTACTCAAGACAATATATTTAGAAAAATTTCTTTAGATATTCAAACAAGAGTTATAAAAACTTTTTGTTGGGTAAAGATTCCATGACCATTTCTATTTCTATCATATTTCTATCGACCATCGCTCTTCAAAAATTCAATATAGTTTGTCGATATGTGGTACTTTAAACCGGAATCATTCGCTTTTCATTTTATAAAATAAAATAAAATCCAAAGTATTCACTCTCATTTAAAATTCCTCACCGTTATGCATGGGTGAATTACTTGGAATTTTTTATGTGCTTCCATGCTCATTTAAAAGTCCTCACGGTTGTACATGAGTGGAACGCATATCAAAATTGATTTATTAAATAAACAAGTTGATTCTAATCCCATTTAAAAGTCCTCACGGTTATGCGTGATTAGAAGACACTTGAATTCATTTTTAAAATTAAATTAGAATACTACTAATCTCATTTAAAAGTCCTAACGGTCATGCATGATTAGTAGATATTCGAATTCCTGATATAAATGTACCACAAATCAACACAACTGTATGATTTTATATGAAGACATCATTTCCATTATTTCTAAAAGTGGAATATGCGCCTAACAATGGTAGATATGATTTTTGTTTGATTTTTTATTGAAGTTTAATATTTATTCAATTGAGTTTAAATCTTGAATTAATATCGATCACTTTATCTCTATTTTCTCTAACACTATTACTCTTTTGCTGATAACAAAAGGGAGAGAGAAAAGTTAAGATTTTGTCAAATAAAATCAAGCAAAGGTCAAATAATTTTCCATTTGCATCTAGGCTCATTTGCATATTTTTATTTGTATGCATATATGTAGGAGGAGCCTTGTGTAGAGAAGAAGCATTTAAATAGGGGGAGCAATTAGAGTATACCTATGATCAAATACATTTAACTTGTTCAAAATCTTAAATATATGTTTGTTATCATCAAAAGGGGGAGATTGTTGAATATGCGATTATATGATTTTTGTTTGATGATAATAAACATATATATATATTCGTGTAAATGTATTTGTTAATGTACTATTTTATTTTTTTCATAGATTAAATAAAAATTTGCTAAATAAAAATTAATAACACAGAATTCGAATTCAAACAGAAATTTTATTCGAACAAATATTTATTACAATTTTGAATAGTACAAATTCAAGCTCTCACTATACATATACAACTTTGATTACAGTACAAATTCAGTTGCATCACAATTTCACTTTTACATCTGACCTCACTACATACCACTCATTCACTCAACTCGTATTTTATCTTCAACTTTATTCCAATGTGAATCCGGCATCCGAGAAACCTGCAAAACTAATTTTTGATGCGGTAAAATTGAAAAGGAAATATTTTTTGCTGTATAAAATAAAAAAGTGAATTTTGAAAATATATTTGCCTGAGTTATTTGGGTTGTTCGTCATCATTTAATTTTGAAATCCATCATACACAGCTTGTGACATACACAGTGTATCATTGTATATGCCACAAGGTCGTGCACACCGATATGTACACTTGATAAATTTACAGGGACAGGTGAGCACAGGTCAAACCCAAAACGCCGGGTTCAACCCAAGTGCAATAACATAATGTCACAACTTTCAGCACAAGGTCAAATCCGAGCTACAAGCTGGATTCAACTCAGATGTAATTCGAAAAACAAATCCTAATGCAATAAAATGGTCAGAACATCATCAATGCAACATGACAATACAGCCTCAAGTGAAAATGCTCGATCAATATGAAAAAGGGTAATGGACAGGACAACTGCAAGTATCATACTCGAGAACAACTCAATTCAACTGTAATGCACAGTCCAACTAAAAGTCAACATGCTCACGAAAGACTGCACAAATTCAAGTAGGCACCAGACCACAAACAAAATGCAAAAGGTCAAGTCACTGACTCAACTTAACTGTAGCAACAAAGCACAAAGGGTCGAAAAACCAAGTTCAGTGAAACTCAAGTGTTCAATAATACAACTCGAAGCAATGCACCAAGTTCATATGTACAGCAAACAACACAAGTGCATAAAGGCAGTGAAATGATGACTGGAAGCACAGAACAACTCAACTGTGTATACATAAAAGAGTTGTGCCAAAACAAATGCCACAGTGAGAAACACCAATGATACAAGAGGGGTGAACATCAAAATGCAGACCGAACCAAGATATCAGCAACAACCAAATGAAGACAGCAACTAGTATAGCAGGGTCGAATAACCAAGTGCACCACTGGCCATACATCAAAGGCTCAGCAATCTAGCGACACAACAATGCTCAAAGACTCAGCAATGCTCAGTACACAAGTGACGCGGCAACAAAAAAACAAAGAACAAACCATACATGTGAACTCACATGAAGTCTGCAACTCAAACTGCAAGTCCAAACCAATGCACAGTGCAAACTAATGCACTAACCAAATTACACAGTCAGTTCAAACATGTATTAAAGAGCATGTGCAAGGGTCAAGCATGTGAAATATGCAAACAAACCAATGAATGTAACAGATATATGGTGATGCACAAGCAAGAATATGAATGCAAACAATACACGGGAGTGAAGCATGTACATGTGTAAACAACATCTACAAACTGGTTATGTACACAACAGACTCAAGAGCCAGAAGGAGATGCATCAGAATAATCATGGAAAATTCGAAGTAATATAAATATACAAAGGGCAACAACAATGAACCAGAGCCGAGAATACATGAACAAGACTCAAGACTGCAACTATATGGCAATATGCATGCTACAGTACATGTGCAGGCTGAAATTATAAACATCAATGAACCAGAGGTTACAAATCAACTGCACCAAGTTAGTCAATATGATCAAAGCAAACAGAGTTCAATATGACCGAAGTTTTGAACCAAAAATGAGGCCGCGGGTGTTTTCAAATCAAAACAGTGATGAAGACACAGAGATATGCTACAGGATGGTCAACGACCAAAGTGCACGACAACTACAAACTGTAGAGCCGAAGTCACAAAAGATATCAACGTCGTCAAATAAATTCAAACGACCAGAGTCCTCATGAACCAAGTCAGAAATCAAGTATGTGTAAAAATGGAAAATGTCAAAAATCAAATCCAAATAAAAATAGGAAAGTAGCTGCCGTAACGATCAAGGAAGGATCGAACGGTTTCAAGCTAAAACCGTGACAGTGAAGTAAGGGAAAGATACGATATGAACAAGTCATAAATCATCTTAAAAGTTCAAGCATTATCAAGCGGCAGAGCAAAAATTTTGACGAATTCAAATAAAAAATATACGACGAAAAATTAGGAGTTCGACTCCTATAAATTGCAATCAACATCATCGGCAAATGGTATCGAATTCAAGCATACAAACAGAAAAGCAAAAGGAGCAAAAATTACATACCAAGACCTTCTCGAATTCGATAAAATTCGAAGCAGTTGAAGAAAATAACAGAGACGATCGACTGACAGAAGAGGATCACTAAATCATCCATTCAATCATTCGAAGTCGGCTACTTCAGATTTCAACAAAACCCTAATTTGGATCGAAGGATGAAATCCCTAATTGTGATCGAACAAAGAAGCCGCCATCATCTCAAAAGGAACGGGCCGCAAAATTATAAAAAAGGGGCCGTTTTTCCTTTGTATATTATAAGGGTCTTTTAATTTTTAATTAGGGTTGTTTTTAATTTAAATTGGTTTTAAATTTGTATTTCAATTTTAACCCGTTGTAATTTCTGGTCGTGTGACTAGGGGACAAACTACGTGGCGTAGTTCGAGAATTCGCAACTCAGTGGCTGAGTTGTGGCAGGGTTTTGAGCGTATAGTTAGGTTAGTCACTAGCGGGTGTCGCGAGTTTACGTGTGTAAAGCGTGTGACTACTTAATTTCTAGTAGAAACCTTGGGGGCAACACGTAGGCAGGGTTTTGCCAAAGCTGGGTAAATTCTGTATCGTTCTATTTCAGCATTTTATTCTGCTATTATCTGTGCTGCTACTATTATGTGATCTGTGTTGAAATTATTCTAAAATCTTCCGCAATTAATTTTTAAAATTAATACTGTCACCCTATTCACCCCCTCCTCTAGGGTTAAATCGATTCTACAATCTCTTCTCTAGATCTTCAGTTTCTACCTCCTAATTGCAAATTAGAAAACTTAAATTTAATATATTTGACTTCAGAGGAATTGGAGAAGAAAGAAAAGTGACAGGGCTTTCATACCCATTAAGAGAAATAAAGGTTTAAAGGCTAGCCCTGCATGTTTATCTACAGAGAGCCAAAGCAACGTCGTCTGTTCGTCTAAAGCGATTGAAATCTAGCCGTTAAAATACAAGCAAAACACGTCACTTTTGACTTGTCTAGCCTTTTGTTTTTTACGTATTAATTTATTTCCTCTATTTTTAAACGTTATAAATTATTAAACGTTAACTTTTAACGTTTGCCTATTCATTCTAATTAATTTTCATCAATTGCAAATTTAATTCCCCTTATAGCACATGTTTATTTTGAAATTCAAACGTTGCTAATTAATGTAAATTAATTTCCTTTAATTGCTGATTTGATTAACATTGCCTACTAATGTTAATTAATTACTTCTAATTGTTGATGTCAATTAATTTCATTTATGATGTATGTCTATTTTTAAATTTAAATGTGCGTTAATTTAGGAATTTATACACGCATGTATTTATAAACAAATATATATACGCACATTTACACATATAATAATTTTTAATATGGAACTTCGAACATCATTAACTTTTTAATGCGACATTTGCTTGAGGCATATTATTTATGTAAATTAATCAAAAAATCACCACAAACACAATGGTATAAGTCTCGACGTCGTATTCTGACAATTCCAAAAATGCTCATTTTCACTGTTTATAATTATTTTTCTTATTTAATTATCTAAAAAATGTAGGATATTACAATCTTCGTATGTCGCTCTTGGCATATCTTGTAATAAACTGTAATTTATCTGAATGTAGCTTATGTATGGGATTATGTAATAAATTTAAAATGCAATTTATAATGAAATGAGAAATTTGTTTTAAATTAAATTTAAAAATTTTCATGGTCATGTGTTTCTGGTATATCAGTGTATCTAACATTACCGCATTTTGTCACCAAAAATTAATAACTATGAATGACTGTAGCATCCACAGTAGTTAGTTTTGGGCCTTCAAATGGGAGATGTTGCACTAGGCTTATATTGCCATATGATTGTGGATTTTGCTCTATGATTGTGGATTTTGCTCGATTGCCCGTTGAAGACGTATATTTCATCTAAACAAATAGGAAAAAGAATCTACATGTTGCAAATAACTAGGAAAAATGTGTACATAGAAATAAGCAATTTCCCACAAGAAGGCGTGCATTAACCACCACAAGATGATAGCCTGATTTTAATAAAGATATGTAAGAATGAGTTGAAAAGAAGTAAAGTCCAATAGAAAGGATAAATAAAATCCATTTCTAAGTCAAACCCCATTAGAAAGAATTTACTAGAATATTTTAAATTTTCTTAAAATATTGAAATGGCTTTAAAAAATTATTTAAAAATAAAACAACGCTATTATTAAAATTTGTTATTTTTGAAAAGTAAGTGCATACTAAATTATCTGCCAAATAAAATATACTTTAAAATTAGATTCTTGGACAAACTATAAAATTTAGGAAATTTTAATTAAATGAGCTATTTAGAAATTTCATGGTGAAACTAAAACTGGCTAGACAAAATTTCCAATTAAAGGGTTTTTAATAAAGGAGCCTTTCCTTTTTCCAATTAAAGGGATTTTGATAAAGGAGTATTTCCATTTGAAATAAATGGAAAAATAAACCGTGCCTTGGTTTGTTGATTTCCTTATTTCTGTAAGTTTAAAAGTTTTAGAATTCTTTTCAAGTGGTGGATAAATGGAAATGGTACTTGTTTTAAATGAGGCAAAGAGAATGGAAGGATAAGAACACTTGATAGTGAAAACAAGAGGAATATTCCCAAGTATGCAAAGTAAGGAGAAAAATGGCTGAAATAGATTTATACACAAAAATCAACTAGTTTCTTATTAATGAAAGAAAGCCCAACATCTTAGCAATAGGTGAATGCACTGTAATGGCCCATCGAAAAAAATGATCAAATAAAGATAAAAAGCTATACAAGGAGGAGCAATTTAAATAACATCAATTTAGGTAGGACTTTAAATAGTAGCAATATTAGGAAATTTAAATAGAAACAACAATGAGAATTTGTATTAAAATAATGTTAGTAATTTAATTAGTAATGATATAAGAAATTAAAACAAAGGAAAAATGAAGAGTTTCCATAAATATGTGCAACAATTGCACATATATTTTAAAAGTCCCCCTCATATGCTATTAGAGTCTTCGGTAAGGTTGAGGGTGGAAATAACATGAGTATTAGGAAAATAACAGAACGAAAGTTGTCCTTATCACTCCCGATTTTATTGTTAAAAGTTATAAAAGATGATTTAGAAACACTATAACAGTGCATTTTTGATTAATGGTTTGGTATAATAATTGAGTTTTTAAAGACAAAACTTAATAAATGTTTGAGTTAATAATCATACTTTTCAAGAAGTAGTCTTTATTGTAAAAAGTATTTAAAGGAAAAATTGATTGATGACCATTCGTACGATAAGACTTGACTATTCCTATTTGAAAAGAAGGAAACAATATGTTGTTTATAAGTATCTTTTTGAATTAAATTGCTAATATTGACTTTTGAACTCAATAAATAAACTTGTTTCATAAATCCTAAAATATAGTTTTAAAAGTTACGACACATAATATTAAAGCTGGTTAAAATAAGGAGTTTTTCACAGCTCCTTTTGGAAATCAAGCAATTTTTGAATTTAATAAAAAGTTTCTAAATTTACATTTTCAAAGATAAAATTTGGAATAAGTAATTCATGACTGTGAATTTTAATAATTTTATAAAATGTAGTGAAAATAAAACTAACATTAATATGGAGTAAATGAGGACGACTACCTAAGTAAGACAGAGAAAAAGTTAAGGTTAGAAATAAAATAGCTATGAATGGCCTAGAGTAGCAACAATGAATCCCCATTGAATATAAGAAATATTGGAATGAAACTAGGAATTTTTTATTTGAAATTGTGTGAAAGTCATAAGAAGAACCCGCGAAGGAATAAGGAATGGAATCAAAGTATACTTTTATGAGTTCTAGAGTATATTTGCATGAAAGATCAATGACGAAGAAAATATATATCAAAATTTATGAATGCTATGAATAGATTTGGATTAAAAGAAGATGGTAATATAATTGGAGAAGAGGATAATTAGATGGCGAACACATATAGATGACATGGGTTGACTAAGGATTAAGGAAGGCAAGATAGGTAATAGGAAAGTTATTTCACCAAGTCAATTACCTGATGAGTTATTTGAAATGTGCATAGTCTATATTTCTTACCCACTGTAGTGTGAAGATGCACAGTTTATCTTATAATTGGTTGTAATAATTGAATTAATGGATGGACCTTATCTATTAGAAACGAAAAATGTAAGTTGTCGTGTGGGTTATAGTAGAATGACATACTAAAAATGTCCTTTTTATTTGGGTAAAAAGTGATAGAGCCACAACATCATTAATACCAGTTGATGGTGAAGGGCAACTTCCAACAACTGTTTCTTTTAGGTTAATCGCTAGTTTTATCTTTTCGAGTATTGAAAATGAATACGATGTGCTCCTATTTTATGACCATCTTTTGGACGAGCTTTGACTGCTATATATGTTGGAAAATAGTACAAATTAGAAAATCTCATAAGGACACTTAACCAGCGATGAATGTAAAGCAAGGCCAGAAGTTTATAAAATTAATTAAGAAATTAATTAAATTAGCAAGTAAAAATAAAGAATGCTTAAATCCTAAAAACTTTAGAATTTTGGGCCAAATAAATTTAGCAAGTAAAGGACATAGAAGGGTTGTTATGAAACCCGTGGGTCTCTATTCCTATGCCTTAAAAGCTAAAATTTATAAATATACTTATGTATTGTTTGTTGGTCTGAAATAAAATAAAATATTTTCAAAATTTAACATTAACCGTGTAATGCTAGGGTCAACCATATGCATTAACTCATTGACTGAATCCCGATTATGTTAAGATGTAGCTTGATTTATTTTAGAGATGTAAAGATAAATGCTCTTAAAAATTATATTAAAAAAAGAGTTTTAAAATTTATATTCTACTTTACGAAGTTAATTGAAAAGGGTAAAAAGATTTTTGAATGGAAAATGAAAAAAATTCTGATTTTCAAATGCCACACGCTAATCGCAGGAAGGATCGATGTGTTAGTGAATATGAACCTTACTATTTAGTAATTGTGATAATATATAAAACATGAATTACATAAAGAGAAAAAGTTACTTAGCTTTGAAATTTCTATTTCTATACCTTATTAGTAGTAAATAAAACTTGTTTTTAAATTTAGAAGTAAACCCCTTTATGCGAGTTATACTTGGAAAAAATTGGAAAAGATTTGGAGGAAAAAGAGAAAGTTTCAAGGTATAATGGAATTGGTGCATAAAAGAAGGGTGGAAATATAAATTTCTCCACCTAAATTTCTTTTTCGACAAAAAATTATAAATTTAGGAAATCTAGATTTTTAGTATTTTATATTTTAGAAATTATATGTTTGGTATTGGATGGTTTGAATTGGATGCAAAATTGGTTAAACCATACTCATATTTGTAGGAGTGTGGAAGTCATTGTATAATTTTGGTTTTTGAAAACTTGCATACATATTGAACTAGCAATATATATAGGTTGTTTATACCTTGTTTTCAAAATTGTTTTAAAGAATGCATTCATATAAGAAGCGCCAATTTTGTATTATTCGGTGTATATATCATGTGTGTTGTGATACACAATACACTTGTACATAATTGGCTGCAAAATTAGTTGTCCAATAATCGGTTTGATAGTTCAGAATAGCTACAAGCTATGTTATATGATTTAGGCCTTGAAAAATTTCAAGGACAAAATTCTTTTAAGGAGGAGAATGTAACACTCAGCAAATTAAACAGTAATTAATTAAAAAGAATTAATAAATAATGTATCAAGCTCAAAATTATAATATTATTAAACGTCAGAATTTGGCTGTGAAACTTGCACCATTGTATTCATAGCAATCTTCTAAGCAACTTTCATAGATAAAGCTTCACGGTCGGAGTTCGAACGAAGAAGTTATCAAAGTCTAAAGATTTTGAATCAAAAATAATTCATAATGACATAAAATAATAAATATTAGTAAAAAGTTAACGTTAATAATGCTAAGGAATTAATCGTTGAAACCTATTGGTTGACTGCCTGCTAAGTTAAGGCCGATGAGGATTAAAACTCGGCCTAACGACTCGAATTTAATAATTAATAATCTAACATAAGGAATTGATTCGAGCATCAATAAATATAGGTCTGACCCCTCACTTTTCTTATCATATTTTCTGAATTGAGCAGTAGAGCTCTGGCATTTTCCTTTTCCCCTATTTTTAGAAACTTATAAAAAATATATATTATATATATCTGGATATGTATGTATATATAGGAGAAGGGTATAAAATAAAAGAGAAGAACCGAAGGAGTGAATCAATTCTACGAAAAAGGTAAATTCTTGATTTATAGACTTAGATTCCGCTTAGCTAAATCTCCTGTGGGATATGATATTATAATGGATATATATAAATATTTTAGGTTGAAAAGAAAATAGAGTGAAGTAAGAAGAATGGATTCGGATCTGGAGATTTAAAAGCCATAAGGTGAGTAGGAAATTAGGTGATTTACATAATAATACCTTTATATCACTAAAATTGTTTTTTCATTATGCCTATGTGAAAACTATTGAATTATAAATTTGAATAAATGAATCTAACTTGAAATCCTTGCCTACATATTCAAAAACTATGTACTTTGATGAAATGATATATATACCCTAGATCTAGAAGTTGGGAGAATAGTCCCCAAGATTTATGAAATGTAATATTGAAAGAATTGTGTAGTTAATTCCACATTTCTGTTATTAAGGTTGTAAATTGTTATACTTGATAACCAATAACTGGAGATGATTTAATTTGATTTTGAATTTAAATTTCCATGTTTTAATTCATTGGAACTGTGGAATTTACAATCGAGTTGTATTGATTGCCATGTGAATTTCCATAAACTGTTCAATTTCATAGTTATATATGAAAAATGCATCATTTGAAATAATGAGGGATATTCCAAAGGAAAGAGATGTGCAAAGTAGGGATGTTTTCTGCAGTATACACTGTCTATTTCAATAAAGTTAAAAAGAGATAATTCCTTGTAATTGCAAACACAGCACAATCCCACTTGTGGTGATATATGAAGAGTTGCAATTTTAACATTCCATTCTTAAGAAGGATACGATTCTAATACATTAAAACGTAAAGATAAGTATTTCTAGGAAATTCACATATAAATGTACTTCCAGAAATCCTTGAATGTAAAAACTAAAAAGTTATAAATAAAAAATATAAACCGTTTACCAATTACATATATATATATATAAAAAGTATAGGTTTAAAAAATAAATAAATAAACGTCACTTATCATATTAACTACAAATAAAATGCTAAAATCAAAATAATGCAACAAATTAAGAAGTTAATGGGAAGTTACAATAATTAAGCCAATATGGATACAAATCCATTTAATGAAATTACAAAGGCCAAATATGGAAATGGTGGGGAAACTAAATAGGTATGATAAATTAATTCTAAAACATATAAATAAATATCATTATAGTTGTCCAATTTGAATATAAAAGACCATTTATAAAGGGCATTACTTAGAGGTGAAAGAAGCAATAAATGAAAATAACATTAGCGAAGTAAGAAGTTAAAGAAGGTAAGCATATAAAATAAAAGGGAAGTTCGTAGAATGTAAATAAATGAATACTAATAAATGAACTTAGAAGGCATAATAATTTCTATAGTTGAAAGTATATGTCCTCAATAATACATTTACGATGGGTGTGAATTAGTAGGCCTAGTCCAATATGTAAGTTAATTATAAATGCTTGATTTAGTATGGGTTGAGATGCGAGGTTGGTAGTGTTACACAACAGAAGTCTGCCCTTTGCAATGGGCGACTAGTAGTTGTGTATATGTCCCACTGATGTAGGATATTTTCAGCTATAGGACCTGTGGGGATATACATTCACGTATGGGGTTGAGGTATTAAGAGGCTGATTTAGAGTCTGCCTCCTCCCTAATAAGAAATATTAAATAACTATCGAAGATTCTTTAAACGATGTGGGTAAACCCAGGACTGGCCTGCTACGGGTGGAGGTATTAAATGGTTGCCGTAGGGTCTGCCATTTTCCCATTTGAGAAGTATTAAGTGGCCTATGCGATTTCTTATGATATCAGCTAGGAAGTACTAAGGAGGGTTCAAGTTGGGTCTAGATATTAAATGGCGGGGATCTTCCTAGGGCCTTGGAATTAAATGGCCGAGGTCTGCTTATTTCCCATTTAAAAGTCTTCAGTTACCTAGGTACTTACTCTAACATCGTTAAGATATAGTTGAACCCTATATGCCACTTAAATGAAAATTAATTGACATAAACTAGTTTTATGGATAAAATATGTGCTTTACTACTCACGAGAACATTGTTCTAACCCCCTCCTTATTACAACCCCTTGAAAGATTTAGAGGAACGTGATTCAAGTCCAAGACGGAGACACTAAATGATAGGTCTTCTTATTCATGTTCTATACCGACAAGGCGATTAGATATCCAAGGAATAATATTGGTTCTGAGATAGTACCCTTAGTCGGTATATATGTTCTATTATATTTTATTATTCCATCGTGAGTTCTTATAGATAGCTTTCTCATGTACTTATGTTTATTATAAGTTACCAACACCAACGATCTATACCGTAATGGACATCGGATTTTGATTTAGTCAAAAATCGAGCCCTTTAAGGTGCAGGTTTTCACATGCGACATGATTTTTGTGAAGGTTTTTCTACATAGACATGTTATGAGGTTTAGTAGTTTGAGAAAGTTGGCACCATGGTTTGTAAGGCCTTTTTCGATTTGGGAAAGAGTAGGGAAGTTAGTTATAGAGTGGGGCTTTATAAACAGTTGGTGGTGGTTCACAATGTTTACCATAAGTCCCACTTGCGGAAATGTTTACGTAATTCCGCTATAATGGTCAAGACGGATCAGTTAGAATAGGTTAAGGTGGAAAGAGAGTCACTTATTTTTCATGCACCCACCTGCATTATTGTGCATGAGGCAAAGGAATCAATAATAAAATTATTAGCCCAGTTAGTGTTAAATTGGTAGATGATCTGGCTGAGAGAACATTTGAGTCAAAGAATAAAATTAGAGCTTCCCGTCCCTCACTATTTTCGGTACATTTTCCCTATTTTTTGTTTAGCTAAACTAGGAAATGGGATGGTGTGGTATGCTTTGTTGTGTGACTTATGTTACTGCATCACTTGATTTATCATACATCATGTTGCATACATATAGAGATTATCGGTATACTTAAGGATGTTTTGCATCCACGCCAATGTTCCATGATCTTGCATTAACATAGAAGTTTCATTAATATTATGCATTATTTACATGCCATATTCATGACTCATGTTGGTTTGATGGATGAATGTTATTCATTTGCATCTGTTTGACTATGGTTATGTGTTGTATATTTACATTATTCTTTTTCCATTGCTACATGTTGCTACCTAGATTTAGATTATAGTGGATATCTTTATGGATATCATACCTTATCGCTAGAAATTTTAGAAAACATTTATGTTTGATATAGATTGTTTGGATGCTTTGTTTGGCGTGGTTTGAGTGTATGTATTGCATATACACATGGTTGCTAGAGTATAGTAGAGTCCATGTATTGCATTTTTTGGTCTCTTGGAATTTCAAAGCTGAAATTCTTTTAAGAGGGGAGATTTTAACACCCCATGATTTCAATAAAAATAAATTATATTTTGATAAAGGGCATTTTAAGTAATTTTACATACAGCTGAAAATTTGAAATTTCACAAACGAAGGAATTTGGGATATCTAACTTTTCAATTGCGTCAAGAGAATATTTCTGACCCAAATTCATGTATAAAATGTTGAAAACGGATACGTGTGAAGGAAATATGAATTATTACTATAATGTGCATTATGGAGTGAAACGGGTTAAGTCCATATGGGGATATGGGTAATTTTATAGGTTTTGTGCCTATCTAAAAGTTCTTTCTAATCCTAATTCACCTCATCTCTCATTTCCTTCCACTTAATAGTCATCGCTTATTTAGTCTTCATATTTTCTTCTTCTTCCTCCTCAAACCCTAAAACAATTCCTTCAAATAAATTAGAATCCAAACTTCAACAAACAAAAGAAAATCAAATTGAATAAAAGAAGAATCAAATCAACAATGTGCAAGTTAGGGAGGAGGAGGAAGAAACACAAATCAAGTCAGATTAAAGGAGAGGTTTCTTCGAACAGTGTCCCAAGGTAAATGGATTTATCTACAACATGACTATGATGTAAATAAGTGACAAATTTCAATTATATATCTATTTATAGATCAAAAAATGTTTATTAAATTTAAATGATGATTATATATATATGAATTGAAATAATTGGAGAATCCTGGGTATGATTTGATGATATAATAGTGAACTTGGAAGGAGGGCGTAATGTGCTGAAATCACCTTTAAAACTTAGTAGATTTGTTGTTACGTAATAGTTATTAATTGGTTTTAGATTAAAAATTTCAATACACCCTTTCAAGATAATCTAAACCCGACTAATCAACTTTGAATAGAATATGGAGAATGAACTATTAGAAAATCATGTACAATCAATATAGTGAACTATATAGTAAGTTTAAAGGTGAATAACATCAGAATAGTTAGTGGATACTCATCTAAATGCTAAATAATATGAAATCAAAAGTCGTGATCAAGGCTGGAAAGAAGAAATAAAGATAAACATCAAAAAGGGACAAAATATGACTAGGTCGGACATCTGAATTGAGGAGCCTGACGTTTGAAATTTTAACTGGATGAAACAGAAAGGAAAATTTTAAAATCTGAATAGGTTCAGTTGTTTGAAAATAAAGTTAGACGTTAGATAGGTACAATCAGACATCTTAATTTAAATTAAAATATCTAGTTGCGTGAATGTATTTTTAGTATAGGGATTCAAATGTTTTAAATGTAAGATCAAATGTCTAAAATATGCTCAGACGTCTTAGTCACATGATCAGACTTTTGATTTACTGAAGCAAGCCCAAGTTGAAGTTGGACCTGGTGTAGGCCTAATAGAATGGTTTGAGGAAACCTGTTTCCACTTCCTTTACTTTCGAGAGTTCACATAATTGTGTAACTTGATGGATTTGTTTCAAACATGGTGATGTACCTAGGTTCAAATTCCATGATGCTGTATAATGTCATACTTAACGTGACATGTGATATTATTGCAATTACATGCTTCGGAGCATACAGGCACTAACAAGGATGATACTCAATGCTTTAGGGGCAAGATGGGCTTAGGAATTTTGAAGTGAACTCGACATTGTGCATAGAAAATGGGATACAAGCACTAGCGAGGACGTTACTCAATGCTTTAAGTGAAAGACGGGCTCAGACATTGTGAGGTATACTTGGTATTATGCATAGATACAAGCACTAACAAGGAGGTCACTCGTTGCTTTAGGGGCAAGATGGGCTTAGACATTTTGAGGTATACTCAGTGTTGTACATAGAAAATAGGATACGAGCACTAGCGAGGAGGTTACTCAATGCTTTATGGGCAAGATTAGCCTAGGAACTGCGAGGTATATTTAGTATGATGCATAAGAGGTATGACACATTGACCATCAGAGTTCTATACTCGATGTCTTAAAAGACAAGTGTACCATTGAGATTGTGTACTGGTGTGTACCTTAGGTAGTTTACATTTGTGATTGTCTTCTCAATGCATATCGAGATGGTTTGTCATTGAGAATGTTTACCTAGTGTAAGTTAGATGTGTTAAGGGTTGCTACACCATATTGTGCAGATTTACTAGTTCCTTATATGATGTACATGCACACACATGAACATCCTTAGGTTTTATAGGTTGTAAATGGCAATTTAATTACTTATTGACACTAGACCACTAGTGATATAATTCACTCACCAAACCTTGTCTGATCCCCTCCATTTCTCCCTCTTTGTATCTATTACAAGAGGACAGGGCAATAGGTGAGATAACTAGGATAAGATGTGCAGAAAATGTGACCAGGCACTTGGAGATATATTTACAGTCATTTTCCTATGTATCTTATTATATGTATCAATCGAACTTGTATTGTATTCCTATTTAGAGAGTCTTTGTAAGGCACTTCCTGTATTGAACATGGCTATTATTGAAACAATATAATTTGATTTATTTAATAATTGTATTTTGTTCCTTTCACCGTAAGATCTGAAAGTATAGAATATATAAAAATTATATTTGTCTTTCTATCATATAAACCACAAAAATTGTAACGACCCGTAATTTTCGATAATTAAAAAATTTGTTAATTTAATAGGATGTTGTGATTTAAAGTGGGAAGAATTAAAAATTTGTGATAATAATAAGAATATAACTGGAATAAAAGTGTAATACTATCAGTTAAGGTAATTGATTACTACTTTAACTGTAAATTTTAATTGATTGGAATGATTAAAAGATTACAATTGATATAGATTGTAAATAAATGATAGTAAAGTATGCATTAATGGGAATTGGATTAAAAGAGCAATTAATAAATTAAGTATTGATTAATTAATAGAATATTGTGTAATAAATGGAAATTGAATGAAATTGTGTAATGAGGGTGGTTATAATATTTTCTTGTAATTAATAAACCTACAAATGTTATTGAAAGGTGAAAATGGTGATAATTGTTATTTGTTACCAATTTAATAAATCAAATGCAATAAAATGTAAATAAGTGTTACAGTAATGTAAGTTAATACGATAACTGCAAATTTTGAATATATAAAATATATGGAAATGTTAATTTTATTTACACGACAATAATTTATGAAATTAAAAGAACGAATCCAAGATAAATAAATTCATTGGGATTTAAATTATAATTAATGTGTAAAATTGACAAAATTCAATGTAATGGAAATATAGTTGTTAATACGAATAAAAGATGGAATTTAGAGCATACTAATGAAATAAGGTATAAAAAATATGACTATGTTATATGAGTAATAATTGATTGATTATAAAGATTGAAACCAAATTAAATCAATTTATTGGAATTAATTATAATTAATTATAATTAATTGGATTTAATTTCAATTGAAATTGAATACCATAATTAGTGAAATAATTAACCTTGAAATTTTTGTAAACATGATTTAAATTATTGTAAATTTTTAAGAAATCAAAAATGGTTAAATTTGTTAATCATAGGATTGAAATTGAAAATTTGATTTAATTAATTTAATATTAGTTTATTTAATTAATGTAAAAATAGCCATTTTGGCAACTATCTAGGGTTTCAGTGAAAACCAGTTTCATCGAATCCGTAACAGTGAATTATTAAGGGATTTCAAGTTTCGTAGCGATCAGACTTGTCGTTAGATCGTACCGGCTCGAAATGCCTAGAAATTAATTTAATTAAAATCAAACTGAAATAAGCTGATTTTCATAACTTCTTCGTGCGATGGAATTTGGATTTGAAACCCGTTCTATTGATTTTTAAAATATTGAAAACATCTATTTTCGTAAACGGGTTGACCCATTTTCGTTTCGGAGTAAGAACGGGCTTTTGGGTCATTTATTGTTCAACGTGTAAATCAATCTTGTCCATTTATTCTATTTTTCAGCTTTGCCTATAAATACCTATTATAAACCCTAGCTACTTCTTATTTTCATTTGTCTGTACATATATTTCCTTATCTACTCCTCATTCCATTGGCAAACAAACCAAAACCAAAAACCCTCAATTCAATGTCAAATTCAATTCCAAAATTTAAACTCCTCAAAATATATCGTATCATATATGGATTTGAAGCTCTCGACGAGCGCAAGTCAATTCTACTATTATTTTTTCGATTGGATTTTCTATCTCGCCAGAACTGGGTGAATTAGTCTCGGCCGCTCTTTGCGCGTCAGTCAACCTTGTCTGATCGTTGATTTGATTCGTAGGTATTATTAGTGGACCGAGGGGACTTCATCAGTGTTGTAATGACCCGTAATTTTAATGGTTTTAATGATATATTTAACTGAAATTTTATGGAATTTTAAATAATTGAATTTGGAAATAAAAATTTGATATATGAAATACGTCCATTTAAACATAGCAAATGATAAATTTTCATCAGATAATATTGAAATTTATTTTCTTGTGTAAATTCTATTTAAATTTAAATCAGTTAATATTAGACGATAATAAAATGTTTCTAAAACTGAATATTTTTATATAATAAACTTGTAAATCAACTTCTGAGTGAGACATAATATTTCGTTTCGTCTAATTTGGGATGCTATTGCCCTGTCTATCTTAGTTCCGATTTTAGCAGTCGTACCGAATATCGACTTTTGAAAGGACGGTCACCACTGATATCTGTGAACCATTTGATCGTCTCGTCGTGCTGATCTCCGTAGTTTATTCATTTGTGTGTTTTGTAGTCCGGGAAAAAGCAAAATCTACAGAACTATCTCCGTATCGTTTCCGCAATTTGGCTTTTGGATATCCCGTATTTGTTTGTCCATCAGGTAATACAAATAACCATATAACAATTGATATTCAAGATTTCAACAGTCATGACTTTTGGTTTTTATTTTTTTCATAAATTTTCTGGTTTGTTTTTTCAACGACCTTTCATTTGAATGAAAATTTATATTTGTATATTTACTCCCTGAAGCCAACCATCCTCCCCTCGTTTTCTTTTTCTTCTTGTTTTACCTCATTCTCCTTTCTTTTGCATAGAAGCTCCTCCCCTTCCCTCTCCATCATTCATCCCCACCATTCGCCGAACCACTTAGTCATCCACACGACCACCTTCCCCTCTGCTCAGACAACCCATCACCGAAACCCACACCTTGAACCCATCTGCAACCTCTGCCTCTCCACCTGACCCCGCTAATCATGCACAGCCGAGCACACGTATAGTCGAGCACGTCAACTCGTTTATCCCAAGGACGGCTCTTCGCCTTCTCTCCCTTGATCATCCGACCTACATGCGTCTATTTTGGATGAGAGAAGCCACATTTTGCTATATTTGAAGTTTTAAAAGTGTATATATAAGCTCTGTTGTTATATATATATATATTCCAATCTGAATGCTATTTTGTTTCCTTGTCTTATATTTTATAGATGTATATGTTCCGTTTTATATAAAAAGTTATATAAGTTTATTTATTTTATTGTAAATATATTAGTTTATATATTGCAGTATGTTATATATATATATATATTCTATATCCATGTATACTTGTGTATATCTTTGACTTTTAGTCTTATATATATTAGTTTACTGTAAATATTGTTTTATTAATATGTATGTATAAGTTATATGTTAGTATATATTCGTATACAAGCTGCTTTGTTTTCTTTTGTTTATATCTTACTGTTTAAAATATGCGAGTAAATAGTCTGGTTTACAATATTATAGTACTTTATATATGTTGTTTGTATATATCGATGACGGTATTTGTCTGAAGGATGGATAAGTGTATATATGAAACTGTATGGTTATATATATAAGTAAGTTTATATGTGTTATATGTTATTATTGTTATTTGTTATTATATATGGGTTTTATAAGCTATGTGCTGCTAATATGAAGGATCGTATATTATATTATATTGTAATATATATTTGTCTGTAAGTTATTTTGAGTAGCGTGAGTGTATGTTCAGTCTACATGTATATGCATTTATTTCCAAAATTGTAGAGGTAAATATATGTAATATATATAAGTAATTTTATATATATCAGCTTTTATATTTGTTAGATATATTGTTAATTTCAAAGTATATATAAAGTATATACATAGGAAAGTTATATATCACCTTATATATTAATTATATATATGTGTATTGTTGATTTCAAAGGATATATATAGTTTATATAAGATCTGCTATATGAAATGTATATAAGTTTATATTTTTATGTGAGTAATAGGTTTATATAAATTGACCTATAAAATATAAGTTATGTATATATATTTAATTTAATATGTGTTTGAAATTTGGAATATGGTTTTTATATAAAGAGTTACGCATAGTTATATATATACAAGTTCACATGAGTTTGGATTCTTAATATGTATATAGATTTTGTTTTATTGGGGTTAATGTTAAATTAGTGATTTAAAATATATATGTATATGTATATATCCTATTTTAAATATATGTTGAAAATTTTGGTTTTAGAAAAAATTATAACATATACTTGTTTCAAATTATATCAAGATGGTTCTGATTCATTTTCATCAATTCCTCTTTATCAGCTTTGCTCGCCGAATTCGTGCCAATCTTGCTTTGTTTTGGAATTCATGCTTGGACTCGTAATTCATCTCATTTGCGTTCTTCTCTAGCCTCAAAAGGTGAGCAATTACTCACGATTAACGTTCTTATATTTATTAAATTTTAATTCAATTGAAACGGCAATTGAAATATGTTGCTGTTAGTTATTTAAATTGCTATATATATGCTATTATCTGTATCTATTCACCTGAGACATCTGACACCATGATATGTTATTTATGTTTTAATTATTATTGATGATATATGCCTATTATTGAAATGTTATATTATATTCATAATAGTTTTCACTCTACAAGTTCCCTGTTAGTATAGAATTCCCCATCGGTTCAAATGATACATACCCGAACGGTATTTTAGAATAGGAGAAAATCGTTATGTGTTGAAATGATAAACCCAAGCGATTTTCATTTAACTGAATTTGGGATTGCAGGTTGAAAAGATATATATCCATAGATATTTAAATTACGGATTGAAATGAAAACTATCCACATCATTTGACCATATGATAGAAAATTATATACAGACACCATTGGTTTATATATATATATATATATATATATATATTGGAAAATGATTTTCAAAGTTTTGAAAAGAAATAGATTTACATAAATATTGATTTTAAGATATTATATATAAATGTGTTTTTATAAAGGTTTAAATTTTAAATTTCTAAAATTAGATGTTTTGAAAATTTTATAATTATAAGTTAGTTTTGAAATTATAAATTTTAAGAATTTACTTATAATTTTACTATTTCAAAATATATAAAATAAGCTTAATATAAAATAAATTTAAGTAATAAGATTTGATTTAATAAAGTTTGATTTAATTAGTATGTAATATGTTTTAGTTATTATTTAAATTATATTTTAAAGGTAGATTTTATATAATTGGAGAGATAAATTTAAATGGATCTGAAACTTATTGGATTTGAGATCTTAAAGATTGACTTTATAAATTGATTTTGATTTAAATGATTAAATGAATAGTTCAATTTAAATAAATTGAAGGGAATGTTTGGTTTATTTAAATTGTAATTTAAGGTTTATTTAAATGATTATTGGATTGATTAAATAATGGTAAAATTTAATTTGAATTATAAATGAATTTATCAAAATGAGTTATTATAAATGTTTGAATATTTATAGCTTTGAAATCTATTGAAACTGAAATGGTTATTTTGTAGCTTCAAATCTATATTTGAAATCGATATAAAATGGTTTATTGAGATTTGAATTGAATTGAAATGGAAGAACTGAGATTTGATTTAAATGGGATTTTGGAATTTGAGTTAATTCGAATAAATTTTTGAACTTTAAGGAAACTATTTGTATTATATGAAGTATTTTAATATATATAAACTATTTTTAATACAAACTATTTTAATACTAATTACTTTAATATAAATTACTTAATTTATAACTATTTTATATACAAATTATTTTATTATATCTACAACTTTTAATATCTAAACTGTTTAAGTAGGTAGTATTACGATTTCCAAAGTTATTATTTTAAAGTATTATGAGTTCCAAAGTTATGATTTAAAAGACTTATGATTTCGAAAGTGTTGTAATTTTGGAAAGTGTTATGATTTTGGAAATGAATATCATTTTAAGTGAGACATGATATCGTATTGATATGGTTTTGAAATAGATATGATATTTTAAAATGACCACGATATTCTAATAACGTTTTCTTGTTAAAGAGACCGGGATCAGTTATTGTCATACTCTCTGCTAATGCCAAAAACCATTTTAACAACCATGTACGCGGTGGAGATTCCAAAATGAAGAAGAATGGTGGTGACGGTTCTATATGAGGTTTATAAGTGGACCTGACTCTTGTGAGTTAGCTTAAGGTGGCTAAAACAGGAGCAATTGACGGGCCAAGTGAGGTAGCTCCTCCGATCGGATGCACTTCTTCGATACCATTCTATTACTTTGTGATTGATTAGGTGCACGTTCGGATTTTTGGGAGTATGGATCGAGGAGGGCGATAGCTGCGGCTATGCGTTACCATCAGCCCGGAAGTGTAATTGGTATATCTACCCTGGCATTGCCTAGTTGTGCCGTGTCACCTACCTTATCGAGACCACTACGAATTTATTTTGTACCATGCCTATGGAGTTCCCTCTGACGACGCTCAGTATAGGGGAGATTACGGTATTATATAGACTATGAGAATATATAAAATGTGTTAAGGGGGATATGAGTAACGCCTTAACCCTATTTTAATAGTTTACTTTATAAAAGACTTATTATAATGGCATATTGTACTACATAGTAGATAGTTCTACGGATCCTTAGAGGATGGATATCCCAAACTTCCTTTAAGTTACTTGTATTTTGGTTGATATTTCACTTGAGTTGGATTTGTTGATATAAAAATGTTAATACTGACTCAAGTGTTTTGTGTTTTACTTTATGCTCGGGTCAGACTGAGTGTCACAGCATTTGAGACTTATCTATGGAGTTCGGAGCTTCGCTTAGAGATCCAGCTATCTATTCATCTTTCAGTTATTCGGTTGACTCCAGTGATATTCATATTTTTGTCATTTGACTATTGTATTGAGACTTCTATATATTCGAGATTTCTTATTTTAACTCTATTATATATGTAGTAGCTTCATCAACTACTATTCATTTGTTTCCGCTGCTTATTGTTATATTACTCTGTGTTTGTGATTCTGTGACTTATTTATTTACTGTATATGCTGAGTTTTTCCACATATAAATTAATAATCAGATATTTTGAGCAATTCAAGTCAGACATGTGTGGATGCGAATGGTTGAAAATATCAGGATGTTACAGTTGGTATCAGAGCTCTGATTCTAGGTAAAACTTAGCATATGTAGTAGAATTAATTACGGAATCATGTTCAACCGAGCTTGAGTTCCTTCTTCTTTGATTCGAATTTCCTTTGAATTTTGAAACTTCCTCCTTCGTTCTGGAATCCATTCTTGTATCTCCCTATTCATATTTTCTTGGTTCTGGAGCATCCTATAGTTCCGTTATATAATTTGTGAAGGGGCGAAACTAATTTACAACAGACATCGATTCATCGACTGTATCATTGATTTAGATGCTGCTATCTCTTGCTATGCCCGGAATCTATTGTCTTGTGATCGGATGTCGATTTATTTCAAAATTCTGTGTCGATCTTATTTTTCAAGTCACAGTTGACCCGTTTAAGGTCGTCTACGATTAACATTAGTCTATCCATCTTTCTATTTTGTTATTTAATCATCTTATCTTCATTTCGAGCTTATCTTCTGGTTATAATTCTTTTGATTTGAGTCCCTTGTATTTGAATATCTATCCTTATTTGAAATCCATCATTGAATCTTCGAGTGATGGTGTGTATTTGTAATTAATATTAAAATATTTTATAGTGTGTTGTTTGAGTTGTTGATGTCGATTGGGTTTCGATCGAGTCGTCATATCAATGCGATCGAAACATTTGAGCAGAGCAAACTGACACAATAAGTTTGTATAATATGGAAGTTTATTTTCTTATGTAAATTCTATTTAAATTTAAATTAGTTAATATTAGATGATAATATAATGTTTCTAAAACCTGAATATTTTTATATAATAAACTTGTAAAACATCTTCTGAGTGAGACGTCATATTTCGTTTCATCAAACTTGGAACACTATTGTCCTATCTTAATTCCAGCATTTTGGCATCATTTTCTGTACCGAATATCGACTTTTGATAGGATGGTCATACCATTGATATCTATGTAACGTTTTGATCATCTCTTCGCGCTGGTCTCCGTAGTCTATGTAACAACCCGATATTTTCAACCATTCGCATCCGCACATGTTGGACTTGAATTGCTCAAAATACCGCGTTGTAAATAAAATTTGGCAAATCTCAGAACATACAGTAAATGATAATCACAGATCACAGACATAGAGTATTTAATAATGCAACGGAAGTAAAAGAAATAGTAGTTCATGAAGCTACTATATAAATATATCAGAGTTAAATAAAATACAACAGAAGAAATAAAGTACAACAGAAGCCTCAAGATGATAACCGAGTACAAGCTGAATAGACAACAGAACTGGAGTAGATAAAACTAGATAAGCAGATAATCTCCAGCGATTCCAATCTCCAGGAAGTGGAATCCAAATCTGTGAATAACTCAGGCTGACCCGAGCGTAAATAAAAATACAAACACTCGAGTCAGGACAATGTATACTTATATAATGTAAACCAACTTAAGTGAACTGTAATAAGTTACAAGTAACTTAAAGAATGCCTGGGACCACCCATCCTCTAAGGATCCCTTAAACTATTTACTATGTAGTAATATTGCGCTATTATAATAATGTCTACAGTAAAATAAACTTACTTTTAAATAGCGTTCCAGGCTACCCATATCACCCTTCACACATAATAGTCCCAGCAGTCCATCCAATATCATGACATCTCCACACCGGGTGACTGTCAGAGGATTCCACACGGGCTATGGGAGAAAAACAAACTCGTAGTAAAGGCTCAGTATGGTAGCTGACACGGCACACAAGGCAATGCCAGGGTAGATATACCAATTACGCACACGGGCTGGTGGTAATGCAGCAGCCACATACGCCCACCTCGGAACACACTCCCATATCAAAATCGGAGGATGGTCATCTAATCAATCACAAGTAAGAGTATAGTATCGAAGGAATGTGTACGATCGAAGGAATGACCTCACTTGGCCCGAGATCGCTCCTGTTTTAGCCACCATATGCCAACTCACGGGAGTCGGATCCACGTAAATATACCTCAAGAACGTCGCCACCATCCTACTTCATTCTGGAATCTCCACCGCGTACACGGTTAGAAAGAAAAAAAGAAAAGAAAAGGAATAAAAAAGAAAGAAAAGAAAAAAAAAGAAGGGAAAAAAGAAAAAAAGAAGAGAAAAAAAAAAGAGAAAAAAAGGAAAAAAAAAGAAAAAAAAGAGAGAAAAAAAAAGAAAAGAAAGAAAAGAGGGATATAAAGATTAAATCATTCCAAACCATTTCAATATATCATCATACCATATCTTCCAAATTCAAATATTTATCAAAATAAATATTAAGTCATTTCTAACCATTTCAATATATTAAATTATCCTATCCTTTCAAAACTTCCTTTCAAATCATTTTAATATATTAAAATATCATAACCTTTCAAAGCTTCATTTCCCAAATTATCATATCTTTCAGAATTTCTTTTCAAATCATTTTAATATCGAAATATCATATCTTTCACAACTTTATTTTTTTTCAAATCATTTAATGGCAAAATATCATATCTTTCAAAACTTCATTTCAAATCATTTTGATATATTAAAATATCATATCTTTACAAACTTCCTTTCAAATCATTATTCATTTTATTCAGTTTAAAATACCATTTCAATTCACATTTCAAAACAGTTTATATTTCAAAAATCATTTTAAATCATTAAAATGCAGTTATTATATTTAATAATTAAATTATTAAGTTTTCAAAATTTTCAACTTCCAAAGTTCATTTATTCACTTAAGTTTATCAAAACAGTGAAAATTCACTTTTCACGGCATTTAGAAAACGCTACAGAAAGTTACATTCAAAACGATTCAATTTAACAAAAGACGGCATTTTAAAAATGCTGTAATAGGGTTTACATAAATTTCAAATAACTTAGTTAAATTCAACAATTATAGAACTTACAAATATTGCTATAATAGACTTTAATTTTATTTAGCTTTTTAGTTCATTATCATCAACTACAGCATTTACAAATACTGTAATATCATTTACATTGCAATTATTAGCATTTCGAAAATGCAGTTGATTAACTTCAAATATTCAATATAATTTCACAACCAATTATAATTTTATTTAAAACATTTTTTCTTATAAAATAATACATTTTCACATTTATAAACAACATTTAATTTTCCTTAAGTTCATGATTTTATAAAGTTAAATTTCCATTCAAAAATCAAGATTTAATAATAATTCACTTATTAAATTCAACATTCAATTTTAAAATCATTAAATTAAATTTCAACTTAACACTTAAGTTTAAAATTTCAAAATATAACTTAATTTCAATTTTATTCACTTAACTTAAAATTCACTTTTAAGCCAAATTCACAAATTCCCATTTGGTTATATTTCAAAATTTCAACTTAAATAATCATCCCTTTCACTTTTTAACTTTACTCAAAGGTCATTAATATATTATAAAATCATTTTAAATTCATTTCAAATTTAAATTATCATAAATTTAGCATAATTTCATATTTAATTTAATTTCCAATTATAATCAAATCAAAATTTCCAAAATAACTTACATTCGGATTTTCTAACTTTTCCATAATTTATTTAACTTATAAATTTCCAAAAAATCATAATACATTACAAAAATTATTTTTAATTAATTTTAAATCAAAATATTATAATAATTACATTTCTAAAATATTTTAAATTTTTTAGAAAAACATATTTTAACTACGGGCCTGTATATAATTTTCTACGCTAGGTAAAGTGATACGGGTAATATATCATTTCAACCCGTAATTTACAAAGAAAATCCGGGTTTTATCATTTCAAACCCGCGGTCCCCAAGTAAATGAAATAAAGTGAAAATCATTCAGGCCTATCATTTCAGCCCATAACGATTTTCCCTTATTCTAAAGTCAGTTCGAGTATGTATCATTTCAACCCATAGTGATTCTAATCTAAAGGGAACTTGCAGTGTGATTAACTGATAAAATAACAAAACAACAATAATATAACAGTAACATATGATATAACTGGCTTTTAGTCATGTGTGAACATCATATGATAGTGACATAGCAAATAAAATATGGTGATGCAGTTTACATATTCACAAGTGATCGATTTACTATTCATATAAGTATAAAACTGTCTGGTGGGAATAACTCACAGTTTTGAGCTGATGACCCATTTCACAAATGGGATCTACAAAAGCACAAAAGCATGACACAAATTCGAATGGAGGAGCCAAATGTCAAATTCCTTGGATACACATCAAACAAAACAATATAACAACGATGAGTTTCAAATCAACTACGATCAAAACTACACTAGAATAGACTGCACAGAATCAAATAGAAATGCTTGCACTTGCTTTTAACCTTTACTAGGCTCAGCCATAAGGGGAAATACAAAATAATGGCAGGTGTTTGGGTCAGGTTATGGTGGGTATGGGTCGGCCTAGATGTCATTTGTGATGGTGCCAAAGTGGGTGAAGGGAATAATACACATAAGCATGAATACATGCATTTGGGCTCGGCCAAGGCTCCAAGTGTCACGGCCAGAGGTATGGGGTCCACTGTGGTGGTGTGGCTGAGGGTGCTGGAGGTGGAGGAGGTGTGGTAGGTGGCGACTAGAGGGGTGGTGAGGTGATGGAAGTGATGTTGTGCTCGGCTAGGCTAGGAATTCGGGTTGTTTTGAAACGTTTGTGGATGGGCATCACCAAGGGGGGTCACGACATGGTTGGTTGGTGAGGAGGAGGTGTTGGTGGTGTGCCATCAGTTGCTGGAGGTGGCTAGGCAGCAAGGTAGCATAGCCGAACCTAAATGGAAGAGCAAGTGCAAACAAAAATCAAAAGGAATAAGCAATATAAGTGAAAAAAGAAAAAAAAGAAGATAAAATTTTTACCAACTTCTCAAGCAAAGGATGGCCGAAAATTTTCTCAGGAAGGAGGAAAAGAAGATACATGAAATGAAAATGAATTAGTCAGCTGAAATGTGGGGAGTTATGCCAAAAGAAATGAAGAGTTGTGAGGAAAATGAAGAGGTGGAATTCAAAAAGGCAAAAGGCAATTTAAAAGTCAAAAGCCCTTCATATTTCTTTATTTTATTTATATAACTTTATATTTCTGGAAATAATAATAATCCTAGATAAAATTTCGAAAACTTATCAGAATACAAAAAATTATATAATATTTATTAATTATATAAAGTTAAATTAAGAAAAATAGCTAAAAATAGTGAACTATACTAGGAAATTTGAAATTAAATAGAATAATTTGTAGAAAATTCATATGAGCTTGTAAAATATTTTTAAACATAAATAATAACATAAAATAAAAATAAATTCACAAATAAATATTAAAATTTTAATTAAATATAATTTTAAATGAAGAAAATAGCAAAGAAAATAGAAACTAGGCTTTAAAAATAGAAAATAAATTCAATAAGCTTTGGAAAAATTCAAACATCACTTTAAAAATATTTAGAAGTCAAAATATACATAATAAAAAATAAATATACAAATTAGAATAAGATTTATCAAGTAAAAATATCATTTATATAAATTAAAACAAAGAATATTGTATAATAACTCTATATACACACAATATTGTAAAGGGTATAACTTTCACAATTTAAATTCAATTTTGACGAAAAGAAAAGCAATATTCATGATATTAAATATATTTTAATAATTAAAGAAAAAAATAAAGAATTCACATATTTAAATTTAAAATTTAAAAGTCAAAGTTTGACCAGTTTTGACCACAATTCCAATTTTTCAGCAAAATATTCAATGTATACCAGTTTGTAATTAAAATTCATATAATAATCAAAATTTATATTTAAAAATGAAATGCTTGAAATAAAACAAGTTTAAAATAATTCCAAAATAAAAATAAAGTCAAATTTAAATTATATGCAAAAATCTAGGGTTGTTACAGTCTATTTGTTTGTGCGTTTTGGAGTCCGGGAAATAGCGAAATCTACGGAACGATATCCATATCGGTTGGGTGTCCGTGGCAATTCGTTTGTCCATCAGGTAATGCTAATAACTATTTAACTACTGGTATTCCAGATTTCAAAAGTCACAACCTTTGGTTTTTATTTGTTTCAAAAAATTTATGGTTCGTTTGTTCAGCTGCCTTTCGTTTGAATGAAAATTTATATTTGCATATTTACTCCTTGAAGCCAACCATCCTCCCCCTCTTTCCTTTTCTTTTACCTCCTTCTCCTTTCTTTTTCACAGCAGCTCTTCCCCTTGCCCCTCCATCGTTCATCCCCACCTCTCCGCTCAGGCAACCTACCACCGAAACCCGCACCTTGAACCCATCCACAATCTCTGACTCTCCACCTGACGCCAACAATCATGCATAGCCAAGAAAACGTATAGCCAGCACATTAGCTCGTTTATCTCAAGGACGGCTCTTCGCCTCCTCTCCCTTGATCATCCCACCTACGTGCGTCTAGTTTGGATGAGAGCAGCCATATTTTGCATGCGTACGTATATATTTGAAGTTTTGAAAGTGTATATATAAGCTCTGTAGTTATACACACAAACACACACACACACACACACACACACATATATATATTCCAATCTGAATGCTACTTTGTTTCCTTGTCTTATATTTTATAGATGTATTTGTTCTGTTTATATAAAAAGTTATATAATTTTATTTATTTAGTTATAATATATTAGTTTATATATTGTAGTATGTTATATGTATTCTATATCCGTGTATACTTGTGTATATCTATGACTTTTAGTCTTATATATATTAGTTTACTTTAAGTATTGTTTTATTAATATGTATGTATAAGTTATATGTTAGTAATATTCATATAGAAGTTGCCTTGTTTTCATTTATTTATATCTTACTGTTTATAATATGTGAATAAATAAAGTCTGGTTTACAATATTATATACTTTATATATACTATTTGTATATATCTATGACAGTGTTTGTTTGAAGGATGTATATGTGTATGTATGAAACTGTATATATAAGTAAGTTTACATGCATTATATGTTATTATATATGGGTTTTATAAGCTATGTGCTGCTAATATAAAGGACCGTGTATTATATTATCTTGTAATATATATTTGTGTATATAAGTTATTTTGAGTTGTGTGAGTTTATGTTCAGTCTACATGTGTACACATTTATTTCCAAAATTGTAGAGGTAAATATATTTAGTATATATAAGTAAGTTTATATATATAAGCTTTTATATTTGTTAGATATATTGTTGATTTCAAAGTATATATAAAGCATATATATAGGAAATTTATATATCAGCTTACATATTAATTATATATATGTGTGTATTGTTGATTTCAAAGGATATATATAGTTTATATAAGATCCGCTATATGAAATGTATATAAGTTTATATTTTTATGTGAGTAATATAAATTAACCTATAAAATATAAGTTATGTATATATATATATATATATATATATATTTAATTTAATATGTGTTTGAAATTTGGAATATGGATTTTATATAAAGAGTTACGTATAATTATATATATACAAGTTCACGTGAGTTTGGATTCTAAATATGTATATAGATTTTATTTTATTGGGGTTAAAGTTAAATTGGTAATTTAATATATATATATATATATATATATATCTTATTTTAAATATATATTTGAAAATCTGGTTTTAGAGAAAATTATAACATATACTTTATTTCAAATTATATCAAGATGGTTCTGATTCATTTTCGTCAATTCCTCTTTATCAGCTTTGTTCATCGAATTCGTGTCAATCTTGCTTTTCTTTGGAATTCATGCTTGGATTCGTAACTCATCTCATTCTCGTTCATCTCTAGCCTCAAAAGGTGAGCAATCACTCACGATTAACGTTCTTATATTTATTAAATTTAATTTCAATTGAAACAATAATTGAAATATACTGTTATTAGTTATCTGAATCGCTATATATATATGTGTGTGTGTGCTATTTTCTGTATCTGTTCACCTATGACATTTGACACCATGATATCTTATTTATATTTTAATTGCTATTGATGATATATACCTGTTATTGATATGTTATATTATATTCGTAACAATTCTCACTCTGCTAGTTCACTGTTAGTATAAAATTCCCTATGGGTTGAAATGATACATACCCGAATGATATTTTAGAATAGAAGAAAATCGTTATGGGTTGAAATGATAAACCCAAGCGATTTTCATTAATTAAATTTGGGATTGCGGGTTGAAATGATATATATCCGTAGATATTTAATTATGGATTGAAATGATAAATATCCACATCATTTGACCATAGGATAGAAAATTATATACAAACACCATTGGTTTATATATATATATATATATTTTGAAAATGATTTCCAAAGTTTTGAAATGAAATATAAGGTTTTACATAAGTATTAATTTATAAATGTGTTTTATAAAGGTTTAAATTTTAGATTTCTAAAATTATATGTTTTGAAAATTTTATAATTATAAGTTAGTTTTGAAATTAAATTTTAAGAATTTACTTATAATTTTACTATTTTAAAATATATAAAATAAGCTTTGATATAAAATAAATTTAAGTTATAAGATTTGATTTAATAAAGCTTGATTTAATTAGTATGTAATATGTTTTAAGTATTACTTAAAATTATATTCTAAAAGTAGATTTTATATCATTTTAATAAATTAAGGTTGGAAAAATAAATTTAAATGTATTTGAAACTTATTGGATTTGAGATCTTAAAGATATGATTTTATAACTTGATTTTGATTTAAATTATTAAGTGAATAGTTCATGTTATATACTGAAGGGAATATTTAATTTACTTAAATTGAAATTTAAGATTTTATTTAAATGATTATTGGATTGATTAAATAATGGTAAAGTTGAATTTGAATTACAAATGAATTTGTCAAAATTGAGTTATTATAAATGTTTAAATATTTATAGCTTTGAAATCTATTGAAATTTAAATAGTTATTTTGTAGTTTCAAATCTATATTTGAAATCGATATAAAATGGTTTATTGAGATTTGATTTAAATGGGATATTGGAATTTGAGTTATTTCAAATTAATTTGTGAACTTTGAGGAAACTATTTTTATTATATGAAGTATTTTAATATATATAAACTATTATTAATATAAACTATTTTAATACTAATTACTTTAGTAAAACTATTTAATTTATAACTATTTTATATACAAATTATTTTATTGTATCTACTACTTTCAATATCTAAACTGTTTAAGTGGGAAGTGTTATGATTTCCAAAGTTATGATTTCAAAGTATTGTGAGTTCCAAAGTTATGATTTATAAAATTTATGATTTCGAAAGTGTTATAATTTTGGAAAGTGTTATGATTTTGGAAAAGAATATTATTTTAAGTGAGAAATGATATCGTATTGATATGGTTTTGAAATGGATATGATATTTTGGTTTTGAAGTATGATATTTGTAAATGACCATGGTCTTATAATAGCATTTGGTTGTTAAAGAGACCAGGATCGGTTATTGTCATACTCTCTGCTAATACCGAAAAGCACTTTAACAACCATGTATGCGGTGGAGATTCCAGAATGAAGAAGGATGGTGGTGACGATTCTATATGAGGTATATACATGGACCTGACTCCCATGAGTTAGCTTAAGGTGGCTAAAACAGGAGCAATTGATGGGCCAAGTGAGGTAGCTCCTCCGATCGGACACACTTCTTCGTTACCATTCTATTACTTTGTGAGTTAAAATTATTTTTAAATTAATTTAGAGTATTTTAACTAATTATAACTATTTAAAACTTTTTATAACTATCTAAACTATGTTTCTATATTTCAAATAAATAAAGTAGAGGTGTTTATATTTTAAATCCTCGATTTTAAAGTCAATATGGTTACATGATATTATAACTCAAATTGGGATTTAAATTACATATTCGATTTGAATATGAAGTTTTGAAATGAGGGTTTTTAACTATTTTAAAAATAAGTTTTTGAAAGTGAATATGATCTCGAAAGTGATATGGTTTTGAGAATACGATATTTTGATATAAAGTGTGAATTGACTTTTGAAATGTAAAAGAACCATTCGGTGTGAAATAAGCGTTTGGTTGTTAAAGAGATCGAGATTAGATATTGTCATACTCTCTGTCAATACCGAAAACCACGTTAACAACTATGTACGTAGTGGAGATTACAGAAACGAAGAAGGATGGTTTGGCGAACAATTACTGTATATGATTGACGACACCCTAAGCTTAGATGTGACTAAAATAGGAGCTATACCTGGTCCAAGTGAGGTCATTCCTCTGATCGGACATGCTTCTTCGATATTATATTGTGACATTTATGATGATTTGGCGGCCACCCTATGATTTTGACTTGGGAGTGTGTTCCGAGGTGGGCGGTAGTAGCTGCTATGCGTTACCACCATCCCGATTCTGCAATTGGTAAATCTACCGTGGCATTGCCTCGAGTGCCATGTTCACATGCCCTTGAGCGCCATTGTAACAACCCGCATATTTTACGATTGAGTATTTAAATATTTTATTTAAAAATTTCATTGTTAGTCGGATTTTTGTCCGAAAATCTACTTTTTGCATATGGCCGAATTAGGAATCGAGAGTACTCCCATTGAGTTCAAGATGACGTTCATGATCTTTTTGAGTATAAACTTTGATATGTTTGGAGTTAGTGGAATTTTGCTACTTTTTCACTTAGGGCTTTGGTTTTGTTTCAGCCCATTAGACCCAAGCTTCACCCCTCTTCTCTTCATTACTTCATTTCTATTTCCTAATACTCAAGCTTTAGCAACAATAGAGAGAGGAGTGGGAAATTAAAACTCCAAGCCCTTGTTTCCATTTGAAAATCAAGTTCTAGCTCCAAATTTATAGAAGAAGCTTTGGTAAGCCTCCTCTTCTTCTTCTCCAACTCATTCTCTTACCAATTTCAGAAATTCCTAAACCAAATTTAGGAAATGTTTCTCTTTTGAGCTTAGATTCAAGCTCTTTGGGTTGGAATTGGAGAGTCATTGTCCTTGCCATTGCTCTATAGCTTCTTCTTCATAGTTTTGGGTTTAAAGGTGAGATTTTTATCTCACATCTATGTCTATATCTATCTTTGATGTTGGATATGAATTTCTAACACTTATTCATGTGCATTTGCTTTTGGTTTGGATTGATTTGGTATATGTTCCAACTTTTGGTGCTTTGGAAGAAAAACCTATTAACATCCTTTTATGGATGTTTGAACATGATCTTGGTGATGCATCGAAGAGCCATAGGGCCGGGTTGCCGATTGGCATAAATCCCTAGCGCCATTGCTCGATCGGTCGCGAATTGGTAGGGTTTGCACGTCATATTTATAGGCAAAAAAACTGCCTAGGTTCCAGCCGGTCGACTGGACTTTGAATCCAGTCGACAGGCTGTAGCCAATTAGCGTATCAAAGGAAGAAAAAAGAGACAGGAAGTCTCTGTTTCCTGCAATCTGTCGACTGGCCTCTGTAATCAATCGACTGACTGCAGGAAATGAAATTTTTAGATTTTTGTTCCAATCAACTGATTACAGAGAACCAGTCAACTAACCTGCTCCTATTTGCCTATTATGCCTATTTTTGCCTACTATTGCTTGGTTTCCAAATTTAATCGATTCATGTTGATTCCCGATTTGTTGTTATCATTTATTATCCACTTTGATGACATTTTCTTCGGGATTTTTGTGAACATACATTTTGATGGATTCGGTATCGATTTCTTTGGATTCTATTCACGTCTTCGAACGTGAAATTTTGGTGATTGATTATTTCTACAATCATTTTCGTGCTTTGTCACTTTAAAAATATAAAGGTTTCAATACTAGTAGTAAATATCAAAACTCTTTTATCAAACGATCTCAACTCTATTTTCAATATCAAGCTTGTTTATAAAACTGTTTTCCAATCTATTAGCATATACAAACCTTTCCTCACTCGTATGAGAAATTTAATTAAACGGCTTAGTAAAACAAGTGGTATGAAACGCTTGCGTTTACTTCGTCGGTTAATTCTTGGACTTGTTCGACTGAATCTCTTGTGACAATTTTCGAGTGGAGATCTACAATTTGTTCGTAAATATTTATGTTAAGATAGTGGTTATTGGACATGAAGCTAAGCTCATATATTTACTAACTTAGTGTAATTGAAACTTCTGGAAGATCGATGATGACCATTTTGTGATTTAGACTAGCAATGTGCGATGTCTCTTTGTCTGTGAGGGAGACTAAACCCCGTTTCTGTGGAGCTTCTGCTCAATTTGGTAGGGTAGCGACCCATGGACTTCGGGCCGTTTTATGGAGCTTTGGCTCAAAACTAATGGTTAACAACCATGGAATAGCGTTCCGTTTTGTGATACACGTGTTGGTGAGTTTTCATGCTCCCGTTTTGTGATAGGCCTCCCCCCTTTTCGTGATTTCTGTATTTCCATTGATGATGCCTAGAATTTGTGTTTCACTAATTTTCGTGATTTACATTGATAAATTTTATCAATATTTATGCATTGGTGAATTTGTGTGTCATTAACTTTTGTGTTTGGCACTGATATAATTGTCAATATTTATGGTTTGGTGGATAAAAATAAAGAGTACGATATTCCTTTTGATCTATGAGAAGATTCTTGTGATATTGATTAATCTTTGGTTGATTTTTAATTACATACTTATCATAGTATGGCTTTATCGTTATCTTACGTTTTGTCATATCTCTTATTCTATATCATTTAATCTGATATTTATAGTTAGACTGATCCGTTTATTATTTTCTTATTAAATAATATTGGGGTCAAACCGAGATGTTACAGGTGCTTTTGCTTGACTTCTCATTTGGGATTATTATCCTGACTTTTGACTAACTACTTAGATTAGTAGTTTTTGGTTGTATACATTTGAGATATAGATTCATTGATGTATACTTATTCTTTTGTGAAGCACTTGTAACTATTCTTTTGTGATATTGTGGGTCTTGTTTGACCACTACTCTGATATACACTTTCATGTGTAATATTCATATCTGTTTCCGCCTTTTCAATATGAACTTCTGTGACTGATTTATGTTATGCTTATTTCTATATATTTTTTCCGAAGATATTATAGCCACTGTGTAGTAGCCTTGAGTTTGCATCGGTATGTCGGATTCCCTTTTGAAATGCAAGTTATATTTTTTTCTGGCATATCGGTGCTCGCACAAAGCAATTACACGGATGGTCGCTACTCAACAGCCTTATTCTCCGTGCTAGTTGACGACATTACCCCGTAGTGTCCTTGGCTGGCGTGGGTATAGAGGTGGGGCATCACAGCTTGGTATCAGAGCCAAACTTCGGAACAATATAGAATAATTTAACAAGGATCATCGTCCTAAGTCTATCTTAGGAGTCGTGTCTTAGAATTTGATTCAAGTCTTCGTGACGTCTCATCCTATTTTCTTTTGTAATATCTTGTTTTATCAATCATTATTGTTTGATATTCATTTTGTGAATAACCTTTTTATCCTTCTTCCTTTCTTTCTTAAGAAGAGAAATGGTTAGACCTGGCCGTCCCAGCGCCGGTTAATCCAGTGCTACTCCCCAGGATGGAGTATTTATGTCAGCTCAGTAGCTTCTTGATCTAGTAAAGAATGCTCAAGCATCCGGTTCCAATCCGGAGCCTACTCACCCTAAGTCTGGATTTGCACGCTTGTGCAACGATTATACCAATTTGGGTGGGAGCCATTCAAAGGTTCTGAAACCATTATTGAAGTCCAGGCTTGGCTAAGAACATGTGATCGAATCTTTTCTCGCATGAATCTTGTTGATCTTCACCGTGTTCAGGTGGCTTCTAGTATGCTCCAAGAAAGAGCATTAGATTGGTATGAGCTTCTTATTTCTAAAATTATTGAAGCAGATCTTACTTGGGAGAAATTCCGGGAAAGATTCGAATTAAAGTTTGTGCCAGAAGGTGACATTGGCTCGTCGTTTCATTGACCTTGTTCAAGGTGAATCCTCCGTGGCAGATTATGTCGCATCCTTAGAGTCACTTTCTAAATACGGGGTCGAATACATAAACACTCCATTGAAGAAGAACCAAAGATTTGTTTATTGCTTGAACAAAAATCTCTAGAAGCCATTACTTCTAAAATTAGAAGTTTCTTTTGATCAACTCATTGATATTGCTCTTTGTCTTGAAGAGGCAGATAAGGAAAGCGACGTTGAAGTTATGGGTGCCAAACCAAACTTCAACAACAAAAAAAGGCCTTGTAAGTTCAAAGGTCCTTATCCGAATAAGAAAGGGAAGCAAGCAACTCTGGTGGCGAAGACTTCTGCCTCTAATAGTGGGCAATGCTACAATTGTGGTTCTAAAGACCATTATGCTAGTAAGTGTTCAAAGCCCCTTGCTTGTCGCTATTGCAAAAGTTCGGGCCATTATATATCCGCATGTCCCAAACTTCAAGGCAAGAAGGAGGGAAAGCTTAATGTGGTGCAAACTCCTAGTAACACTTCTCGTGGTCAAAGTATTTCTCATCCTATCCTTGATGGCATTATTTTATTTCGTGATCAACCTATTCGAGTTCTTTTTGATACGGGTGCGTCCCATTCTTTTATATCAAAAGAACTTGTTGATACTTTTTCTTTAAGTGTTGTTGCTTTAATGAATTCTTTGAGAATTGTGAATCCGGTTGGTGGATCCGCAACAATTAGTTTGATTTGTGAAGATGTCGAGATTATTTTGTGTGATTTTTCCTTTCGAGCTGATTTGCATGTTATGCGCTACTTAGGCTTTGGAATGATTTTGGGAATGGATTGGCTTAACCGCTATGAAGCTCAAATCCTATGTCTTGAGCGGACTATACATCTTCGACATCCTCAATCTGTTAAGCAGATTTCTATTGATCTTAAAGATTCAGATTACAGCTTGGCAGCATCTTTATATTCTTTAAATCCTTATGATGATGATAATGATGATGAGGAAGATGTCATTTCTCTTATTCATGTTGTTCGTGAATTTTCTGACATATTTGAGCCCGTTTTAGGATTGCCACCTAAGCGAGCAATTGAGTTCAGAATTGATCTAATCTCTGGAGCTCTACCTATTACTCGTCCTCCTTATCGTATGTCCAATAAAGAAAATGAAGAGATGCGCAAACAATTATCCAAATTGGAGACTAAGCAATTTATTCGCTCTAGTTCCTCTCCTTGGGGAGCTTCGGCTATTTTTGTGAAGAAATCCAATGGTACACTTAGGCTTTGCATTGACTACCGCAAGCTTAACGATCTCACTGTCAAAAAATAAATATCCATTACCTCGGATTGATGATTTATTTGATCATCTTAGTGGTGCTAGAGTCTTTTCACAATTAGACTTAGCAACCAGTTTTCATCAGCTTCGTATTGCAGAGGATAGCATTCCTTTGACATCGTTCCGTACTCGTTATGGATCTTATGAATGGCCTGTTATGCCATTTGGTTTAACGAATGCTCCGGTTTATTTCGTTGACCTTATGAATAGAGTTTTCAAAGACTTCCTCGATCGATTTGTTCTCATCTTTATTGATGATATTCTTGTGTATTCTAAAACCGAGGAGGAGCATGAAAAGCATCTTCAGATTGTGTTAGAAACTCTTAGGAGCAATCAATTGAAAGCAAAATTTTCTAAATTCCACTTTTGGCAATCTCGGGTGAAGTTTCTCGGTCATATCATTTCCGAATCCGGAATTTCCGTAGATCCTTCCAAGATTGAAGCGATTCAAAATTGGAAGAGACCGAAGAGTGTGACGGAAATTCATAGTTCTCGGATTGGCGGGTTATTACCGCCGTTTTATCAAAGACTTTTCTAAAATTGTCGTGCCTCTTACTAGCTTGACAAAGAAGGGAGTTAAATACATTTGGTCGGACAAATGTGAAGCTTCTTTTTAGAAATTAAAAGAACTCATTTCCGATGCTCCTATCCTTGTGATTCCCGAGGGAAACCAAGATTTTATTATTTATACCGATGCTAGTCGCGTTGGTTTGGGTGCCATTCTTATGCAAAGAGAACGTGTTATTGCTTATGCTTCTAGGCAATTGAAGCCCGTCGAGTCTAGATATGCCACTCATGATCTAGAGCTCGCGGCTATTGCTTTTGCTCTTAAAATTTGGCGTCATTATCTTTTGGGAGAAAAATTTGTTTTCTATACCGATCATAAATCTTTGAAGTATTTATTTTCTCAAAAGGGACTTAATTTGCGTCAACAACATTGGCTCAAATTTATTGCATCTTCTGATCTTGATATTCTTTATACTCCCAGTAAGGGAAATCATGTAGCTGATGCACTTAGCCGTAAGCAACAAGCGGTTGTTTTCATGATGATATCCGATGGAATGATCTCGAGATTTTATCCACTTGTGAGATTCGAGATCGTGTATCCAATTTATGTTCATCTTTGGCTTTATGTAGCCTTGAGGCTCATCCTTCTCTTTTAGACCGCATTCTTGAAGCTCAAAAGCTAGATCCCGAATTGGCTCTTGTTGGCCAAAATTTGAGGGATAAAATTGATATTGAAGTTTTGAAAGACTTTGATATTGATTCTCGTGGCGGTATTCGAAAATTTGGTAGACTTCTCGTGTCAAATATTAGTGATATTCGCAAAGAAATCTTAGAAGATTCCCATCGTTCTAAATTTACCATTCACCCCGGTAGTAGTAAAATGTACGCGGATATGAAGCAACTTTATTATTGGAAGGGAATGAAATTTGATATTGCTAACTTTATTAAGCGTTGCATGATTTGCCAACTCATTAAGGCCGAGCATCTAAGGCCCAGTGGGTTATTGCAACCTTTAGCATTCCAGTTTGGAAGTGGGATCAAATTTCCATGGATTTTATTAACGGCCTTCCCCGTTATCGTTCGGGTCATGATAGCTTATGGGTGATTATTGATAAACTTACAAAATCCGTCCATTTTATTCCCATTCGGTCTAATCGAACCGTTCCTCTTTTGGCCAAGCTCTTTATTAAAGAAATTGTTAAATTACATGGAGTTCCTACTTTTATTGTTAGTGATCGTGATCCATTGTTTACTAGTAGATTTTGGAAGAGTCTGCAAAAAGCTTTGGGAACGAAGCTTAATTTTAGCACCGCTTATCACCCCCAGTCCGATGGACAGACCGAGCGTGTGAATCAAACTCTTGAAAATCTTCTTCGTGCATGTGTTCTTGATTTTGGTGGAAGTTAGGAAGATCATATTTCTCTTGTTGAGTTTTCCTATAATAATAGCTTCCAATCTAGTATTGGTATGGCACCTTTTGAGGCACTCTATGGAAGACCATGTCGATCTCCTTCTTGTTGGCTTGAGGCTGGTGAGAGACTAGTTTTAGGCCCAGATTTTATTCGTGATTCCACAGAAAAGATTGATCTTATTCGTCATAGGATGAAAGAAGCCCAAAGTAGACAGAAATCCTATGCCGATAACCGAAGAAGGAAATTAGAATTTTCTGTGGGAGATTTTGTGTTTATTCGTGTTTCACCTATGAAGGGTGTTGTGCGTTTCGGTCGATCGAGAAAGTTAGCACCTCGTTACATTGGTCCATTTTCCATCACCGAACGTATTGGTTCCATGGCTTATCGCCTTTTATTACCGGCTCAATTTTCTGCTATTCATGACGTGTTTCACGTTTCTCAATTACGGAAATGCCTTCGAGATTCCGATTCTATTCTTGAGCCCGGTGTTGTGGAAGAAATTGAAGTTTCGCCTAATTTGACTTAAGGGCAACATCCTATTCGTATTATTGCTTCAGAGGTCAAACTCCTTCGAAATAAAGACGTCCCACTTGTGAAAGTTCAATATTCCTCAAATCCTAATGATTGCTCTTGGGAATCTAGAGAATTCATCGAGCGAACACATCCGGACTTACTTTATCATGCTCTTTGAGGTGAACTTTTTATTTCAAATTTCTTTTGTGATTGAATATGCTTTCATGGTTGTTACTTTATATTTTCTTCTTAAATATTGCGAGGATGCAATTTCTTTAAGGAGGGGAGTTTGTAACAACCCGCATATTTTACGATTGAGTATTTAAATATTTTATTTAAATATTTCATCGTTAGTCAGATTTTTGTCCGAAAACTACTTTTTGCAAACGGTCGAATTAGGATTCAAGAGCACTCCCATTGAGTTCAAAATGACGTTCGCGATCATTTTGAGTATAAACTTTGATATTTTTGGAGTTAGTGGAATTTTGCTACTTTTTCACTTAGGGCTTTGGTTTTGTTTCAGCCCATTAGACCCAAGCTTCACCCCTCTTCTCTTCATTACTTCATTTCTATTTCCTAATACTCATGCTTTAGCAACAATGGAGAGAGGAACGGAAAATTAAAACTCCAAGCCCTAGTTTCCATTTGCAAATCAAGCTCTAGCTCCAAATTTATAGAAGATGCTTTGGTAAGCCTCCTCCTCTTCTTCTCCAACTCATTCTGTTACCAATTTCAGAAATTCCTAAACCTAATTTAGGAAATATTTCTCTTTTAAGCTTAGATTCAATCTCTTTGGGTTGGAATTGAAGAGTGATTGTCCTTGCCATTGCTCTATGGCTTCTTCTTCATAGTTTTGGGTTTAAAGGTGAGATTTTTATCTCATATCTATGTCTATATCTATCTTTGATGTTGGATATGAATTCCTAACACTTATTCATGTGCATTTGCTTTTGGTTTGGATTGATTTGGTATATATTCCAACTTTTGGTGCTTTGGAAGCAAAACCGATGAACATCCTTTTATGGATGTTTGAACATGATCTTGGTGATGCATTGAAGAGCCTATAGAGCCGGGTTGTCGATTGGTATAAATCCCTAGCGCCATTGCTCGATCGGCCGCGAATTGGTTGGCTTTGCACATCATTTGTATAGGCAGAAAAACTGCCTAGGTTCCAGTCAGTCGACTGGACTTTGAATCCAGTCGACTGGAATTTGAAGCCAGTCGACTGGCTGTAGCCACTTGGCATATCAAAGGCAGATAACAGAGACACGAAGTCTCTGTTTCCTGAAATCAGTCAACTGGCCTCTGTAATCAGTCGACTGACTGCAGGAAATGAAATTTTCAGGTTTATTTTCCAATCGACTGATTACAGAGAACCAGTCGACTGACCTGCTCCTAGTTGCCTATTATGCCTACTTTTGCTTGGTTTCAAATTTAATCGATTCATGTTGATTCCCGATTTGTTGTTATCACTTATTATCTACTTTGATGACATTTTCTTCGGGATTTTTGTGAACATACATTTTGATGGATTCGGTATCGAATTCTTTGGGTTCTATTCACGTCTTCGAACGTGAAATTTTGGTGATTGATTGTTTCTACGATCATTTTTGTGCTTTGTCACTTTAGAAATATAAAGGTTTCAATACTAGTAGTAAATTTCAAAACTCTTTTATCAAACGATTTCAACTCTATTTTCAATATCAAGCTTGTTTATAAAATCGTTTTCCAATCTACTAGCATATACAAACCTTTACCTCACTCGTATGAGGAATTTAATTAAACGGCTTAGTAAAACAAGTGGTATGAAACACTTGCGTTTACTTCGTCGGTTAATTCTTGGACTTGTTCGACTGAATCTCTTGTGACAATTTTCGAGTGGAGATCTACAATTTGTTCGTAATATTTAAGTTAAGCTAGTGGTTATGGGACATGAAGCTAAGCTCATATATTTACTAGCTTAGTGTAATTGACACTTCTTGAAGATCGATGATGATCATTTTGTGATTTAGACTAGAAATGTGTGATGTCTCTTTGTCTGCGAGGGAGACTAAACCCCGTTTCTATGGAGCTTCTTCTCAATTTGGTGGGGTAGCGACCCATGGTCTTTGAGCCGTTTTGTGGAGCTTCGGCTCAAAACTAATGGTTAGTAACCATGGAATAGCGTTCCGTCTTGTGATACACGTGTTGGTGAGTTTTCATGCTCCCGTTTTGTGATAGGCCTCCCCCCTTTTCATGATTTCTGGATTTCCATTGATGATTTCTAGAATTTGTGTTTCACCAATTTTCATGATTTACATTGATAAGTTTTATCAATATTGTGCTTTGGTGAATTTGTGTGTCATTAACTTTTGTGTTTAGCATTGATATAATTGTCAATATTTATGGTTTGGTGAATAAAAATAAAGAGTATGATATTCTTTTTGATCTTTGAGAAGATTCTTGTGATATTGATTAATCTTTGGTTGATTTTCAATTACATACTTATCATAGTATGGCTTTATCGTTATCTTACGTTTTGTCATATCTCTTATTCTATATCATTTAATCTGATATTTATAGTTAGACTGATCCGTTTATTATTTTCTTATTAAATAATACTCGGGTCAGACCGAGATGTTACAGGTGCTTCTGTTTGACTTCTCATCTGGGATTATTATCCTGACTTTTGACTAACTACTTAGATTAGTAGTTTTGGTTGTATACATTTGAGATATTGACTCATTGATGTATACTTATTCTTTTGTGTAGCAATTGTAACTATTCTTTTGTGATATTGTGGATCTTGTTTGACCACTACTCTGATATACACTTTCATGTGTAATATTCATATCTGTTTTCGCCTTTGTGATATGAACTTCTATCACTGATTTATGTTATGCTTATTTCTATATTTGTTTCCGAAGATATTATAGCCACTGTGTAGTAGCCTTGATTTTGCATCGGTATGTCGAATTCCCTCTTGAAATGCAAGTTATATTTTTATCTGTCATATCGGTACTCGCACAAAGCAATTACACGGATGGTCGCTCCTCAACGGCCTTATTCTCTGTGCTAGTTGACGGCATTACCCGGTAGTGTCCTTGGCTGGCGTGGGTATAGAGGTGGGGCGTCGTAGCCATCTACCAGTTTGGTTGTACCATATCTATAGAGTGCCCTCTGATAACCCTCTAGTTTACCTAGGAATAAAGTACTATATAGACTTTAGGAATATATAAAAATGTGTTAAGGGGCATATGGGTAATGCCTCAATGCTAGTTCAGTACTTTACTGTAGACACTATTATAGTAGCGTATTGTATTACATGGTAGATAGTTTAACAGGTCCTTAGGAGACGGTAATCCCAAACATCTCTTAAGTTAATGCACTCACGTTAGACACTGGATAGGAGATATCAAACCCCATAAACAACTCTGATGATGTTACACTCGTATTTATTTACTGTTGATTTAACTTACATAAGATCTTTTAGTTTTGACTCAAGTGTTTTGTATTTTCAATTAGCTCGGGTCAGTCTGAGCTTTTTAATTTATCGAAGACTGCTTTCTGAAGGATGAAGACAAAGATTTTATACTATTACTATTTATTATATTTATACTACTACATCATATTATTCCATTGCATTTATTTATTTATTCTTATTTTATGTGACTCTGATTTTGTGTTGTAGAAGAATAATCAAATGCAATTATAAAACAGCTTCATGAACTGTTACTTGATTATTATATTTTATCTTTCCGCTGCGAGACTTTGTATTTGTTTTCTTTCTTTCTCTGCGTTTTCTTATTTGTCCCATAACAATTTGCCATTTTGAATGGTTTGAGTCTAACGGTTGTGGTTTATTGTCGGTTTAAACCGTCCAAAAAGGCAGGTCGTTATAGTTGGCATCATAGCTTTGGTTTAGCGATAACCTTAACTTTGTGGGGTCTGACTCTTCGTAAATAGGGCAGTAATACCCTAGAATGAGTCGCTGAGTGTGTGTATATATATATGAGAGAGCGTACTTGTTAGTGTTATAAAAGGTTTTTGTATTATGTTAATTTGTTTCATTTTGTATTTATAAATTCTGGTTAGTGCATAGGACGCTGTGACATCGATAGAGATTTTTAAACACTTAATATGGAAAACTGACACAATATATGTTTTGAATATAGGTAAATGAAATGATTTTGCCTATTATATATTTTGTATATAAAATAATAGATTTTATAAATGAAATAGTTGGATGTAATATTTTGTTGTTATGTAGAGAAATTTCATAAATATTAATCGAAAAAAAGATTTGCAAATAAAATGAATGTAAATTGAAATTAAGTTTCGAGATTTTTGAAAATTCCCTTCGAATGATTTTGGAATATAATAATAATAATATTATTTACAACTATTTTCTAATAACTTTTCATTATGATTTGAATGAAATATTTTAAAAAGAAATTTCTAAAGGAAATAAGTTCTGTACTCTCTCTTTGTCGTTGGAAAATAATTTCGGTGATGAGTGCATGCATCATCGAAGTCCATTTTCGAGTTTCAAAGTGGGAAGGCCATTACAGTAGTTTTACTGTAGATTTATTTTGATAAACAAATATAAGTTTCAAAGTTTAAATATGATTGGATATAAAAGTTATGAGTGTATACATATATATATATATCATTTTAAATAATTTGAAATGGAACCCGGCATTTAGTTCGTAAAACTCTATAAATTTGAAATTTCTATTAATGTAATGGAATAAAATTTTAACTATTTAATAATTGGAATTTCTAAAATGAAATAAGATATTAAATGCTAAGTTAAGAATGAAATATACAAGAAATTTGAAACTTGTAACCTGTAAGTAAAAGGACATAAAAATTTAAAGGGATGTAACTATTGAACATGTTAGTTAATTAAACAAATAAGATAAACATGTGTAATTTTCAATTTCATTCTTTAAACATGGATATAACTTACCAAAATATTAAAAGTTGTAATGTTTAATAAGAAAGTGTAATGGAACATTTTTACAAGTAAAACTTAAAGTAATGAAAGTGTTCAATAGAATTTTTTTTTAAATAAAATTTCTGATATTGTAATTGTTATAAGCTTAAGTCATAATTGAAAATCTACCAATTAAATGTAATAAGGAAATGAATACTGTAGGTAATTGATTATAAACTTGAGTTAATGATTGGAGCTATTTATAATTAAAGTAAAATAATAAAATGAGCACTATATTTAGTAAATGAATATAACTTCAGAAATTGTTAAAAGGATTCAGAAGATAGATTTAATATTCAATGACACTATGTAGAGAAATGAATGTAAAAAAAGAGAGTAGGCAATTTAAGTATGAACTTTTGCACTAATGAATATTAATATCTAATGGAAATCTAGTATATAAAATAATAAATGTGAACTAAAATGCAATAAAACGTATGTAATACTTAAATAATCAATGCATTTATCCTCTTAAACTATTGAATGGAAACAACTTATGTAAGAAACGAATGTAAAGAAATGAAAGAAACAAAAAAATTTGACATTATATGAATTACTGACAATGAATTTTTTCGTAATGGACGAAAGTAAATGAAAATAAGTACTGGATAAATGAATGTGAATTATTGACATAGAAACCTATATAGTACTTTAAGAATTGATTTATGTATGTTTGAAACAATTGTATATAAGTCATATGTGTAAGAAAATGTAAATAACATATATAAACAAATGAATGGGAATTTAATTTTTGTAAGAAATAAATGTAAATTAAAGAAAAGAATCACTGTAAGGATGAAAATAGACAAACAATAAATGATATAAAACTAAATGTGCAAAAATGAACTTAAATAATGTTTGGAATTTGTTGTTGTATTAGTTTATGGGTTGTTTGTGAAAGGATAATTCTAATTGTTTGGATGTATGAATTATCTGATGAGTTTTATCTAAGACTGTTGAGTAGATGATATAGCTAGTAGTTTAATTGTCATTCCATGCGATTAAAAGTTTCAGAACCCAAACAAACCCTTTGTTTTGATTTCTATGGATGGATGATTGAATGCTTTGTTCGCATGTGATGATTGTATGGTTCTATTGCTTGTGACCATGGTATGTTGTGTTGATTTTGTTGTGACTAATTGAAACAACTTAAGAATTTCACTTTTATATAATTATTAACTTCTTTTGGATTATACAATTGAAATACAGGTTATGGAAACAACTGTTAATGCTTTTGGTTTTATAAAATAAGCGTTATTTTGCCCGACAAATAGGTATTTTCTTAGATTACGGTTTTCTAGCTGCAACGACCCTAATTTTCGATAATTAAAATAGTTAATATATTAAGGTTTTGTGATTTAATGTTGGAAGAAATAAAATTTTATGATTTAATAATAAGAATGTAATTGGAATAGAATGTTATATTATTAAATTGAGGTAAAATGTAAATTCTAATCAATTAAAAGAAGTAAAGAGTTATAATTGATATAGGTTGTAAATAAATATAGCAATGGACAACTTAGATGTTGATTAATTAATGAAATAATGTGTGATAAATGGAAATCGAATAAAATTAGTGCAATGTGAGTTATTATAACAATTGGTGGTAAATAATAGACTCACAAATGTTATTAAATATAAAAATGGTGACAATTGTTATTTGTTACCAATTTAATAAATCAATTACAAAAAAAGTAAATAAATATTACATCGATGTGAGTTAAGACAATAACTGCAAAGTGCAAATGCAAGAAAATGTACACAAATTTCAATTATATTCATGAGGTAATAATTGATTAAAATAAAAGATAGAAACTTATGTTAATAATTTTATAAGGTATTGGTTGATTTAATAGTTGGAGTGTAAATCAAAATAAAAGAACAAAAATAAATAAGTTTAGTAAAGGGATAAATATATGTTTATTTATTTGAAATGTTTGGTAGATGAAAGATTAATTGTATTGAAGAGAAATTATTATTTAGTAAGAAATGTATAATTACTATTTGTATCCAATAGTGTTTAAATATGTTTAAATTACTAATAGATAGGGAATAGTTTTTTACTTCTCATAACATTTATTTAGTCCATTTTGTAACTTAATCAACTAAAATTAATGTAATTGAAAATTTCCAATTAATAGAAGAGAGAATACTAAATTGCAAATTAATAGGTGTAATTAAAAGTATCTTATGTTTTGTAAAAATATAAGGAAACTTTGATTTAAAGAAAAGAACATTTACATCAAATAAAATAAATGTTTCATTTGTGTGAATGTAGGTTTAATTTCATTAAAATAAATAATAGAATGATTGATTTTAAAGGAAGAAATGTATGTTTATTTGAACTATGTTTTACCTTACAAATTGATTACAAGAATAGAAAAATAATATATTTCAGTAAGTTATTTATTACTCTTGTATATAAATAACAAATTTATAAACGTGTTTAAATAAACAACTGTTCTATTTTTCATCCATTTTAGTAGTCTGTTTTGAAATTTTACTTTGTAAGTAATTGCAATTAATGTAATTCAAGTATTTCAATTAAAAGGAAAGAAAACATTGTTGCGATTAATAGATTTAATAAAAGAAACGCACATTTTGTGTTAAACAAAAAGTGTTTTAATGGAAATAAAAGACCATTTGGAAAAACCAAATTGAATGTTTTTATTTTTAAGGTAAGTATAAATTGTTTTATTATGCGTGGATAAAAACTTTAATGCGTACAAATTTGAATATTATTTGCGTTAATAAAGTTAATTTGGTCACGTTTCAAAATATTTGAATTCCAAAGGTTTGTTGGTAGTGTACATCGGGTCCGTGTATTCCGTTATCATTATTAAATACATATCACATTTCATTCCTCATTTTTGTTGTTTCTTCAGTTTCGTTTATTTCCTTCCTCTTTTTCCTGAAGCTGCATCTTCTCAAACGTGAGTTTCATTTTATAAGTATACATATTTTTTTAACCTTTCTTCACCTCTTTACACCATGTCCTACCTCCAATTCCTGAAAAATATACGTGAGTTCGCTGTTTTCTCCATCTCATTTCATATTTCTACAGCCACTTCAATTCTTTTCATTTTGTTTTCCTGTAGCCTTCTTCCACAACCTTATATTTTGGTTTTTATTTTGGTAGCCTATATTTCCTAAAGATTCATTTTAGGAACGTGACATTCATTTTTGTCCCTCTACCTTCACTTCTTTATTATTAAATAACATACCACTTTATTTCTTCTTTTATGTTTTGTTTCTCCTAACGCCTCATATTCTTTTAGTTCAAATTATTCTTTGCTGAAGCTATAATCTCATCAGCAAATTGTTCATGTTTTTTTTTTTATTGTTTCTTCATTTCTTTTGTCACCACTTCATTTCCTATGTTTAGATCTCCATTTCAAGTCTTCCTTCCCCTGAATCATTTTAATGTGAACTTGCAAATTCAAAAGCTCTCATTTTTGCAAATTCAAAAGCTTTCTTATGAAACATGAGTTTCATTTTTTTTTCATTTATCCTACATGTTCTGCCTACATCTTAATTTGTTCTTCAATCTTTGCCTGAAGCCTTATCTTGAAAAAATGTAAGTACTAAACTTTATTTATATTATTAAAATATGTACCAATTATTATTTAAATAATATTTCTTATAACATGAATATCTTTTGCATATAAACTTTGATTCAGGCGCGATTTCTTCTATTGGAATTTTAGGCTTTTATTTGGATTTCAAACCGATTTGAAATCAAAGGTGATATTTTAACCCACTCACAACTGCTATTATGTTAGTTAAATTAAATTTACGATGTGTTTAGAAATTTATTGGTTGATGTTTGGTATATTTAATTTGTCATTCTAGTTAAATTTGACTTTTATTGCATTTAATCGGCGTTTAATTGAATATATAATTCAATTGTCAATTTAATTCCGGTTATTGATTTTCAGTTATCTATTGATGTTTATTGATTGATTTGGATGATGATTGTGATGGATGTTTGATTGTTGATATTGGATGACTGATGTTTTATTTTACATTGTTATAACACTACAAGTTCCCTAGGCGTTGAAATGATACACACCCGAGCCATCTATAGATTAGGAAAAATCATTATGGATTGAAATGATAGACTCAAGCAATTTTATGGATTTTTAATTAATTCGGGATTGCGGTTTGAAATGATACCGTAAAGTAGTAAATTGCAGATTGAAATGAAAAATATCCACATCACTTGACCATAGGGTAGAACATTATATACGGACGTCGGATTGGTTAAATTAAATGATTTTTGAATTTTTAAAATTTCGAATTCAGTTAACTGATATTTTGAAATAGATATTGATTTATATAAACTAAATTATTTTCGATAATCCGAGCATTAACGCTAAAATTGGAATTGATTTAATGAATTGTTTGAAGGATTTAAATTGGAGTTTCAAGTTGATGTGTCAAATATAAATGAAGTTCTTGGAATTCACTTATTGAAAATGTTTGGATATAACTTTGGAATCTATTTTAAATCAATTTAAACTATTTTAATGAATCTAAACTATTTTAATTAATTCAAATTTTAATTTATTTAATTTATTATAATCTATTTAATTCAATTTAATATATTTTAAATTTATTTAATCTATTTTAAATCTATTTAATATAATTTAAATCTATTTAATCTACTTAACTTATTTTAAATCTTTTTAAATCATTTTTAAATTTAATTTAAATCTGTTTAAACTATTTAAACTATTTTAATCTATTTTAAACTATTTTAAATCAGTTAAATTATTTTAGAGTATTTTAACTATTTTAGACTTTGTTTAAACTATTAAAAACTATTTATGACCATTTAAACTATTTTCTAAAATTTCAGACTATATAAAGTTGAAGTATTTATATTTAAATCCTTGATGATGGTACAACCTAAATTTTGGAATTTTGAATTTGACCTTTTGTGAAATGACATAATTGTGTAAATGTGATGGTTTAGGAATAAGGATTTAGTTAACATATATTATCGATAATTTCAAAAGTAAATATAATTTTGAAAGTGATATGGTTTTGAGAATACGTTATTTTGATATCAATTGTTAATTGATTTTTGAAACGTAAAAGAACCATCTGGTGTGAAATAAGCGATTGGTTGTTAAAGAGATGGGGATCAGATATTGTCATACTCTCTACTATACCGAAAACCACTTTAACAACCGTGTACGTGGTGGATATTCTAGAAATGAAGTACACGGTTTGGCGAATGATTAATGTATAAGGTATACGTGACCCTGACGCTAGGCCAAGTGGGGTCATTCCTCCTATCAGACACATTTATTTGATACCATTCTATTACTTTGTGATTGATTTGGTGGCCACCCCTTGATTTTGATTTGGGAGAGTGTTCCAAGGTGGGCAGTTGTAGCTGCTATGCGTTACCACGAGTCCAGATACACAATTGGTATATCTACCCTGACATTGCCTCGAGTGCCTTGTTCGCATGCCCTAGAGCACCTTCTACGAGTTTGTTTTGTACCATACCTATGGAGTAGCCTCTGATAGCCTCTAGTTTACAAAGGAATTACGGTACCCTATAAACTATGAGAATATATAAAATGTGTTAAAGGGGATATGGTAATGCCTTAACGCTATTTTAATACTTTTACTTTACTGTAGACATATTATAATAGTGTATTGTACTACATAGTGGATAGTTTAACGGATTCTTAGAAGCCCGAACATCTCTTAAGTTATTACACTCACGTTAGAAACTGGATATTAGATGTCAAACCCCGTAAACAACTCTGACGCCGTCATATGCATATTTACCGTTGATTTAACTCACATAACATCTTTTAGTTCTAACTCGAGTGTTTTGTCTTTTCAATTTGCTCGGGTCAGCCTGACCATTTCAAGGTTGAAGACCTTATTTCTGAAGGATGAAGATGAAGATTTGTATTATTATTATTATTATTATATTTATTCCATGGCATCATGTTGTTCCGCAACATTTATTTATGTATTCACATTTATGTAAGCCTGATGTTTGTGTTGTAAAGAGTAATCAAATGTATTTATAAAACGGCTTCGTGAACTATTATTTGATTATTACATTTAGTCATTCCGCTGCGAGTTTTGGTTTTATTTCTTTTTCTTATTTACCCCATAACAATCTGCCTTTTCAAATGGTTTGAGTCAGGCATAAGTGTCTGCTTAAAATGTCCAAAAAGACAGGTCGTTACATTAGGGATATTATATTGTTTTTCTCGCTGTTGGCATGTATTATTTTGAAAATATATGTGATATATATTGATTATATTGATATTATTTTTTCTCCCGAGCCTCTCCGTACAAAGGAGACCCCGCTGAAATTTTTTGTGAATTTTAGACATGGAATTTTTTTTGAAGTATTTCCAAACTTTTGTTAACTTGAATATAAAGAACTTAAGTGTTATAAATTGATATATTTTATTTAAATTATTTAATTTTGTAATTTTATTTGTTATAAATTTTATATTTTGAATAAGATATATTGGTTACTTAATTTCTTCCTTATCCGTTCTTTTCTTTTTCGAGGTCGAAAAGTTTTGAGTGGGGAGAGTGTAATGATCTGTAATCTTCGATAATTAAAAAATTGTTAATTTAATAGGATATTATGATTTAAAGTAGGAAGAAATAAAAATTTGTGATAATAATGAGCATATAACTGGAATAAAAATGTAATACTATTAGTTAAGGTAATTGATAACTACTTTAAATGTCAATTTTAATCGATTGAAAGGATTAATAGGTTACATTTGATATAGATTGTAAATAAATGATAGTAATGTATGTATTAATGGGAATTGGATTAGAAGAGCAATTAATAAATTAAGTACTGATTAATTAATAGAATATTGTGTAATAAATGAAAATGAGTGAAATTGTGTAATGAGGGTGGTTATAACATATGCTTGTAATTAATAAACCTACAAATGTTATTGAAAGGTGAAAATGGCGACAATTGTTATTTGTTACCAATTTAATTAAACAAATGCAATAAAATGTAAATAAATGTTACAGTAATGTAAGTTAATACGATAACTGCAAATTTTGAATATAATAAAATGTATGGAAATGTTAATTTTATTTACGTGACAATAATAGATGAAATTAAAAGAATGAATCCAAGGTGAATAAATTCATTGGGATTTTAAATTATAATTCATGTGTAAAATTGACAAAGTTCAATGTAATGGAAATATAGTTGTTAGTACAAATAAAAGATGGAATTTGGAGCATATTAATAAAATATGGTATAAACAAATATTGACTATGTTATATGAGTAATAATTGATTGAATATAAAGATTGAAATCAAATTAAATTTATTTATTGGAATTAAATTATAATTAATTGGATTTAATTTCAGTTGAAAATGAACACCGTAATTAGTGAAATAGTTAACCCTGAAATTTTTGTAAACAGGAATTAAATTATTGTAAATGTTTAAGAAATCAAAAATGGTAAAATTTGTTAATCATAGGATTGAAATTGAAATTTTGATTTAATTAATTTAATGCTAAAATATTTAATTAACGTAAAAATAGCTATTTTGGCAACATTCTAGGATTTCGATGAAACCAGTTTCATCGGATCCGTAACAGTGAATTATTGTAGGATTTCAAGTTTCGTAGCGATCGGACTTGTCGTTTGATCGTACGGGTTCGAAATGCCTAGAAATTAATTTAATTGAAATCAATTTGAAATAAGCTGATTTTGACATAACTTCTTCATACGATAGAATATGGACTGGAAACCCATTCCATTGATTTTTAAAATATCGAAAACGTCTATTTTGATATAGGATTGACCCATTTTCGTTCCGGAGTTTGAACGGGCTTTTCGGGTCATTTATCGTTCAACATGTAAATCAATTTTGTCCATTCATTCTATTTTTCAACTTTTTCTGTAAACAGCCCAAAACACTAGCTACTTTCTTATTTTTATTTGTCTGTACGTACATTTCCTTCTTAACTCCTCATTCCAATGGCAGACAAACCAAAACCAGAAACCCTCAATTCAATTCCAGAATTTAAACTCCTAAAAATATATCGTATCAGATATAGATTTGAAGCTCTCGACGAGCGTAAGTCAATTCTACCGTTATTTTTTCGATTGGAATTTCTATGTGGCCAGAACTGGGCGAATTAGTCTCGGTCGTTCATCGCGCATTGATCAATCTTTTCTGATCGTCAAATTGATTTGTGAATATTGTATAGTGGACCGAGGGGACCTCATCAGTGTAGTTTGTTTGGCGAATCTGTGGTCGGATCATCGCAAAAAATTGGTTAGGGTTTGCAGTTCCTTAGCATTGGCTGAATATTTTGGGGGGCTCGATCGACGTCGACATCGATCGTGATGGTCGAGGAATGTGGCGCAAGGGGAGGAGGTTGCGGACGTGGTGGCTATGCGGCGAAGCAATGCGCGTCGTCATCGATATGGTGGCGGCGTGCATACGTTCAAGGTTATGTACGAGAGGCTCTGGGGCTTGTGCGTCTGGATTGGGAAGGTGAGTGACGTGGCAATTTTTATTTTTGTTTTTTTAGTTTCTTTTAATTCAAACTTTAAAATGCAATCGCTCTAACTTACATAACTTTTGCTTAAGGACTCGGATTTACGCACGGTTTCTGCCGTCGGTGTCGTATTAAAATTTCAAACATTTGGCGCTAGTTTGGACAAATTCTAAGACTGCTGAAATTTGAGCCTTTATTTGAATTTTAAATCGATTTGAAATTCAAACGTGAGTGATTAGACCCACTCACAACTTATAAAATTTCTTATGTTTCTTAAATTAAATTTATGATGTGACTGGAAATTTATTTATGGTTGTTTGGTATATTTTAAATCGTCATCTCAGTTAATTTGAATTAAAACGTTATTTAATTTATATTTTGAATTTAAATGGCCAGCTAAATACCTATTGTTGATTATCAGTTCTCTATTGATGTTCATTGATTGATTTGAATGATAATTGTGATGGATGTTTGATTGTTGAGATTGGATGAATGGATGTTGTATTTTATATCGTTATAAACTGCAAGTTCAATATATGTTGAAATGATACATACCCGAATGATCTATAGATTAGGGAAAAATCGTTATGGGTTGAAATGATAGACTCAAGCGATTTTATGGATTTTATGTAAATTCGGGATTGCGGTTTGAAATGATATATAACCGTGAAATTTTAAATTGCGGATTGAAATGATAAATATTTGTATCACTTGACCCTAAGATAGAAAATTATATACGGACATTTTGAAATGATTTTTAAATATTTGAAATGATTTTTAAATCTTTATTTTTGAATTTAGTTGAATGTCATTTTGAAAAAAACCTTTTTTATATAAGTTGAAATATTATTGAAAATCAAGTTATGTTGATAGTTGAATTAGTTAACGGAATAGTTTAAAGAAATTAGATTTAAAATTTTAACTTGAATTTTGAAGTATATATGGAATTAAACGGAACTGAGTTATTGAAATTGTTTGAAATATAACTTTGAAATATATTGGAACGTGAGTGATTTAAATTGATATTTCAAACATGGTTTAGGAGTAATATAAAATTTAATAATTTATTCTGAGTTGAATTGAAAGGTTTAAATTGGGTTTTGTGATTTGGATATGTGAAATGGTCCAGATATGTTGAAATAAAATAAACAGTTAAATTATATAAGTTCCAATTTCATATTTAACATACACTGTTTTAAATATATATTATTTTCAAATTTCTAATTATTAAGATTTCAAAAAATTAAACTATTTTTAGCCTATATTAACTATATAAATCATTTTAACCTATTTGAACCAATTTCATTTATTTTAAACTAATTTACCCATTTAATTTAATTTAAATCTAATTAATCTATTTTAAAGCTATTTAAATCTATTTTAATTATATTTAAATTTATTTTAAATCTATTGAACTATCTTAATTCAAGTAAAAACTACTTTTAATCTATTTTAAATTAGTTTAGAGTATTTTAACTAATTATAACTATTTATAACTATCTAAACTATCCTTTTAAATTTCAATTAAATAAAGTAGAGGTGCTTATATTTTAAATCCTCGATTTTAAAGTCAAATTACATGATATTATAACTGGGATTGAAATTACATATTTGATTTGAATATGAAGTTTTGAAATAAGGGTTTTTAACTATTTTAAAAATAAGTTTTTGAAAGTGAATATAATCTCGAAAGTGATATGATTTTGAGCATACGATATTTTGATATGAAGTGTAAATTGACTTTTGAAATGTAAAGGAACCATTCGGTGCGAAATAAGCGTTTGGCTGTTAAAGAGACCGGGATTGGATATTGTCATACTCTTTGCCAATATCGAAAACCATTTTAACAACTGTGTACGTGATGAGATTCCAGAAGTGAAGGTGGATGGTTTGGCGAACGATTTCCATATAAGGTATGACGTGACCCTAACTCCTGTGAATCAGCTTAGATGTGACTAAAACAGGAGCTATACCTGGGCCAAGTGAGGTCATTCCTTTGATCGGACATGCTTCTTTGATATCATATTATGACATTTGTGATGATTTGGTGGCCACCCCTTGATTTTGATTTGGGAGTGTGTTTCGAGGTGGGCAGTAGTAGCTGCTATGGGTTACCAACAGCCCAGTTCTACAATTGGTAAATCTACCCTAGCATTGCCTCGAGTGCCGTGTTCTCATATCCTAGAGCGCCTTCTATGAGTTTGGTCTGTACCATACCTATGGAGTGCCCTCTGATAGCCCTCCAGTTTACGGAGGAATTACGGTACTGTATAGACTATGGGAATATATAAAAATGTGTTAAGGGGGATATAGGTAACGCCTTAACACTATTTCAACACTTTACTGTAGACACTGTTATAATAGTGTATTGTACTAAATAGTAGATAGTTTAAAGGATCCTTAGGGGATGGTAGTCCCAAACATCTCTTAAGTATTGCACTCACATTAGACACTGGGTAGGAGATGTCGAATCCCGTAAACATCTCTGATGCTGTTACACTCATTTTTATTTACTGTTGATTTAACCTACATAAGATCTTTTTTTCTGACTTAAATGTTTTGTCTTTTCAATTCGCTCGGGTCAATCTGAGCTTTTCAGTTTATCGAAGACTGCTTCCTGGAGGATGAGGACGAAGATTTTATACTATTACTATTTATTATATACATACCACTGCATCATGTTATTCCACTGCATTTATTTATTTATTCCTATTTTATGTGACTTTGATTTTGTGTTGTAAAAGAATAATCAAATGTCTTTATAAAACAGCTTCAAGAATTTTTATTTGATAATTATATTGTGTCTTTCCGTAGAGAGATTCTGTATTTGTTTTATTTCTTTCTTTCTCTGCTTTTCTTATTTACCCCGTAATAATCTGTCCTTTTGAATGGTTTGAGTCTGATGGGTGTGGTTTATCGTCGATTTAAGCCGTCCGAAAAGGGAGGTCGTTACAAAAACATAAAAATTCATATTTATTGGGACGACCTAAGTTCAGATGTTGTTTTTAGGCTTTTAATCGATTTGTCTAGAGATGTAGGTTGTTGCAAACTTGATATAGTTAGGGGTATGACCTAGGGGTAATTCTGTAACTTATTGTAAATTATCAACTCTGTAATAAAATTTTGTTTAAAATAAAAAGTGTTTTCTTTCTATTATGTACTCATCAGACTATGTTATGTTAATTAATTATTTAATTTAATTATATTAAATAGAGAATCCTTAAAAAAAATATTATGTGATGGTAATTACAATGTACTGTAAACATGAGAAACTTATCACGTTAAAAATATCGTATGGATGTAAATATTCATAATCAAGATGTTTTGAGATAGGATATTATACGACAAGAGTATGTAATTCTTTCCATATGCTATGTAATGCATTGTTCATGGCTATTCGGAGCACCAAGGGGTTACGTATTGATTGTTATTAGACAACTATGGAACGAATCATTTGAAAGTTTTCTATTGGTTAATACTAAGGTGAAACAAAGAATCTTCAAGTGAAGATATTACACAGTTCTCTCGACTTGAGAACATTGTTGAACTTTAATATGGACACTTCACTTTGGTTTTTGTTATGGTATTCTAACCAGCTTATGACTATAGTTGGGTCCGAGTTGAAGCATTATAGGAGAAACAGTATTCAATAAAGAATTCGTCTCCTTGTCTATATGAGGTTATTATCACTGTCAACTGTAATCAACTCAAAGTCAAAGTCTCTAGCCAAAGCGGAATAATTAATAATAATTGTTATTATTGAACCAAGTACTTTATGTTTGGATTAACAAGTTGAGAGTTGATGATATTGGAATTTTGATCAAAAATAAATTCCATAAGTCTTAAAGTGATATAGGTTTTCAAAGAGAACTTGTATAAATATTCGTTACTACTAGGACCACTTGATATAGTTAAATTGGATTTACTGAAAAATTATGCAAGCAACAAATTTGGCCAAAGTACCATACCAATAGCTAAGGTGATCCATGATCATTGATATTCGAATTGTTCGATATTAATCCTTGCCTCAATTTACGTCCTTGAATTATATAACTGCAACGTTGAATACTTTGAAATAACATATGATTAATTAAATTATAATTTTTATAAGTTAATTAATCAACTAATATTTACGCAATATTAATTATTAAATTTTATTTGATTTACTTGAATTAGTATTCAATGAAGTGTGTATATAAATGTTATATATGTATGTATCGATATACGATATCGATAAATACTTAAATGGATTTAAATTAATTTAATAGTGACTGGATTTGGAAAGTATTGTAGGACGATCTGACCCAGTCCATGGCTGGCCATAAAGGAGGGGAAGGTGTTAAGTTTTGAATGTAGAAATATGCATTTGAATTTGCTAAAGAAAGAATAAACAAGGAGATCTGGATCTCTGCTTTTATTCAAATCTGGTTAGAGAATATCTTAGCGGAAAGTATTATATCTTCAGTCATTTTGACTTTACATTTTGCCTCCTCTTCCCATATCTTAGCGGAAAGTATCATAGGTATATCCTATCACAACCTAGAATTTTATCACTTTGGTTAGAGAGTATTAAATTCATTTTTATTATTCAATTAAGAGTTTTAATAATTAAAATACCGTCTTTAATTTATAACTAATGATGGTGAAATGGTTTTACAATGTGTTTACAAAAATAATTAGTTCGAAGAAAAAAATAAAAAATGTGACCGGAAATCATTTTCTGAATTTTCCACTTTTCATCATATAAAAGTTGTCAGAAATTTTGTGTACATTTTAGTAAACATATACACATACATACAAAAATAACTTAAGTGAGGATAATGATAATAATATGGTAAAAATATATTCACTTAAGTAAATATAAAAGAGATACATCTTTGCAAAAATTTAATAAAAATAAAAAGAATGTAATGTCACATTATCTCTGACATCATGGAACAAGGGAAGTGTAATGTATATTGGTCACAAGGGAGAGCCTTAGCACTTGCGTGTGGAAGTGGAGGGAGGAGGTGGACGGTTATGATGTGGCCAAAATTGGATGAAGGGTATGTATTTAAGAGCTTTTTGGTAATTTGAAAATTTTCACTTTGTATAAAACAATTTTATTATTTTTTCTCTCTTATTTTCTTTTCACTTCGTACTTTTCAAAAGCTTCATTTTTTTTCAAAGCTCTAAGCCTTCTTAATGGCTTCCATGACTCTTTTTTTAAGTTTAAAAACAATGTTTTTCCACTTTTAAATTAAAAGAAGTTATTAAACACCTTTCCTTCCTTTCTAAACCCCTCCTCCTTCAAAAGCAAGTCCACCCCGCATTTTTTTCACCCTAGTCTGATCCCCTATACCCCTAGGCCGAGCTCAAAAACCCTCCTCCTTAAGCAAAAATTCATTTTTCTTAAAGTAAGAACGACATCTTGGATTGGTATAAGTTATAGTGCTGTTGGTTGGAATTCCTTTAACTTTTTGTGAGTAAAATTCACCTCTTTTAGGGAAAGTTTAAACTTGCTTTTGTTGTTCATTATTGTTGTAAACAATTGGTTGTTTGACGGATTATAATGTTAATTTGGTTATTCATACATGTGCTTGTATGCCATGATGAATTTAGACTTGAAAAATGAAGTCTAATGTTGAGAATATTTAGAAATTATGATTTTGCTTATGGCTTGTTGTTATAACATATGAATGAATGATTATGCTCATGTATGTGATGTGTATGCTAAGGGAAGTTAGCATTTGGACTTGTATAAGTGACTTTGAGATCCCTCGAATTAAAAACATGTTACCTATTTTAATTCGCTAAAAAAGTTACAAAGTTTTAAACTTTACTTTTAGTTTTGTAAACTTCATACTTTTCTTATAATGTAAGGTATATAGGAGTGGCTTGTAGGTATTAGCATATAAACTAGCTTACAAAGTTGTGGTCTCCCTAGTGATAGTTGTTATGGATGCAGTACTGTAAAACGAACACTTTTTGTAAACTTATAATGTTTTCTTTTAAGTGGTTTTGAAATTATTTTCAAAGCATATTTTAAGTATAAAAAGGAAATCATTAATTAAGTAAGAGTTTAGTTATTATTTAATTAAGGAGTTAATGATTTAAATGAGTAAGTAAGTAAAGATAATTAGTACTTAATTCTTAGTTGAGTAAAGGTAATTAAATATTAATTATTAATTAAGTAAGATAATTAAAATTAGTTAATTATGAAAGGTTTAATCATTGATTAACTTCTAATTAATCAAAGTTTTATTATTAATTAATTATTAATTGGGAACGGTTAACTATTAATTAAGTTAAGATTTAATTAAGTTTTTAATTAAGATATAATTATTATTAGATAAAGGTTTAAACTTATTTTAATTAATTAAATGAAGGTTTTAATTCTTAATTACTTTATTTCTAAGGGCCAATTTGTTAAAAGTAGCTTTCTTTTGTAAGCGAATGAGTTTAAACAAGGGATTCTTTTTGTCAGTGCCATTAAGTAGTCAAACAAATATGAATAGATTAAGGATGGCATCTATTTAGTCAAAGAAATCCCTGTTCTGCTACAATTGAATTGAATAGATTACGGATGACATTTTTTTGGCAGAATAAATTCTGGTTCTGCTATAATCAAATTGAATTAATAATGGATGACATCTATTTAGTAGAATAAAACCTCGTTCGGCAATAATTAAATTGAATAGATTATGGATGACATCTGTTTAGCGGAATAATTGCCCATTCTTAATTATATTAATGTGGACTCATGTGGATTAATTAAGATGCTAGTTAATTGGATAAGTGATGGATTAGCTAGTGATTGCTAATTGACTTTACTTACATATATGTTACTTATGTGAATTCCAGTTACGTAGCTTACAAAGTCACATTTAATTAAATGTTAACTTGATTTAGTACCATTTTGGTTGTTACGCCTATTTTCGAATTTGTAAAGTTATGGATTTGAATTAGATCTGACTGTATAAAAAGTTGAGGTTAAATGTTTTTAAATAATGTTTTTAAATAATATTTAATTATAAGATGTTTTAAGTTATTTAATTATATAATTTATGATATTTTAATTTTTTTAATTATATTATTAATGTTTTTAGTTAATTGGTTTAGCTTCTTTTAAAGTTTAATTAGTTATTTAATTAACGATGTGTTTAAAGTTAATTAATCATGTTAATGTTGGTTCAAAGTTAATTATTTATTTATTTATTGTTTGCACAAAAAAGGGGCAAACATCTCCAAGTCGTATGATTTAGTCGATTTTACGTTGTTCTTCGTAATTTGGGTGATTTATGCAAATATGTAAAAAGCGGGGACTAAACTGTAAAAGACACACAGATTTATAGTGGTTCGGCCAGAATGTGCCTACGTCCACTTCATATGTTATTCTCTTTCACTGTTCAGATTACAAGTACAAAGCTTTGATTACAAGCGTATGAAAGTTGTTTGAAAGTTCTGTCCGTGCTTGAGCTCTCAAACTTGTCTGCCATTGTTGTACCCCTACCCCTCTATTTCTAGAGTGAGGCTGGGGGTAGGGGTCTTGGATGTATATGGCCGCTGGTGGGCATGGGCTAATGTAATCTGGCCTAGCAATGTTGGTTCGGAAACGCCTTGGTATGGTGATGGTTCGGTAGTATTTTGTTCCGGTGGTGAGTGGTTCGGCTAGGCCTTGGAGATGGGCTGGTTCGGTAGTGCCCTGATCCGGTGGTGAGTGGTTCGGCTAGGCCTTGGAGATGGGTTAGTTCGGTAGTGCCCTGATCCGGTGGTGAGTGGTTCGGCTAGGCCTTGGAGATGGGTTGGTTCGGTAGTGGCCTGATCCGGTGGTGAGTGGTTCGGCTAGGTCTTGGAGATAGGTTGGTTCGATAGTGCCCGGGTCCGGTGGGACTTCGCCCAACATTTGCCCCCCAAAGTGGGGCATATGCCTGCATATGTCGCGCTTTATTTTCTCTCGTTTGGACACTCTCATTCGTCCCAAGTGCCGAACCAGTTGGTCCGGTCCTCCTACGCTTGCCTATAAGTATGGGCTTCACGCCTCTATCATTCTTTACTGTTTGAAATAGCCGAATCAATCATATCACCGAACCAGATTCGATTGGCGGAACAGGTGAGGCTTTCTTCTGCCGAATAAACTTTATGCTTGAACTACCGAATGAGATCGGGGAATATGGGTGCCGAATGGATCCTTTGACTTGAACTACCGAATGAAATTAGGGAGTATGAGTGCCGAATGGATCCTTTGGCTCGAACTACCGAATGAAATTAGGGAGTATGAGTGCCGAATGGATCCTTTAGCTCGAACTACCGAATGAAATTAGGGAGTATGAGTGCCGAATGGATCCTTTGGCTCGAATTACCGAATGAAGTTTGGGAGTACGAGTGCCGAATGGATCCTTAGATTCGTACTACCGAATGAAATTTTATGTTTTGAATTATGAATGAGATTCTAGACTGTATGTACTTGCTTGTTTATATCTCCACACTCCCTGTTCTAACAATATGTTTTCTCGTGTTGCAGATAATGCCTCATAAAGTAGAAACTCGTTCTGACAAGAAGAAATCCAAGGACAATGAAGAGTCGTCCATAGTGCCCCCAGTTCAGGTAGAACCAGAACGACATGGACCACCCCCGAGATTGTTAGTAGATGGGTACGGTCCTCAAGAGCTCTTGAACTCACCGCCTGACTGCTTTCCCAGCTCCCTCAAAGATGAGCAGCTTGACGTTATATCTAGATCTTTTGGGATCGACAGAGCGCATATGATGTTGCCGGTGAAAGGAGTGATGCCGTATACCCCCCCTGAAGGATATTTTGCTTACAGTAGGTATCACTGTATGTGCGGAGCCATCCCTCCGATCAACGCTTGGATAGTTAGCTTTATCACATACTTGAAGGTGGCCCCTTTGCAGCTTCAGCCCAACTCGTACGCCATCTTGGTGAGTCTGTTCATTATCTTCCAGAGAAAATACGGCCGTCCCCCCTCCAACCGGAAAATCCGATACCTTTACAACTTGAGAGGGTATAAGAAGGGGTCTCTGTATATTAGCTTAGAATCGGCCGTGTCTTTCAAGCCAGTCCTGGACCTATATTCAAAATTTAGCATGTTCAAGAAGGAATGGTTCTTTCTCAAGGACGACTCGGTTTCTTTCCACCGCTTCACCTCTGGCTGTAAGTTGAATCTCATTTGTAATTTCCGTTCTGACTGCATGCTCCTCCTTATGCGCTTTATTTCTTGCTAGCGACAGGTGGCTTTGTGGTTGTAGAGAACGATCGTATGGTTCAGATGGCCGCGGGAATAGAAGCTATTCTAGAAAACGAGAGGGCAGCTTCTTATTTGATCAGCAACGCTACTCTTTTGGGGCTCAACTTGATTCTGCCACACCGGTCTGTGGTGAAGCACAGAGACACAGCTGAGGAGAAGGCCGCCAAAGCTAAAGGAGTGGCTACGGCGAATAGCAGCAAAAGTAAACCCTTCTCGAAACATCCAATTGCCGGGGGGAAGAAACTTAAGAAGTCCGATGGACCCTCCGCCGGCACATGTCCAGATGTCCCGGAGGAGGAAGACGTGGAGGAGGAAAGAGGCGAGGATGAAGGAGGTGAGGCAGATAGTGGAAGTGGTGGAGAAGGTGATGGTGATGGTCATAGCGATGATGGTGGCGACGGACAGAGTGGTGATGGCACTGGGGCTTTGTCTTCTGAGCAAGCAGGTGTGATCCAGGAGTGGACGGATGATGCTTTCCGCCTAGCTTTTGAAGGGTTGGAGGAAGGATCGGCTTTAGTGGAGAAGCCTAAGAAAGCTGACAAGGCCGGGACCGGCGCCGGTTCATCTTCTAAGAGCGCTTCAGCTAAGGCAATTCCTGCGATCCAAGGTGAATTTTTGACTCCTGCGTACTCCATTTATGATAAGGATTTAGGAATATTTTATGGTCAGCTCCCGTCCTGGAATGAGATCCAGGACTTATTGCGATATCCTACTCCTCTCCAGGATTTGTATAACAAAAGCTCTCTTTACTCTTCTTAACTTGATATATTTATTGAATTATAGCTCAATGTATGCTTGTAACACTTGGTTTTTATCACAGAAGCGGGTAAGGGGGCCAAGACATCAGATGTTCGGCACCTTCTTGAAAAATACAAACTTCTCAAGGCTTCTACTAAACCAAAGCCTCTGACTAACCTCCCTAGAGACGTAGTCGGCTACCGCCCTCTTCTTGGAGTTATCAAGGAGGATACCCAAAGGAAGAAGAGGAGTCGTTCCTTGTTTGAACCCTAACCTGGTCCTCAGTCCCCAACTCAGTCTCCTCGAGATACCACAAAGGAGAATACTGAATTTATATCTCCTCCGCACCCGTCTGAAAACCTACCGTTACCCGGATAGGCCATCCCGACTTGGCTCGTATCCGTTTGCAGGTCATCTAGATCTAGATCCGGGTTCTTGTGATATTACCTTTGATGAGGCTGTCGGTGAACACCTTCTTCCCCGTAATCCTATGGTAAGAGTATTGGATGAAGCTATGTCCCTGGACCTTGATTTGCTTACCACTCGGGTCGTAACTTTGGGGGACGAAGCTAAGGCAAACATTGACCGGGTTGCTGAGAAAACCAGGAAGCTAATGGGGCATCATGCCTGACTGGTCAAGGCTGGAGAAGAAATCGGGGGTGATAACATTCGACTGCGGTTAATGGTTTCCGACCAGGCCAAACAACTCGCTGATCAGGCCATTCAGATCTCTCAACATGAGGCCGCTTCTAGGAAATTAAAGAAAACCATGGAAGAGGCCAGCAGGGAAGAGTTACGGAAAATGTAGGCTGTTTGTAAGGAACGGATTGATATGGCTATTGCAACGGTGGATGATGTTCGGAAAGCGGATCTCGAGCTGGTGCAGGAGTTATCCGAGAAACTTGAAGCCGCAGAGCTTGCTCAAACCAAGCTGAAGGAGGAGATGGAGGCGATGAGGAAATCCTTTCAGGCTGACTGCTCGCGATACCAATCGGAGAGGGATGCTGCCACTGCAAAGCTTTTGGCCTCTGAGGACCGAATAAGGGAGTTCGAGGAGAATGAGGGGATAATGGATGAGATGCTTCAGGATATATACTTTCGCACTTGGAAACATGGCAATTTATCTTGGATGGATGATTATCCCAGAGTCATGGCCAGGATTTATCTCAGGGCCCTAGAGGAGGCTAAGGCCGATGCAGATAAGGAGGGTGGCGTGGCCTTTAAAATGGACGTGGTTACGGCTCAATTCACCAAGGAGGAGAAAGCGGTGGTGAAGGAGGGTATGCGGCTGCTTACTGCTGAGGGGGCAGGTGTGCAGTTAGAGGATGATGATCAAGGAGCAGATGCTGGAAAGTCTTCCCTTTTAGCTTTTCGTAACTTGATTGCTTATTGTTTATTTAATGGATTTTTCTCCTGAATTGGACAGGAGGGACCTCTGAAGCACCAACTACCTGTGGTCAACATGCTGAGAGTTCCAACCCTGCGGTTAAGTAGATCTCGGAGGGCCAGTAGGATAGCGGTGAAGCTTCGATGCAGCCGACTCCTTGACTTGATCTGGATATCTTTTGGTTTACTTGACATTGCTGTCTATGGTAGTCCCAAAACATTAATGTAACTTTTAGGCTGTAACTATGTTATTCGTAACGAACGACTTTATTCTTGGCATGTAATTTTTAACTTAAGCTAATTTTGTCATATTTGAATGTTATCGTTATTTTGGTGTGTTGCATAAGAAATATAGCTGTGCACATTCCTGTGATTCAATTGTGTTTGATGTCAAGTTCTTGCTTAAAATATAATTTCATATCTTGCAATGCTAGTGTGACGTGCGAATAAATTACAGCTACGTATTCATAAACAAAAGAAGAAAGTAACCCCTTTATGTTTTAGTTGTAGGCAGTTGCTTTGAATGTCTTGTATGACTGAGCATGGAGTGCAGCTGAGTGACCTGTCATCCAGTTGTGCGTTTCTATTCCCATTAGCGAGTGTCTCCTATTTTGTGTCTTGTACTTTAGGGATCGTTACAGAGGATAGGAGGAACGTTTTTAAACAAAAACAGAAATATAAGAAATAGTAAAACTTCCAATCACGGAAGGCCTGCGATGTGCTTAAGTTCGTGGCAAACGGGTTTTGTAGTCACTTTCCCTAGCTGTGGGTCTTGGAGACATTTGTCACCCATCTTACGCCTCTGTGGGGAGTTTCTCTTTTTTACCACAGCCGTACTTAAGACACTCGGAGCCGAGATCGCGCACAGTAACTACCCGGGCCACTGTGGCCCGTAATCGTGGGTATTATTCGATTTACCGTGGCCGGCTAGCGTGGGTGCCGATCGTCAACTGTGAACTACCCCTGGCTGGCCACACCTTATGTTGGGGCTTAAAGTAGGTTCACGGTTGTCGGCGAGCCGAACGTCGTAATGAGCTGCCTCGGCTATAGTCGGCCTTCTCGGTAGGTTATAATCGGCTCATTACAGTTGGCTTTAAGGGCCGATCGCGAGCAATGAGTTAACCCGCAGCAGAGGGATGCTGGAGCAAAAGTGTCTCATTGGCGAGGGCATAGATTCATATAGTACCTGTTAGGTCTTACCCAGGTGAAGTCGTGCTGTGATGTGTCTTGAATGGAAATGCCATTACACAGGATTTTTTTCAACAGAAAAGGATAAAGTTAACAAGAAGCCAAGATATAAAGGAACAAGTTAAAAATGAGACAAGTTTTTAAAGTGGTTCGGCACGAAAATGCCTACGTCCACTGATTCTCTCCGTTAATTCACTTCATATGGGCAGTACAAGTTAAGAAAAGTATCGACGAAGGTGTTGGATGTTCCATGCCCTCTGGAACACCTCTTCGTCCACTGTTGATAAAATATACGCCCCGTTGTGGAGATCTTTATGAACTACATATGGTCCGTCCCAGATTGGATCTAGTGCACCGGGGTGCGGGAAGATTCGCTTGAGGACAAGATCTCCTACTTGTAAGCCACGATGCTTGACTTTGGAGTTGTATTGCGCTGCCACTTTTTGCTTGTGAGCTTCTACTTTGAGCGCTGCATCGTTTCTTCTCTCTTCAATCAGATCCAAAGACATGTGAAGGAGTTCTTCGTTCTCTTCTGGGTTATAGTGGATCCTACGGTGGGAAGGCACTATAGTTTCGACTGGGAGCATGGCCTCTGATCCGTATGCCAAAGAGAAAGGAGTATGCCCCGTTGATGTTCTGAAAGATGTGCGGTAGGCCCAAAGTGCCGTAGGAAGTTCATCCACCCAAGTGCATTTTGACTTTTTAAGTTTCTTCTTGATTAGAGTTTTGAGAATTTTGTTGACAGCTTCGGCTTGTCCGTTTGCTTGGGGATAAGCTACAGATGAGAAGCTCTTGCAAATTCCATGCTCTTGGCACTAGTCGGTGAACTCCTCGCTGTCAAACTGGAGTCCATTATCTGATATGATTTTGAGCGGAACTCCGTACCTGCATAGAACATTTTTTATCAAGAAGCTAATAAATTTTGCCGAAGATATTTTATTTAGAGGTTCCGCTTCCACCCATTTGGTGAAATAGTCGACTTCCACTATAGCATATTTGGCTCCGCCTCGGCCCACTGGCAGTTCGCCAATCAAGTCAATTCCCCATACTGCAAATGGCCAAGGGCTGGTCATTTGAGTAATCTCACTTGTTGGTAGTCGAGGAATCTTAGCAAATTTCTGACATCTGTCACATTTTTTGACGAAGTCTAAGGCGTCTTTGTTTAAGGTGGGCCAGAAATATCCATATCGGAGTATCTTCTTTGCCAGAGTCTGCCCTTCAGTGTGATCTCCGCAGCTTCCTTGATGGATGTTGGATAAAATTTCCTTGGCTTCTCTTCCAGCGACACACCTTAATAAGGGGTTAGAGAAGCCGCGCCGATAGAGGATGCCTTCTTGTACTGTGTAGCGGGAAGCTTTCCTTAAGACTTTCTTGACTTCGTTACGCTCGTCGGACAGTGTGCCATCTTGTAAGTATTTTCGGATGGGAGTCATCCATGTTTCCTCTTCAATTGCAGCTATCAGATTCACTTGCTCAAAACTCGGGGTTAGTTGCTTTGAGATGGCTACCGTCCCGGAAATGGTGCCGTCTTTCATGCTAGCTTGCTTTGCTAGTTCGTCAGCCTCTTGGTTCTCTTCTCGAGGAATGTGTTTGATTAAATAGTGATCCAATTGATCGAGTAGCAGCTTGGTCTTCTTTAGGTATGCTGTGAGTCGTTCTCCTCGAGTCTGAAATTCTCCTAGTATTTGATTTACAATAAGTTGCGAATCACTATGAAGACATAAAGAACCGACTCCAATCTCCAAGGCAAGTTCTAATCCAGCTATTACTGCTTCATATTCTGCATCGTTGTTGGTGGCAGTGAATTCCAACCTTAGAGCATAATGTAGCTTCCTTCCCCTGGGAGTGATTATTACAATACCTGCCCCCGAGCCTTGTTCGTTTGATGCTCCATCCACAAAGAGATTCCACTTAATGTCTTTTGCTATTTCAGATTGCTCCTTACCTTCGTTTGTAGTAAATTCGGCAATGAAATCGGCCATGGCTTGTCCCTTGATGGCGGTGCGAGGATGGTAGGTGATATCATATTGACTCGGTTCAATGCACCATTTAAGTAGTCGCCCAGAAGTGTCAGGACGATGGAGTACCTGCCTTAGCGGTTGATCAGTTAGAACTCTGATGGAATGGGATTGGAAATAGTGTCGCTGTTTCCGCGATGTGATTAGTAAACAATATGCTAGCTTCTCAAGTTTAGGATATCTGGCTTCTGGCTCCATAAAACTCTTGCTCACGAAGTATACTGGCCGCTGTGCGCGGTTGTCTTCTCTCACCAAAGCAGCGCTCAGAGCATGAGATGTCACAGCAAGGTATAGGTATAGCTCTGCGCCTTTGTTTGGAGTTGAGAGTACTGGTGGTCTCTGGAGGTGTTCGATTAGGTTAAGGAAGGCTGTTAAGCATTCGTTAGTCCATTCGAACTTTCCTTTGTCTTCCTTTAGAGCTTCGAAGAAAGGGATGCACTTGTCAGTCGCTTTAGAGATGAATCTGCTTAGGGCGGCCACTTTCCCATTCAGGCTTTGCATTTCTCTTCGAGTGGAAGGTATCCTGATATCTCTCGGAGCTCGGACTTGTTCGGGGTTTGCTTCAATCACCCTGGCATGGACGATGAATCCCAAGAACTTTCTTGATGATACTCCAAATGAGCACTTTAGAGGATTCAACTTCATTCCATATTGGCGAAGTACTTGAAACATCTCGCCCAGGTGGCTTACGTAATCGTTGGCTTTCCTCGATTTTACTAGCATGTCATCCAGATAAGCCTCTATAGTTTGTCCTATCAGTTCCGCAAAAATCTTGTTGACGAGGCGTTGATAGGTAGCTCCGGCGTTTTTAAGTCCAAAAGGCATTACTCTATAGCAGTACAATCCCTGGTCAGTGATGAAACTAGTGTGGTCTTGATCGGGGGCGTGCATAGGAATTTGGTTATATCTTGAGTATGCGTCCATAAAAGATAAGAGTTCGTGCCCGGCTGTGCTGTCCACCAGCTGATCGATTCGGGGGAGTGGGAAGCAATCCTTCGGGCAAGCATCGTTTAAGTTGGAGAAGTCAATGCATGTTTGCCACTTCCCATTAGCCTTCTTTACTAGTACCGGGTTAGCGATCCACTCTGGGTAGATGGCTTCTCGTATGAAATTATTGGCGAGTAGGTTCTTTACTTCTTCATCGAGGGCTGCTGATCGCTCTGCCCCCATACTTCTCTTTTTCTGCTTTACTGGCGCCTTGGTAGGATCGATGTTCATTGCGTGGCATGCTACGTCTGGGGAGATTCCAGTCATGTCAGCGTGCGTCCATGCAAATACATCCAAGTTATGGCAGAGAAAATCAATGAGTTGATTCTTCAATTCTGATTTTAGCTGAGATCCGATTTTCAACAGTCCACTTGAGTCGTGTCTGTCTACAAATACAAACTCCATAGCCTCTGCAGGCTCGGCGGTGGCCTCCTCCTCTTTGTCCCTGGGGTCTAATTCATTGAAAGGATCACTGGTATATCAAAGAGGAGGGGATTTCTTTAATTGCTATGCTTCCAAGTTTTTCATGCAGAGAGTAGTTTCTGCATTCTTCCCTTTATCCTTCCTGCGATTATTGCGAAGTTCAGTTACATAGCAATCTCGAGCGGCGTCTTGATCTCCCTCTACTTCCCCTATTCCATTGTCTGTTGGAAATTTCATCTTCAGGCACCACGGGGCCAGGACAATTTGGAAGTCAGAAAAGGCTGGTCTTCCTAAAAGGCATTGTAGGCCGAGTGGTTATCTATCAGCACAAATGTTTGTTTCTGCACCACGGAGCGGGGGTGACTTCCTATTTCAACAAAGAGGTCCAATTTCCCGAGGGTCGTCTTCGCATCTCCAGTGAAACCGTGTAGTGGTTTGTTACAGGGAGACACATCCTTCATTGACAGCTTCATTCTGTCGAAAGCATGCTCGAATAGAATATTTACTGAGCTTCCAGTGTCTACTACAATTCGAAAAACATCGGCTGGACCGAACCAGGCAGAGATGACCATAGGATCCATGTGAGGGTACTGCCTTCCCTCTAGGTCAGCTTATTGAATGTAATGCCATCATTCTCTTTTCGCTTCAGGTGGTGTTCTTCCATAGCAGAATTAACGCAGCCTTCATTGTTTCTAAGTGACTTTCTGTATCTTTCCATCTCTGTCCAGTTTCTATCGGCGATGTGTGGTCCTCCCAATATGGTATGGACTACTATCTTCTCTTGACTGGAGCTGCGGGTGTTGCGATTTCCCCCTCCTGTTTCTGGGAAGGGTAGCCCTAGGTTCTCATTGGTAGGAGCTGGAGTCCTGTTCTGACCTTTTACATAGCATTCCAGTCTCTTTCTTCTGATGTTCTTCAATTAAGTCCCGGAGATGATGGCATTCATTGGTATCATGCCCATGAGATTCGTGGAAGTGGTAGAACTTTCCAGACTTAATTGCATTATCTGATTCCTTCTTATATGGGGGCGTTTGTATTTAACTTCGTCTTGGGTGGCCAGGAAAATGTTTTTGATTGTTTCATTCAAGGGAGTGTAAGCGTCAAACCTCGGTCCTGGACGATATAGACGCTTTTCTCTCTTCTTGCCCCCAGTATTGTCTCTAGAGTCACTTCTTCGAATGTCCTTTGCTACAACGGGTGTGTCGCCATGAGCTGCCTTGGTTTGTTTCCTTGTCTGTCTTTCAGTGGCAGCGTCTTCAAGTCTCATATATCTTACGGCTTCATGGAAGAAATCGGGTAAGTTAGCTGGTTTTTCTTTCGTTAATCTTATAGCAAACTTAGTATCCGGATGCACACCAAAACAGAGGGCCATTAAGATAAGCTTCTCATCGGCATCTTGGATTGCGGCCGTTGCAGCATTGAATCGGGTTAGATATTGCTGCACTGTCTCTCCAGGCGTCTGTTTGATATTAGATAGGGAATAAGTGTTCTTGGGTTGTTCCACATGGATACGAAACTGGCTGATGAACTTTTCTTTCAACATTTCCCATGAGCTGGTGGATCCTTGGGGTAGATGGAAGAACTAGGAGGTAGCTAGATCTGCCAAGAATAGTGGAAATCATTTGCACAATACTCCTTCTGTGGCTCCACTCATGAGCATATGCTGTGTGTATCTCTGCAAGTGTACAACGGGGTCAGAAGTTCCCTTGTAAGGTTCCATTGTTGGCATTTTCCATTCTCGGGGGGTGATGGCAATTTTTATATTGCGGGTGAAAGGGCTGGTTACCCTAGCGCCTATCCCTCGATCTGTTTGATCCCGTTGGACGCACTCTTTGAACAATCGCGCTATCCTTTCATCAGAATTTGGAGCAGATAGAAATGAGTTTTGTTCTTCTCTGCGGGATTGATTCCGTCCAGATGATCTGTAGGGATGGTATCGTCTTTCACTCCTAATATTTTCCAGCGGCTATCTCTGGTCTTCTGGGAGCATGCTAGGGTCAGCTACAATTGGCCCTTGCCTTGATCTTCCCCTGTTGGGTTCTGTTCCGGGCACTTCCTCGGGTCCAACTTCGGGCTGAACTCTAGCTCGGCCCCATTCATTGGTGTTTCCATGGCTAGGTAGCATGACATGCTCAGCTACATCCGACCCTCGCCTGGTACCTCCCCTGTTGGGCTTGGTTCCAAGTGTTTCCTCGAGTCAGAATTCGGGCTGAGTCCGGGCTCGGCTCCTATCATTGTTGTTTCTGTTGTTAGCTTCTTCGAAGAAGAAAGATCTTTGTCGCCTCCCAGATCCTCCATACTAGGACTCATCCCATGATTCAGTGTTGCGGTTGGATTCTTCAGCATCCCTTAAGCATGACATGAGTTGGTCCGCCAAGGCTTCTTGTTGGGATGTGAAGCAGTTAGGCACTTCATCCACAACCCTGTCTAGATCTGCCCTAGTAATTGCTGCCGGTTGTTCCGTGGCAGGAGCTGTTGGATTTGCCTGATTTCCATTTCGTACTGCTGTTGGAACGGGACGGTTCTCCTGATCTGTGATCACTGAATCTGGAACGCTGCTAGTTGCGATGTTCTTTCTTTTGCTAACATCTTTCTGCTGCCTGGGAGGCATGTCTTCCAAGCAATGAGCGATGCTGTAGGGAAGAAGGTTAAGTGGGAGAAGCTGAAGCTTCTAGCTCGAGCTCTCAATGAAAGCACCAAAAATGTTTGCACAAAAAATGGACAAACACCTCCAAGTCGTATGATTTAGTCGATTTTACGTTGTTCTTCGTAATTTGGGCGATTTATGCAAATATGTAAAAAGAGGGGACTAAACTGTAAAAGACACACAGATTTATAGTGGTTCGGCCAGAATGTGCCTACGTCCACTTCATATGTCATTCTCTTTCACTGTTCAGATTACAAGTACAAAGCTTTGATTACAAGTGTATGAAAGTTGTTTGAAAGTTCTGTCCGTGCTTGAGCTCTCAAACTTGTCTGCCATTGTTGTACCCCTAACCCTATATTTATAGAGTGAGGCTGGGGGTAGGGGTCTTGGATGTATATGGCCGTTGGTGGGCTTGGGCTGATGTAATCTGGCTTGGCAATGTTGGTTCGGAAACGCCTTGGTCTGGTGACGGTTCGGTAGTGTTTTGGTCCGATGGTGAGTGGTTCGGCTAGGCCTTGGAGATGGGCTGGTTCGGTAGTGCCCTGATCCGGTGGTGAGTGGTTCGACTAGGCCTTGGAGATGGGTTGGTTCGGTAGTGCCCTGATCCGGTGGTGAGTGGTTCGGCTAGGCCTTGGAGATGGGTTGGTTCGGTAGTGCTCTGATCCGGTGGTGAGTGGTTCGGCTAGGTCTTGGAGATAGGTTGGTTCGGTAGTGCCCTGGTCCGGTGGGACTTCGCCCAACATTTATCATGTTTAAAAGTAATTAATTAATTAATCAAAGGTATTTATAAATGATAATTTTTTTATAAAAAGGATTATAGTTAATAAACGATTTATTTAAAGGAGATTTTACAAAAGGTATTCGGTAAATGATATTTTATAAAGGATTTTTATAAAGGAGTTATAAAGGAAGATTTATAAAAGAAGTTTAATAAATTAATTTGGGGATTAAGAAAAGTATTGTAGATATGAAAGGCTTATAAAAAGAGAATTTTTTGTAACGGAATGAGATTTGTTTTGACCGTTTAATCCTCCATAGTTATGGCGGTCTGGAATGAGAATTTTTAGAAAAGAGGAAATCACCCCATGTTTGGTTAATATACTTATACTATTGAGATAAGTATATGTATGTTTTCTAAGTATTGAAAATATAATATTTTGATATATACTTATACCGCTAAGATAAGTATATGAATGTTTTCCCAAGTATTGAAAAGAGTATAAATGGTTTGTGAATATATTTTTTGTGAAGGTATTTAGAAACAAACAATTTAAAAAGATTTTAATAATTGAAAAATATATATAGAGGCTTAATGTATCCTATGTGGAACTGAATCTATGTTTGATTATTTTTTTATTCGATAGTTAAATAACCGATTATCAAATCTGGACCAATTTTTAACTCTGGAAATTTATAGGAAAAAATATAATAATTATATGGTATAGTTATCTTCAGTGATGTTATACTGTACATACAATATCATGTGTTGATCTAAGACAAATGATAAGGAAATCCATCAACTTAAACGGTTAAGAGGTAATCTCCGCTCTTATATATTTTCTGTTATTTCCAAAAGAACTAGAGTTAAGTTTACCGAGACTATCGAATGTTGGTTCGATGTGACTGGGATCCGATAAGTATGAATTATCTGAAAACCACTTTGAACCAACCTAAGCATTCGAACTAAAGACATCTTAAAGATGATGGAATTAAAGATGAAGCTCTTTGAAATGCAAGAGCTACTTTCTACTAATCCTTGGGTGATTTCAAAAAAGATGTAGTAGAAATAGTGCCTTCGTTTGATCTTATACTAAATGACTTGTATGGACGAATGCTGGTATTGCATTAATGCCTGGAGAGCAGTGTTAGCATTCCAAGTGGGGTTGCTATCTAAAAGGTAAAACGTAGCCTCAAGCCTCATTAGCCAGGAATGACTAAAACATGGGATATACCGCAAGGCAATGTGGGTCGCACCTACTAGGATATTGTCATCACTCTTCTATATTATTATTTATGGATTTGGTTGTGCATGAGAGCTCCAGGGATAAAGTTACAAAGCAACCGGAGTGACGAAATATTCATACTATCCATTAAGGGGTAGGCCTATCTTGCCATGCAGGGGTCGAAAGGATTTTTGTAACGTCCCGCCTTTTTGTATGCTTTAAATCGACAACAAACCACACACATCTGACTTAAACCATACAAAAGGGTGGATTGTTCTGAGGTAAATAAGAAAAAGCAGAGAAAGAAAAAGAACAAAACAGAATCTTGCAGCGGAACGATAAAATATAATAATCAAAATACAATACATGAAGCTATTTTACAAAATATTCGATTATACTTATACAATACACATCAGAGTTACACATACCAGAGAACAATAAATAATGCAGCGGAACAGTATGAATGTAGTGGAATATAATAATAAATGATAATAAATCTTCGCCTTCGTCCTCTTGATTATGGTCTTCCAAATCCTAAAATTCTCAGGCTGACCCGAGCGAATTGAAAAGACAAAACACTCGAGTAAGAACTAAAAGATCTTATGTAAGTTAAATCAACAGTAAAAAAATATGAGTGGAACAGCGTCATAGATGTTTACGGGATTTGACATCTCCTATCCAGTGTCTAACGTGAGTGCAGTGACTTAAGAGATGCCCGGGATTCACATCTCCTAAGGATCCGTTAAACTATTTACTATGTAGTAATATACGCTATTATAATAGTGTCTGTAGTAAAATAAACTTACCTTTAAATAGCGTTAAGGCTTTACATTTTCTGCCTTAACACGTAATAGTCCCAGTAGTCCATCTAGTATCATGGTTCCTCCTGATCGGGAAGCCACCAGAGGATACCACATGGGATACGGGAGAAAACCAAACTCGTACAAGGCGCGCTATGGTAGGTGACAAGGCACAACTAGGCAATGCCAAGGTAGATATACCAATTACACTTCCGGACCGGTGATAACGCATAGCCGCGGCTGCCGCCCACCTGCAGTCACAACCGCAAATAAAAATCAAAAGTGGCAACCGAATCAATTCAAAAGTCAAAGTATAATATTGAAGGGATGTGTCCGATCAAAGGTGCTACCTCATTAGCCCATCAATCGCGCCTATTTTAGCCACCTTATTCCAACTCACGGGAGTCGGGTCCACGTATTTACCTTAAAGGAAATGCCGCCACCATCCTACTTCATTCTAGAATCTCCACCGCGTACACAGTTGTTAAAGTGGTTTTCGGAGTTGGCAGAGAGTATGACAACTTCCGATCCCGGTCTCTTCAACAACCAAACGTTATTATAACACCACGGTCATTTCAAAATAATTATACTTCAAAACCAAAATATACTATCCATTTCAAAACCATATAAATACAATATCATTTCCCTTGCAAAAACCAAATAAATATGATATCATTTTTGTAAAACCCAAATCAGTATAATATCACTTTTATTTTGAATATATCGTTTCCAAAATCATAACACGTTCAAAATTTTAATATTTCGAAACCAAACGCTTGAAATATAACCTTTCAAAACATAATACTTCAAATTCCATAGCTTCTAAACCGTAACTTCCGAAACCTAAATGGTTTGGATATTCAAACAATATATAAAATAAAATAGTTTGAATTTAAAACCACTTTATAAAGTAAAATTGTTTCCTCGACTTCACAATTTTTATTCACTTTATATTAAAACTCAATTCATAACTTCCAACTCACTTTCAGTTTCAATAAACCATTTCAATTTCAATATATTTCAACTTTGAGTATTAAACAATTTCAAAACTAAGGTTGGTAATTACGATTCAACAATCCAATGTTCTATTATTTTTGAAATATTTGCATAATAAATCCATTATCATTTAAATAAAACTCAAATTACAAATAACTAACAATTTCCTTCAATTTATTCATACTTGAAATATTCATTTAATTCATCTTAAACCAAAATCCAGTTATAAAAATCATACCTTTACCATCTCGATTTTATTAAATTTCAAATCAATTTCACATTTATCTTCCCACATTATTCTCATTTAAGTCATTATAACTCCCAAAATATAATTTAAATAAATACTTAACCGTATTATATCTTAAGAAAATCAAACTTTACAATTAAACTTGTTTTATACTTTAAACCAATTTTATACATAGCTTAAAATCAAGAATTTAACTATATATAAAATACCATTTATAAAATATCCATATCAATATCTCATAAAACCATATATTTCTTTACAAAACCATAGAAAATCATTTAAAAATATTTTTATATATAGACCACGGTGTCTATATATACTTTTCTACCATATGGACTACAGATATTTATCATTTCAATCCGTAATTTAAAATAAAAATACGGTTATATATCATTTCAAACCGCAACCCCGAATGAAATAAAATGCATATCAAATTGCAGTTTATAACAATATAAAATACAACATCCATTCATCCAATATCAACCATCAACCATTTATCATAATCATCATCCAATTCGAACGATAATATCAATATATATCAGATAATAAACAACAGGTATTTACTAGCAGTTTATATTCAATAACAATTTAATTAACAATTTAAATGGCAGTTTATATGCAATAATAAATTAAATAATAGTTTAAGTGGCAGTTATATGCAATAATAAATTAAATAACAATTTAATCTAATAAATCCAATTTAACTGAGACGATGATTAAAATATGCCAAATAGTCATCAATAAATTTATAATCATATTAAAAATTAATTTAACAAACATAAAATTTTTTAGAAGTTTTGAGTGGGTTAATACCTCACCTTTTGAATTTAAATTGAATTTAAATCCAATTTAAATCCAAAATTTGAATAGTCTCAGAATTCGTCCAAACAATGGCCAAAATGTACGAAATTTCAATAAGATCACAGCGAAGAAAACCGCGTGTGAATTGGACCTCGTATGCAAAAGTTATTGAAATTAGAAAATTAGAATACGAATTTAAATAAAATCAAAATAATAAAAAACGACCTATCCTCTTCGGCCACGTCGCCCTTCAGCAAACAACAGGAAACCCTAACGCATGCGACAACTTCGCATCGCACAGGCAGCCGCTTCTCGCGCGCGTCACCGGCCATCGCGCCGCCCTAAGACCTCGCCGCCGACACTCGCCTACTGCCACGACGCACCTCGACCACCTCAGAGCATCGCGCATGAAAACCGGACCTACAGCAACAGCCACCGCCACATTTCTAAGAACCTAATCAAATTTATTTTGCCAATCAGACCGTCGAATCGCAGAACGAACACCACCGATGCATTGCGCGCATCACTCTCCACCCAACGGTACCCGCGATTTGTCGATCCGTTAAAGTTAATCGACGACCAACGGACGGCTGAGATTTGTTACTCGAATTCTAGCCACATAAAAATCCAGATTGAAAAACGGCAGCAGAATTGACATGCGCTCTTCGAGAGCTTCGAATCAATATAAAATTTGATATGTTTGGACAGTTTGAATTTTTTTGATTTGATTTTGAATTGCAATTGGCTTGGAATTGGGAGTTCGATTGTCTGCCATTTAGTAGGAGAGACAGCTGAATTGTACTTACAGAAATGAGGAATAAGAAATAGGCTAGGATTTATAACAATGTATATATAGGCAAGCTGAAGTTAGAATCGACTGGATCAATTGGATATATGCGTTGAACGATAAAATGGCTCAAAAATCCCGTTCTGACTCCGGAATGAAATTGGGTGAACCATATATCAAAGTAGATGTTTTCAAATATTTTAAACACGATGGAATAGGTTTCAAGTACAAATTACATCGTATGAAGAAGTTATGCTAAAATCAAGTTATTTCAAATTGATTTCAATTGATTTCAATTTAATTGATTTCTGGGGGTTTCGCGTTCGTACTATCAAACGACAAGCCCAATCGCTACGAAACTTGAAATCATACAAAAGTTCACCGTTATGAATCCAATGAAACTGGTTTCGTCGAAAACCGAGTCAGTGGCCCAAATGGCTATTTTTACATTAATTAAATAAATTAATAATTAATTAAATCAAATTTTCAATTTCAATTCTGTAATTAGCAATCTTTATCATTTTTGATTTCTTAAACCTTCACAACCCTTTAAATAACTCAGATATCAATTTAAAGTTAAATAAATTAACCCATTACCGTATTTAGTTTCAATTTTAATAAATTTATTAATTATCAATTGAAATCTCAGTAAATCCATTTATTTGATTTAAAATCATGCTATTCAATAAATTGACATCTTATGGGTATAATTAACATTGATTTATATTACATTTCATTAATGTATATTTCATTTCATATTAATTCTCATTAACGTAATATTTTATTTCATTTAATTTCAATAATCCATTTGTTACAGCTCAAAATCCAATAAATTAATCAAACATGAATTTCAATTGTTTTCATTCAATCAATTGCCATATTATCATCTTAGATACCATTTACATTGGTATATATCCTAATAAATTAAAAAATTTCCCATTTTATCTTCTTTTTCAATTGCATAATATTTAAATTCAATTGCTACAATAATTACACTTATTATAAATTTGATTTCAATGAATTGATTTGTTCCAATTCAAATCTTTTTATTAAGTTCATTACTACTCTATAAACCTAGTTCCCTTGCTTTTCCCTTCATTACCTTAATATACTCCAATTTAACAACTCTTAAACATTGCATTACATTTCACATTAAGGTAACATTTGTTTACACTTACTAAAATTTATTTCCAATTCCGTCAAAACAGGTAACTTATAATAATTTGTTATCATTAACTCTCAATCACATTCTTACATTTTAATCATTTCCAAACCAATGTTATAATTTCTTACTAAACATCGATTATACTCAATTACCATTCAATATATATCAATTCATTAATTAATTCAATATTTACGTTTGTTTTCTTATATTTGATTTATAGCCTAGTATAGCATTTACATTAATTCCGTTTTACTAATTACCATCCATTATACCCTTCAACTGTTCAATTTATTGGGATTGCGCTAAATTAATTATTTATTAACTTGCATTAATATTATTACCTTAATTTACATTTAGTTACTATTAATCAATATATTATTTCATTGGTTAATTCAATACTTACTTTTATTTATTTATTTTAAATTTTATAACTAAGTGCAACAATTTACACTATTTCATTATAGTTTATAGGGTTTTTATTTCTTCCTAGATTGTATTACAAAAAACTTATTAAATTAACTAATTTTAATTATTGAAAATTTACGGGTCGTTACAATTTCAACCTTGGTACATTTTATTTAGAGGTGTACTGTGACGGACGGTACCACAGTAGCCCTATCGTTGATGGAAACCAATTTCCAATAAGTACCACACGGACTTGGTTGTACCTAAATATGTTGAAATGTGAAATGCAAGCATTTCAGCTATGTTGTATATTTATTTTCAAATCCCTTAGAAGTTATTATAATATCATTGGATTTTCTATAGAAATGTTTTGGTTATCATAAGGTAAAAACCCATCCGTTTTTATGTGTAGAATGGTTTTACGAGATACCTTTATTTTGAATGGTTCTATAAAACATTAAAAATCCATTCGATTGTGTTTTTCACACTGGGTTTACCAGATTGATCCAAACGTTTTTATTTTATAATGCTCGGGCCAGCCCGAGCTTTTTTTTCAGATTTAGCTGGACACTTGGAGCTTCCGAAGACAAGCTGGATGTCTCCATGTCGTACTTCTGTATTTTCTTATATCTTCCGCTGTTTATATCTTGACTGTATTTACCAACAATTGTAAGGACAAGTTGTTATAACTATCAAAGGGCTGATAATAGGATAACTGTACTTTGTATGTATCTATATAAAAAAAATTGTAAGTTCATTGATATATTGTAGATTACTCGTCGCGTTGTGAGATTCTGTTCTTTCTTTTCTTTCACCCAACAATCTCTCTTTTCAGCACTTGGATGTTCGAAACATGAATATCGTGGACATATTAGTGTCGACTTCTAAAGATCGAAAAGGCAGGATGTTACATATGGTATAAGAGCCGAAGGTTAAGCAAGAACCATGATGCTAGTGGGTAAACTCATTAGAGATAGGATTAGTAACACCCTAGAATAATTTTGAGTGTATATATACAAGAGCACATATTTGTTAGTGATATAAAAATGTTTTTATATCGTGTTGTTTGATCGGTTGAGTGGTTTATGAATTTTGGTCGATGCGTTTGGACCATGTTATTGATATGATTCTTAAACACTTGAACATGGCCACCCAACATAGAATTGTTTTAAATCGATAAACGAAATAATTTTACCTAGAAGTATATTGAAAAATATAAAAGAATGATTTTCAAAAATTGATATAATTATTTTGATGTGCTTGTTTAGTAGGAAATGGTAATATCCAATTATTATCATTTAGGTTTTGATTTGTCATGCACGTTTAGTTTTGGGCATTGACTATTATTTGTAGATTTGTTTAAAACTTTCCTTTTAAAGTATGGGTTGGGTAGATAGAAATTGGGGAACAATTAAACGAACACCTTGTAAATTAAGTTTCACACTTTGACTATAAGGCATTTGATATCAATGTCGGGTAAAAATTTGATTTTAACAAAAGATGCTTCTTAAAAGATTAGGATATTTTATAATAAATATTTGAGAAATGATTTTATAAAAGAAGTTGATTTTATAAAATTGGTTTATAAGAATGTGGTTTATAAATAAAAAGTATTTAAGTAAAGAATTTGAGGATCTGAATCCTGGTGCTTTACAATAATGGTTTTCAACATTTTGGAAAAAAATAATAGTATTATTTTAAATTATTTATTAATAGAAATATTTCTAAAGGACTTTTCAAAGTAGTGAACTACTTATCCGACGATGATTACATCATCATCGATGTTCATTTTCGAGTTTCTAAGTGCAAAAATGCTACCGTAGCAATTTATTATACAATAGTTTTGATAAAAAAATTATTTAATCTCAAGAGCATGATTTGATTTACAAAAGGAAATAAATATGTTATCTGAATAGATTATGGATAACATCTGTTCAGCAGAATAAATTTCCATTCTGCTATTATATTAATGTTGACTCATGTGGATTAATTAAGATGCCAATTAATTGGATAAGTGATGGATTAGCTAGTGATAGCTAATTGATTTTATTTACATATCTGTTGCTTATGTTAATTACAGTTATGTGGCTTAAAAAGTCAGATTGAATTAAATGGTAGCTTGATTTAATACCATTGTGGCTACTAAGCCTCTTTTCGAATTTGTAAAGTTATGGATTCAAATTAACTTCAAATGTAGAACAAGTTGAGGTTAAGTTTTTTAAAATGATGATTTAAAATAAGTTATTTAATTATAAGATGTTTTAAGTTATCTAATTATATTATGCATGATATTTAAAGTTTTTGATTATATTATTAATGTTGTTAGTTAATTGGTTTAATTTTATTTAAAGTTTAATTGATTATTTAATTAATGATGTGTTTAAAGGTAATTACTAATCTTACTAATGTTGGTTCAAAGTTATTTATTTATGACATTTAAAATAATTAATTAATTAAATAAAGGTATTTACAAATGATAATTTGCTTATAAAAAGGATTATACTCAGTGAAAGGATTTATTTAAAGGATATTTTTTCAAAAGATATTTGGTAAATGATATTTTATAAAGGATTATTATAAAGGAGTTATAAAGGAAGATTTATAAAAGAAGTTTTATAAATTAAATCGAGGATTTATAAAAGTATTGTAAATATGAAATAGGCTTATAAAAAGGGAATTTTTATAAAGGAATGAGATTTGTTTTGACCATTTAATCCTTTTAATTATAGTGGTATGGAAACATTCTTCCTATACTTAACACCGAAGGATAATGGTTTGGTTTATAGTAAGAATTTTTTTAAATAATATTTGTTTTGGCCCATTAAATTATGATTTTGGAAAAGAAGAAATCTCCCTCTAGTTTTCTTAGTATACCTACACCGTTGAGATAAGTATATAGATATTTTCTAAGTATTGAAAATATAATGGTTTGAAATATATTTATGCCGCGAACATAAGTATATGAATGTTTTCTCAAGTATTGAAAAGAGTATAAGGGGTTTGTGAATATATCTTTTGTGAAGGTATTTTGAATCAAATAATTAAAAGAGATTTTAAAAATTAAAAGATTTATTTACAAAGGCTTAGTGGATCCCATGTGGAATTGAATCTATGCTTGATTGTTTGTTTATTTAATAGTTAAATAACCGACTATCAAATCTAGACCAATTTTTAACTTTGAAAATATCTAGGAGAAAATACGAGGCTTATATGGTATAATTATCTTCGGTGATGTGATATTATACTTATAAACTCATGTGTTCTTCTAGGATAAATGATAAATAAATCCATCCACTTAAATAGTTAGGAGGTGGTCTCCATTCATATGTGTTGTCTGTTTATTTCCAAAAGAAATGGAGCTGATTTTACCATAACTATCTAATGTTGGTTCGAAGAGACCGGGATTGTATAAGTATGATTTATCCGAAAACCACTTCTAACCAACTCAAGCGTTCGAATTGAAGACATTTTGAAGATAATGGAATCGAAGATGGGGCTCTTTGAAAATCATGGGCTGCTTGCTGCTAATTCTGAAGGTGATTCCAAAAAGGAAGTTGTAGAAGTATTGTCTTTGGTTTTTTCTTATCCTGAATAACTTTTGCAGAGGAATGTTGGCATTGCATTAATGCTTGGAGGGAATTGTTAGCATTCCAAGTGGAATTGCTATCTAAAAGGTAAAATGTAGCCTCAAGCCACACCAATTGGGAATGACTAAAATAGAGGATATGCCGCTATGTGGGTCGCACCCATTAGGGTTTTTTCATCTTCCTTCATGATTATTATTTACAGATGCGGTTGTGCATGAGGGCTCTTGGGATATAGTTGCAAAGCAACCGAGGTGATGAGATATTCAATACTATCTAGTATGGGGTAAGCCGGCCTTACCATGCAGGGGTCGAAAGGTTTTTGACCTTGGTCGTGCCCAAGTAGTCATGTCATCGATGGAACACAACTTCCAATAAATGCCTTACACACTTAGTCATGCCCAAGTATGTAGAAACATGAGATGGAATAATGCAACAACCCCCAATTTCATACCATTCAAATCGACACTAATCCACACATGTCGGACTTGAATGATGCGAAATAACAGATTGTAAATAAATTTGGAGCAAATAAAATCAAATATACAGAATCACAGACACAGAACAAACAGAATAACTCGCAGCAGAATATAAAATAACATAGTAGTTCATGAAGCTACTATAACAGAGTCTCAAACCAAATACATATTACAGTCTGAAAACAACACAATAGAAATCCCAAATACATAGAAGTTCACTAATAGATGAGATAAACTTGAACAGCTGAAACAGAAGTAGATAAATATGTAGATAAGCAGAAACTCCAGTGAAAGACCAGCTCCAGGAGGAGAATCCAAAGCTGTGAATACTCAGGCTGACCCGAGCATAAAGCAAAACACAAAACACTCGAGTCATGACAATATATACTTATATAATGTAAACCAACTCAAGTGAACTGTAATAAAAATACAAGTAACTTGAAGGATGCATGGGACCGCCCATTCTCTAAGGATCCGTTAAACTATTTACTATATAGTAGTGTTTCGCTATTATAATAATGTCTACAGTAAAATAAACATATTTTTAAATAGCGTTCCGGGCTACCCATATCACCCTTCACACATAATAGTCCCAGTAGTCCATCCAATATCATGCCATCTCCACTCCGGGTGACTGTCAGAGGATAGCACACGGGCTACGGGAGAAAAACAAACTCGTAGTAAAGGCTCGGTATGGTAGGTGACATAGCACACAAGGCAATGCGAGGGTAGATATACCAATTACGCACATAGGCTGGTGGTAACGCAGCAGCCACATACGCCCACCCTGAACAACACTCCAAAATCAAGGGGGTGCACCCAATCGATCACAACAGTAATAGAATGGTATCGAAGAAGTGTGTTCAGCCAGAGGTGCTACCTCCTTTGGCCCGAGATCGCTCTTGTTTTAGCCACCTTAAGCTAACTCACGGGAGTTAGGTCAACGAAATGTACCTTAGGAACGTCGTCACCATCCTACTTCATTCTGAAATCTCCTCCGCGTACACAGTTGTTAAAGTGGTTTTCGGTATCGACAGAGAGTATGTCCATATCCGATCTCGGACTCTTCAACAACCAATCGTTATTATAACCCGTAGTTATAATTTCAAAATGGTATTATTTCTCAAAATCCAATATCATTTCAAATCCATTTCAAAATATCAACTTATCATTTCATTTGAAAAACATATTCATTTTATTCAATTTAAAAATACCATTTCAATTCACATTTCAAAATAGTTCAATTTCAACAAATTACTTCATTTAAATCATAATAAAAATGAAGTTATTACATTTAATAATTAAATTACTAAATTTCCAAAATTTTCAACTTTCATAGTTCATTCATTCACTTAATTTTATCAAAACAGTGAAAATTCAACTTTCGCAGCATTTGGAAAATACTACAGAAAGTTATATTCAAAACAGTTTAATTTAACAAAAGACAGCGTTTTAAAATGCTGTAATATAGTTAAATTAGTTTCCAAAGAAAACTTAGTTTAAATCCAACAATTATAGCATTAAAAATAAAATGCTATAATAGCCTTTAATTCAATTTAGCTATTTAGTTCACTTATCAACTACAGCATTTACAAATGTTGTATTTTCATTTACATTATAAATAATAGCATTTCAAAACGGCAGTTAATCAACTTCAAATTTTCAATATAACTTCACAAAAATTATATTTTTCTTTAAATCACTTTTAACTTATAAGATCACTCACTTTTTTACAAACACCATTTAATTTTCCTTAATTTCATGATATCATAAAGTTAAGTTTCCATTTAAAAATTCATATTTAACACTAATTCACTTATTAAATTGCAATGTTCAATTTTAAATTCCTTACATTAAATTTCAACCTAACACTTAAGTTCAAATTCTCAAATATAACTTAGTTTTTTTTACTTAACTAAAAATTCACTTTTAAGTCAATTCCATGAATTTCCAATTTTAGTTATATTTCAAAATTTCAACTTAAATACTCATTCATTTCACATTTCAACTTTATTAAAAATCATTAATATGATATAAAATCACTTTAAATTCCTTTAAATTCAAATTATCATAAATTTATCATGCTTTCATATTCAATTTAATTTCCAATTATATTAAATCAAATTTTCCAAAATAACTTACATTCAGAATTTTCTAACTTTTTCATTAATTTATTTCACTTATAATTATTCAGAAAATCCATAATATTTTACAAAAAAATCATTTTTAATTAGATTTAAGTCAAAATATTTTAATATTTACATTTCTAAAATAATTTTAAAATTTTTAGAAAACATACATTAACTATGGGTCTGTATATAATTTTTTACACTAGGAAAAGTGATACGGGTAATATATCATTTCAACCCGTAATTTACAAAGAAAATCCGAGTTTTATCATTTCAAACGCGCAGTCCCAAGTAAATGAAATAATTTTGAAAATCATACAGGCCTATCATTTCATCCCATAATGATTTTCCCTTATTCTAAAGTCCGTTCGGATATGTATCATTTCAACCCATAGTGATTCTAATCTAAAGGGAACTTGTAGTGTGATAAACTGATAAAAATAACAAAACAGCATAATATAACCGTAAAAAATGTCATAATGGGTGTTTAAGCATGGGTGAACATCATATAATAGTGACCTAGCAAATAAATATATGGTGATGCAGTTTACATATTCACAAGCGATCAATTTACTATTCATATAAATATAAAACTGTCTGGTGAGAATAACTCACTGTTTTGAGATGATGAAACAACGACGAACTGCACAAACGGGATCTACACAAGCACAAAAGCACGACATAGATACTAAATGGTGGATCCAAGGGTTAATTCCCTTGAATACAAATCAAACAAAACAATATAACAATCATAAGGTTTCAGACCAAAAATACGATAAACTATGCTAGAAATAACTTCATAAAACAAAGCTGAAATGCTTTGCACTTGCTTCCGATATCTCATAGGCTCAGCCAGAGGTAGAGTACAGGTCTAAGGCAATGGTTTTGGGTCAGGTCTGGGTTGCTAAGGTCGGCCTAACATGAGTTTGTTGATGGGAAAAAGTTATGGAGATGGAACAACAACACAACAAGGCATCACTACTAACAACATCACAAGTTTTCAAGCAACATGGCTCGGCCAAGGCTGCTGTTGTCATGGCCAGAGGTTTGGGGTCTAAGGTGATGATGTGGCAGAGGGTCTAGGTGGTGCTGGAGGTGGTGGAGGTGGAATAGGTGGCAGCCATGGGTGGTGGAAGTGGTGGATGTGGAAGCTGGTGCTCGGCTAGGTCAAGATGTTGGAGTTTGGTGAACTTGGTGAAGGAACTACCACATAGGGTGGTACGGCTGGGGGTGGTCAGTGAGGAGGAGGTGCTGGTAGCGTGCTCAGGTGGTGGTGGCGGCGGCAGGGGCTGGAGAGGAGCATGGCCGATCCTATGATAAAGAAGATCAAGTGCAAATCATTATAAAAAAACAATAAAAGTAAAAAAAAAAAGTTTTACCAAACTTGAACAAGAGGATGATGGCCGAATTTTTTTAGAAATGAGATGGGAATTGATGTACGTGAATGAAGAATGGAGGTAGGAAGCTGAAGTATGTGAGTAGTTATGGCTAATTGATGGCAAAGGTAAGTTAAAATGTGAAAATGTGGGAAAATCAAAAACCATTGGAAATAAAAAGTCACAAACCCTTTCAATTTACCTCTAATTATTTATATAAGTTTATGTAGCTGAAATAACAATAATATTAGATAAAATTTCGAAATTTTTAACAAATATAAAAATATATATAATACTTATCAATTATGTAAAGTAAAATTAAGGAAAATAGTTAAAATAGTGAACTAGACTAGAAAATTTTAAATTAAATGAAATAATTTTTTAGAAAATTCATATGAACTTGTAAAGTATTTTTAAACATAAATAATAACATAAAATAAAAATATATTCACAAAATAAATATTTAAAATTTAATTTAAATATAATTTTTAATGAAGAAAATAGCGGAAAATAGGAAAACATCCCTTAAAAATAGGAAATCAACACAGTAAATTCTGGAAAAATTCTATTATCATTTTAAAAATATTTAGAGATGAAATTTAACAAATAAACAAATTTTAAAAATAGAATAAAGAAATTTAAAATGAATAAAATAGAAGAAAATTAGAAAACAGCCTTTAAAAATAGGAAGTAAATACAGTAAATTTTGGAAAAATTCTATTATCATTTTAAAAATATTTAGAGATGAAATTTAACAATTAAAACAAATTTAAAATAAGCTAAATAAATTTATAGTCAAAAATCTAGGGTTGTTACACTCTCCCCCACTCAAATCTTTTCATCCTCGAAAAGAACGGAAAGGAAAAATATAAAGAGAAACAAGATAGAGAACAAAATTTTTCCTGAAACGAATAGTTCCAAATTCGAAGCACGAATGCTCTCCTCCATTTCCCAAGTACAATCTCGATCATCAGTACTCCACTGTACTTTGACCAAACTAACAGATTTCCTTCTGAGCTGCTTCGTATCTCTACCAACAATACGAAGTGGCTTCCTCTGAACAGTCAGGTTAGGCTCAATATCCAAACTATCAAGAGCAGAAGGCTGGACAATAAGAGATGGATCATGAAGATGACGGCGAAGATGCGAGACATGGAATACATCATGCACTCCAGAAAGCTTCTCGGGCAAATCCAGACGATAAGCCAAAGAACCAACTCTTTCCATAATGTGGAAAGGACCAATGAACCTAGGAGAAAGCTTCCCTCTACAACCAAAGCGAATGACATTCCTCAAGGGAGAAAATTAAGGAACACCTGATCACCAACAGCAAATTCCAAATTTTGCCTACGCCTATCAGCATATTTCTTCTGCCTATCCTGAGCGACTCTCAACCTCTTCTTAATCTCCTCAAATCTCTCAAAAGCTTCCAAAATTACTTCAGGGCCAAGAACCAAACGATTACCGGATTCAATCCAATAAGATGGAGATCTACAAGGTCGTCCGTATAAAGCAGCAAACGGAGACATTTTGAGACTGGCCTGAATATAAAGATGGAATGAGATAGATAAAAAGATCAAGAATAGACTGAAAACAGAAGATAAGATTATACCTAATAGCTATTATTGTAGGTAAATTCGGCAAGATGGAGATAATCTTCCCAAGATCCTCCATAGTCAAGCACACAAGCACGAAGAAGATCCTCGAGAATCTGATTTACTCTTTCTGTTTGACCGTCGGTCTGAGGATGGTAAGCAGTGCTCAGATTCAAACGAGTACCCAAAGATTCCTGAAAAGCCTTCCAGAACTGACTAGTAAAAATAGGGCCGTGATCACAAACAATACTGAGAGGAACACCATGGAGACGAACGATCTCTCTCATGTAAATCTCAAATAAACTAGAAGCAGAACGAGTAGACTTGACCGGAATAAAATGAGCGGACTTGGTCAGTCTATCAACAATAACCTAGATACTCTCATTGCCTTTCCGAGTCCTCGGCAAACCATCGATGAAATCCATGGAAACCTGTTCCCACTTCCAATTGGGAATCTCGAGGGGCTGCAACAAACCAGGGGTCTTCTGGTGATCGGCTTTGACTTGCTGACAAGTCGCACACCGACTAACAAAGATAGAGATATCCCTCTTCATCTCCTTCCACCAATAAAGCTTCTTCATATCCTGATACATCTTCGACACACCAGGATGAATAGAAAGTCTGGATCGATGATTCTCCTGAAGCAACTCCTGCCTCAAACCATCAACCTTCAGAACACAAATCCTGCCATTAATCCTCAATATCCCTCTATCATCAATCTGAGCTCCACTACTACTACCACTAACTCTGCTATGAACACTCTCCTTCATCAATCTAAGCATCTCATCCTCATCTTGTATAGCCATAATCCGATCCAGAAGAGGAGAAGAAGTAACAACAAGCTGACACAACAAAGCTTTCTTCCGACTCAGAGCATCAGCCACAACATTAGCTTTACCGAGAGTATAGTTAATGTCGAGGTCGTAAGAAGCCAGAAACTCAAGCCAACAAACTTGCCTCTGATTCAGATCCTTTTGAGAGAAGATATATCTCAGAGACTGATGATCTGTGAAAATCTCAAACTTGGTTCCAAGAAGATGATGCCTCCAAAGTTTCAAAGCAAAGACAACAGCAAGTAACTCTAAATCATGGGCAGCATAATTTGCTTCATGGGTTTTCAACTGACGGCTGGCATAGGCAATAACCCTACCATCCTGCATGAGAACAGCACCCAAACCCTCACGACTAGCATCAGTATAAACTGTAAATCCCTTACTTCCATTCGAAACAGTAAGAACTGGTGCGGAAGTTAGCTTGCTCTTCAACTCACTGAATGCAGCCTTACACTGATCACTCCAGAAAAATTTGGCATTCTTCGGAGTCAAAGCTGTGAGAGGTGTAGCAATCCGAGCAAAATTATCAATGTATCTCCAGTAATAACCGGCAAGGCCCAGAAAACTACGAATATCAGATGGAGTTTTCCAATCCTGGAATAGAATCAGGAGAAAATAAGGATAACAGGAAAAATTGAATTATTAAAATGATAGAGAAAGAGAAGAAAGAAAGACTTACAATGATCGCAGTGATCTTGACTAGATCAACAGAAACTCCATTACTAGAAACAATATGCCCGAGATAACGGACTTCATCCTTCCAGAAATGGCATTTAGAAAACTTAGCCTTTAACTGATGATTTCTGAGAGTCTCAAGAACATATTTCAAATGCGACTTATGCTCATCCTTAGTCTTAGAGAAGACAAGGATATCATCAACAAAGACTAGCACAAATTTATTAAACACGTCACGAAAAACACGATTCATCAAATCAACAAAGAAAGCAGGAGCAATTGTCAAACCAAAAGGCATGACTAACCATTCATAAAATCCATTCTTAGTGCGGAAAGCAGTCTTGGGAATGCTATCATCAGCAACCCTGAGCTGATGAAAACCCGTGGCAAGGTCAAGCTGAGAGAAAATAGTGGCACCATGAAGCTGATCAAACATATCATTTATACGAGGCATTGGATATCTGTTTTTCATAGTGAGCTTGTTCAGCTCCCTATAATCAACACACATCCGAAGAGAACCATCAGATTTGGTGGCAAAAACCACCGCAGCTCCCCATTCAGAAAAACTAGGCCTAATCAGACCTTTGGAAGATAAGTCTTCAATTTGCTTTCCCATCTCAACCTTCTCACGGGGTGCCATTCTTCTAGGAGGAAGAACAATAGGTCGAGCACCAGGAATAAGATCAATCCGAAAATCAATTTCCCGCTTCGGAGGTAAAGAAGTGACTTCACCAAATACATTGGGATATAGTCTAACCACAGGAGTAGAATCAAGATCACTGGGAGAAGAATCCAAAGAATAAATAAAGTTGCCAGCAAAATCCTAAGGCATGCGGCACTGAATAATCAAGGCATTCCCATGATCATCAAAGAGATGAACAGACCGGGCTTTACAACAGATATGAGCATCATGATTCACTAACCAATCCTGACCAAGCAATAAATCAAAAGCATCGAAGCCCAGAATATGAAAATCACCACTAAAGCGATGATCAGAATGGAGAAGTTTCACCTCTCGACAAATCCGATTAAGGTTAGCAGGACCCCCAATAGGATTTGAAACACATAACGGAACAGAAGTATACTCAGGAGAAAGGAGATGCTCAAACTTATCACACAAATCAACAGAAATAAAACTATATGAAGCACAGTATCAAACAACACACAAACAGGGTGATGAAATAAAGTAAATAAACCCTGGAGTGTACCTTGGTCATCACTAGGAGCAGAAGCAGGTGGAGGAACTGGAGATGAGGCAGAAGTGACCGCAAATATACCAGAAGGAGTACCCCTCTGCTGGGTAGGGCAGTCCTTCTTAAAATGACCGGGCTGGAGACAGATATGGAAGAGATCGCGTCTAACCGACTGAACAGGTGGAGGAACAGCAGCACCAGATAAAGTAGGACAACTATTGGCATAGTGCCCTCTCTGGTCACACCTAAAGCAAGTGATGGAGGAGAGATCAACTGGTTGCCTCTGAGCAGGAGCAGATGATGAAGATCCCAAACCAGGACGCTTCTGCCAATTCTTTTTTTGCTGCTGGAAATTTGGCTTACGCTTCTTGGAAACTGCAGAGGAAGACTGAGCACCAGAAACAGCAGAACCTTTGGATGTGGGATTCTCATAGCGAATAGCCATATCCATGAGCTGGGTGAAAGAACCATGAACATGAGAAATAAGACGACTATAATACTCTGGACGAGCACCAGCAATGAATTTCTCATTCTTCTTAAGAGGAGTATCAATAAGGCTAGGATCGAATTTGGAAAGATCATTGAACTTCCTCTCATACTTAGCAAAGGACATGGTACCCTGCTTCAAATCCATAAACTCACGATAAAGCTGAGATTTTCCGGCTTTTGGCATCCATTTTGCCACAAAAGTCTCCTTGGAAAAGAGATACAGAAGAAAAAAAAACTTAAGATAGATTCAAAGGAAGGAAAAATATAGGAACAAAATTAAGATAACACAAAGGATACCTAAACTACTCCCAAGTGAGATCAGCCTCAATGGTGTTAGCCGTAACGGACTCCCACCAATCTAAAGCAGAATCATGCAACTGTCAGGCTACTAGCTAACGCTTCTGAGCATCAGTAATGTCAAGACCAGTAAATATCCTTTCAAGACTCCGCAACCACTACTGAGCCTCAATTATAGTCTCTGAACCGGTGAATGGGGTTTCACCTAGTTGAGAGAATTCCTTACAAAGAACAGTGAACCTGACTGGAGCAATAGGTTGAGGAGCTGGGGCAATACCGCGACCCCTACCTCTGGCATTTCCTCGATTCATCCTGAAAAATATCAAGAATGAATTTAGGAGAAGAATAAAGACAAGACAAAGATAAGTTAAGATAAGGCAAGATAATACACTTGGATGAATATCTTAAAGAAAGAAAAATCCTATCAAGGTAGATACGAAAGAAAGGAAAGTTAGAAAACATTTGAAAATCCTTTAAAAGCAAGAAAATTTTATATATCAAAATAATCTTTGAAAATCCTTTGAAAACATTTTGAAAAATCATTTTATACTTTGAAAATACGTCTCTCACAAAGATATGATTCTGAGATTGATTTCACTCATTCTAGGGTAGGAATACCCTATCTCTAATGAGTTTATGCTCTGTAGAGGCAATGGTTGCCAAAAACCAAAGCTCTGATACCAACTGTAACAACCCCCAATTTCATACCATTCAAATCGACAATAATCCACACATGTCGGACTTGAGTGATGCGAAATAACAGATTGTAAATAAATTTGGAGCAAATAAAATCAAATATACAGAATCACAGACACAGAACAAACAGAATAACTCGCAGCGGAATATAAAATAACATAGTCGTTCATGAAGCTACTATAACAGAGTCTCAAACCAAATACATAATACAGTCTGAAAACAACATAATAGAAATCCCAAATACATAGAAGTTCACTAATAGATGAGATAAACTTGAACAGCTGAAACAGAAGTAGATAAATATGTAGATAAGCAGAAACTCCAGTGAAAGACCAGCTCCAGGAGGAGAATCCAAAGCTGTGAATACTCAGGCTGACCCGAGCGTAAAGCAAAACACAAAACACTCGAGTCATGACAATATATACTTATATAATGTAAACCAACTCAAGTGAACTGTAATAAAAATACAAGTAACTTGAAGGATGCATGGGACCGCCCATTCTCTAAGGATCCGTTAAACTATTTACTATATAGTAGTGTTTCGCTATTATAATAATGTCTACAGTAAAATAAACATATTTTTAAATAGCGTTCCGGGCTACCCATATCACCCTTCACACATAATAGTCCCAGTAGTCCATCCAATATCATGCCATCTCCACTCCGGGTGACTGTCAGAAGATAGCACACGGGCTACGGGAGAAAAACAAACTCGTAGTAAAGGCTCGGTATGGTAGGTGACATAGCACACAAGGCAATGCGAGGGTAGATATACCAATTACGCACATAGGCTGGTGGTAACGCAGCAGCCACATACGCCCACCCTGAACAACACTCCAAAATCAAGGGGGTGCACCCAATCGATCACAACAGTAATAGAATGGTATCGAAGAAGTGTGTTCAGCCAGAGGTGCTACCTCCTTTGGCCCGAGATCGCTCCTGTTTTAGCCACCTTAAGCTAACTCACGGGAGTTAGGTCAACGAAATGTACCTTAGGAACGTCGTCACCATCCTACTTCATTCTGAAATCTCCTCCGCGTACACAGTTGTTAAAGTGGTTTTCGGTATCGACAGAGAGTATGTCCATATCCGATCTCGGACTCTTCAACAACCAATCGTTATTATAACCCGTAGTTATAATTTCAAAATGGTATTTATATCTGAAAATCCAATATCATTTCAAATCCATTTCAAAATATCAACTTATCATTTCATTTGAAAAACATATTCATTTTATTCAATTTAAAAACACCATTTCAATTCACATTTCAAAATAGTTCAATTCCAACAAATTACTTCATTTAAATCATAATAAAAATGAAGTTATTACATTTAATGATTAAATTATAAAATTTCCAAAATTTTAACTTTCATAGTTCATTCATTCACTTAATTTTATCAAAATAGTGAAAATTCAACTTTCGCAGCATTTGGAAAATACTACAGAAAGTTATATTCAAAACAGTTCAATTTAACAAAAGATAGCATTTTAAAATGCTGTAATATAGTTAAATTAGTTTCCAAAGAAAACTTAGTTTAAATCCAACAATTATAGCATTAAAAATAAAATTCTATAATAGCCTTTAATTCAATTTAGCTATTTAGTTCACTTATCAACCACAGCATTTACAAATGATGTATTATCATTTACATTATAAATAATAGCATTTCAAAAAGGCAATTAATTAACTTTAATTTTCAATATAATTTCACAACAATTATATTTTTCTTTAAATCACTTTTAACTTATAAAATCACTCACTTTTACTTTTACAAACACCATTTAATTTCCTTAATTTCATGATATCATAAAGTTAAGTTTCCATTTAAAAATTCATATTTAACACTAATTCACTTATTAAATTGCAATGTTCAATTTTAAATTCCTCACATTAAATTTCAACCTAACACTTAAGTTCAAATTCTCAAACATAACTTAGTTTTTTTTTTACTTAACTAAAAATTCACTTTTAAGTCAATTCCATGAATTTCCAATTTTAGTTATATTTCAAAATTTCAACTTAAATACTCATTCATTTCACATTTCAACTTTATTAAAAATCATTAATATGATATAAAATCACTTTAAATTCCTTTAAATTTCCTTTAAATTCAAATTATCATAAATTTATCATGCTTTCATATTCAGTTTAATTTCCAATTATAATTAAATCAAATTTTCCAAAATAACTTACATTCAGAATTTTCTAACTTTTTCATTAATTTATTTCACTTATAATTATTCATAAAATCCATAATATTTTACAAAAAAAATCATTTTTAATTAGATTTAAATCAAAATATTTTAATATTTACATTTCGAAAATAATTTTAAATTTTTTAGAAAACATACATTAACTACAGGTCTGTATATAATTTTCTACACTAGGAAAAGTGATACGGGTAATATATCATTTCAACCCGTAATTTACAATGAAAATCCGGGTTTTATTATTTCAAACCTGCAGTCCCATGTAAGTGAAATAATTTTGAAAATCATTCAGGCATATCATTTCAGCCCATAATGATTTTCCCTTATTCTAAAGTCCGTTCGGGTATGTATCATTTCAACCCATAGTGATTCTAATCTAAAGGGAACTTGCAGTGTGATAAACTGATAAAAATAACAGAACAGCATAATATAACAGTAACAAATGTCATAACGGGTGTTTAAGCATGGGTGAACATTATATAATAGTGACCTAGCAAATAAATATATGGTGATGCAGTTTACATATTCACAAGCGATCAATTTACTATTCATATAAGTATAAAACTGTCTGGTGAGAATAACTCACTATTTTGAGCTGATGACACAACGAAGAATTGCCCAAACGGAATCTACACAAGCACAAAAGCATGACACGGATATGAAATGGAGGAGCCAAGGATTAATTCCCTTGAATACAAATCAAACAAAACAATATAACAATTATAAGGTTTCAGACCAAAAATACGATAAACTATGCTAGAAATAACTTCATAAAACAAAGCTGAAATGCTTTGCACTTGCTTCCGACATCTCATAGGCTCGGTCAGAGGTAGAGTACAGGTCTAAGGCAAAGGTTTTGGGTCAGGTCTGGGTTGCTAAGGTCGGCCTAACATGAGTTTGTTGATGGGCAAAAGTTATGGAGATGGAACAACAACACAACAAGGCATCACTACTAACAACATCACCAGTTTTCAAGAAACAAGGCTCGGCCAAGGCTGATGTGGTAATGGACAGAGGTGTGGGGTCTAAGGTGATGAAGTGGTAGAGGGTCTAGGTGGTGCTGGAGGTGGTGGAGGTGGAGTAGGTGGCAGCCATGGGTGGTGGAAGTGGTGGATGTGGAAGCTGGTGCTCGGCTAGGTCAAGATGCTGGAGTTTGGTGAACTTGGTGAAGGAACTACCACCTAGGGTGGTACGGATGGGGGTGGTCAGTGAGGAGGAGGAGCTGGCGGCGTTCTCAGGTGGTGGTGGCGGCGGCAGGGGCTGGAGAGGAGCATGGACGATCCTATGATAAAGAAGATCAAGTGCAAATCATTATCAAAAAACAATAAAAGTAAAAAATAAAAATAAAGAAGTTTTACCAAACTTGAACAAGAGGATGATGGCCAAATTTTTTTAGAAATGAGATGGGAAATGATGTACGTGAATGAAGAATGGAGGTGGGCAGCTGAAGTATGTGAGTAGTTATGGCTAATTGATGGCAAAAGTAAGTTAAAAATGTGAAAAGGTGGGAAAATCAAAAGCCATTGGAAATAAAAAGTCACAAACCCTTTCAATTTACCTCTAATTATTTATATAAGTTTATGTAGCTGAAATAACAATAATATCAGATAAAATTTCGAAATTTTTAACAAATATAAAAATATATATAATATTTATCAATTATGTAAAGTAAAATTAAGGAAAATAGTTAAAACAATGAACTAGACTAGAAAATTTTAAATTAAATGAAATATTTTTTTAGAAAATCCATATGAACTTGTAAAGTATTTTTAAACATAAATAATAACATAAAATAAAAATATATTCACAAAATAAATATTTAAAATTTAATTTAAATATAATTTTTAATGAAGAAAATAGCGGAAAATAGGAAAATAGCCCTTAAAAATAGGAAATCAACACAGTAAATTCTGGAAAAATTCTATTATCATTTTAAAAATATTTAGAGATGAAATTTAACAAATAAAAAAAATTTAAAAATAGAATAAAGAAATTTAAAATGAATAAAATAGCAGAAAATTAGAAAACGACCTTTAAAAATAGGAAATAAATACAGTAAATTTTGGAAAAATTCTATTACCATTTTAAAAATATTTAGAGATGAAATTTAACAATTAAAACAAATTTAAAATAAACTAAAGAAATTTATCGTCAAAAATCTAGGGTTGTTACAAATAATTTTAGCTATGTTTAATATTTATTTTCAAAACTCATAAACATTATTATAATATCACGGGATGTTCTATAGAAATGTTCTAGTTATCGTAAGATAAAAACCAATCCGTGTTTATATGCGGCGTGGTCTTACGAGATACCGTTATTTTTAAATGTTTTATGTAACATTAATAATGCATTGATTGTATTTCCTATGCTTGTTTTACAAGACTGATCCATGTGTTATTTTCCTTATAATGCTTAAGTCAGCCCGAGTACATATTCCAGACTTAGCTGGGCACTTGGAGCTACCAGAGACGAGCTAGATGCCTTCAGACGTACTCCCATATTTTTTATCTTCCGTTGTTTGTTTCTTGACTGTATTAATCAGCAATTATAAGGACGAATTGTTATAACTATCCAAGGGCTAATAATAGGATAACCATACTTTGATTAATGTATGTATATAAAACTTTTCTTTTTGTAAAGTTCATTGATATATTATAGATTATTCGTCACGTTACAAGATTATGCTCTGTCTTTTCTATTTTTCACCAAACGATCTATCTTTCTGACATTTGGATGTTCGGCACGTGAATGTCGTGGATTTATCAGTGTCGACTTTTGAGGATCGAAAATGTGATATGTTATGTATCCCTTCATTTTTGAATCACATACAAATCAAATTAAATTTAAATCAAGAGTGGTATCCATCTCTAGTCTATTGCAAATTTAACGGATGCTTCAATCAGATCTAAAGGAGCTTTCCTTTAACATTAAACGTGCACTTCACTGGCTACAATTTTAGTAATATTTCATTTTACAATTTTTTTTTATATGAGATGTTCTTTTCATTTATGTTGCATGTTTGTTGCTTACTATAATGAATTTATACATATAATTGTTGTCCAACATTGCACAAAAATATAAATATCTGAATTGATTAAATAAAAAACTTATATACATATAAATTATACATGTTCATTTCGCCCATTAAGAAAATTCAAAATCTAATCTTTTATTAATTTTAAAATTTAAAATAATATTTTGTAATTAAAAATTGTATACAAATCAATCTATTAGAGTGTGTGTGTGTGTATTCAGATAATATATGTTGGCTTTATATATTTACATCCAAAACAAAAATAATAGTGTAAAAATACTTTTAAATAATTAACATATGTTTCAATGAAATCCATACATAAAATTATTCAATTTGGCTAAAAATATTGTTGATCGAAACTTTTTTTTGAGAAAATGGAGTGGTCGTCTATTCGAGGACTAAAGTACTCATATATTTTATTCTACACTTAAAATATCGATGTTACCAAAAAGCCTGGTGGGTAGTTAAATCCACCTATACAATAAAATAAACTAAAACACCACCAATCCTAATGACTAAAGTCTATAATGTAAATAAAATGACAATAAAATAGAATAAAAACAAAAGAACTAATCTAAACCTTAAATATGCTCCAATATCAACTATCGATCTATGATAATGAAATCTGCTAAATCCATCGAAGCGCTGATACATCTAAAACTGAAACATAAACTCACCAAATAATTAGATTGACACATGTACATGTATATAAATGTATTATATAAACATATGTATTCCATAAGATAATAAATAAACAAATTAAATATGAACTAAGAAATGTAGATAATAAAAAACGAAGAACATTATATGATGGTGTAAAACAGTCATTTATAATTATGAAATGAACAATAAATTATAAACTGTTAACCCACCTTTTGTTAAGGCCATAAACAGGCGGATTTAACTAAGTCAACTTCTAGTTTATCAAGGCTGGAATATGATGGATTCGGTTTAAAATGATGCAGTTCACTTGGATATATCGTTTGGTCGAGAAGTGGAGAAGTTACATGGCTTGGCCTGGAAGTCAAGGGTCGGTCGACCTTGGTAATGTTGCTCGGCATTGAGGTTCGTCATTGTGGCTCGGCATGGCTAGCACGGCTCCGCCTTGGCGAGTTGGTTCGATCTAGATAGGGTCGTTCGCATTGTAGAGAAGTCAGGGTCGCTCAACATAAGGTAGTGCTTCGGTAGACGCCGCTCGGCACCGCACCTCGCTCGGCATCGCACTTCGCTCGGCATCACACCTCGCTCGGCATCGCACCTTGCTCGGCATGGTACCTCGCTCGGCATCGCACCTCGCTCGGCACCTTACCTCGCTCGGCACCTTACCTCGCTCGGCACCATTCCTCGCTTGGCATCGTACCTCGCTCGACATCGTCCCTCGCTCGGCATTGGGTGTGGCTCGGTATGGTTTAGGTCGGCTTGTACAGAACTCACGGTCAGTTGCAATAGAGAGTGGAGGTTCAGCAAAAGTCTTGGTGGGCCTGTATCACTCCGTAAGCCACCCCGCACAAGAATTTCCTATAAATACAGCATGGGTCTCCAGAAAAGGGGATCTTCTTCCAGCTCTCTGACTTTCTATTTTCTAGGGCTAAGGCTACTCTACCAGTCTGTAACATTAATTGATTCTAACATCAATAAAAAGGAAATTTCTGGCGTGGACATAGGTCGGAGTCAGCCGAACCACTATAAATTATGTGTCTTTGTTGTTTTCTCTTTAATTTTTACTGTTCTTCACATTTATACTCTCTACATCCACTCTATCTGTGAGCTGTGACTGATACTTGGTTTTTTCATATGGATTTGTGTGTTAGTGACCAATTTTGGCCCTAACACTTTGGTGCTTTCACTAAGAAGGCGAGCACTCAGGAGTTTTGAAGCTAGGAACTCGAATTTTAGGAGGTAATGGCTTGGCCATCAGCAAGGAAGCAAGTGACAGAAAGGAGAAATCGGGAGGGAAGTCAAGAGGCTTCCTTTGGAGCTGGAGGAGGTCAAGCATCCATCTACATCACCAGAGATGAGATGGAAGCGATGATAAAAAGGCAAGAGGAGATGATGCAGAACCTCTTCAGACAGTTTGGACAGGCAGGGACAACCGGAGTTGTTGGAGTTCAGATCCACGGAGCTGGAAGAGGAGGACCCAACAGGCAATCAAGCGAAGCATCACAATAGGGCGCAGCTCCTAATCAGCATACAACTACTAATCTGGATGGATCTAGGCTAGGGGGCATACCACCTGGCAATGGTCGACCGATCCCTGAAGGAACTCTAAGCGATACCACACAACGAGATGCTGGCAGGAATACGAGAGCGCGAGATGAAGAGTACATATCGGAATTCCCTCGGGAAATCAGGGGCAACACTTGGCGGACAATGCTGGATTGGCTGAGATTATCAGAAGAACTAGGCACGGAGGTTTGACCAACAGAGATCTGGAAGGAGTAATGTCACGACCCGAAATCTAGCGCTCGAAAATCGACATCAAATACCTCACTTGTATTCGACTGTCGGAGATTCAAACGTCGAACTCCAGTTCGAATGGAGCTTATAACAACATTAGATGAATATAAACAGCGGAAACAAAATGAATATCATTAATCGACACCACAGATACAACACCACCACGATATTCGATTACAGTCATCAGAGTTCATATACATGATACAACAATAAAGCAATAACAGATTTGTCTCAAATTCAAGAGAGTACCAACAGACTTCGACTTTGAGAAGATCTTCTAAAAACTCCAAACACTTCAAAAGATTTCCAAAGCCAAAAGCTTCAAAAATCTGATAGCTTTCCAAAGACTTCAAAAGATTCCTAGCTAACTCCCAAAACACGGATAACCTGCTTCTAGGCTGTCCGTATGGAAATTATGGGCACCCAGAGTTTAGGAAGGGAACAATAAACTCCGGGTCAGTCATGGGACTGGTATGAGTAAACAAAAATAGTTGTTTGCACAAAATAATTTTATTTAAAAGAAATCCGATATGCTTTTGGAAAATGAAACTATCATAAGACCTTCCACCACACACACAATGCAATCGCATAATTGGAGGAGATTTCTTCTTATGGTAGTCAAACATGCTTTATACGAGAAAATTCTTTGATATTATTACTAGTGCATAGTGTAGAAAACATTTTCGAAAGAATTATATTAATCTTAGCCAGCATAGACATTTCGTACTATGCCTACGATAGCTACTATCTAAATAGTGGGTCACCACCATAAGTAAATGTAGGTTATACAACTAAAACCGTACAGGGCTCGTATTGTTTCTTTGGATTTCCAACAAATGGTCAGGCTAAGGAACTTCCTTATCAAATGGGAAGCCTCTGGAGGGACGCCCCCAAGAACCAAAATGGTTCCCTATCAACACAAAGTCGGGTTCCCTCTGTGACTAGGTAACACCTACAAGTATACCATCCCCGGTCATTACCGACCTTTATCCCGGGATTCCCCAACAAATAGCAACAATCACACAGTTAAATACCTGGGCTCCATACCATGATACCATCTCTTATCCAGAAAAAAATGGACATACCCTAAGGGCACAACCCCTAAAAACTTTGCAGCAACATTCCTGTTTTGACCATTACCGGGTTGTGAGGTTCAACGAAGTCTCCACAAAGCTACGCTTTTCACAAAAGCCATGCTTCGATCAACAAATGATCACCAGCACTCAGCATGCCACACTACCAAATTGGGATTATACTACTAATAACCATCAACTACATACCTCTGAGCTCGTACGTCTCAGAGAATGGTGTTAAGCTAAGAGAATAAATTCTTTACCACCAACAGAAATGTATTTGAAAGAAATCAGCTTTATATCTCAAAGTGTAGTATCATACATACAACACCACAGTCTATTTTGGGTTCGAACAGAACAGAAGGCACTTCCGAAGAAGCCCTTGCAATCCGAGCAGCCACAATCCTGATCGGACTCCCCATCACATATGGAGATCTCTATACCGGAGCAACTCAGTGCAGAGTCATTCGACAGGTTATCCTATCATTCTCGAAGACACCCGGTCTTCACCACCGTCTTCAAATGCTTTCCATTTCATCGTATCACTATTCGAAATGGGTTATATAACGCAAAGGTCCTCTCCCGGCTAAACCGAATAGTGATCGTTTGATTTAAAAACATGTGGATATATCAATCATAAAGATTCAACATTAAGGTTCGACGTGGGTTTCGGATAACCAACCGGAATCCGACTCCCTGTTGCATCGAAATTCATATGTCATTTTACGGGCCAATGGGTTTTCACATTCACATAGAAACAAATCACAAATATCATTGTTCAGCACAAAGCAATTCACATCCCAAAGTATCACAATCACATAACAAGGGAATCAATCAGCTTAAGGCACTTCAATAATAATAATCAATCATCTAATAATGAGATGAATTAACAATGTGATTATAATCAATTAATCACATAATTATTTTCATTAATTATCTTTAATTAAGGATTAATTATCCGTAATTTTAAATTAATTAGTCATTAATTATTAATTGATTCTTAATTGTTAATTAATTAAATCTTTAATTATTAATCAATTAAATCCTTAATTATTAGTTAATTAAATCCTTAATTATTTACTAATTAAATCGTAATCACCTTCATTAATCAATTTTTCCTTAATTAATTACCTTAATTAATTAATCTTTAGTTATAAATTAATTAATAATTAATTACCCTTTAATTAATTATTCTTTAATTATTAAGTAATTATAAATCATTAATTATTAAACATCCTTAACGGTATAAATTAAGTTACTTTTAAGTTAACAATTTCAACATTTGAGTAACTCCTAAATTGTTTTGTTAAACTTTATTTAAAATAACTCTATTTAAAAAATATAAGTTTAAAACATCTTTAAACTTAATTAATATAAAAATAATTTATTTCAAAACCTTTAACTTCATATTCCACTTAACAAACAATCATCATTTTATAAAGAATAAATTTAGAAATCAATTTGGCTTAGATTTTTAAAGTTTAAAAAATGGAAATGCTATTACCCGAGAATTACTTTGAGCATCCCCCCGGGCTACATGCCTACCCGCTTTGAGTTTTTTCCAAAATCAACCCAATAGTTTTCAATCATTAAAATTTTGTTTAAGTTTTAAAAGAAACCCGATGTATATATTAGAATCACTCGATCCGAGCCAGCATCCCAAAATCCCGAAAACAACTTCGAGTTGTTTCCCTTCTTTCTGCAAAATAGCTCCCTGACACAACCCTATACATTATGCACATGGAAAATGATTTTAGCCACCATGGATCGACGCTTCGATCGTCGACAGGTCAACGACAACCTCTCATAGGCCTCTGACCACCCAGAAACGCGAATCAACGCCGAATTCGCCATCGAGCTTTCCGACCTAACTGGAACCAAAAGCGATCATCACAAAAATGCCATGTTCTTCCACCTCTGGCCATCAGAGGCCACGTAAATTCAAAGGAAGCTTCGTCCCGAACTCACGCCACTATCCCCACTGGAGCGATCAACTCCGATGGTCTGACGAAACCGTGGCGATCATATTTTCTGCTTCAACCAAAACATGGTTTAAAATCCTAGATTCTTGTCATGACATTGCCCAACAAAATAAAAAATTATCGAACATTTTTATGATGAACTCCGACCTCCCAGCAAGCCATGACTTCGATCTCGAGAACCAAAGCCCTATCGATCACCAGAATTTGGTGAAAAAGACGATGTCGTTCATCCCCGTGTTTCACAGAGGATACGATATTAAATATTTTGATTTTGGTTTTAAAAATCATTGATATCAAAAACGTTTTGAATCATATACCTGAAATCAAGAATTATGATAATTAAATTTTCTACAAGATTTGGGTTTACCTGTATTTTTAAAATTTGCAGAGAAAACTTAAGTTAAATTTACTTAAATTTATTTTTAAATCTTAAAGCATGATAATACAAACATGTTCTATTTAAATTTCAAAGCTTAAAAATGATTTAAGATAAAGATTTTTAATTTAAAAACAGGTTTAGGAACCTATAACAGAGGCTTTGCCTTTTTTTTCTTTTTTTTGTCATGTGCACACACATACACAGCTATATTCCATAATATATATACAAATTGAGATGCATGCAAAAAGTTTTCAATCTTACTTAAGCATGAGTTCAGACAACAAATAACAATTCAGAGTTTACAGAGTTTACTCACCTGTTAGCTTGAAAACAGAAAGCAGAGCAAGGCTGGAAGTTATTTTGAATTTGAAATCTGGGACTTTTTTCTAGGTTTTTTCCTCTTTTTTTCCTTGGATTCACTATTGTATCGTGATGATCCTTGCTTACTTTAGCTGTTGAAGTTTGAATCCTTTTTCCTTTGATTGCTGAAAAGCTTGGGTTTGTTGTTTACTCTGATTTGCTTTTGATCTTTTATTGGTGATTCAAAGATTGAAGAAGAAGCCTTTTGTTTAGGTCTATTTTGAAATGTTTTCTGATTTGTTTGATTTATTTTATAGTTTGCTTGATGACTTTTTTCTTTCTTTTTCTTGTTTGAGAATTTGCACAAGGCTTTGTCTTTGAAAATGAAGGCAAAAGAAATTGGAAAGGAGGAGATGAAGTGTTTTTTATAGGCTTGTTTCTATTTTAATTAAATTTTCAAAAATGAAAAGAAAGAAAAATGACACTTGTCTTGATTCATTAACATTTGTAAATTTATTTACATATGACTCTAACACGTTATGCATGCATAAAGATTTAAATAATTTTTTGTGTTATTCATATAATTATATTCCTTTGTTATATTTATATAACTTTTAAAGAAGAAATGTTTTTAAACTAATTTTTACATTAAATAAATTACATATTTATTATTTTAAATGAAAATTATTTTTCTAAGACATTTATTTAAATTTTAAATTCAAATTCAAATCTACCCATATCTATATATACTTATATAATTTAAATTCAAATAGTTTTAAAATATTTATATTTTTGAATCCTTAAACTCTAATGCAATATACAATCTTATTTATATAGATAAATCAACACTTATTTTATTTATTTTGAAAAATTCAAATTAACTCCAATTTTTTTTCCAAAATTCACATTAATTACTAATTTTAAAATTGAAATTTTTTTGGGGATGTTACAGATTCCCCCTTAAGAAAATTTCTTCCTCAAAATTTGAAAGAGAGAAAGACAAACAAAGAATATATGAATACATAAAAAGATAGAAAATGGCTTACTAGATTAAGATGAAATATCCACTCTGCAATTGGGATAGGACTTCTGCATACTATCCTCTGTTTCCCAAGTACAGTCCTTTGGATCACCACTCCATTGCACTTTGACTAGTTTCACAACTTTATTTCTTAGCTTCTTTTCATCACGTTTAATAATCTTTATCAGTTCTCTCTTTACTACCAGATTTGATGTGATTTTCAAATCCTGCTAGGCGGCCTCTTCAATAATACAATCTGAATCGTGCACATACTTCCGAAGATGTGAAATGTGAAACACATCGTTAAGCCAGATAACCAGCTGGGTAGCTGCACTCGATATGCCAAAAGACCGATCCTTTCCAATATAGGAAAAGGACCAATATAACGCGGTGCCAGCCTACCAGTTTTCCCAAACCTTAACACATCACGAATTGGAGACACTTTTAGGAATACATAATCTACAACCTGGAATTCCAAATCCCTTCTTCTGCGGTCATAATAACTCTTCTGATGACTTTGAGCCGTTTTCAACTTCTTTCGAATAAATTCAATTTTTCAGTGGCTTCCTTAATCATATCTGGTCCAAGGACGAGTCTATCAACTGACTCGATCCAACATGCAGGTGATCGACACGGACAACCATATAAAGCTTCGAAAGGAGCCATTTCGATACTGGCCGGATAGCTATTGTTATATGAGAATTCAATCAAATGCAAATAGTTCTCCAAGAACCACTAGAGTCGAGAATACAAGCGCGCGAAAGGTCTTCTAATATTCGATTAATCCTTTTAGTCTGCCCATCGGACTACGGGTGATAGGCAGTGCTGAAGTTCAATTTGGTTCCCAATGCGGCTTGAAATGCATCCCAAAATCTACTAGTGAAGATCGGATCACGATCACTCACTATACTGCCCGGTATACCATGGAGACGAAAATTTTCTTTCACATATAATTCAGCTAAACTTGTCACTGTCCGGGTAGATTTTACTGGGATGAAATGGGTTGTCTTAGTCAAACGATCCACGATAACCCAAATTGCTTCATTCCCCTTCTGAGTACGTGGCAACCCGTCTATGAAATCCATAGACACTTGATCCCACTTCCACTTTGGCACCTCCAATGGTTAGAGTAAACCCGCTGCTTTCTTTTGATCCCTTTTAGTTTACTAGTAGGTAGCACAACGACTCACATATATAGATATATCCCTCTTCATTGCTTTCTACCAGAAAGTTCTTTTAGTATCTCGATACGTCTTATTAACTCCTGGATGGATACTAAGTTTGGACTTGTGACACTCGTCCAAAACTTCACGTTTCAGATCCGAGATGTCTAGGACACACATCCTGCCCTTCAGTCTAATAATTCCACGACTATCAACCTCAAAACTAGTATCTTCACCTAGTCATATCCTTTTATAAATTCCTCGAAGAAACTCGTCTTCTTTCTGCTTTCTTGTGATCTTTTTAAGAAGAGTAGGAGCGACAACAAGATATGCGAGAATAGCATGTCTTCTGCTCAAAGTATCGGCAACTACGTTAGCTTTTCCATGCGTATACAAAATGTCTAGGTCATATTACGCTAGAAATTCCAACCAGTGTTGTTGCCTTAGATTTAAATCTTTCTATGTGAAAAGATACTTCAGAGGTTCGTGGTCGGTGAATAATTCAAAATTTTCACCTAAATAAGAAGGATTTATTAAATTTAAATATTAAGTTAAGTTAAACTTTTTAATTTTAGTAAAGTTGAAAAGATTCTTACCCAAAAGATATTGTTGCCAGATTTTCAAAGCGAAAATAACTGCTAAGAGTTCGAGATCATGGGCTGGGTAGTTTTTCTCATGCGGACGTAATTGTCTACTTGTGTAGGCAATTACCTTCCCATTCTACATTAGAACCTCACCCACACCCTCAACACAAGCGTCAGTATAGACAGATAAGCCTTGGTTCCCGTTGATAATAGCGAGAATAGGAGCAGTAGTCAATCTCCTTTTTAACTCCTGGAACGCTTCATCACATTTCGGAGTCCAATCAAATTTTGAATTCTTCATTGTTAGCTTAGCCAACGGACTACGTTTCTTAGAAAAGTCCTTAACAAACTTCCGGTATCATCCCGCTAAACCCAAAAAACTTCAAACTTCTTTCGGAGTTGTGGGTCACTTCCAGTCTAGAAAAACAGAAACTTTGCTAGGATCAATAGAAATTCCTTTTCATTAACAATGTGCCCGAGAAATCTAACTTCTTTAACCCAAAAATGGCATTTGGAAAATTTTGCGAATAAAATGTTCCTTCTCAATAAATCCAAAATGTTTCTTATATGCTCAGCATGCTCCTCGGTTTTGGAGTAGATTAGGATATCATCAATAAACACCAGAACAAATTTGTTCAATACTTCTCGGAAGACACGAGTCATTAAATCTATAAAGTATGCGGGAGCATTTGTTAGTCTGAAAGGCATGACTAACCATTCATGGAAAATGTCTGGACCCTTGAAAGTACTCAAGTGAACAATGTCTTCGGCAATTCGTAGCTGATGGAATCCTTGAGCTAGATCCATCTTTGAAAAGAATCGAGCGTCGTGCAGTTGATCAAACAAATCATCAATTCTAGGTAAAGGAAATTTGTTTTTGAGCATTAGTTTATTGAGATCGTGCTAGTCCACACACAATCTTAAAGATCCGTCAGATTTAGCCACAAACACCACAGCTGAACCCCATTCGGAAACACTAGGACGAATTAATCCTTTCTCTAGATCACGGATTTGCTTGACTAATTCTTTCCTTTCCGTGGGTGCCATCCTACGACTTGCGCGAACAACAGGACGAGCATTGGGTACTAAGTCAATTATGAATTCAATTTCTCTGTGTGGGGGTAAAGATTTGACCTCTTCGTACACATCTGAAAATTCCCGGACGATAGGTATGGACTCCAGACTAGGTTCGGGATATCCCAAAGTATATATCAGTTTATCTCTCTTAGGACTCGGATCTTCACAAGAGATTTCAATGAAATTCCCAAATTTGGTTCTGATCAAAATTGTTCGACTATTACAATCTAACTTGGCTTCGTACTTCGTTGGCCAATCCATTTCGGGTAAGATTTCAAATTCATCAAAGTCGAGGATGAAAAAGTTGATAAGAAATTCATAATAAGAATACGAGACAGGAACATCTCTACATTGTAGACAAAGGTTTGCCGGGCCACCAACTGGATTCTTTACGCAAATAGGCTCATCAACAAATTCAGGTTTTAGTTTTAATTCACTAACGGTTTGTTGGGAGATAAAGCTATGTGTAGAGCCCATGTCGAACAATACTCTAACAATTCTATCATAAACCATAAGGTTACTTTCTAAGACTCCTTTTTCTTTGTTCACCTTTGAAGTTGAGGGATTATCTTTAATTGCGTACATTTTCGCTACTTGTGCTTGCTTCTTTTTCGGGCAATGTTTAGCTTCATGACCTGGCTTGTGACAATAAAAGCATCCCTCAGTTCTTCGACTTGTCTTCGCAGGCTGATATTCCTTTACTCGTTTATTTGGCTTCTTACAATCATTTGAATAATGGTCTTTCTCCTTATTACTGCTCTTCTCCTTGCCTTGGTCTGTTTTCTTTCATTCGGATTTCCTTTTCTTCAAATTTGGATTGTTTGAACTTCCCTTCACTTTTGGAACTTCCTGCATATCCAGGGTAGCATATCGACGACCCATGTCGATCAAGTCCAAAAAGGATTCTTTTATGTGAGCCATCATCCTTTCATGGTACTTCTTATTCATCCCTCGTATAAACCTTTCATTCTTCTTCAAAGGTGTATTTATCAGCTCCGGACCAAAACGAGATAATTCGTTGAATTTATTCAAATACTCCTCAAACGACAAACTTCCCTACTTTAAATCTATGAACTCCTTGTACATTCGGGAGATACCAATAGATGGCATATAGCGCTGCTCAAACACCTCTTTGAATCGACTACAAGTGAATTCATCTTCTGGTTCATCCATAGTAACTGTTTCCCACCAAACTAGAGCTTTCTCTTGGAGTTGCCAAGAAGCTACTAGTCGCATTTGATCGTCTTCTAACTTCATCCCTCTAAAAATTCTCTCATACGATCTAATCTAGGCTTGGGCTTCAACAACAGATTCCTTGCCAGTAAATGACTTTCCACCAAGTCTGGAAAAACTTTTATACAGATCAACCAGATTCGACTGAGGTCGAGTAGGTATAGTTACCGTTGCAGGGACTTGACCAGTTGTGGTGGTATTTACCCGTCCCCTACCTTGTTCGCTTCTTCCGCTCATTCTCACTATCTGTAAATAGCAAGAAAACTTAATTTAGTTATACGGACAAGATATCTTAGGGAATATCAACAGTCAAATGAAATAGACCAAGAAATTTTAAGTTTTGGGACTTTCGGTTTATACTCATTTTAGGGTATACTTCACTCTATCTCTAGTGAGCCACCTAATGTGTTATACTCCGTAGCTAAAGTTCTTACTCAACCATTAGCTCTGATACCACTTGTCACGAACAAAAATCCAGCGTTCAAAAATCGACATCAAATACCTCACTTGTATTCGACTGTCGGAGATTCGAACGTCGAATTCCAGTTCGGATGGAGCTTATAACAACGTTAGATGAATATAAATAGCGGAAACAAAATGAATATCATTAATCAACACCACAGATACAACACCACCACAATATTTGATTACAATCATCAGAGTTCATATACATGATACAACAATAAGGCAATAACAGATTTGTCTCAACTTCAAGTGAGTTCCAACATACTTCGACTTTGACAAGATCTTCCAAAAACTCCAAACACTTCAAAGATTTCCAAGGCCAAAAGCTTCTAAAATCCGATAGCTTTCCGAAGACTTCAAAAGATTCGAAGCTAACTCCAAAAACACGGACAACCTGCTTCTATGCTGCCCGTGTGGAAATTATGGGCACCCGAAGTTTATTGTTCCCTTCCTAAACTCTGGGTGCCCATAATTTTCACTCGGGCAGCCTAGAAGCAGGTTATCCGTGTTTTTGGAGTTAGCATGGAATCTTTTGAAGTATTTGGAAAGCTATCGGATTTTTGAAGCTTTTGGCCTTGGAAATCTGTAAAGTGTTTGGAGTTTTTGGAAGATCTTCTCAAGTCGAAGTATGTTGGAACTCTCTTGAAGTTCAGACAAATCTGTTATTGCTTTATTGTTGTATCATGTATATGAACTCAGATGACTGTAATTGAACATTATGGTGGTGTTGTATCTGTGGTGTTGATTAATGATATTCATTTTGTTTCCGCTGCTTATATTCATCCAATGTTATTATAAGCTCCATCTGAACTGGAGTTCGACATTTGAATCTCTGACAGTCGAATACAAGTGAGGTATTTGATGTCAATTTTCAAACGCTGGATTTTGGGTCGTGACAAGTAAGCAAGAGCCCGTTTACCCATGAGATCAGATGGCCCAGAACCCACCGGAGTCAAGCTACCTACTCAAGAGATGTACAATGGCAAAGCTGATCCTACTGATCACTTGATGAGATACACAAGGCATATGGAAGTGCTGGGGCATCGGAAGGAGGGATAGCCCAATTTTTTCCACTATAGGACATAGCTGCTATGTGGTTCAGGCAGTTGGAAGAGGGATCTGTCAGGACATGGACATAATTGGTAGACAGGTTTATGAAGCAGTTCCAGGTTCATATCAAAAGACCAAAAACGTAATGATGCTAACATCGATAAAACAAAGGACAGAGGAACCGCTTAGAGCTTTCTTTACTCGGTTCAACACTGCAGTTGCTTCGATAGATCGGCCGGATCCATCGATGGTTTTGATGGCAGTAGTGTCAGGAGTCAGAGAGAATTTGGATTTCAAAGTGCCATTGATAAAGGACCCACTAATGGATCTTGGAGAATTCTTTCACGAAGCTGAGAGATTCCTTCAGTAGGAAGTTGCATGTTCAAATATGAAATTAAAGGAGGTGAATGCAGCTGAGGATGGAGGGCCATCTTGCAGAAGCTCGGATATGAATAACGGTAAAGGAAAAAGGAAAACGGATAGCAACAGTAGCATTTCAAAGAGGCTGCGGAGGGAGTCAAAGTTTTCTTCTTACACAGATCTAACTGAGACTCTATAAAGGATTTACTTGGATACTCGAGGGCACCTCCAGTATCGAAGATCGGCAAGGAAGGAACCTTATGAGTACGAATGGGTATCGAGAAAGCATTGCCTATTTCATGAGCTAGATGGGCACAACACAAACAATTGCAGGCATTTGAAAGATACCGTGGAGTAGCATGTAAGGAATGGTCAATTGCAGCAGTACGTAAGGAATCGGGCTGTAGCAGTGGAACGGGAGCGACCGCCGTCTACCTCGAGTGATGGTGGCGCTGGATATGGTGGCCGCCGGCTTATTATCAACTGAATGGTTTGATGGTTCTGAATAAGTAATATAACTCAAAGTAATATGGCTAGGTAACTTACACACGTACGAGATTGAGGATGGTCCCTAGGCGTGCTTTGAGATGAAGGAAAACCGTAATGCTTGAGTCTATGAAATCCTGTTTTCTTTCGGTTTTTCTACAAACTCTGGTTTCTTCCTTCGTACTTTGAACATTTAATTCCCTTTGTTGTACGAACTTTTGCTTTGACAACTGAACTCTATAATGACCAGATCTGAGTCAATGTAATAGATAGTCCAGGTCTCGCGATCACGGTCCCGACCGGTGAGACGGGGCAGTGATCGCAAGTTACAAGTCCCTTTGTCGGAGAGCGATGGAATGGACTCAAACAAAATATCAAAGTCCTTGGCCAGAGAGTCGAGACCGGTGAATATCAAATTCCTTGACCGGAGAGCCGAGGCCGGTAAATATAAGAAGTCCTTGGCCGGAGATCCGAGGCCGGCGAATATCAAAGTCCTTGGCCAGAGCAGCCGAGGCCGGCAAATATCAAAGTCCTTGGCTGGAGAGCCGAGGCCGATGAATATCAAAGTCCTTGGCCAAAGAGCCGAGGCCGGTGAATATAAAAGTCCTCGGTCGGAGATCCGAGGCCGAAGAATATAAAAATCCTTGGCCGGAGAGGCAAGGCTAGTGAATACACAAGACAATGCCCGAAGAGCTAAGGCCGGAGAACATACAAGCCCTTGTCGAAGAATCGAGCCAGGAACTTGATAACGCGACCCGACGAGGTCTATGGATTCAAAAATTGGACCTGGTGAGGTCATGTGCTTGGCTATTGGTTATTGATGGATTAAGAACTTGGTTGACAAGTTCAGATGGCTTGAATCTTGGATAAAATGGATAGGATTATGAATCGAAAAGTATGGATGTGGATAACATACGGAATTTGGAAATCGGTTTGAGGATATTCAAAACACACCTTGGAAGGCATGCTTTGAGGGGCAAATGTTAACCTGCCTTTTGTTAAGGCCATAAATAGGCGGAACTAAGTCAACTTCCCGTTTATCGAGGCTCGAATATGATGGATTCGGTTTAAAATGATGAAGTTCACTTGGATATGTCGTTTGGTCGAGAAGTGGAGAGGTTACATGGCTCAGTCTGGAAGCCAAGGGCCGGTCGGCCCTCGTTATGTCGCTTGGCATTGAGGTTCGTCATTGTGGCTCGGCATTGCTAGCGTGGCTCGACCTTGGCGAGGAGGTCCGACCTAGATAGGATCGTTCAACATTATAGAGAAGTCAGGGTCGCTCGGCATTGTAGAGAAGTCAGGGTCGCTCGGCATTGCAGAGAAGTCAGGGTGTGACGACCCGGAAATTTTTAACAAATTAAATTGGAATAATTAATCGATTTTAAATATTTAAAAGTTAATTTTAACTTGAATTCCTGATATTGATATTTACTTGATAATTAAATCATTGGATAGTATAGTTTAAATATTGATTTTAATAATTGAAGATTGGGTAAATTGTTGAATCTGATATTTCTGAGCCTGTTTAAATAATTTGAAGGCTTATAAAATTTATGATGATAATACTGGAGATAATAGAATGATTGGAATTTAATTTAAAGATATTTTGTTCGGTTTGGAAATTTTATCGTTTAAATTGAATTTAAAATAGCCTTCCGAGGCATAGTCTTGGAATTCAACGAAACCAGTTCCATTGGATCCGTAATAGTTAGTTATTATCGGATTTCAATTTTCGTAGCAATCGGAGTTGTCAAGTGACCCTGGCAGCTCGAAAAGCTTAGAATTGTTTAATCGATTTAATTTAAAATCGATCGTTTTCTTCTGTAACTCGCACATACAATCAAATTAGCCTCCGAAATACGTTCCATCATGTTCGGAACGCGGGATAAACCTTGTAATCACCTAACGACATTGCTTAAAGAGGAGTTCGAAATTGTAAATGACAATTAACGGGACGTTTTGGGAAGTTTTATAATATAATATAATAAATAACCAAAGATATTTTTACCCAAGCGTATTCAGGAATCCTTCCATCAATTTCTATTTTTATCCGTCCCCCTCCTTTCTCATTAACAGTAAATCGAAAGCATAAAAAAATGGAAACCGAATCCCACTTGTTCCTATTTCAAATCGAATTCGTGTATCACGGAAAAAAAAAGGGGAGGGGGCGACTCAAACTTGAGAGGGGAGAAGCACGGTCGCGTGCGCGCGAGCTAGGGTTTCTCGAACTAGGTGCGGCAGCATGAAGTTGTGGAAGGACTGTTCGCGATAGAGACCGATTTCGAACTCGAGGCTGTGTGTTTGAGTCGCGATGGCGATGAGGGGTTTGGGGCTCGGTTAGGGTTTTGGCGTGGGTCGTGAGGAGCGAAACTTGATGATTGTCGCGACGAAGTAGGATGGCGGCCGCGACCTGATGGGAACTCGCTCACGAGTAGTCGCTGGAGTCGAAGTCAGTACTCACGATGGTGATACAACGCAAGCTCGAGGGCTGCGATTCTCGATGGTGTGGGGTTCTTGAATCAATTCAGTGGCATGAGAGCACCACCAAACTCGTAGAGGAGGGCAGAGAGGTCAAGGAAATGGTGAAATCGAGATCTAAGTGGATTACGAATTAAAAGCAAGGTGAGTAATCTTACTCTTTTGGATTTTGTTTAAATTAAATGGTTAATTTAAATATTTGGTTACATGAGTGAATTGATTAATGTGCACTATGGACTGATGATATAGTGACTTTGATTTGGTTGATTCTTGTGAATGGTTGCTCGACTCGAAGTATCCGGGTTTTAGGTTATTTTTAACTCAAATCATAAATAAGAGAATGGTTCATTTTGAAGTTAATAAGGGTAAATGATTGGTGATTTATTTAATAGGTAAGATAAATTAAATGGAAAACTAATTAATGGTTCGGATTAATTAGTTAAGTTTAAATTTCTTTGAACGATCGTTCGGTGGTTTAATCGATTATTATTCAATGCAATTAATAAAATATAATTATGTGTGAGATAAATCAAGAGATTAATTAAGATTTTTAATTAAGGAAAAAAATTTGATTTATTTAGAAAATTAAATAAATAGGTAATTAATTACAGGTTGAGATTAATCGAAAGTAATTAATATTGTGGTTGGATTAAAGTAATTAATTTAGATTGGAACAAATCAATATATAATTGAAAAAAAATTTATTAATACAATTAATGTTGTAAGTAAAGGATCTATTAATTAAGATGAATTAATTTGAATAAGTGACTCATGGGAGTTAATTAGTGTAAGTAATCAAGGATTAATGCGATTAAATAATTAATTAATTCATGAAGTAATTAAGATTGCTTAATAATTTTTGTTGAGACTAATTAATATTGTGAAGTTAATGTAAGATAATTACTCGAAGGTAATTAAAAATAATTAATCCATGGTGGTTAATTAAAGAGGGATAATGAAGAGTTGACTAATTAATTTATGTGGAATTTATAAATGTTAAAAGAAGGAATCGAAGGATTGAGAATTAAAAATGCAATTAGAATTGATGGAATTATTTTGGGAATGATCAAATTTGTTTATGGATGATTGGATGGTATTGTATGATTGAAAGAGTTGATAACTCCGATATAAAATGTTGACTATTTCATTTGATAACTTGGGATAGGATGATATGAGATTCGAAGAGACCGGGGTCGGGTATTTGGGAAATACCCGAAAACCACTTCGAACGTTTATAGATTGATATGTAAAATCTATGGGCTGGAATAAGTGAATCTGAGGAATTGGGCTATTTTAAAATCTAAATTTTTGGTATTTAGAAACTTATATGTGGAATAAATGTTGTCATAAAATGTGGCTTTGAGAATTAATAAAAGTTACCCGGGTTTTATTTGAATTGTATGCTTTGTATTCCATGTTAGTTGAATTTACTCACGCTGGTTTCTAGCCTGACCCGGGTGTTACTTTGGTGTAATGCTCGGGTCAGACCGAGTATTACAGATTTTCAGGTAGGACGTTCTGGAGCTCAGGAGGCGAGCTGGATGACGATATCGTATAGAGTATATCCGCTGTATTTATATTATTGTTAAGCTGAGACATGATAATTGTATGTATTCAGTGGCTGTATATGTATGTGCAACTCTGATGTATATTAAATGTAATTGATAGATATAGTATTCTTTTGTAAACTATTATTATTTATTATTATATTTTATCCGCTGCGATTATGAGATGTTTGGTGTTTCTGTTCTTCTTCTTCTATCTCTTTCTTCTTTTTCATAACTATTTGGGATTTTCGGGTTAGAAAATTTCGGGTCGTTACATTTGGTATCAGAGCCGAAAGGTTAAGCGAGACCTTGGCTCTGGTGGGGATTACTCATTAAATAGAGTCTGTAGTACTCTAGAATGAGTTGAGTGTATATATATGAGCGCGTACTTGTTATTTTCTTATATAAAGATTTTAAATGGTTCTATATAAAAGTATATTTTGATATATAAAACAATATTTCCTTCTAATAAATATTAAGATGATTGGGTGTTAAATTATTGGGATTAAGTTAAGAAGGACTATAATACAACCAAATTAAAATTAAATTAATTAAAAATGAAATTCTAGAATTAGAACTCAGAAATTAGAATTGTTTGAAACTTCAAATTAACAAAGTTAAATTTGGTTTAAAAAGGTTAAACCAATCTTTGAGAATTTAGCTCGAATTATATAATTCGAGATGGTTTAAATTTGATGTTGGAATTGAACTCATTCAAATTGAATCCGATTTGAATTAATTGGATTTGGGATGGAAGATGTATAGGTTCAAAAATTTAATGGAAGATTTGAATTGGATTGAATTGAAATGATTGAAATTGAAGTGGTTTCAATTGAATGGATACTAGTCCAAAGTAATAAGAATTATCTTGGAATTTTAATTAAAGTGGAGTTGGTTTAAAATCAAAAAGGAATTTGAAATATAGAATGTAACTGTACTTTATTAATTGAAATAAACTTCATAAATAAATGAGATTATAATTTAAAATAGAATTCCAGAGAATATTTGAAAATAAAGTAAGATGAAAATTCCAGAGTAATGTGTAAATATGAATTGGATGGATTGGGAATTTGGAATTTTTGGGAAAAATTTAGAATTCCTTTGGATTTGGAAGTGGTTTCCAAAGGTTTTGGAGAAATAATAGTACTATTTCGTAAATATTTTTGGTGTTGAATTGGAAGTATGGAAGATTTGAAATTAAAAAATATTTGGAAATGTTTTTAAAGAAATAAAAGCATTGAACTCTTTCGGTCACTGGAAAATAACGTCGGTAATGACTGCAGCATCATCGATGTTTATTTTCGAGTTTCTAAAAGAGAAATTGCTACCAAAATGATTTTAATTGGAATTGTTTGTGAACTGGGTTTGGATTTGAAATTCTGGAATCTTGATAAAATGTTTATGGAATAATAAAAAATATAAGTAGAGATAAGTTGAAATGAAGAATTGGACTCAGAAATTTGAGATTGTTTAAAAACTTTAAATAAAAGATAATTTGGTTTAAAAGGTTAAATCAACCTTTGAGAATTTAACTCGAATTTATATAATTCGAGGTAGTTTAAAATTCAAGATTGAAATTGAATTAGTTCAAAATTTAATTTGGGTTAAAGTAATTGGATTGGTGATTGAAAATATATAAGTTTAAAAATTTTAAATGGGAAATTGGAATGGATTAAATTGAAGTGATTTGGATTCTGGAATTAAATTGATAATAATTCAAATTGATTGGAATACTATGAAATTATAGTTAAAATTGAACAGGATTAAAATCAATTAGAATTTGATTTAAATTTGGGAAGGAATCAAGATTGATTCAACTTGAATTGGGAATTGATCAAGTCCAATGGAATTTGGAGTTATTTGGATTGGAATTGGGTCACTTTAAATGGAGATTTAAATTGAATTGTTGAGGAGGTGAACAGTTGGCTCTTGACTATTTTTAATATAAATTGTTTTTGATATAAACTTATTTTCTAAGCTATTAAATATATACAGCCTTTCTTTTTAAAGCTAATTTATTATATTTGTTTTACCAATATTTTTGGAGCTATTTAAATATTTTTCAATTGTTTCCTAAACTATATATTATTTTTCCACTACTTTACAAATAAATTACTATCTTTCAATTGTCTAAAAATCTCTGGAACTATTCAACTATTTTTCGACTATTTTACAATTAGTTAACTATTTTACAATTATTTTGCAACTAATAATTATTTTTCAACTACTTACCTATTTTTAAAATTTTCAAGCTATTTTTCTAAATTGGTCGGAGTTCAAACTGTTATTGATTAAAGTACCCAACTGAGATAAGGATTGAAGTAATAATCCAAATGGGGATTAATGTAAAGGTGAATAAGGAATGTGAAATGGTTCTTTTGAACTGAAAGAATATTTTGAGAAATATGAAATGAATAAAGATGGAAATTGGATATTTCTATGGTTTTTGAGAGTGTTTGAAGTATAAAAGGGTTTTATACAAGAAAGTAAGGATCCAAAGTTTTAAAATTTTATATATATATATATATATATCTGAATATATATAAAGGATCTTATGAGGATTTTGGGAAAGGCTTTTGATTTTTGGGAAAATCAATATTGAGTTTTGGAAAGCCTATTTTGAGAATTATCGATTTTGGGGTAATCGATTTTGTATAAAGGAGCTTTGTATGATATCATACTAGGTGTATGATTTGAAGATACTATATGTATAGTATAAAGTGTTTTGATGATGGCTCTGGGGAAAAAGGCGTCCCCTTGAAATGAACTTCTCAGGAGTGCCACTGGGTGGTGCAGCCTGGAGCCCGAAGGGGTTCTAAAGTTGATCCTGTGAGGAGTCCGGACAAAACTAGTTCCTGGGGATTATGAGTAGTGTATACCATAGCGGAATCGTGTGTGCCGCGGAGAGCCAACAGTTTACGTTTGATTCTATATCGGTAGACTGCGACCTATGGTATAACATAGCGAAAGTCGTGTGTGCCGCTGAGAGCCAACAGTCTGCGTTTGAGTTTATCTCGGTAGACTACGACCTATGTAAGAGTGGAGAAGTTTCATTTTGATAGCGAGATCAGAGTGCCGTGGAGAGCCTGCAGTTACATGGACTTTTGTTGTGACTGCAACGTAACCCTGGATGTCTGTGATCTGTTGTGTGGGTTCCATGGCGTAATCGAGAGTGCCGCGGAGAGCCTGTAGTTACATGGACTTTTGTTGCGACTGCAACGTAACTCTGGTATGTAACTGTGACCATGGAATGGGGGTGATGATTTCCAGAGCATCCTCACTAAGAAAAAAAATATTTCCTCTATTTTCAAAATTGTTTTCTATATTTCATTAAAATTGTTTTCCAAGTATTTTCACTGGGTGTTGAAAACGGGTTTACCAAGTACTTATAGATTTTCAGTCCTACGCCTGATCAACGTATGACTGAATTTCTGTGAGAACAAGGATGGACTGGTTGAGACATCGAGTTATAAGAAATATTTTTATAAAAAGCTATTTTAATTGTATTGTCTAAATTTGAAGGCATTCCTAAATTTTAAAGTAAAAAGGGGATTTCAAACTGGAATTATAAAATAAAATTGGACTCGGGAAATTTCAATGAAGCGATTTTTTGAAATAAAATCGCATATTGATTTGAAAGTTGGAAGTAAGCTAATTAACAAAATAATTACTTGATGGAGTATGTTAATAAAATTTAACTTTGGTTAATAAATGAATTGTAAATTAACAATGGAGTTTGGAAATGAATTCAAATTGTAAATAGAACTCGACTTGGATTTAATAATGAAATAAATTAGAAGAGATGTTGTAAAAATAAAATAGGGCTGGATTGAAAAAGAAATGTGATGGTTTGAATTATAAATAAAATTCAAGGGTGATTTGAATAATATTTAATGAGATTTGCAAGTGGATTGGATATAAGAGAAGTGATTATAATAGAAATAGTTTGAGTTGCAAAGCAAAATCCAATTGAATAGAAATAAATTGAGATGACCATGTATTAATAAAATAAATTCGAAATTGAATTAAATAAGTAAATTTAAAATTTAAAATGGGTTACTGGAATTATATAACAAATGGATGAAGCCTGAAGAATAAAAAAAATTGAATCAAACTTTAATTGGAATTGGATTATCAGACTGGACTTAAGTTCGGTGGCATATGTGCCTGGATATTGTTTTGATAAATTGAGAAGGTGGATTTAATTTACAATGAAGGAGATGGGCTAACTGAATTAAAGTGGAATTTGATTTAATGAGAATCAAATTTAATGGAAGTGAACTTAAGTTGATGTTGGAATAAATTAAAGTAATTAACTTAAGTTTAAAGTTTATGGAAGCTTGGCTTCGAATAAGGATAAAAGCCTATTAAATTAAAGCTTGGATAAAATTAATTTGGAAATGGTTATAAATTTAGAAATATTGAATATGCTAAGCTTAATAAATAGTTTGAATGAAGTCAATAAGGTGATGAAATGAAATGCGTATGTATGGTTGGTGAATAAATTAAAATGGAATTGAATTAAATAAAACTGAGTTGGAATCAATTTTAATTGGTTATAAAACTTAAACAATTAATTATTCACATGGATATTATCAAATTGAATGCTATGAATTAGTGGAAGCGATATAATTGATTTTTGAATCAATTGAAGTGAATATGAGATTGTTTCGCTTAAAATGAGTTGAATGCAAGTAATTGTGTGTAAACCATTAAAATTGAATGAAAAGGCATATAAATTTGGTTGGAAATAATTAGATGTGCTTTAAAACATATAAATTGCTTATTGGAAATGTTTGGTGCTTGTTATTTATGTAATGCATGTATTTGGCTTTTGAAAGTAAGTGTTAGGTTAATAAAATTTCTATATATGGCACTTACATATTTAAATTGAGTAAGTACAGATACAGGGAAGCCGTTTGGCTAGATTTGGGTATGCTAATTGCTAAAATTTATAAGCTGCTTGCTTAAATTGCTAAATAAGGTACGCCTACGCAATAAAAATAGGAAATATGAACTGTTTTTGCTTTTTACGACCGTGTGGGTCGATGTATACATATTTATTTATATTGTCAAATTGCAAAAGCTCCTCCGTACAAAGGAGACTCTGCCAAAATTTTCTGAAAATTTTGGGAGTTAGAATTTTTTTGGAAATTTTGGTTAACGACAAAACAATTTTAAATTGGAAGTTAAAGTAAACTAGTAAATGAAACTAATATGAATCTGTTTAAAAGAAAGATATAACTCAATATTAGAAATCGAAAATAAATTGAATTCAAATGAAACGGCGAAAACTAATTTGAATAGAAGTGGGTATGAAACTTATGTAAAGAGATGTATAAAATGATTTATAAGGTTACGATTGGATATTATTGCTAAGTGAGATATGCAGGTATTAAAGAGAAAAGAAATTGGATTTGGTTCCAAAAGATAAATTCAAATTGCCCAACAAAAAGGTATGTATTTAAATTTCTGTATGAAATTGGATTGGGTTTTTGATGCAGCCACTTGGCTTTTGTTTTCCTTTTGGAATTTGGGAGCCCGTAGAGGCCTTTTGTAGTAGTACCGAGCTAGCCGCGCAAAGGAGACGCTGGCAAAAAAATTTCGAAAATTTAGAGAGTTAGAAAAATTTTGAGAAAATTATGATAATTGAAAATTTGAGTTAAAAATTGAAATTTAGGTAATTGAGCAAAAGGATATGATTTGAAACTATGGAAGGTTTTGAGAAGTTGGTTGATGTGATAATAGGTTTTCAATAAAAGATAGTTGGTAGAATGTTGAATAGTGAGTTTTGGAAAGAGGCAAACGGGTATTGGTCCGTTCTTCCTAACTAGTAATTTCGGGGACGAAATTCTTTTAAGGGGGGAGGAATGTGATGATCCGGAAATTTTTAACAAATTAAATTGGAATAATTAATCGATTTTAAATATTTAAAAGTTAATTTTAACTTGAATTCCTGATATTGATATTTACTTGATAATTAAATCATTGGATAGTATAGTTTAAATATTGATTTTAATAATTGAAGATTGCGTAAATTGTTGAATCTGATATTTCTGAGCCTGTTTAAATAATTTGAAGGCTTATAAAACTTATGATGATAATACTGGAGATAATAGAATGTTTGGAATTTAATTTAAAGATATTTTGTTCGGTTTGGAAATTTTATCGTTTAAATTGAATTTAAAATAGCCTTCCGAGGCACAGTCTTGGAATTCGACGAAACCAATTCCACTGGATCCGTAATAGTTAGTTATTATCGGATTTCAATTTTCGTAGCAATCGGAGTTGTCAAGTGACCCTGGCAGCTCGAAACGCTTAGAATTGTTTAATCAATTTAATTTAAAATCGATCGTTTTCTTCTGTAACTCGCACGTACAATCAAATTAGCCTCCGAAATACGTTCCATCGTGTTCGAAACGCGGGAAAAACCTTGTAATCACCTAACGACATTGCTTAAAGAGGAGTTCGAAATTTTAAATGACAATTAACGGGACGTTTTGGGAAGTTTTATAATATAATATAATAAATAACCAAAGATATTTTTACCCAAGCGTATTCAGGAATCCTTCCGTCAATTTCTATTTTTATCCGTCCCCCTCCTTTCTCATTAACAGTAAATCGAAAGCATAAAAAAAATGGAAACCGAATCCCTCTTGTTCCTATTTCAAATCGAATTCGTGTATCACGGAAAAAAAAGGGGAGGGGCGACTCAAACTCGAGAGGGGAGTAGCACGGTCGCGCGCGCGAGCTAGGGTTTCTCGAACTAGGTGCGGCGGCATGAAGTTGTGGAAGGACTGTTCGCGATAGAGACCGATTTCGAACTCGAGGCTGTGTGTTTGAGTCGCGATGGCGATGAGGGGTTTGGGGCTCGGTTAGGGTTGTGGCGTGGGTCGTGAGGAGCGAAACTTGATGATTGTCGCGACGAAGTAGGATGGCGGCCGTGACCTGATGGGAACTCACGCACGAGTAGTCGCTGGAGTCGAAGTCAGTACTCACGATGGTGATGCAACGCAAGCTCGATGGCTGCGATTCTCGATGGTGTGGGGTTCTTGAATCAATTCAGTGGCATGAGAGCACCACCAAACTCGTGGAGGAGGGCAGAGAGGTCAAGGAAATGGTGAAATCGAGATCTAAGTGGATTATGAATTAAAAGCAAGGTGAGTAATCTTACTCTTTTGGATTTTGTTTAAATTAAATGGTTAATTTAAATATTTGGTTACATGAGTGAATTGATTAATGTGCACTATGGACTGATGATCTAGTGACTTTGATTTGGTTGATTCTTGTGAATGGTTGCTCGACTCGAAGTATCTGGGTTTTAGGTTATTTTAAACTCAAATCATAAATAAGAGAATGGTTCATTTTGAAGTTAATAAGGGTAAATGATTGGTGATTTATTTAATAGGTAAGATAAATTAAATGGAAAACTAATTAATGGTTCGGATTAATTAGTTAAGTTTAAATTTATTTGAACGATCGTTCGGTGGTTTAATCGATAATTATTCAATGCAATTAATAAAATATAATTATGTGTGAGATAAATCAAGAGATTAATTAAGATTTTTAATTAAGGAAAAAAATTTGATTTATTTAGAAAATTAAATAAATAGGTAATTAATTACAGGTTGAGATTAATCGAAAGTAATTAATATTGTGGTTGGATTAAAGTAATTAATTTAGATTGGAACAAATCAATATATAATCGAAAAAAAATTTATTAATACACTTAACGTTGTAAGTAAAGGATCTATTAATTAAGATGAATTAATTTGAATAAGTGACTCATGGGAGTTAATTAGTGTAAGTAATCAAGGATTAATGCGATTAAATAATTAATTAATTCATGGAGTAATTAAGATTGCTTAATAATTTTTGTTGAGACTAATTAATATTGTGAAGTTAATGTAAGATAATTACTCGAAGGTAATTAAAAATAATTAATCCATGGTGGTTAATTAAAGAGGGATAATGAAGAGTTGACTAATTAATTTATGTGGAATTAATAAATGTTAAAAGAAGGAATCGAAGGATTGAGAATTAAAAATGCAATTAGAATTGATGGAATTATTTTGGGAATGATCAAATTTGTTTATGGATGATTGGATGGTATTGTATGATTGAAAGAGTTGATAACTCCGATATAAAATGTTGACTATTTCATTTTATAACTTGGGATAGGATGATATGAGATTCGAAGAGACCGGGGTCGGGTATTTGGGAAATACCCGAAAACCACTTCGAATGTTTATAGATTGATATGTAAAATCTATGGGCTGGAATAAGTGAATCTGAGGAATTGGGCTATTTTAAAATCTAAATTTTTGGTATTTAGAAACTTATATGTGGAATAAATGTTGTCTAAAATAAAATGTGGCTTTGAGAATTAATAAAAGTTACCCGGGTTTTATTTGAATTGTATGCTTTGTATTCCATGTTAGTTGAATTTACTCACGCTGGTTTCCAGCCTGACCTGAGTGTTACTTTGGTGTAATGCTCGGGTCAGACCGAGTATTACAGATTTTCAGGTAGGACGTTATGGAGCTCAGGAGGTGAGCTGGATGACGTTATCGTATAGAGTATATCCGCTGTATTTATATTATTGTTAAGCTGAGACATGATAATTGTATGTACTCAGCGGCTGTATATGTATATGAAACTCTGATGTATATTAAATGTAATTGATAGATATAGTATTCTTTTGTAAACTATTATTATTTATTATTATATTTTATCCGCTGCGATTGTGAGATGTTTGGTGTTTCTGTTCTTCTTCTTCTATCTCTTTCTTCTTTTTCATAACTATCTGGGATTTTCGGGTTAGAAAATTTCGGGTCGTTACACAGGGTCGCTCGGCTTATGGTAGTGGTTCGGTAGACGCCACTCAGCATCGCACCTCGCCCAGCATCATACCTCGCTTGGCATCATACCTCGCTCGGCATCGCACCTCGCTCGGCATCGCACCTCGCTAGGCATCGCACCTCGCTCGGCCTCATACCTCACTCGGCACTGTACCTTGCTCGGCACCGTACCTAGCTCGGCACCGTACCTCGCTCGGCATCGTACCTTGCTCGGCATTATGTGTGGCTCAGTATGGTTTAGGTCGACATGTACAGAACTCACGGTCAGTTGCAATAGAGAGTGGAGGTTCAGCAAAAGTCTTGGTGGGCCTGTATCACTCCGAAAGCCCAACCGCACAAGATTTGCCTATCAATACAGCATGGGGTCTCCAGAAAAGGGGATCATCTTCTGGCTCTCTGGCGTTTTATTTTCTAAGGCTAAGGCTACTTTACAAGTTTGTAACTTTAATTGATTCTAACATCAATAAAAATGAAATTTCTGAAGCGAACGTAGGCCGGAGTCAGCCGAACCGCTATAAATTCTGTGTCTTTACTTCTTTCTCTTTAATTTTTACCGTTCTTCATATTTATACTCTCTACATCCACTCTATCTGTGAGCTGTGACTGATACTTGGTGCTTTCATCTGGATTTGGGTGTTAGTGACCAATTTTGGCCCTAACATAAACATTAATATTTTATAGTTTTGCTAGTCTTTGTTGACAATATTACATTAGAAAATACGTTAGCACACACATCAATTTAAAGGTAATTATAATGCTATTATTAGTTCTATTTTTAGTTACTAAATTATCCTTAACTGAATTGGTCTGATATTTTATCTTTTTAATATATACTTTGAAACTAAAATTATTATCTATTTTTTAACTAGGACTTAAAATCCAATTAAAATAAAATATGGAAATTATATATATTAAATTTTCCATAGGACTACTAATATTTTTAGAAACTCTTTGACTTCTTTCAAACCATATATACCAACAAATTATAGTAAAAATAGTATCAAATACAACTCTATGAAATCTGGAATAATACACTGTAAGACTATACCAATAAAATTCACAATATATATAACGATTTGTTATACTAAGGTCACAAACATTAAGATATTTAATAGGATAAAATAGGTGTTATGACACTCACAATATAAATGTGAAATATTTTCTATTCCCCCACTACAGAAAAAACAATTATTATCACTAACTATATTTTTTGTTTTACAATGTTCTATCGTAGCTAATTTCCATATCCAATTAACCACATATGTATTTTTGATTTGGCCGGAGCGTTTCCTTTCCAAATATAATTAATAATGTTTGACTTTGTTCTTGAAAAATTTAGAAATTTATAAAAAGAATGAGATGTATAAATTTTACTCTTATCCTAACGTCATATTAACTTTACTCTTATCCTAATACCATATTTCAATGTCATTGTCATTATAACATTGATTCAATTTATTTCTTTCCAAATTAAATTTTCATTATTATCATTGAAGTTCTATATCCTTTTTACTTCTAAAGATGTATTTAAATCGCATAAAATTATAATACCTAACCTTCCCTCTTCTTTAGATTTACATTCCATTTTCCATTCAATTGAAAATTTTGAACTATTATTAGAGTTATATCCACTCCATTAAAAATTTCTCTTAATTTTATTAATTACTCATTCTAGAAAACGATAAAACGACATCTAATATATAGGTAATGCTGATATAACTGGATTGATAAGAACAATCTTACCCACCCTTGATAAAATTTTACCATTCCCTTTGGAAAGTCTTCTGTTAATTTTATCAATAATTATTAACAAGCCATCATGTTTAAGCATAGAAGGCCTTATAAAAATCCTAAGTATTTCATCGAAAATTTCATAATTTTATAGAGTAGAAGTGATTTTATTCTCTATTTTATCAATTTCATTCAACACAAGCACTATAACGACGCGCCTTTTTGGAAGTTTTAAGCAGACATGCATGCCAAACTTAACCCATACAAAAGGGGCAGATTGTTATTGGGGTAAATAAGAAAAGTACAGAAAGAAAAGAAAAAAAAACAGAATCTCACAGTTGAATGACAAAATATACTAACCAAATAACAGTTCATGAAGCTGTTTACAAAACATTTTATTATACTGATACAACACAGAATCAAAGTTATACATATAAGAGATAAATAAATAATGCAGCGGAATAGTATGAATGTAGTGGAATAAATATGGTAAATGGTAGTATAAACTTTCGTCTTCGTCTTCTAAAAATAAGATCTTCAACCCTAAAATGCTTAGGCTGACCCGAACGAATTGAAAAGACAAAACACTCGAGGCAGAACTAAAAGATCTTATGTGTAATGATCTGCAATTTTCGACCTCGAAAATTCGACACTAATACGTTCACTGTAGAAGCCCGAGCATCCGAATGCCGGAAATTCCAGATAGTTAGGGTTGGGAAGAAAAGTGGTAGAAGAAGAAATAGAAAACAAAACACAGAATCTTACATTCGCGGCGGATCAAAATATAATATCACATAAATAGCATTTATACAAAGAAAAGCTGTATCTGTTAATTTACATATAATACATTGACGTTCACACTAGACGGTTATAACAACTTGTCCCATAAAACAATCAAAAAATTCCAATACACAACGGGATATACTCCATATGTTCCTGCCACCCAACTCGCCTCCTGAGCTCCAGAACGTCCTAACCTGAAAATTTGTAATACTCGGTCTGACCCAAGCATTACAATCAAGTAACACTTGGGTCAGGCTGGAAACCAGCATGAATAAACTCATGAAATACTAAGGTATAAAACTTATTTGAAAACCTGGGCTAACTCGTAACTCACTAGGAGTTCTTAACTTGTTATAGTCAATCACTTATCGCAAAACAATACTTAAAAACAGTTACTTAGTTTAAATGGTCACGTTGCTTCATTTATTTCATTCTAGACTGTTTGATTCTACAACCAAAAGTTATATAGAATTATTGTAGTTACTAATCGTAGTGGTTTCGGGTATTTGCTGATACTCGACCCTGTCACTTCGAAACCAATGTCATCTTAAATCCAAGTTGTTTAAGTGAAAAGAAATCAATTTATATTCAGAGTAACATATTCACATACTGATTCATTTACAGATAGATAATCCATATCCTAAACATATCATTTTACATAGCATCACAAATCACATACCAGAGATAACAAATTGTCATAACCCATTTTTCCATACCGATTTAAACTGACTTTAAACCACACTTGTCAGCCAAATCGCAAGACGGATAGTGAAAGAAAAAAGAAGGTAGAAATAGAAAGAAGATAGAAGAAAAGAGAACAAATCAGAATCTCACAACGGAATGAATAAACTATAATATAAAAAAATCTTTACACAAAACCAAAATTGTTACTTTAATAACATATACAGACTTAAATCAGAGTTACAACCATTCAACTCAGATAGTTTATATCAATCCTGTCCTTACAACTTGTTGACAACACAACCAAATACAACTGAATATAATCATCTACGTGGATACGTCTCCTGATTCCAGCTCCTCTCCTGAAGCTACCACTTTTCCAGTTAAACCTGGAAATATGCTCGGTCTGACCCGAGCATTTAGGAAAAATACCAAGCCCGGGTCAGTCTGGTAAACTAGCGTGAGAAACACACTCAACTTGATTAATTAAAGTTTTAAAAAATCCTTTTGAAATCAAAGGTATCTCGTAAGACCACGCCACAAATAAACATGTCGGGTTTTTACCTTACGATAACCAAAACATTTCTTATAAAATCCTCTGATATTATAATAGTGTCTATATACAAACACTTATTCAAATAGCCAAAATTGTTACATTATTAAATTCCAGCATACTAGCCACAGAATGGGTTCTAAAATCAAAACCGTAAAGGGCACGTAGGAAGAATGGATTTCCAACGAATGACTAGGCACTGAGGTACTACCTATCATAGTACCTGGTCTAGATCAGCATAACGAGGACCCGTCTGTTCTCCTGCAACACATGACTGGACTACCCCTTACTGGATAGCCCAAGTAAGATCACCCCGTGGTTGGAATCAGCAACCGCCCACCCAGCCGAAATAAAAAGGGACCTCTAGACAGGGATGACCTTACCCTACTTAGGTGCTACCCACTTAGCCTTGCTGCATATCCCATGATTTTCAGTCATTCCCGGTTGATGAGGTTTGAGGCTCAGCGTTACCTTCTTAGAACATTTCACTTTGAATGCTCACCGTCCTCCTGACGATGCTCTGTAAGCAATCATCCATACAAGTTCATTTTGGGTTTGAATGGAACCGAAGGCACTATTCCTACTACATCCATTTTGGAATCACCCTCAATAGTAGCGAGTAGCCCTTGCACTTCACTGCTCCATCTTCAACTCCAAGCTCTAGTCTTCATCATGAAAACGTATTCGTTGGATCGAAGTGATTTTCGAATTTTAAATCCGATCTCGGTCTCTTCGAAACAATGTTTGCCATTTCCTGGTAAACTCAACCACGGTTCTTTAGGAAATACACAGACGAAATATAAGAATGGAGTTCACCTCCTAACCGTTTGAGGACGGGTCTCCATATAATTATTCCTAGAGAACAAATGAGTTTATATGTATGGTATAACACCTCGAACGGTAACCGTATCATATAATTCCCAAGTTTCCACTAGATATTTCCAAAGTTAAGTTTTGTCCAGATTTGATAGTCAGTTATTTTACTATCAAAACAATCAATCTATTCAACCAAGTTATTTCCCATTGCAACCATTAAGCCTTATTCACATTTATAATGCCAATAGATTAAAATTTACTAAGAAAGCTTATTTTACTGGGTAAATATAAATTTAAAACAACTTCTTTCCAAATCAAACTTATAAATTTTTTCAAATACATTTCTCAAGTTTATTAAATAAAAATATTCTTTATAAAAGTTTACTATATAGTATAGCATTTAAAACAACACATATTATTTAATAGAATTATCTTGAAGAAGATATGCTTAAATACTAATTTAATAAAAATTAACCTTTAAATGATCATTACAAAAATAGTTTTATACTTGAAATAGTTTAAATAATATATACTTATAAGAATTATACCTTTATAAAGATTTCCAAAAATAATAAATAAACTAATTTTTATATTTCCAAAATATTTATCAATTCTTTAAAAACATCATTAAAAATAATATTCATTTTTAAAACAAAACAAGGTTCAAAATCAACTCAGACAGAATAAGGCTTATCAGTCTTAACGGTACTTATTAAGCTACAAATCACAGTCAATACAGATATTCAATAGCAATCAGCTTTCATAGATCGATTATATACTCAAATATACTAACAGTCAATAAACACATATTTGCATGAATAAGCAGTTCAGAGATTATCATTGCTAGTAAACAATTACATAGATAATATCATATTGATAGCTTAAAACTACCCACAGAAGTTAAATTAACTATTTAGCGGAATGGTGTCTGTTTCCGCTGACTAGATGTCAAACAGTTTGAATAATCTACAATTAACACATCTATATTTGCTTGGGAACAACTTATCAGATAGGCCGCAAAATTATACAATAATACTGATTACCAAATGGTAATTTAATTCTGTCTGTAAAAGCTTGTAAAATTTCACTTATTTAATTTCACAATGGATCGTACAACGGCGTAACATCCGTTGATGCGAACCATCTTATAAATAACTCTTTATTACATGTGAAATTAAATAATTATTATAAATATAAATCACTTAAGAATTTGTATTAATTCAAAAGTATAAACATTTTATTTCCCTTAATTATCTTAATTATACTTAAATTTATTCAAATAAACTCAAGCATTAATAATTATTATTTTTAAAAGCTTGGCAATTTTAATAAAATAACATATTTAAATGTCCTAAAATCTTAAAACAAATCAAGCTTATTTTACAAATTCATTTGTCTATATAAACTTTAAATAAACATTTAAATATAAAAGAGCATTGGTTTAAAAACTTAAGTTTTGGAAATACAATTTGTTATGGTTTTATTTTTACATTATATTATTTCCATTTATTACTAAACCTTGTTTGAAAATAAACAAAGACCATTACGAGACGAAACCCACAGTCCAAAAGTAAAGAACACTCGAAACCTATTAACAAAAACAACTACGCAACCTTGTTGGACCGAAGCCGAACATCATTCCAAACCCAAACCTACATCCCTCATCTACTCCTCTTCTTCTTATCTTCCAACTCTAATTCCAGAAACAGCACCCACACACTTGGATCTTGATGCCTCGAACCGGAAGATCATCTTCGATCAACTCAACATTCCCATGCGAACATCAATTCTTACACAACACGACATGGCCCTGGAATCTAACCCACTTGTTATCCCACTTTTTGGGTAAAAACTGGAATATCAACAAATTGGTAAGGAATAATGGATATCAGGATTGGAGATCAGTTGGAATCATGGCTACGATCGATATCGTCAAAATTTGGTTGGACTCCGATCGGGACGAAATTAATTGGAGATGATGATAAGGGTTAGGAAAGGTTATGTTTCAAATTTCAGGTTAATCGGAGTTCATATGAAAGAGTTATGATCGATGCAAGGCAGGAAAGGCATGGCTGTTCGAACCCATCGAGGGGTCAAGATGGTGCTCATTTCGAATCCATCAGATTCGAACCTATCAAGGTTTTTTTTCATTTAGAACCCATCAGGTTCGAATCGATCGAAGGCACGGCACATAGGAATTTCTTCGAATCGATGGAGTTCGCATCGATAGGCACGGATTCGATCAATGACTTCGCATCGACCAGGTGTTTGTTCGACTTGATGAAGGACTTCGTATCGATCATCATGGATTCGGCTCTGGGAAGTTTGCATCAGGTGTTGATTCGACTCGATAGGCTCGTGTAGGAGAGGTAGATGGATCTCGGTTCGATGGCAGCAAACCCAGAACGGTAGCAAGCATGTGGAGGTTCTTCGAATCGATGTGCTTCGCATCGATCGGGATGGGTGCAGATGGCTTATTTCGACTCCAGTCTAGTTCGAATCCATCAGGTGAGAGCTTCGTTCGAACCCATAATTCACGACCACTTCGTATCGATATTAATGGATACGAACATGACCGTTGTGAAGTTATGGATAAGGGCGAAGCGCGGAAAATGGATACGAACGCGTCTTCAGGAAGGGAAGCATTCAACACGGCGACAAAGGGGGATCGACCCAGAGAAACAGCGCCAGGTCACCGGTACGCACGCGCTTTGGATAGATTCGAAGCATGGAGTCGAAGCGTGGGTTCGAAGCATGGATTCGAAGGCGACAGGCAATGGACAACCCCAGATTCAAATCCATCATATCTTCCAAACCGTTGATCCAAATGCAGTGAAATTTTTACAGGAGCTTACATACATGATGAAGAATGTTCTCATCAAATTTCAGCTCGATTGGATGATTTCTCGATCGATTCGAACCTTACTTCGAATCGATCCCAAGGTGGGCCCGGACCTCCAGATTTCGAGCGTGTGGGCCCCCTCACGTGCCTGAACCGGTCTTCTCGGATTTTAGGAGAAATATCAGCCTCCTACGCTTATAAATAGAGCCCCCGGTCATTCAGAAAAGGGGTCGGAGAATTTGGAGGAAGAAAGGACGCCCGGACGCTGCCAGGATCACTCTATATCATCATCACTACTACTTATTTCGAATTTGGACTTTGTAACTGCTGTAGTCACTTGTAACCAACAAGGATAATCAATAAAAGGATAAAACTTTAGAGTGGACGTAGGCCGGAGATAGCCGAACCACTATAAAAGCTTGTGTCTTTATTCATTACTTTTGGATTGTTGTTTAATATTTGCTGAAATCTGAGATTTGTGTTTGAATATTATTGATTTGTATTCATACACTGGTGCTTTCACGGTATTTGGGGTTTGTGACCAATTTTGGCTCAAACACTTTGGTGCTTTCATTGAGAACGACTAGCACCCGCTACATCGGATTTGAAAGTTGGATTTCAAGATTTTAAAGAGTTTGGATTCAAGGACAATGACTAGGCAAAGTAGTAGAAGGCAAAGGGCTGAGAGAAGCCAACAGGAAGGAAGTCAACAAGCATCCTCCGGAGCTGGGGAAGGACAGGCTTAAATCTACATAACCCGGGATGAAATGGAAGCAATGACAAATTCTTTGCAGGAGAGATTGTTGAAGAGCCAACAGGAAATGATGCAGACTTTCTTCGAGCAAATGAGAGCTGCAGGGATGCAGAACTTAGGAACAGCTACAGCCGCTGTGGATGCAGGACAGGGAGCTAGGGTAGTGGAACCCAACGGAGGACAAGGTACGGAGCCAGAAGGCAATCAACAAGGGGTTGAGGGCAGGCCCACAGGATCCAACACAGGAGGACCTCTGGAAGGAGTTCAACAGGCTAGAACCAACGTTGCTACTAACGAGCCACATGAAGAGTATGTGCTTGAGTTCCTTTGGGGGCAACCCCCAACAGACAATGCGGGGTTGGTAGAGATGATTAGGAAAACTGTGCGAGGTGGTTTGGCCAAAGGAGACTTGGAAGGAGTGAACAGGAGTCCGTTTGCTCGGGAAATAAGGATGGCTCAGAATCCACCTAAGTTTAAGTTGCCTAGCATGGAGGTATATGATGGCAAGGCAGATCCAACAGATCACTTGATGAGGTACACCAGACATATGGAGGTACTGGGGGCATAAGAGGAAGTGATGGCCCGATGCTACCCTTTGTATTTGACGGACTTAGCTGCGATGTGGTTTAGGCAGCTGGAAGAAGGATCTATCAGGACTTGGAGGGAATTAGTGGAAAGGTTTTTGGGGCAGTTTCGGGTTCATGTCAAGAGACCGAAGAACGTGATGACAGACATCGGTAAAGCAAAGAATGGATGAATCGCTTAGAGCTTTTCTAACTCGATTCAGTGCAGCAGTCGCTTCGGTGGATCGGCCTGATTCATCGATGGTTTTAATGGCAGCAGTATCAGGAGTCAGGGAGAACTCGGATTTCAAGGTATCTCTGATACGAGATCCCCCACAAGATCTCGACGAATTCTTTCACGAGGCAGAAAGGTTCCTTCGGCAAGAAGATGCAAGTATGGATTTAAAGGTGAAAAAGGTTAGTGCAATCGAGGTTGGAGCAATATCCAGCGGTGGTTCGGATACAGACAAAGGAAAAAGGAAATTGGATAATGATTTTGGAAACGCTAGGAAGCGATGGAAGGATCCAAAGTTTTCCACATACACAGGATTGAACGAGACGCTGGAGCGGATATACATGGATACTCGGAATCGCCTCCCCTACCGGAGGCCAGCCAGGAGAGAGCCTTCTGAATGAGAGAGGGCATCAGGGAGGCATTGTCTCTTCCATGACTTAGAAGGACATGACACCAACAGCTGCAGGCACTTGAATGATATAATCGAGGAGCATGTAAGGAATGGACAGTTACAGCAGTATGTCGGAGCTCGGAATGCAACAGTGGAGCAGGAGCAACCACCGACAACCTCTCGCCGTGATGATGGGAGACCCAGGGATGGTGGTCGATTGATCATCCACTAATCAGGATAATATGGAATAAGTAGCGAACTATTAGCAAGCAACCAAGTCATTTACACATGTCCGGGGACGGAGATAGCCCCTAGGCATGCTCTGAATGATGATAAACTGCAACGCTATGGTTTGTGAAATCTATCTTTTGCTTTTTGGATTGGACATTACTTTTCTTTTCGGATTTTGGTTTTGGAGTTTGGATCGAGCTCCTGGTTTTACTTTCTTTTGATTTAGATTTTTCTTTGGATGATTGTTTCCGGTTTTGAATGCTGGTTTGGTTTTTTGGTTTTGGATTTGGATTTTTGGGTTTGGATGTTGGATTGGATTTTGATTGGATTTTCATCTGGTTTTTGATAAATGGTCGTCGGGTATGGATTATGCCTGGCAAGGGGTGAGTCACTTTGCCCGAACGTGGTAGATTGACTCATTCAGGTCGCTGCGTATGGACTATGCTCAGCAAGGGTCCGGAGTGACCGGGACTTGGCCTAGGACTTAGGCCCCATAATATCGATTATTGTTTCAGGTCGTTGAGTATGGACTATGCTCAACAAGGGTCCGGAGAGACCAGGATTCGGCTTAGGACTTAGGCCACGGCACTGCTCAATGTCCAGGGACACTGGACCACGGTCGTCAGGTGTGGATTGCGCTTGGCAAGAACCCAGAGAGGTTAGCTCGATGTCCAGGGACACTGGACCATGGTCGTCAGATGTGAATTACACTTGGCAAGAACCCGGAGAGGTTATGGATTTGGATATCGACCCGGAGAGGTCCTGGATTCAGTTATTGGCTATTGGATAAGGATGGTTTGGGACTCGGTTGTCGAGTTCGAATAGACATGGAATTGGCTCAAGCTTTGGTTATTGGATTTGGGATTGGATATCGACTCGGAGTAGTCAAGAATGATATACTCTGGCAAGATGGTTATGGACTTCGGATATTGGATTTGGAATCATTCAAAACACGCCTTGTTATCACAAGGCATGTTTTGGGGGGCAAAGTGTTATCCCACTTTTTGGGTAAAAACTGGAATATCAACAAATTTGTAAGGAATAATGGATATCAGGATTGGAGATCAGTTGGAATCATGGCTACGATCGATATCGTCGAAATTTGGTTGGACTCCGATCGGGACGAAATTAATTGGAGATGATGATAAGGGTTAGGAAAGGTTATGTTTCAAATTTCAGGTTAATCGGAGTTCATATGAAGGAGTTATGATCGATGCAAGGCTGGAAAGGCATGGCTGTTCGAACCCATCGAGGGGTCAAGATGGTGCTCATTTCGAATCCATCAGATTCGAACCTATCAAGGTTTTTTTTCATTTAGAACCCATCAGGTTCGAATCGATCGAAGGCACGGCACATAGGAATTTCTTCGAATCGATGGAGTTCGCATCGATAGGCACGGATTCGATCAATGACTTCGCATCGACCAGGTGTTTGTTCGACTTGATGAAGGACTTCGTATCGATCATCATGGATTCGGCTCTGGGAAGTTTGCATCAGGTGTTGATTCGACTCGATAGGCTCGTGTAGGAGAGGTAGATGGATCTCGGTTCGATGGCAGCAAACCCAGAACGGTAGCAAGCATGTGGAGGTTCTTCGAATCGATGTGCTTCGCATCGATCAGGATGGGTGCAGATGGCTTATTTCGACTCCAGTCTAGTTCGAATCCATCAGGTGAGAGCTTCGTTCGAACCCATATTTCACGACCACTTCGTATCGATATTAATGGATACGAACATGACCGTTGTGAAGTTATGGATAAGGGCGAAGCGCGGAAAATGGATACGAACGCGTCTTCAGGAAGGGAAGCATTCAACACGGCGACAAAGGGGGATCGACCCAGAGAAACAGCGCCACGTCACCGGTACGCACGCGCTTTGGATGGATTCGAAGCATGGAGTCGAAGCATGGGTTCGAAGCATGGATTCAAAGGCGACAGGCAATGGACAACCCCAGATTCGAATCCATCAAATCTTCCAAACCGTTGATCCAAATGCAGTGAAATTTTTACAGGAGCTTACATACATGATGAAGAATGTTCTCACCAAATTTCAGCTCGATTGGATGATTTCTCGATCGATTCGAACCTTACTTCGAATCGATCCCAAGGTGGACCCGGACCTCCAGATTTCGAGCGTGTGGGCCCCCTCACGTGCCTGAACCGGTCTTCCCGGATTTTAGGAGAAATATCAGCCTCCTACGCTTATAAATAGAGCCCCCGGTCATTCAGAAAAGGGGTCGGAGAATTTGGAGAAAGAAAGGACGCCCGGACGCTGCCAGGATCACTCTATATTATCATCACTACTACTTATTTCGAATTTGGACTTTGTAACTGCTGTAATCACTTGTAACCAACAAGGATAATCAACAAAAGGATAAAACTTTGGAGTGGACGTAGGCCAGAGATAGCCGAACCACTATAAAAGCTTGTGTCTTTATTCATTACTTTTGGATTGTTGTTTAATATTTGCTGAAATCTGAGATTTGTGTTTGAATATTATTGATTTGTATTCATACACTGGTGCTTTCACGGTATTCGGGGTTTGTGACCAATTTTGGCGCAAACACCACTCTTCCACGTTCGATTCGCCCAACCGAGGATGCTCCCACATGCACGTCGTGCACGTGTACACCTTTGCCAGCGACTAACTCATCGCCGCAACAGCACCACCCAGTCTCTCAATATCTCCTGATCCTAATCGCCACTTCACCAAGGACAACAATCCCCTTTGGTCGATAATCGATCACTGCTCGACCCCAAACCAAAACAAGCAACCAAACCACACCATAAATCGACCCATTGGATCGTCGGCCGATCACTACTTCACATGCCACCCACCTCCGACGAAGGCCCACTCTAGCAGTTACATCCAAGCCAAACCACACAAACTCCAGTTGCTCCACCATTACCCAGTTCATTCGCGTTCGCCGACCACCTAAAAACTTCCCAAAACCCTGAAGTCCACTGAACATCCAGTCCAAGCCCAAAACCCAAATTTCCCATGGTCGACACCTCCCCTATGTCCATCTGCCTCTTCCAGACTTGGCCACGCCACCTCACGGCGTCGAGATCGCCAGGAATTTATTTTTGAATGGAAGTCGTTCATCTACCTATATCTCGAAATTTAAAACACTAAAAATTACAATATCACCACTAGAATTCATATTTCAATACCAGAAACCCGATTGCATGCTTAAAATCTTAATTTAAAAATATTGATTCTTCACCAAAATTGATTATTCGTTGTAAATCCTACTGTAAATTAACTACACAACATAAATTTATTCACAAACTATTGTTAACACACACTATACTAGAAAATAAACAGATTCCTAGTTTACATCAACATAAAAAATGAACTAGATTAGGAGATATTGATTTTTGAATATTGGGATGAACAATATGTTTACAATCAACAGGGTAACAGAACAATTCAATTTCCAAGTTTAAATTTAGGTTTCTCTCCTTCCATATTGATACCAGAACTTTAAAATTTGAAGTTGAAGTTTTGAAATTTTTAATTCTAAATTCCAACAACTTGCTTTTGAATCTCCTGATGGTTTCAAATTTAAACAGAGATGATCCAGATCACCTGACTAGTACAGTGTACTTCCTTTTCTTTTTAACTGTTTGTTGTTGCTTAAAAATTTGAACAGAGGCTATATATTTTTAAGTTACTTGTTTTAATTCTCAAACAACAATGCAGAACTAAGACCATAAATATATATGCACAAGCTTTGAAATATCTGCTTAGATTTGGGAAGAGACTATTGGAGGCTGGAAATGATATTGTCTTTACTGAGTGGAATTTAAAGAAAACTATTACAATGTGTTTCCAACTGCCAAATGTAAATATGTTTTCTAATTAAAATTTATTACTTAATTTCCCATTGTTTTTACTAGATTTAAAACTGTTTTTCTTCTTGTTTTTGTTAACCTGTTTCCTTTAACAGTAAATGATTTTTAAATATTTACTTATATATAAACTATAAAATACTCAATGTATATGTAATTATACTTGAGAAGTTAGGCAGCCCATATTTAACATTGACAAGGTTAGTGTTGCATTTATACATTTTGAAATAAAGTTGAGAAACTAGATAACTACAATAATACATCTTGGTTAATATGCCTATATATACATATGTTGTTGCTTAAATAAAATAAATAACATTCAATATTAAACACCCTATATTCATAAGTGCTATAAGAACTATAAGATGTAAAAAAACTTTTTTTAAGCATTCGCGTATATATGTATCCATATATACATCTTTTCATTTATAATATAGAAATATATTATTTCCAAATAAACTAAATTCATTAGTTATATATATAGTTTCTCCTATTTATATTTCTGTGATTATTATACACATCCCTTAATTTATACACATCCCTTAATTTATAACATTTTTATCAATGTAAATAATATAAATTTTCCTTTTTAACTTATCATTACATATATATAAAATCTTTCTTATTCAAGATGTACATTATTTTAGAAATTAAAAACTCTTTTTATTTAGTATAAACAATATTGTTTATATTTTCAAAATCAAAAATATTCTTTTACTTCATTATCAGTTCCTATCCAAATTTTATATACATATAAACTTATTATTCCTATATGTAAAAAGTATATGCATTTGATTTTTCAGTTAATTTAATTCTCTATTACATTTTATCTTTAGAATAAAATATACATATTTTGTCTCTACAAAAAAATACACGTATTTTATTTAAAACAAAATATACATATTTTTCTTTTGAACAAAATATACATATATAAGAAATTTCATTTAATGAATCTGTATTTTAAAATAGATCTGAAAATTCAAATTATATTGGTTTTGGAAAATTGTATACAATTATTAATTACTGACAAATGGAAATATTGTATACGAAAATACAATATTATTGAATATTATAAATTAATATTCACAACTCGGGATGTACAAATCCTGGGTCGTTACATTCCTCTCCCTTTAAAAGAATTTCGTCCTTGAAATTCCATAGCTAGGTTAGGAAAAACTATTTACACACATTTGAACTGGTTAATAACAACCCAAACTACACCAGTAAATACATAGATTTCATACTTGTATATCAAAATATATATTACGTCAAGCACCATCCATAGTATTCCTACACGTGCTATCATCATCCATGCAAACATACATTCATGCATTTATTTATATATATATATGGATGTGTGTGTATATATATTACCCTACCAAACATTTGACACCTAACATCCATGACGTCCAAGGGTCGTAGACACATACAAAAAGCATACACTTCCCAGAGGAAACAAACCAGCACCAACTATGGACTCTTACTACCCAGTCCTCCCCTTCGGGTCCCGACAATTCCCTGGACTCCACATCACTGTCCAAAACCCAAACAATCTCTGGACTAGGCTTTCTTGGAAGGAAATCTACACCAGCAACTGGCTCCTCAACAACTTCCCCTATCTCCCAAATGACTGCATCGTCATTTTCTGATTCGAGATCCTCCTCTACTTCAAACTCTTCCTCATCGTCAAACTCCTCATCTTCACCCTTGACTTCAAACTCTTCTTCACTGATGAATTCCTCCACGGGGTCTTCTTCTTGAGGCTTAGGCCGAGGTTGCTCAATAGGCTCTGCCCGCTCTTCTGGCTTTTCTTCATATAAGGATGACTCATTAAGATCGGCCCGAATTCTCCTAACCCGGTCAAAATCACCATCTCTCCTAGCCCTAGCCAAAGCTCCACCTCGAATGATGCCATGGGTTCTCTACAATCAATACCAAAACCCAAGGTGAGATCCTAAGGTTAGACTTCTATAGGCTAAAGAGTAGATCTAAGTATACATTTCAAAATCTATCCCCCTTTAAATTTCTATTACCCAAGATTTTATAAAATCATCTTTCCGATAAGAATTTAAATATATATATTTTTGAAAGTGGTTACAAGGCAGAGAAAAATATACACATATAATAATATAGTAAGTCTATAAACAATTTATTTCTTCAATTTATAGATTTATGTATATATTTAAATATAACAAAGTAAAGTGTTATAAGGTTTTAAATCCTTAAATATCTCTTTAGAAATCCATAATCATAAAATTATTTTTAACGGTGGAAAATTTTGCCAAAATATTAGTTTAAAAGTTTTCTAAATCCCTTTGGTAAATAAAACTTAATAAAAATCCATTTTCTAAAGATTCATATCCTAAAGGGTTTAGATTTCTAAGGTATACTCAAGGTTGATGGCTAAGACCACTTAATCCCAAAAGATAAATTATTATCATCAAAACCAATCATTTTAAATACTATATATATTTAAAAATTATACCACTTTATGTAGAAAATATATCTGGGTAAAATTATTCCATCTATCCTTTAAAACAATATTGTGTCCGTTGGTCTTGTTCAAGTGTTTAGAGATCCCCATCAATAACGTTAGCTACTCGTATTGACCATAATCCACATGCCACTTAACCTATCAATTAACACAAACTAAAAAATAATCTTTTGTCCGCGGGCTTGGTGCGGTGGTGGGATGATGCGGCTCCCAAGTGGGAGGTTTGGGGTTCGAGTCCCACCTTGTGTGGGAGGAGAAACGACTTTTCACTTGGGAGGTATCCGGTTCATTTTCGCGCCTCCTGCCCCAAGCCAACCGAAAGGTCTGGCTGCCCGAAATAGTTGGTTGTGGCGGGCCTTTCGGCTATTCCCTAGGTTTACTGTTCAGGAATCACTGGTCGGTAGTGATTGAACAGGTTTCCCTAGTTCCCAAAAATAAAATCTTTATATAACTAACAAATACGCGCTCTTATGTATACATACACACACACACACACTCAGACTCAATAGGTTGCTACAGACTCTATCCCCAATGAGCAACCCACCCGAACCTAGGTATTCACTCAACCTAGGCTCTGATATCAAAATATCACAACCCATTTTTCCGTACCGATTTAAATTGACTTTAAACCACACTTGTCAGCCAAATCGCACGGAAAGATGGATAGTGAAAGAAAGAAAGAAGGTAGAAATAGAAAGAAGATTGAAGAAAAGAGAATAAATCAGAATCTCACAGCGGAATGAATAAACTATAATATAAACAAATATTTACAGGAAACCAAAATTGTTACTTTAATAACATATGCAGACTTAAATCAGAGTTACAACCATTCAACTCGGATAGTTTATATCAATCATGTCCTTACAACTTGTTGAAAACACAACCAAATACAACTGAATATAATCATCTGCGTGGATACGTCTCCTGATTCCAGCTCCTTTCCTGAAGCTTCCACTCTTCCAGTTAAACCTGGAAATATGATCGGTCTGACCCGAGCATAAAGTGAAACACCAAGCCTGGGTCAGTCTGGTAAACCAGCGTGAGAAATACACTCAACTTGATTAATTAAAGTTTAAAAAAATCCTTTTGAAATCAAAGGTATCTCGTAAGATCACGCCACAAACAAACATATCGGGTTTTAACCTTAGGATAACCAAATTTCTTATAAAATACTTTGATATTATAATGATGTCTATATACAGATACTTATTGAAATAGCCAAAATTGTTACATTATTAAATTTTAGCATACTAGCCACAAAGTGGCTTCTACAATCAAAACCGCAAAGGACACGTAGGGAGAATGGATTTCCAATGAATGACTAGGCACTGGGGTACCACCCACCACAGTACCTGGTCTAGATCAGTATACCGAGGCACAAGACCGGACTAACCCTTACTAGATAGCCCGAGTAAGATCACCACGTGGTTGGGATCAGCAACCGCCCATACAACCGGAATAAAAAGGGATCTCTAGACAGGGATGACCTTGCCCTACTTGGGTGCTAACCACTTAGCCATGCTGCATATCCCCTGATTTTCAATCATTTCCGGGTGATGAGGTTCGAGGCTCAGCGTTACCTTATTAGAACATTTCACTTCGAATGCTCACCATCCCATGATGATGTTCTGAAAGCATTCATCCATACAAGTCCATTCCGGGTTCGAAAGGAACCGAAGGTGCTATTCCTACTACATCCATTTTGGAATCACCCTCAGGATTAGTAGGGAGTAGCCCTTGCACTTCGCTACTCCGTCTTCAACTCCAATCTCTAGTCTTCATCACGAAAACGTACTCGTTGGATCGAAGTGGTTCTTGGATTTTAAATCTGATTCTGGTCTCTTCGAAACAACGTTCGCAATTTCCTGGTAAACTCAACCCCGGTTCTTTAGGTAATACACAAACGAAATACAAGATCGGAGTTCAACTCCTAACCATTTGTGGACGAGTCTCCTTTTAATTCGTCCTAGAGAACAAACGAGTTTATACGTACGGTACAACACCTCGAACAGTAATCGTACCATATAATTCCTGAGTTTCCTCTAGATATTTCCAAAGTTAAGTTTTGTCTAGATTTGATAGTCGGTTATTTAACTATCAAAATAATCAATCAATTCAACCAAGTTATTTCCCGTTGCAACCATATAAGCCTTGTTCACATTTAAAATCCCAATGGATTAAAATTTACTAAGAAAGGTTATTTTACTAGGAAAATATAAATTTAAAACAACTTCTTTCCACATCATACTTATAAAAAATTTCAAACACATTTTTCAAGTTTATTAAATGAAAATATTCTTTATAAAAGTTTACTATACAATATAGCATTTAAAACAACACTTATTATTTAATAGATTTATCTTGAAGAAGATATGCTTAAATACTAATTTAATAAAAATTAACCTTTAAATGATCATTACAAAAATTGTTTTATACTTGAAATAGTTTAAATAATACATACTTATAAGAATTATACGTTTATAAAGTTTTCCAAAAATTATAAATAAACTACTTTTGATATTTCCAAAGTATTTATCAATTCTTTTAAAAACATCTTTAAAAATAATATTCATTTTTAAAACAAAACTAGGTTCAAAATCAACTCAGACGGAATAAGGCTTATCAGTCTTAACGGTACTTATCAAGCTATAAATCACAGTCAATACAGATATTCAATAGCAATCAACTTTCATAGATCGATTCACATTATATACTCAAATATACTAACAGTCAATAAACAGATATTTGCATGAATAAGAAGATCATAGATTATCATTTCTAGTAAACAATTACAAAGATAATATCAGATTGATAGCTTCAAACTACCCACAGTAGTTAAATCAACTATTTAGCGGAATGGTGTTGTTTCCGCTGACTAGATGTCAAACAGTTTGAATAATCTACAATTAACACATCTATACTTGTTTGGGAACAACTTATCAGATAGGTCACAAAATTATACAACAACATTCATTACTAAACGGTAATTTAATTCTGTCTGTAAAAGCTTGTTTAATTTCACTTATTTAATTTCATAATGGATCGTACAACGGCGTAACATCCGTTGATGCAAACCATCTTCTAAATAACTGTTTATTACATGTGAAATCAAATAATTATTATAAATATAAATCACTTAAGAATTTGTATTAGTTCAAAAGTATAAACATTTTATTTTCCTTAATTATCTTATTATACTTAAATTTATTCAAATAAACTCAAGCATTAATAATTATTTATTTATTTTTGAAAGCTTGACTAAATTATAATAAAATAACTGTTTAAATGTCCTAAAGATCTTAAAACAAATCAAGCTTATTTTCCAAATTCCTTTGTCTATATAAACTTTAAATAAACTTTTAAATATAAAAGAGGATTGGTTTAAAAGCATATGTTTTGGAAATACAATTTGTTATGGTTTTATTTTTACATTATACTATTTCCATTTATTACTAAACCTTGGTTGAAAAAAAATGAAGACCAATACGAGCCAAAACCCACAGTCCAAAAGCAAAGAACACCCGAAACCTATTAACGAAAACAACTACGCAACCTAGTTGGACCGAAGCCCAACATCATTCCAAACCCAATTCCATAAACACCACCCAAACACTTGAATCTCGATGCCTTGAACTGGAAGATCATCTCCGATCAACTCAATAGTCCCATGCGAACATCAATGCTTACGCAACACGACATGATCTTGGAATCAAACCCAATCTTCCACGCTCGATTTGCCCAACCGAGGAAGCTCCCACATGCACGCTGTGCATGTGTACACCTTTTCCAGTGACCAACTCACGGTCGCGACAGCACCATCCAGTCTCTCAACATCTCCTGATCCCAATCGCCACTTCACCAAGGACAACAATCCCCTCTGGTCGATAGTCGATAACTGCTCGACCCCAAACCAAAATCAACAACCAAACACACCACAAATCGACCTATTGCATCGTCGGCCGACCACTACTTCACATGTCGCCCGCCTTTGACGAAGGCCCACTCCAACAGCTACCTCTGAGCAAAAGCACACGAACTCCGGTTGCTCCACCATCACCCAGTTCACTCGCTTTCGTCGACCACCCAAAAACTTCCCAAAACCCTAAAGTCCACTCGAACATCCAATCCAAGCCTAAAACCCAAATTGCGCCACAGACAACACCTCCCCTATTCCATCTTCCCCATTCAGACCTGGCCGCGCCACCTCACGGCGTCGAGATCGCCAGGAATTTATTTTTGAACGAAAACCGTTCGTCTACCTATTTCTCGAAATTTAAAACACTAAAGATTACAATCTCACCATTAAATTTCATATTTCAATACTAGGAACCCGATTGCATGCTTAAAATCTTAATTTCAAAAATATTGATTCTTCACCAAAATTGATTATTCACTATAAATCCTACCATAAATTAACTACACAGCATAATTTTATTTACAAACTATTTTTAACACACACTATACTAGAAAATAAACAGATTCCTAGTTTACATCAACATCAAAAATGAACTATATTAAGAGATATTGATTTTTGAATACTGGGATGAACGATATGTTTACAGTCAACAGGGTAACAGAGCAATTCAATTTCCAAGTTTAAATTTAGCTTTCTCACCTTCCATATTGATTCCAGAAGCTTTAAAATTTGAAGTTGAAGTATTGAAATTTTTAATTCTGAACTCCAACAACTTGCTTTTGAATCTCCTGGAGGTTTGAAATTTAAACAGAGATGATCCAGATCACCAGACCAGTACAGAGTACTTCCTTTTCTTTTTAATTGTTTGTCGTTGCTTAAAAATTTGAACAGAGGCTATATATTTTTAAGTTACTTGTTTTAATTCTCAAACAACACTTTAGATCTAAGACCATAAATATATATACACAAAATTTGAAGTATCTTCTTAGACTTGGAAAGAGACTGTTGGAGGCTGGAAGTGATATTTCCTCTGTTGAGTGGAATTTTGAAAAGGAAAGAAAATTATTACAATGTGTTTCCAACTACGAAATGCAAATATGTTTGCTAATTAAAATTTATTACTTAATTTCCCATTGTTTTTGCTAGATTTGATTTTGTTAACCTGTTTCCTTTAACAGTAAATGATTTTGAAATCTTTTATTTATATACAAGCTATAAATACTTAAGGAATACGTAATTATACTTGAGAAGTTAGGCAACCCATATTTAACATTGACAAGGTTAGTGTTTCATTTATACATTTTAAAATAAAGGTGACAAACTAGATAGTTGCAATAATACTTCTTAGTTAATATACCTATATATACATATGTTGTTACTTAAATAAAATAAATAACATTCAATATTAAACACCCAATATTCATAAGTGTTATAAGAACTATAAGATGTAAAAAAACCAATTTTTAAGCATTCACGTATATATGTATCCATATATACATCTTTTCATTTATAATATAGAAATATATTATTTCCAAATAAACTAAGTTCATTAGTTATCTATATATATACATATATATATAGTTTCTCCTATTTATATTTCTGTGATTATTATACGCATCTCTTAATTTATAACATTTTTATCAATTTAAATAATATAAATTTTCCTTTTTAACTTATCATTACATATATATAAAATCTTTCTTATTCAAGATGTACATTATTTAAGGAACTTAAAACTCCTTTTATTTGATATAAGCAATATTGTTTATATTGTCAAAATCAAAAATATTCTTTTACTTCACTATCAATTCCTATCCAAATTTTATATACGTATAAATTTATTATTCCTATATTTAAAAAATATATTCATTTGATTTTTCAACTAATTTAATTCTCTATTACATTTTATCTTTAGAATAAAATATACATATTTTGTCTCTAAAGCAAAATACACATATTTTATCTAAAACAAAATATACATATTTTGCCTTTAAAACAAAAAATAAATATATAAGAAATTCCATTTAATTACTTCATTAATTAATTACTCTTTTAATTAACTACATAGAGTAATTAATCCCTTTAATTACTTCCATTAAGTAATTACCCTTTAATAATCCTTTTAATTAAGTTATTTTAAGTAATTAACCTCTAATTACTTCCATTGATTAATTATTCTTTAATTAATTGACCTTTAATTACTTAGATTAATTAAACCTTAATTAATTAAGTAATTAACCATCCTTAATTAATTAAACCAATTAATTATCTTAATTTAATTACATTAATTAATCATATTAGTTAATTAAGTAATTATACTTTAATTATTTTTATTAATAAGACCTTAATTAATTAAGATAAACCATTTACCTTAATTAATCTCTTACTTATCATTTAAATTAAATTAAATTAAATGCTTCAAATTAATTTATACAAACATCATTTAGAGAATTCTTTGATTAATTAAAGTTAAACACTCTTACTTTAATCACATCTTGATTCAAACATCATTATTACTTTTGAAAACACTTAGGAATTTAATTACAAAATTTACCTAATATATAATTACTATAAACAAAAACATCTCAAACAATTTAAATTTTTGAAGACTTGTTTATCTTGTTTGATAAATTACTTTGGAACTTAGTTTATATTGCTTTGGAAATAAATTCATTTTAAATATACTTTTAAAACTTGGCTAAACCTTCTTTGAAAACTAAATTATTTTAATAACTTTTAAAACCTTAAACTTGTTTAAAATATTTTGCTATTATAAAAGTTTATTTTTTTTTTAAACCTGGTTACAAAATTTACTTCACATTTTAAAATCTGTGAACAAAAAAGACAACCCGAGCACAACACTCAAGATTCCCGAGCTCACACTCGCGTATCTTGCTCCCATTCCACTGCTTTGAGAAAAACAACAAAAGACTCGAGCCCAAACCCGAGTATCCTCTTTCTTCCCCGATCACGCAACATCGCCCAGGTACAAACGTGCACGCGTGCACGTGCATGTCGACTCCAAACTCCTCTGACCAACTTTCCGAACCCTGACCATTCATCGACGACCTCACTAATCCCCTCGATCACCCAGCTCTAATGATAACAACGTAAAACAAAATCAAGCATCTCGAAACATTCTGGAACTCAGACTCGATCGACCAAAACTGGTTGCTTCGATGTTCTCATCCACCAAAACCTACGCCGACCAACCAAAAGCTGCCTCACATCACCATGCTCCGTTTCCCCCACATGCGATCGCTTTCGATGCTCCCAGACGACACACGACCTCGAAAATCAACGCCGAACAAAACTGGCAATCGAACCCTAGTTCGACGCCGCTTTGCCACCACGGCCATCTAAAAATACATCCATAATTTTTCTGATGATCCCCATCCTTCACACCTCCTTCAGTAACGAACTCGTGCACCCAAACCTCGCCGATCAACAGGAATTGACGAAAATGCATTTCCCGTTCATCTCGAGATATCTCATCAACCACCATACTAAAAATCATGATTTTACCTTTTAAAATCACCATTTACTAATACGAATTTGTTTAGATAATCAAAGCATGGAATTATGGACATTGATTTTCGACATAAATTTGTTTATTACTGTAATTTCCAATTTTTGTAATAATTTCTTAGTATAAACTCTCAAAATTATTTTTAAAAATGAGGTTACACAATTACAATCATCCTTCAATTATATATCGAAACCTAACATTGATTGTGTGGAGAGATATTGAGTTTACTTAATGGATCAAAGCCCGTAACACAACAGAGAAAATATATATACACAGACAAAACACAAACATATCATACTTATATACATACATTCACCTCCACAAATTCATGTAAACATTATATACTATATTTCTACAAGATTTCATCACATGCATTAAAGTATAATCATAGATTTAAAAAAAAAATTAAAAGAAAAGTTTACTTACAAATTTTTAAGAGAGAAGCCTGGTCTTTGATTTTGATCTGGAAATGATTTTTCTTTCATTTGATCTGTACTTGCATTCGATTTAAAAGTAATCTGAATTTTGATGTATTTGAGTTGAATCTTGATTTAAATTTGCTAGCTTCAGGGTTGTAGTTTTTTGCTGTAGTTTGATTTTCTTTTTCTTTTTCACTACAGTTTTAGTTTTAGAAAGATGAAGAGAGGATTGAGAAATAAAAAGAAAATGAAGCCTGGTTTCTCTTATTCTTATTTATATATAATTCAATTTCAAAAGAAAAATTAATTTTCCACTTGTTAATCTAAGCTAACACAGGTTTAATGCATGTTTTCTCAAGTTTACAAATGTCAAACATAATAATTTTTATGTTTAAACCCTTACTTATGTTTTTATTAATTAACGTGTAGTATGTTTTTAAATGTTTTTAAATCCTTACATACATATATATATATATATACACACACACACAAATCATGCTTATTATGTATTATGTTCATTACTTTCAAAAGATACATGTTAAAGCTTTTGATTAATTTTCATCATCTTAGTTTTATATACATACATAAACAAACACAATTTGTATTTGTTTTTGAAAAGATAAATTTTTCCAATTTAAATAATTATATCAGGAGATTATCATATTAATATTTATATCCAGATATTATTAATTATCAGAATTTTATTGGTTCAACTTATACATCAATATTTTCAATAAAAATTTGTTAATTACCTATTATCAGATGCCCAAAAATCTTGGTTATCACATTCCTCCCCAATTTGAATCTTTTCGTCCTCGAAAAGGAACGAAGCCAGATTTTATTAAAATAATTATCATCAGTTAAATTACTCTTTTTTTTGGCAAAGCCAGCGGGGTTAACTGGTCCCCTACCAATTTATTTCAACACAATAACAAATGACTCAAAACAGGCTTTGAATTAGAAAAAGAAAGTACTGGGATTAACAAAGAAGATCATAAAGAAAAAAGAAAAAACAGACATACATTATCTCCAGCTATCAATCAAAATGCCAGGTAACAGGCACTCCTTCCTTATCAGTTGCATGAAAGCACGATGCTTCAGTTCAGACCAGAGAGAACTAACAGTTCTTCTTTTATTTTCAAAAACTATCGAGTTTCTCTCTTTCCATATCACATCCATATAAATTTTAATGCATATGATCAATACACGGTAGCCACTATTCTTCCACTTCGTTGCCTTTAAAATTATGTTCCAATCAATTGCTGACAAAGGGAAAGCAATAGTTCTTTGTAGACTATGCAGAAGCATATCAACAAGAGCACTTATACTAGGGCAGGCAAAGAATAGATGATCAACAGTTTCAACATGCTGCTCACAAAAAACACAGTCAGGGGTACAACTAATCCCATAACTAAGTAAAATATTTCTGGTGAGGAGAGCACTGCTAACAACCTTCCAGAACATTAAATTTTCTCTCGGAGGTGAGTCATTGTTCCAAAGCACAGGAAACCACTTTGCAGCAGGGAATTCAGTGTGATTACTCAATAGTTTATATACCAGCTTTATACTGTGGGGCTTATTATTCCATGTCACGTATGATCTTTGTTCAGTACTGAACCTAGTACTCTGGATAGAATTCCACAGTTGCCTAATAACATGGCTACTATTGTAAGGTAGGTTGATTCTACCATCAGTTAAGTACTCACTGACTTTGGCTTCACGATTAACTCCAGATTGGATAATCATTGCATGATCAAAATAAGTCGACAGAATCATTCCAGAACGTACCCAGGGTTCATCCCAAAAACTAGTACTTGTGTTATGGTGAACGTGGTACTGGATCATGGGAAGGAACTCATCCCTAAGTTTGAGAATATTCCTCCATGTCCAACTACTGTCTTGTGCTATATCCATCATCCAAAACCGCTCATGCTTAATGTTGTACGTCCATGTCCATTTGACCCATAGACTGTTTTTCTTAATAATTACATCATGGAAGTGTTTGCTGAATGCCGCTCTGTTCCATTTTTTAGCATTAATAATACCCAGAACTCCCAACTTTAGTGTTGTTTCACAATTTGCAAAAGAACATGGCAATAGTTTCTTATTGAACATGCTCACTGTCCAGAAATATCTGATCATGGCAGAGCGTACAAGGTGCAGAAGCTTACTCGGTAGAATAACAGAGCGTGCCCAATAAACCAAGGAAGGGAAAACAACTGATTTAATGAGCACAAGCCTACCACTTTGTGACATTCTACGATTTTCCCATGCATTCATTACATTTGTTATTTTGTTAAAGAGGGGAAAGCAGTCAGCTATGGTAATTCTTTTAGTTATAATAGGCAAGCCAAGGTACCTCACATCACCATGCATGCTAGTAAACCCACTATGCTGATACAAGCATGCTGCCTGAACATCAGTGATACCTGCAAAGAGCAAGGAGGATTTGGCCTTGTTGATGGATAACCCAGTCATAAGGTGAAAGGTATTAAGTGCACTCAGAATTTCATTTAATGAGGATGCTTCAGGCTTTGTAAAAATCATCACATCATCAGCGAACATTATGGAAGATATGTTATGCAGAGAACACTTGGGGTGGTACTTAATCATTCTTTGTGAATATTTGGTCTGAAGTATAACGTTGAGCACTTCCATGACTAAGAGAAATATATATGATGAAATTGGGTCACCCTGTCTTATTCCTTTTTGGCAACCAAAGTAGCCAACAGGCCTACCATTAACTATGACAGAGAATGTAGGGGTTGATATGCAAGTATATATCCATGAAACAAAGATTTTGGGGAAGCCCATCATAGCCATAATACTCACTATAGATTCCCAGTGAATGGAATCGAAGGCTTTAGTTATGTCAATTTTAAGCGCTGCAGCAGGTGTGGCATTACATTTTCCATATCCTTTCATTAACTCATGTGCAATAAGAACATTGTCAAGGATGTTTCTAGAAGGGATGAAAGCAGCTTGGTTGTGAGACACAATTGTTGGAAGAACACATACAAGCCTAGTTGCAAGAATTTTCGAAATACATTTGTACAGAACATTGCAGCACAAAATTGGCCTAAAGGATGAGACTTTGTGAGGGGGAGATTCCTTTGGGATTAATGCAATGTTCGTTGCATTGATCTGTCTTAGCATTTTACACTTATTGAAAAAATTGTGGATAGCTTTACAAAATTCATGGCCAAGCACAGTCCACGTAACAATGAAGAATTTAACATTTAGACCATCAGGTCCAGCAGCAGAATTTTGGTTCATGGAGAAAAGGGCAGTTTTGATTTCTTCATCAGTAACTGGTTTTATTAATGTTTCAGCTTGAATAACTGAAATACATGGCGGGGGAGGGAGGAAATAAGATTAAGGTTAGGTGTGAAACCAAACTGTTGCTAAAAATATTAGTGAAATAATCAACAAAGGCCTGATCAACAGTTTCAGGAGAAGAGAATTCATTACCATGGTCATCCATTATGTTGTATATGTTTTCTCTGGCATGCTTGACCCGAAGAGAATCGTGGAAAAATTTTGTGTTCTTGTCACCTTCTTCATACCATTTGTTGCGAAGCTTTTGGCTTTTCATGCTTTCTTCCAACTGCAGTGCTTGATTAACTTCTAAGAATAAACGACCCTCTTCAATGGCAGCATTGACATCATCAGGAAAATCCATCATGTGATCTTGTTTTGCTTTGAGTTGATCAATGAGAGTGGAAGAGAGCAAACTGCCATGCCCAAAGGTGGAGGAAGCCCATGTTTTGAGAGATTGCTTTGTACTTTTCAACTTCCTGCAAAACTTATACAATGGTTACCAAAACAGATAATGGTATTGTGTATAGTAGTAACTATATCAATAAAGTCATCATGTTTTGCCCAAGCATTGAAAAATTTAAAACTTCTTTTGTCTCTTCTTAAATGGGGATCAAGCGAAAGGATTTGGGGTGAGTGGTCGGACATTATAGGCTGGAAGGTAAATTGATAATGATGGCCAATGATTAAGGGTGGATATATTACAAAAAGCATGATCAATAGTGGTGAAAGTGCGCACACCACTACGGCTACGATTATTCCATGAGAATTTTGCACCAGCTTTATTAACCAAAATCAGGTCAGAGTCTGTTATGGCAATATTGATGGGAGCTATGTCTTTTGGAAGAAGAGGAGTTCCTCCCATTTTATCATCAATGCTAAAACAAGAATTAAAATCACCTAGGACAACCCAGGGATGCGAATTCTGGCGAAGTGGGGGGAGGGAGTTGTATAGTGAGTTTCTGGAAGTAGATGAATTGTCAGCATAAACAAGAGTTAAGTAGAAAGAAGTTTGAGTTTGAGAGAGTTGGACATGGTAATGAATAAATTGTCTATTGGATAAGATTGGAGATAAGGTCAAAACAGTTGGGTCATAAATTACAAGAATTCTACCATAGCATGCAGTGTCAAGATTGTGGTGATAGTTCCACAGGGGATTTATGTAATTAGTAGCTTTAATTGATAAGGGAAGGTTGAGTTTGGTTTCGAGAATGGCAAAAAGACAAATATCATACTTGTTGATGAGGCATTTGACTTGATCAAGTTTTAAGTTCGAATGTGCACCCCTAATATTCTAGGAAGCTAGTTTTTTATACATGGATTGATTAGAGGGATTGATGTATTTTGTTTCCTTTCTTTGCTGAAGGAGATCTTTTTTCAATACCAGACATGTACTGAGAGGGGTGGGTGGATGTATCAGTGGAATTGGGGATTGAGGTGGGGGAATTTGGTGATGCATGTTGAACTGAATTGGGGACACAGTCAGGCCATCCTGGTATATCAATATTAAACTTGTATTCAACGGGTACGGCACGGGGCTTTTCCTCATTTGCACGGTGCATGCTTAGAATGAATTTCTTTATTTGATGTTCAAATGACTGACACCACTTTGCTTCAATTTCAGATATACCAGTGTGCACATACACAGTTTGATTAGGAGACACTGATTCAACTCCACATTTACTTGCAGTTAACAATGTACCAGTTGGGGAAAGTAGCTCCATTCCTAATTTTATCTGACTTGAATCAATATTTGTTCCAGTGTTGCTTGCACTCAAGTTTTCAGTACACAAAGACAGAGTACCTTCAGTAACTATAGTGTTTACATCAGTAGTTATCTCTCCTTCCTCAACATCAACTAGCTCTGTAATTCCTTGTTCATTTTCAATGACTTGTAGCAGACTGAACTTGTTGTTGTCAGTAAATTGGTTTAATTCTCTGGTGCCATCACAGTTAGGCAAATGCACTACTAGTGAAGCTATGTTGTCTTCCTTATCCAAGTTTGCTAATAACTCCCCTTTTCCACTTGACCTGTTTGTTGCATATGATTTGTCTTCCACAGTTACATTATTTTTTTTCCCCTGTTATTGTTCACTTTTTGCCACACTTTCTTCACTTTACTTTCCTTCACCAGATTATTTCCTATTGTCTCCTTATTCTGAACATTCACATACTGATTTTTTCCAACATCACTTCCCCTTTTCCTGCATGCCCCTTCACTAGCTATTTCCATTTTAATGCATGTGGTTGTCGCATGACCAAACTCCTAACAATTAGTATAAATTGCTGGTCTCCACAGATAATCCACCTCAACTATTTGCTCTGTGCCATCAAGAAGCTTAACAGCAAAGGAATCAGGTAGTTCATAATGAGGGGATACTTCAACCATACATTTAGCATACGAGATTCGTTCAAATTTTTCAGTTGAAGCATCCAAACATAAGAGTTTCCCCACTCTGGATGCTAGCCAATTGATTCCCACTGCGGACCAAGCAAACAAAGGAATATTGGATAGCCTGATCCACACTGGAACTGCTTTGATGCTACTACATGAGTTACCAACATTTTCATCCCAGGGTTTGACAATAAATAATTTATTCTTCATAACAATTGGGTCAGACTCGGCAATTCTAATTTTGTCTTCAACATTAGAAAACATAAATAGAAATAGAAAGCCATCAGATTTCACACTAATTGTACCCTACAGTTTCCATGCTCTCTTTAGATGATAAAGGACAGTAGTGTATGACAGTGGATTATCAAGAAAAAATCCGACCAGATAATCTTTCCAATTCATGTTGCCAGCCTGAACAACTTCAGATGGGGGACGATCGCATCACCATCATACACTAACTTGATATCACGCGGAACATACTTAGCAACGTTATTTGGTCTGGACTTAAACAAGGAAGACCAGGCTATTGGAGGGCAAGGAGATTGTGATAGGATGTGTGACAAAAGGGGAGATGAATTACCTATAGGTTGAACAGGAGAAGGTATGACAGCTGTAAGTGAAGTGGTCAAGCCTGACACCGATGAGTGTGGAACTGGTGAAGCGCGTGTGGTAGTTGGGTCAAAGGACGAAGGGTCAGAAGGAGGTAAGGTTGACGAAGTAGGAACGGTAGAAAAAGGTACGTTGTTAGGTGAAGAGGGACGTGACTGATTAGAATTGGAGGGAAGTGGTGGAGTGGCGGGAGAAGAAATTGAAAGGGGGATGGTCCCCATTAATGAAGAAACATGAAAAATAAATTTGAAAATTACTCTTTGATCATTTTTAACTATAAACTCTTTTTTAAAGTTTTTTTAAAACACTTTAAAATCTATATAATATTACCAAAATAGTTTTATAAAAATACTTTTCATAACTCGATGTCTCAACAAGTCCATTCTCGTTCTTACAGAATTTCGGTCATAAGTTGATCAGGCATAGGACTGAAAATTTATAAGTACTTGGTTAACCCGATGGCTACGTTGCCATCCCGGCAAAATCCATAGAAAACTGTAGGCACTCCGTGCCCCTCGATTACACCATGGAATCCACCACAGATCGCAGCTACACCTGGGGTTACGTCACCATCACGGCAAAAACCCATGTAATTGTAGGCATCAACGCCCTCGAATTTCACTGCCAAATGAAACTTCTCCACTCCTACATAGATCGTAGACTACATCAATCGAGTCACAATGTAGCCTGTAGGCACTCACTACCAGACGACTTTCGCTATGTCTTCATAGATCGCAGTCTACCGATGTTACATCGCCCTCCCGGCGAAATCAAACGTAGACCGTTGGCACCCACTGCCACACGACTTCCGCTATGGTCAACTGTGAATCATAGTTACATCAAGTTACACTGTCATTACAGCGTAACCCAAATGTCTCTATAGGCATCAGCGCCCTCGACTTTCGCTACCTACACACAATCCTCAGGAACTTCAGTTTGTCCAGACTTCCTCCCAGGATCAAATTTAGAGTCCTCCTTAGGTCTCATGGCAGAACCACTCCGTGGATCACCTAAGAAGTTCATTTCACGTGAGCGCCTTTTTCCCTAAAGCCAATATCAAAATACTTTATACTATACATATATAGTATCTTTCAAATCATACTCTTTCTGACTCACATGAATCTCCTTTACAAAATCGATATCTCAAATCGATGGTTCCAACTTGGCTTTTCAAATTTCCAAAACTGATTTTTCCCAAAAATCAAAAGCATTTCCAAAATCCATAGGTTCCAAAACCTTTTTCCAAAATCATTTTCATAAAATCATATATATATATATATATATATATATATATATATATATATCCTTGAAAAAAATTTGGATCACTTCATACTTACAAAAATTTCCTTTTTATACTTTAAATAAGATCTTTTCTTCTGGCTATAGATTCATCAAGGGGAAGTTTATCATATGTAACAAATATATATATGTAGCTTTATTTATGCCAAATTAAATATTCAAGTTTGATTTCTTTTATAAAGTTATTTACCAAATTACTCACTTTCCAAAAAGTGAATTTTTATCATAGAAATATCCAACTTCCACTATTATTCATGTATATTTCTCAAGATATACTTTTCTTTTCAAAAATCATTTTTCATTTCTTTCAAAATTTCAATATCTATTACATTTAGACACGTACGATGTACATATACTATCCATACGCAATATCAAACCCGATCACTTACTCAATCACACAATTTCACTTCCGAACTAGTATCGTCCACCCGACTTCCTAGTGCGGAGTCAGATCTGGTTTCTTGATCAGAAACCGTCATTCTCCTTGCATGGCCATAACTATGATGGAGAATTTCCAGAACCAATCAAAAATCCATATCCAGGGTTCGCCGTCGAAAATCGAGTGAAAAAGATCCTAACTCGGATCGATATACTATCTCGAAATTCTGTGCTTGAATCTGGATCAAATCATTATGCGAATAGAAGAATATACGTACATCTTACGTATTTATCTTCATTGATTATCAGCTAAATCAATTTTCTTTTACTTCACATTTATTTAGATTTATATTCACTTATTCACAATTGCTTTAATTCCCATTTGAGTTATCACTTCAATTCTAAACAGTTTGCACTCCCACCAACTTGAATTTAGAAAATAGGTTGAAAAGTTTAAAATAGATAAGTGGTTATAAAATAGTTACGTAGTTATAAAATAGTTTTAAAATAATTAGATAATTGCAAAATAGTTGTAAAATAGTAATTAATTATAAAGTAGTTGAAAAATAGTAATCAATTTTCAAAATAATTGAAAAATAAATATAAGATAGTTTGGTTTAAAAAAAGGTTGTATAGTAAATCGCTAGGAAACTAGATTTAAAACAGTTTATATTCAAAAAATTTATTTGAAAATAGTTTCAGAGTCAAACTGGTCCAACTTCCCAATCTCCTATTCCAAATCAATTTCCAATTTCCACATAATTTGATTCAATTCCAATTCAATTTGAGTTAATTTCAATTCCTATCCAAATTCAAATCAATTCCCATTTGAATCTAAACTTATTCAACTTCAATCTCACTTCCAATTAATTCAATTCAAATTTTGAGTCCAAATTTCAAACATTCATTCTAAATTACCTTTAGTTAACTTATTTCAAGGTTCAAGCGGACTTCAAAACCTTTTTAAACAATTTAATCTTCATAATACAATATATCACCCAATTTTAACTACTAATTTAGAAACCAATTCTTGACGATTTCAGTTTGCAAGTTCATTTTCAACATTTAAATCTCAAGTTCAAAGTGATTCCATTTTCACAATTACAATTTCACTTCAAAAGTCAAAATAATTCTAAAATAAGGTTTTATTTCCATTTTATTTCAGTAATGGATATATATTATCTCAATTTACTTCTTAATTCAATTAAAATAATCCAATTCTCAGTTTGATAGATTATTAATAACAACATGATGATATCAGGATAAGTCAAAATAAACATCCAAATTATTTTAAAACATCCATCCAAAGCATCCATTACCCATTTCTAGATCTCAAGCCCGTTTGAGATCGCACATAACTCCCATCTCAAATCAATCCATTTAACTTCCTACGTTAAATCCACATTTCATCTTGAAATTTCCAATTCAGGTTATTTGTTAAACTTATTTAACTTTCTCTACGTTAAATTCAATTTACTTAATCCAGTCAACCTTATTCAATTCAAATTTTAAACTTCTTATCAATATCTTTTCTCATTTATAAGTCCAAAATCTTATCGCATTTCAGGGAAAATCCAAAACTTCAACACTTAATGTTTACTTCTAATCAACTTGTTATTTTGTATATCCTACATATATACATATTCATTTCTTTTGCACTTCAAGTCATAGTTTAAACTCTAAACCATTCTTGGTTTTCAGTTCAAAACAACTTTCTTTAAAAAAATTAAGATACGCTCGTTTTAAGATAAGATTCCTAAAAATATTATTTATTATATCTTTTAACACTTTAAAACAATTTAATTTTTTCCGAGTTTTGATTTTACAACTTCACAATTTAAATACATTCCAATTTACAAGTTATACTTATCTAAAAATTTACTTCCCTAAAATATTTCATTTTTCTTTAATATTGTTTATTAGAAAACAAATATCCCATTATTAGACAAAATAACCATTTTAGGATGATAAAAAGACTATCATATCTGGCCACCAATTCACTACAAATTATCTCATAATTTGTTGGAAAAGTAAAATTAGGGTAACTTAATTCAAAATTCTGAAAATACTTCTACAAATTTCAGGATTTATTTTCTGGTTTGAATATATTTCAAACTTATCTAACTTGTATAGTTTATATATTACCACTTAAATCCTTTGATCTTATTCAATTTCAAAAACCAACAACAAGTTATCTCAATAATAATTAGAAAATTATTGCTTTATATGTCAAAATATAAGCTTATATAAGAATCAACCATTTTAAAATCTTTATATAAGAAATTAACAAGTGCGCTCTCATATGTATACATCAAATCATTTTTGGGTACTACTGGCCCTATTCTTAATGAGCAAACCCACCAGAGCGAAGGTTCTCGCTTAACCTTCAGCCGGAATTTTCGACCCCGAAAGTTCGACACTAATACGTTTACTGTAGAAGTGTCGCGCATCCGAAAGCCGAAAATGCCAAATTGTTAGGGTTAAGAAAAAAAGAGGTAGAAGAAGAAATAGAAACACATAATCTTACATTTGCAGCGAATCAAAATATAATATCACATAATGGAATTTATACAAAGAAGAGCTGTATTTGTTAATTTACATACAATACATCAAAGTTCATCAACACTGGACAGTTATAATAACTTGTCCAATAAAACAATCAAACAACTCCAATACACAGCGGGATATACTCCATACGTTCCTGCCATCCAGCTTGCCTCCTGAGGTCTAGAACGTCCTAACCTAGAAATCTGTAATACTCGATCTGACCTGAGCATTACAATAAAGTAACACCCGGGTCAGGCTGGAAATCGGCATGAGTAAACTCATATAAAATGAAATACTAAGGTATAAAACTTATTTGAAAACCCGGGGTAACTCGTACCTCACTAGGAGTTCTTAACTTGTTATAGTCAATCACTTATCATAAAACAATATTTAAAAACTTTTACTTAGTTTAAATGGTCATGTTGCTTCATTGAATTCATTCTAGCCTGTTTGATTCTACAACCAAAAGTTATATAGAATTATTGTAGTTACTAATCGAAGTGGTTTCGGGTATTTGCTGATACTCGACCTCGGTCTCTTCGAAACCAATGTCATCTTAAACCTAAGTTGTTTAAGTGAAAACAAATCAAATTATATTCAGAGTAGCATGTTCACATAGACATTCCATTACAGATAGATAATCCATATCTCAAACATATCATATCACATAGCATCACAAATCACATACCGGAGATAACAAATAATCCAAGGTATTCAGTATCATTCAATCATCCATAAGCAAGATTAATCAGATGTACAATTTCTAATTAGTTTAATCAATCTCTAAATAATTAAATTAATTACTTTAATTATCACTAAACGCTTCTTACTTACAATAATTTATTACAAACCAATTAATCAATCATCCTTTAATTAATTTTTCGTTAATTACATTAAGTAATTAGCCTGAAATTATCCTTTAACCATTCACATTAATTAACCCTTAATTACTCTCATTAATTGATTATACTATAATTAATTACATTAATTAATGATCCCTTAATTACTTCATTAATTAATTACTCTTTTAATTAATTACATAGAGTAATTAATCCCTTTAATTACTTCCATTAAGTAATTACCCTTTAATAATCCTTTTAATTAAGTTATTTTAAGTAATTAACCTCTAATTACTTCCATTGATTAATTATTATTTAATTAATTGACCTTTAATTACTTATATTAATTAACCCTTAATTAATTAAGTAATTAACCATCCTTAATTAATTAAACCAATTAATTACCTTAATTTAATTACATTAATTAATCATCTTAGTTAATTAAGTAATTATACTTTAATTACTTTTATTAATAAGACCTTAATTAATTAAGATAAACCATTTACCTTAATTAATCTCTTACTTATCATTTAAATTAAATTAAATTAAATGCTTCAAATTAATTTATACAAACATCATTTAGAGAATTCTTTGATTAATTAAAGTTAAACACTCTTACTTTAATCACATCTTGATTCAAACATCATTATTATTTTTGAAAACACTTAGGAATTTAATTACAAAATTTACCTAATATATAATTGCTATAAACAAAAACATCTCAAACAATTTAAATTTTTGAAGACTTGTTTATCTTGTTTGATAAATTACTTTGGAACTTAGTTTATATTGCTTTGGAAATAAATTCATTTTAAATATACTTTTAAAACTTGGCTAAACCTTCTTTGAAAACTAAATCATTTTAATAACTTTTAAAACCTTAAACTTGTTTAAAATATTTTGCTATTATAGAAGTTTATTTTTTTTTAAACCTGGTTACAAAATTTACTTCACATTTTAAAATCTGTGAACAAAAAAGACAACCCGAGCACAACACTCAAGATTCCTGAGCTCACACTCGTGTATCTTGCTCCCACTCCACTGCTTTGAGAAAAACAACAAAAGACTCGAGCCCAAACCCGAGTATCCTCTTTCTTCCCCGATCACGCAACATCACCTAGGTACAAACGTGCAGGCATGCACGTGCTTGTCGACTCCACACTCCTCCGACCAAATTTCCGAACCCTAACTAGTCATCGACGACCGCGCCGATCCCCTCGATCACCCAGCTCCAATGATAGCAATGCAAAACAAAATCGAGCATCTCGACACAACCTGGAACTCAGACCCGATCGACCAAAACTACTTGCTCCAACGATCTCGTCCACCAAAACCTACGTCGACCAACCAAAAGCTGCCTCACGTCACCACGCTCTGTTTCCCCCACATTCAATCGCTTCCAATGCTCCCCAAACAACACACGACCTCGAAAATCATTGCCGACCAAAACTGGCAATCGAACCCTAGTTCGACGCCGCTTGGCCACCATGGTCATCTAAAAATACGTCCACTATTTTTTCGATGATCCCCATCCTTCACACCTCCTTCAGTGACGAACTCGACCACCCAAACCTCGCCGATCAACAAGAATTGACGAAAATCTATTTCCCGTACATCTTCAGATATCTCATCAACCACCATACTAAAAATCATAATTTTACCTTTAAAAATCACGATTTACTAACACGAATTTGTTTAGATAATCAAAGCATGGAATTATGAACATTGATTTTCGAAAAAATTGTTTATTACTGTAATTTCCAATTTTTGTAATAATTTCTTAGTATAAACTGTCGAAATTATTTTTAAAAATGGTTACACAATTACAATCATCTTTCATTTATAGATCAAAACCTAACATTGATTGTGTGGAGAGATATTGAGTTTTACTTAGTGGATCAAAGCCTGCAATACAACAGAGCATATATACATATATATACATACATACATATATACACAGACAATACACAGACATATCATACTTATATACATATATTCACATCCAAACATTCATGTAAACATTATATATTATATTTTTACAAGATTTCATCAAACGCATTAAAGTATAATCAAAGATTTAAAATTGTTTTTAAAAGAAAAGTTTACTCACAAATTTTGAACAGAGAAGCCTGGTCTTTGATTTTGATCTGGAAATGATTTTGCTTTTATTTGATCTGTACTTGCATTTGATTTAAAACTAATCTAAACTTTGATGTATTTGAGTTGAATCTTGATTTGAGTATGCTAGCTTCAGGGTTGTAGTTGTTTTGCTATATTTTGATTTTCTTTTTCTTTTTCGTTAAAGTTTTAGTTTTAGAAAGATGAAGAGAGGATTGAAAAGTAAAAAAGAAAATGAAGCCTGGTTTCTCTAATTCTTATTTATATATAATTCAATTTCAAAAGAAAAATTATTTTCCACTTGTTAATCTAAGCTAACACATGTTTAATGCATGTTTTCTCAAGTTTACAAATGTCAATCACAATCATTTTTATGTTTAAACCCTTACCTATGTTTTTATTAATTAAATAGTATTATGTTTTTAAATGTTTTTAAATTTATATATATATATATATATACACAAATTATGCTTATTATGTATTATGTTCATTACTTTCAAAAGATACGTGTTGCTTTTTATTTATTCTTATCTTTATATTTTCAATCTTAGTTTTATATATATACATAAACAAACACAATTTGTATTTGTTTTTGAAAAGATAAATTTTGCCAATTTAAATAATTATATCAGGAGATTATCAAATTAATATTTATATCACGACATTATTAATTATCAGAATTTTATTGGTTCAACTTATACATCAGTATTTTCAATAAAAATTTGTTAATTACCAATTATCAGATGCCCAAAAATCCGGGTTATCACATTATGTAAGTTAAATCAATAGTAAATATAAGTGTAACGGCGTTAGAGACGTTTACGAGGTTTGGCATCTATTATCCAGTGTCTAACGTGAGTGTAGTAACTTAAGAGATATTCGGGATTCACATCTCCTAAGGATCCGTTTAATTATCTACTATGTAGTACAATACGCTATTATAATAGTGTCTACAGTAAAGTAAAAGTATTAAAATAGCGTTAAGGCGTTTCCCATATCCCCCTTAACACATTTTACATATTCTCATAGTTTATACAGTACCGTACGCTTCTCTGAGAGATTTACACAGAGGGCACCCCATAGGTATGATACAAACAAACTCATAGAAGGCATGCTAGGGCATGTGAACATGGCACTCGAGGCAATGCCAGGATAGATATACCAATTGCACTCCCGGACTAGTGGTAACGCGTAGCAACTACTATCGCCCACCTCGAACACACTCGCATATCCAAAATCAAGTGTTGGCTACCAAATCAATCACAGTCATAGTATAGCATCGAAGAAATGTTCTCGATTGGGGGAATGACCCCACTTGGCCCGTTATAGCTCCCGTTTTAGTCACATCTATGCTGACTCACGGGAGTGAGGATCACGTCATACCTATACAGAATTCGTTCACCAATCCATCCTACTACATTTTTGGAATCTCCACCGCGTATACAGTTGTTAATGTGATTTTCGGTATCGGTAGAGAGTATGACAATATCCGATCTAGGTCTCTTTAACAATCAAACACTTATTTCACACCGAATGGTTCTTGTACATTTGAAATGTCAATTCACAATCTATATCAAAATATCATATTCTCAAAACCATAATACTTTCGAAATCGTATTCACTTTCAAATTCTCATCGCATTTGAAATCATCTCATTGCCGAAATCTAATTTCTTTCAAAAAAATCATATTTCCAAAAAGGTTAAATCCTTACTTCAAAATCATCATATTCAATTAATTGTAACATTTAAATCCAAACTTAGTTTATAACCTCATTTAACCATATTTGTTTTGAGACCAATGAATTTGAATATAACCACTTCCTTTTTACTTAGTCTGAAAATTTTGAAAATAGTTTAAATAATTATAGATAGTTAAAATATTCTAAAATAGTTTAGTTATAGATTAAAGATACTGCTAAATTGATTTAAAATATTTACATAATTTTTAATTATATTAAATATAATTACAATAGAATAATAGCTTTAAAATAGATTAACTAGATTTAAATTAAGTTAAAATGGGTTAATTAGTTTAAAGTAAATTTAATGATTTAAAAAATAGGTTAAAATTATTAATATAATTAATATAGGTTAAAATAGTTTAATAGTTTGAAAATTTTAATAATTAAGGTCTTTAAAATAATATATTTAAAACAGTTTATATTAAAATATGAATTTTGAAATTAATATTAATTTACTATTGATTTCATTTCACCACAATAGAACCATTTCAATATCCAAAACACAATTTCAAATTTTCCAATTTGAAATTCTCAACAAAGTATTTAATTCAATATCGCTTCTAATCCATGTCGAAATATCAGTTTAAATTACTCCAATTTCAATATATTTCAAATAATTTTATTAACTCGATTTTGTATCAATTTCATTTATACCTCAAAATCAACTTTAAAATTTCAAATTTTCTCCTCTTTTACAATTTCTTAAAAAAAATTCAACTTTAACATAAAACTCGAATTTCAATAATAATTTAATTTATATAAATCAAATTCAATTTCAAAATCATTTAACTAAATTTAAAAATTTAAAAGTTTGAGATCATTAAATTTAACCAATCCGGTGTCTGTATATAATTCTCTACCCTAGGGTCAACTGATACAGATATCTATCATTTCAATTCGCAATTTAAATTTTACAGTTACATATATCATTTCAAATCGCAATCCCGAATCAATATAAAATCCATAAAATCGCTCGGCACTATCATTTCAACCCATAACGATTTTTTCCTAATAAGAGGATCCTACGGGTATGTATCATTTCAACCCATAGTGAACTTGCAGTTTATAACGATATAAAATACAACATTCATTCATCCAATATCAATAATCATACATCCATCACATTCATCATTCAAACCAATCAATAAACATTAATAGATAACTGATAATCAATAACAGGTATTTAACTGGCAATTTAAATTCAATAATTAGTTAAATGATGATTTAATTCAAATAAATTCAAGTTAACTGAGATGGAGATTTAAAATATATCAAACAGCCATGAATAAATTTCCAAACACATCATAAATTTAATTTAACAAGCATAATAAATTTTAGAAGTTATGGGTGGGTCAAATCACTGACCTACGATTTTAAATCGAGTAAAAATCCAATTTAGGACCTAAATTCAAACAGCCTTAGAATTCATCTAAACAGGCGTCAAAATGTTTGGAATTTCAATATGATCCCGGCAAAACAAACCGTGCATGAATCCGAGTCCGTATGCAAAAGTTACAATCATTAGAACATTTGAATTTTAATATGAAATAAATTAATCAAATAAAAATGAAAGGTCAAATACCCTCACATGTCAGCATCAACTCAACGCTCACCTCGCTCATGCGTTTCTGCTCAAACAACCCATGGAGCCACACTTTGACCACTGATAGCCGGCTCCTCCGGCCACCATTCCATCGCCGACCTCCACCGACCTGACTCCCTCGACGAGCCATGGGCATAGGCCCCACCCCATGCCCCTCCGGCCTCCCTGCGAACCCGAGCCTCTCAAAGCCTTAATTGAATTAATCCCTTTGATCTAGCCGTTGATTCGACCAGCGAACCCCCTAGATGAACAGCGTGTGTCCCCCTCTACATGATGGTAATGTCGATTCGATGATCCGACCACGTTGATCAAGATACGACGCAACTCTGGCCAAATAGAAATCCAAATCGGAAAACATACTGGAGATTTGACTTACGCTCGTCGAGAGCTTCAAATTGATATATAATTCAGTAAATTTTAAGGAGTTTAAATTTTGGAATTGAATTTGAAACTAAATTGAGGGTTTTTTGGTTTTGTTTTGTCTGCCATTGGAATGAGTAGTTGAGAAGGAAATGTACATACAAACAAATGGAAATAAGGAGCTAGGGTTTGTAACAGGCTATTTATAGGCAAAGCTAAAAATAGAATGAATGGACAAGATTAATTTGAAAGTTGAACAATAAACGACCCGAAAAGCCCTTTCTGTCTTTAGAATGAAATTGGATTATCCCATATATCAAAATAGGTGTTATCAAATAATTTAAACTCAATGGAACAGGTTTCAGGTCCTAATTTCATTGTTTAAAGAAGTTACGTTAAAATCAACTTATTACCAATTGATTTCAATTAAATTGACTTCTAGGCTTTTCGAGTCCGTACGATCAAATGACAAGTTCGATCGCTATGAAACATGAAATCCTACAATATTCCTGGTTACGGACCTAATGAAACTAGTTTCATCGAAATCCGAGTCAGTGGCCAAAATGGCTATATTTCAATTAATTAAATAAATTAATATTAAATTAATCAAAGCACTTTTTCAATTCAAATTTAATAAATCAATTTCTATCATTTTGGCTTAGTTAGTAATTTATAATCCTTTATAACAAATTTCTATATCAATTTATGATTGAATATTGCATAATTTCTAGTGTTAAATTTCAATTTCTATAAGTTCAGTAATTATAAATTAAACCTCCAATAAATTCATTTATTCGATTTCTCAATCTTGTTATTAAATCAATTATCATCTTATCATCTTATAAGTAAAATTAACATTGGTTTATATCTTAATACATTAATATATTCCCATTTCATCTTAATTTCAATTTACGTTATAATTAATTTCATTTAATTGCACAAAATTCGACTATTACAATATAAATTCCAATAAATTGATAAATCTTGATTTCCATTCTTTTTATTCAACCAATTGTCATATTGTGAATAAAATTAACGTTATTCCCAATTATTACCAAAATTTACATTAACGCAATATTTAATTAGATTTACAGCAATTGATTCCAAATTTAATTTTCACAGATCAAATAAATAGGTAACTTCTAATAATTGTTACCATTAGCTTTTAATCACATTATAAGTTTATTATGTTTAACCAATAATTATAATTACTTACATAATATTGATTTTATCCAATTACCATTAATTATATAATATTTCATTGGTTAATTCAGTATTTACATTTGTTTTCTTATATAAACTCTATAACCAAGTATAACATTTAAATTACTACAATTGATTGGAGTTTCATTTAGGATGTTAATGATTAGCTTTAATTAACGTTGTTACGTTTCAATTTAGTTATTATTTCATTAATACATCACAAGTTTTTCTTTCTCTCAATATTTAATCACAAAAATCTTATTCAATTAGCTATTTTAATTATCGAAAATTACGGGTCGTTACAAGCATAAAATTTTTGTCAAAATTAATCTTTAAATGGAAAATAACTTGAAACTATATTAAATAAACATAAGCACCATCATAACTACAAGTGAATTAATCAATTCATAGTTGAATATATAAATCATTTTAAATATTAAATAATGAATTTTTACAAAACATAAATAGCTTTTAAATAATGATTAATGATATTAAAATTATTTTCAAAATTTGTTTACGAAAATATTTAGTTCAAATAAAAAGAGAAAATGTGATTGAAAATCATTTTTTGAAATTACGACATTTCAACATCGAAAAGTTATCGGAAAAAGTTGTGGACATTTGTGTACACGTACACATGCACACATTTATATATGTTATGATTAGTAACAATAAAGCATACTTAAATATATTAACATATACATATTAATACTTAAGCATGGATGTGACAAATTATGGTTAAAATAACATATGTATATATATAAACATATTTGTATATATATAAATCCTCTCCATATCTTAAGTACATACACGTGGAAGGAGTGGCATGATTTAAGGAGGTAGGAGTAAGGAGGTAATGCATGCTAGGGGTAGGAGAGGCATGGTGTAGCATGCATAAGATTATATTATTTTATGCCAAGGGTATTTTGGTAAATTCTAGTTTCTATACTTATAAATACCATTATCTCTTGATAATTTCCACTTTACAAATCCTCCTTCTTCAATTCCTTCTTCTCCCTACATTTTCCATTTACATTTCCATGGCTTCCATATTGAAATTCATGGCATAAAACGCCTGTTCTTCCACTTCCATCCACTTAAAACTAGCGTATTCCTACTCTACTTCATTCTACTTCACTTTACGTTCAAAACGACACCTATATGTAACAGATCGCAAATCTGTACCCCTTGAGTCAACACTATTTTCCAACATATTAACTCAAGGTGAACGGAAATACGAACCGTTAGGGTTCAAGAAGAAGAGGTAGAAGAAGCAAATAGAAAACAACATCAGAATCTAACCATCGTAGCGGAATAAAATATAATAGATAATAAATGATCTTTACATAAAAGAAAACTATATCAGTTTTATACATACATCACTAGAATACATCATCAGAGTTTAACAACATCAATAACATACAACTGGACAGTCATATAAACATGTCCACAAAACTGAATACACAACGGAATAATAATCAAGTACGGAAGTACGTATCGCCATCCTGCTCGTCTCCTGAGCTCCACGGCATCCTTTCCTGTATCCTATAATACTCGGTCTGACCCGAGCATTATAGTTAAATAACACCCAAGTCAGTCTGGAATACCAGCGTGAGAAATCACACTCAAATTGATTATTAAAGTTTCAAAAATCATTTGAAAATCAAAAGCATCTCGTAAGACCACGCAACAAATAAACATGTCGGATTTTTACCTTATGATAGCTAAAACATTTTTTATAAAATCCTCTGATATTATAATAGGGTCTATATACAAATACTTATTCAAATTGCCGAAATTGTACATTTATTAAATTCCAGCTACTAGCCACAAATTGGATAATACAAACAAAAACCGTGAAAGGCACGTAGGAAGAATGGATTTCCAACTAATGACTAGGCATTGGAGTACCACCTGTCACAGTACGTGGCCTAGATCACCGTGCCGTGGATTACTCCCAATCCCCTGCAACACAAAACCAGGACTACCCCTCACTAGATAATCCCGAGTAAGATCACCCCGCGGTTGGGATCAGCAACTACACCACTAAGCCGAAAAAAGGGACATCTAGACAGGGCTGACCTCACCCTAATGGGCGCTACCCACCTAGCCATGCTTCATAACCCATGATTTTAAATCATTCCTGATTGATGAGGCTTGAGACTAAGCGTTACCTTTTTAGATCGTTTCACTTAGAATGCTCATCGTCCACCTGACGACGTTCCGAAAGCATTCATCCATACAAGTCCGTCCCGGGTTTGAACGGAACCGAAGGCACTACTCCTACTACATCCATTTTGGAATTACCCCAGGATTAGTAGCGACTAGCCCTTGCACTTCACTGCTCCATCTTCGAATGCAAACTCGTCTTCCTCACGAAAACGTTCAAACCGAATCGAAGTGGTTTTCGAGAAAATAATCCCGATCCCGGTCTCTTCGAAACGATCGGCGCATTGTCCAATATTGATAGTCGGTTATTTAACTATCAATTAACATTCACAATACCCATCCAACATAAATAATTTAACCAAATTATTTATTAACCCTCAAAATATCTTCACAAGATATATTTCCATTCTCAAACCTTTTTGAAAATAGTTTTCCCACCCTACTCTTCCATGGAAGGAATTCCCAATATTTATTTCCACTGAAACACCAAGCACAAAAACTTTAGATTTTGAAAATAAATTTAAAAACGCTTTGTTATAAAATATACTTTAACATATAAAATGAAAACTACTTCAATACTTTATTAAAATATATACTATAGGCATATTTGAAAATGAGGTTACTTTATAAAATATTAAACTAGATTTTCTCTTTTTAAAACAGAATATCAAGTCACCTTTAATTAATTACTACGATAATAGATTTAGAAAATATTTACTTTAGAATTTAAACATTTAGAAATAATAAATTTTCTAAAACGTGCTTTTTAGAACAGCATTAAAGTCTTTAACTTATATTTAAAAATTTACTTTGAAAACATACTTGGCTATCCAGGGAAATATACTTCTCTTCACATCCTTTATAAATAAAGCACTATTTATTTTTAAATAAATTTTCCCATTTCTTTAATGAATTCCCATCGTGAATTTATTCTTCAAATATCCACTGATATATTGCTTCACTTTATAAACCCAGTTTATAAATTTCATAGTCACATTCTTCTTTAAATTTCCAATTTAAAACACTTAAATCAATTTCCAAATTGATTCCCAATTTACTCCATTTGAAATAAATTTCTTTACTTACTCAATTTATTTCAAAACCCATTGACTTCAGATTCATTTCTTCATTATGATTTAAAATCTTTTTAACTGAAAATACCAATTTCATATTCCCAAATTCCTTCTTTATCCTTTCCGATAATTTAAATCATAAATTTAAAATAAATGCTTTATTCTTTTAAATAATAACACTTAAGTTTAAAATTCATTATATTCATGTTTATTCAAAATCCTCTTTTCCATACTCTGAATTTTGTTTATTAGAATTTTAAAATCACTATCATACTTATCCAGTTCATTCTTAAATTAATTTATATTCTCTATAATTATTTCACTTACAAATTCTCTTCTTTTATTTTCTTTTCAAAAATCCAATTCTATACATTTGGATAACTCAGTGTACCAAAATATATTCAAGTAAGCCATAGCATTCAATCTTCCAATTATCAATAATATACATCACGGAATATCGAGTATTCATAACACAGAATATTAAATAATCTAAATAATTTTGAGGAATCCAGTTGGATCCCTCCAACCTGTTTCCCTGCATCCACAGATGTTAGCACAATAAATACCAATTCCACTTCGAGGTGGGATATCGCGGTATATGAGTTTTAAATATAATATCATCCGCTATTATGCGGCGCATAGGGTCTCATCTGTTATATAATGCGGGAAATCAATCATTCCAATATATACTATATATATACTACTATATATAATATAGCACATCAAATCAATTCACTCATTCAACCAATTATTTAAATTTAACCATTTGAATTTAAATAACCCAGATGAGTGAGATTAACTCACCTCTGATTTTATATGCAATCCAAACCAGCTTGTTCTTCGTTATTTTTGACCTTGTATAAACATTATACAATTTATTAATATTTGAATTAATTCTAACAATTTATTTTCTATTTTGAAATTTAATTAACAAATAGTTTTAGTTTTAAACTAATTTTCTTTTAACAATTTCTAAAATAATTAAATAAGTTAGTTAAACAAATTAATCAATCATTATTTTAAAATTCGAACTAGTGGATTTAAAAATGTGTATATGTATTTTTATTTTTCTTTATGTTCAGCATTCTAAAATTTCAATTTTTCCCAAAATCTTATATAAATTCTTTGTTCATTTCTGCATAACGATATACATTAAAACAAAAATTCATCTGTGACATAACTTTTTTTTCAATTTGAATTAAATTAATAAGAAAAGCCATACCCAAACGAATGCAGCCCTACGCCTTCACCTTGACGCCTTGCCAAACTACACCCTACTGTCCCCCGTGCAGTTCAATAAACCAACCACTCTCCTCCTACAATTCCTCACTGCTGCATACTCCATCGACCAAGCATCAAACCTCCAGACCATCATTTCCGAATCGAGACGACCCTCACTCTATCATGAATAAGAACATCGCCGTCAAATATCCACTGCACAGAGAAAATTCACCTACATCATCTCCTCACATCATCAAACACACACCTCTGATAATCATCGAACTCGAACTCGACTTCACCACCCAAAAGCCTGCACCCGCTTCGTCGAACGACCTTTCACCACCGTCCTAGCTTAATCCTACCACGCGTGCCTGTAACAACCCGCATATTTATCAATTGTATATTTAAATATTTTATTTAAATATTTTATCGTTCGTCGGATTTTGGTCCGAAAAGCTACTTTTTGCAAACAGTCGAATTAGGACTCGAGACCCCTCCCATTGAGTTCAAAATGCCGTTTGCAACCTTTTTGAGTATAAACTTCGATATGTTTGGAGCTAGCTAAAAATTTGACCTTTTTCACTTAGGGTTTGGGTTTGGGTTCAGCCCACTTGCCATAATAATACCCCAAACTGAATCATCCCTCCCCATTCACTCTCACTTCCTCCTCTTTTCAGTTCTAAAGTAAAAATGGTGGAAGAGATTGGAAATGGAAATTCCTAAGTCCAAGTTTTCTTTGCAAATCCAACTTCTAGTTCCAAATTCAAGAGAACTCATTGGTAAGCCTTTTCTTCATCTTCCCCAACTCATTCTCTCTTTGATTTCAGAAAATTCCTAAACCTAATTTGGGAAATATTTCTCTTTTAAGCTTAGAATCAAGCTTCTTGAGTTGGGATTGAAGGTGGTTAATCTTCCTTTGCTTTAGAGCTTCTTCTTCAATTGTTTGGGTTCAAAGGTGAGATTTTTATCTCACATCTAAGCCTATATTTATCTTCGATTGTTAGGTATGAATTCCTAACACTTATTCGTGTGCAATTGCTTTTGGTTTGGATTGATTTGGTGAATATTCCAATTTTTGGTGTTTTAGATTCAACTCTTTAAAAATCATAGCTTTGATGTTTTGACCATGTTTTGGTGAAGAACCGAAGAGCTTCCATGGCCGGGTAGTCGATTGGCGTAAACCCTTAGTGCCGTTGCTCGACCGTTTGCAAATTGAGGGAGTTTGCACCTCTTTTGACATAGGGTAGGAAGTGCGAGAATACAGGTTCGGCCGACCGAACCACTGGGCCGGTCAACCGACCTGCTACTAAAAGTGCATAGCACTTCTCTGTCTCAGGTCCGGTCGACCAACTACAGAGCTCAGTCGACCGACCTGCTTCTCGAGGATTTTTCCAGAACAGGGTCCGGTCGACCGAGCTCTGTAGCCGGCCGACTGACCTGTTGCTGTTTTGCCTATTTCACCTATTTTGCGTGGTTTCCAAATTTAAATCGATTCGTGATGATCCTATTTGTTGTTATCATTTATTATCGAGGTTGCTCGATCCTATCCTCCCTTAGGTCTTCACTAGGTCGTACCGTTTTGGACGGGGCTCTGCCCTGCACCCCCACCTTGGGGGGTTGCCAACCCTCCTAGACCCCCCCTCCGTAGGGGATCTTATCTGAAAAACATTCAACAGAACTTGCTTTGTTGAGATGCTGAGTTGACCATTCGTCGAGACAAACTATCTTGGGCTTCTCGGTCGATTTTATGGATTTTTGAATATCTATTTCGATGGATTCTTTATCGGTTTCTTTGGATTTTATTCACGTCTTCGAATGTGAATTTTTATGATTGATTGTTTCTACAATCACTTCTATGATTTGTCACTTTAAAATTTAAAGGTTTTCTATACTAGTAGTAAATATCAAAACTCTTTCTTTAAATGATTTCAACACTATTTTATAACAAAGCTCATTTTCTCAAACCGATTTCCAATCTATTAGTATATACAAACCTTTACCTCATTCGTATGAGAAATCTAATTAAACGACTTAGTAAAACAAGTGGTATGAAACGCTTGCGTTTACTTCGTCGGTTAATTCTTGGACTTGTTCGATTGAATCTCTTGTGACAATTTTCTAGTGGAGATCTACAGTTTGTTCGTAAATATTTAAGTTAAGCAAGTGGTTATGGGACATGAAGCTAAACTCATATATTTACTAACTTAGTGTGATTGACACTTCTTGATGATCGATGATGATCATTTTATGGTTTAGACTAGCAACGTGCGATGTCTCTTTGTCCATGTGGAGGTCCGTACCTCAATTCATTGAGCTTCGTCTCATTTCTTTGTGGGCTGGCATCCCATGTACTTTTAATGTGTTTTGATTCATTGGATGTACCGTTTGCACTACATCAATGTCTTTGCTTTTGATTCATTGGATGTACCGTTTGCACTACATCAATGTCTTTGCTTTTGATTCATCGATTCATTGGATGTACCGTCTGCACTACATCAATGTCTTTGCTTTTGATTCATTGGATGTACCGTTTGCACTACATCAATGTCTTTGCTATTGGGATTCATTGGATGTACCGTTTGCACTACATCAATGTCTTGGCTAACCTTTTCTTGTGATTTATGGATTTCTATGTTTCACCAACTTTTACAATTGGCATTGTTATGTATGTCATTTATTGTGGCTTGGTGAATTAAATAAAGAATATGACATTCTTTTTGTGCTATGAGATTCGGGAGATAATTGTGTGATTTTCCTTTGTTGATTTCCTAATGTATACTTGTCGCGGTATGGCTTTTTTGTTATCATACGTTTTTATTACGTCTCTTCTTATATCTCATTTTATCTGATAATTATAGCTAGACTGGTCCGTTTATTATTTTCTTCTTAAATAATACTCGGGTCAGACTGAGATATTACAGGTGCTTCCTCATGGCTTCCTATCTGGAACCATCTTCTGACTTTTGGCTAACTACTCTAGTTTATTAGTTTTTGGTTGTATACATTTGAGATTTAGACTCCTTGATGTATACGTAATCTTTTGTCTAGCACTTGCATCTATTCTTTTGATATGGTGGATCTTGTTTGACCACTACTCTGATGTACACTTTCATGTGTTAGTTATATATTCATATATATTTCCGCCTTTGTGATATGAATTATCTGTGACTGATTTGTGTTATGTTTATTTCTATAATTATTTCTGAAGCTTACATATAGCCACTGTGTAGTAGCTTTGAGTTTGTTTCGGTATGTCGGATTTCCTCTTGAGATGAAATGCATGTTATATTTTTATCTGGCATGTCGGTACTTGCACAAAGCAATTATACAGATGGTCGCTCCTCAACAGCCTTATTCTCCGTGCTAGTTGACGGCATTACCCCATAGTGTGCTTGGCTAGTGTGGGTATAGAGGTAGGGCGTCACAGCTTGGTATCAGAGCCAAACTTCGGAATAATGAAGAACAATTTAACAAGGATCATCGTCCTAAGTCCATCTTAGGAGTCGTGCTTTAGGATTTTATTCGGGTCTTCGTACCGTCCTATCCTATTTTCTTTTATGATTCCTTGTTTTATCTATCAAGATTGCTTGATATTTATTTTGAGAATAACGTTTCTCCTTCTTTCTTTCTTAAAGAAGAAGAATGGTTAGACCAGGCCATCCCAGCGCCGGTCAATCTAATGCTACGCCCTAAGATGGAGTATTCATGTCTGCTCAGCAGCTTTTAGATCTCGTGAAGAATGCTCAAGCTGCAGGACCCATTCCAGAGCCTACTCATCCTAGATCCGGTTTTGCACGCTTGTGCAAAGACTACACCGATTTGGGTAGAAGGCCATTCAAAGGATCCGAGGGTGTTATAGAAATTCAGGCTTGGCTCAAATCATGCGATCGCATCTTTTCTCGCATGAACCTTATTGATCTACATCGAGTCCAAGTGGCTTCCAGCATGCTCCAAGAAAGAGCATTAGGTTGGTATGAGCTTTTAATTTCTGAAATCGTTGAAGCGGATCTCACTTGGGAGCAATTCCAAGATAGATTCGAATTGAAATTTGTGCCGGAGGCTGAAAAGGTAACTTTGGCCCGGCGTTTTATTGACCTTGTTCAAGGTGAATCTTCTGTGACAGACTATGTCGCATCTTTTGAATCTCTGTCCAAATACGGGGTCGAGTATATTAATACTCCATTGAAGAAAAATCAGAGATTTGTCTATGGCTTGAATAAGAATCTTAAGAAGCCATTACTTTTGAAACTAGAAGTTTCATTTGATCAGCTTATTGATATCGCTCTTCGTCTTGAAGAGGACGATAATGAAGGTGATGTTGAAGTTGTGCGTGCCCAACAGAACTTCGACAATAACTTGAAGAGGCCTATCAAATTCAAAGGCCCCAATTCTAATAAGAAAGGGAAGCAACAAACTCCGGTAGCAAAGACTCCTACCTCTAGTCGTGGACGATGCTACAATTTTGGTTCCACAGACCACTATGCAAGGGAGTGCCCGAAACCCCTCTTTTGTCGTTATTGCAAAGTTTCGGGTCATCTTTTATCTTCGTGTCCTAAGCTTCCAAACAAGAGAGAAGGAAAGCTGCAAGCCCCTAGCAACTCTTCTCTTGGTCAAGGTATTTTTCACTCAATCCTTGATGGCATTGTTTTATTTTCGTGATCTTTTTATTTGAGTTCTTTTTGATATGGGTTCCATCTCACTATTTTATATCAAAAGAACTTATTGATTCTTTTTCTTTGAAAATATTTTGGGCTTGATGACTTCTTTGAGAGTTGTGAATCCGGTTGATGGATCCGCAACACTCAATTTGCTTGTTATTGATGTCGAAATTATTTTATGTGATTTTTCTTTCCGAGCCGATTTTTTTTTACTTAGGCTTCGGAATTGATTTTTGTAAGGATTGGCTCAATCGTTGTGAAGCCCATATCCTATTTTCCGTGCAGACTATTCATCTTCGACATTTTTTTTCTTTATCTGTTAAGCAGATTTCTCTTTTTTCTTGTGATTCCGATTTCAAATTTTTGGTGGCATCATTTTATTCTTTAAGCCCTTAAGATGAGAAAAGTGTTATTTCTCTTATCTAGATAATTTGTGAAAATTTTCTGGTATTTTTTTGAGCTTGTCTTAGGAATATCGCCTAAGCAATATCTTGTGTGGTGATAAGGTCTTCTCAGCTCGACCTTGCCACCGATTTTCATTTGGCTACGAGTTGCGTGAGTTAGCATTCTACTTACGCACTCCGCACTCGTTATGATTCTTATGGATGACTTATTATATCATTCAGTTTGTCCATCTTATTTCATCCATTTTATGAGTCGAGTATTCTATGAGTATTTCGATGAGACCATTCTTGTGTTTATTGATTTTGGATGAAATTAGCAATTTAAAATTTTTGCAAATCTTTTTCATAAGATTTATTTATAAGTATAAATAGGATTTCTGTTTTTAGAACGAACAAAGAGCATTTTCAAAAGTTTTTAGAAACATGTTTATCCTATAAAAGATGATTTTGTGCTTGTATTGCCCATTTAGTGTTTTAAGAATTCTGGTCGATGCGCTTGATCAATGTTATCGATAGGAATTTCCTAAACGCTTTGATGTGACAGTCTGACACCATAAATTGACTTGTAAAAATGTAAAATTTTCTAGAAAGATTATTACATAAAGATAAATGTAATTTTGAAAGTTTTAACTTTTCAGGAAAGAAGATTATTTAAAAGAAATTCTTTCTTTTCGATACTCTTATTCTTGTGATTCCCAAAGGGAACCAAGACCTTATCTTTTGTACCAATGCTAATCGTATTGGTTTGGATGTCGTTCTCTTGCAAAAGATAACATGCTATCACTTGTGCTTCTAAATCATTAAAAGCCGATTGAGACTAGGTATGCCACTCATGATCTAGTGCTCGCGGCTATTGTTTTCGCTTTTAGATTTTGGCATCATCATTTTTGGGGGAGAAATTTGTTCTCCACCTCGATCATAAATCTTTGGAATATTTATTTTCTCATAAGGAACTTCAGGTCGACTCGAGTTCCTGGCATCTTATGATCTTGATATTCTGGAAATCGTGTCGCCAATGCGCTTTGTCGCAGGCAACAAGTTGTTGATTCTTTGATGTTGTCTGAATGGAATTATCTTTTTATCAAGTTCATCGGACGTTTTGATATACTTCATTTTATTGAGCTTTATCTCATTTCATTTATGGACTAGCATCCGATGTTCTTTTATGGTGTTCGGTTCATCGGATGTACTATTATTATACAACATCGATGTTCCGTCTTATCTGGATCAATGGATGTACCATTATTATACTGCATCGTTGTTCCGGTTTATCGGTTCATTGGACGTACTGTTTTTGTACTACGTCGGTGTTCCAAATTATTCGAGTTTCTAGTTTCTCAGGCGTACCGTTTTTGTACTACGTCGTTGCACCGGCTCAATTTTCTGTTATTCGTGACGTTTTCTCACATCTTTCTACTATGGAAATACCTTGGGATTCCGGATTTTATTCTTGAGGCCGGTATTATTAAAGGAAGTGAAGTTTTACCAGATTTGACTTAGGAGTTATATTCTATTCGCATCATTTCTTTGGAGGTTGAGTGCCTTCGAAATAGAGATGTTCTTTTTGTGAGAGTTCAATGGTTCTCAAATCCTAAGGATTGCTTTTGGGAATCCAGAGAATTCACCGTGCGGACCTGGTCAGGCTTACTCTTTCATGCTCCTTATGGTGAACTTCCTATTTCAAATTTTCTTTTGTGTTGATATGCTTCTATGGTTGTTACTTCTTATTTTCTTCTTAAGTATTGCGAGGACGCAAATTCTTTATGGAGGGGAGTCTGTAACAACCCGCATATTTATCAATTGTATATTTAAATATTTTATCGTTCGTCGGATTTTGGTCCGAAAAGCTACTTTTTGCAAACAGTCGAATTAGGACTCGAGACCCCTCCCATTGAGTTCAAAATGCCGTTTGCAACCTTTTTTAGCATAAACTTCGATATGTTTGTAGCTAGCCAAAAATTTGACCTTTATCACTTAGGGTTTGGGTTTGGGTTTGGGTTCAGCCCACTAGCCATAATAATACCCCAAACTGAATCATCCCTCCCCATTCACTCTCACTTCCTCCTCTTTTTAGTTCTAAAGTAAAAATGGTGGAAGAGATTGGAAATGGAAATTCCTAAGCCCTAGTTTTCTTTGCAAATCCAACTTCTAGTTCCAAATTCAAGAGAACCCATTGGTAAGCCTTTTCTTCATCTTCCCTAACTCATTCTCTCTTTGATTTCAGAAAATTCCTAAACCTAATTTGGAAAATATTTCTCTTTTAAGCTTAGAATCAAGCTTCTTGAGTTGGGATTGAAGGTGGTTGATCTTCCATTGCTTTAGAGCTTCTTCTTCAATTATTTGGGTTCAAAGGTGAAATTTTTATCTCACATCTAAGCCTATATTTATCTTCGATTGTTAGATATGAATTCCTAACACTTATTCGTGTGCAATTGCTTTTGGTTTGGATTGATTTGGTGAATATTCCAATTTTTGGTGTTTTGGGTTCAACAATTTAAAAATCATAGCTTTGATGTTTTGACAATGTTTTGGTGATGAACCGAAGAGCTTCCATGGCCGGGTAGTCGATTGGCGTAAACCCTTAGTGTCGTTGCTCGACCGTTTGCAAATTGAGGGAGTTTGCACCTCTTTTGACATAGGGTAGGAAGTGCAAGACTACAGGTTCAGCCAACCGAACCACTGGGCCGGTCGACCGACCTCCTACTAAAAGTGCATAGCACTTCTCTGTCTCAGGTCCGGTCGACCAACTACAGAGCTCAGTCGACCGACCTGCTTCTCGAGGATTTTTCTAGAACAGGGTCCGGTCGACCGAACTCTGTAGAAGGCCGATCGACCTGTTGCTGTTTTGCCTATTTCGCCTATTTTGCGTGGTTTCCAAATTTAAATCGATTCGTGATAATCCTATTTGTTGTTATCATTTATTATCGAGGTTGCTCGATCCAATCCTCCCTTAGGTCTTCACTAGGTCGTACCGTTTTGGACGGGGCGCTGCCTCGCACCCCACCCTTGGGGGGTTGCCACCCCCCCTGGACCCCCCTCCGTAGGGGATCTTATCTGAAAAACATTCAACAGAACTTGCTTTGTTGAGATGCTGAGTTGACCATTCGTCGAGACAAACTATCTTGGGCTTCTCGGTCGATTTTATGGATTTTTGAATATCTATTTCGATGGATTCTTTATCGGTTTCTTTGGATTTTATTCACGTCTTCGAATGTGAATTTTTATGATTGATTGTTTCTACAATCACTTCTATGATTTGTCACTTTAAAATATAAAGGTTTTCTATACTAGTAGTAAATATCAAAACTCTTTCTTTAAATGATTTCAACGCTATTTTATAACAAAGCTCGTTTTCTCAAACCGATTTCCAATCTATTAGTATATACAAACCTTTACCTCACTTGTATGAGAAATCTAATAAAGGACTTAGTAAAATAAGTGGTATAAAACGCTTGCGTTTACTTCGTCGGTTAATTCTTGGACTTGTTCGATTGAATCTCTTGTGACAATTTTCTAGTGGAGATCTACAGTTTGTTCGTAAATATTTAAGTTAAGCAAGTGGTTATGGGACATGAAGCTAAACTCATATATTTACTAACTTAGTGTGATTGACACTTCTTGATGATCGATGATGATCATTTTATGGTTTAGACTAGCAATGTGCGATGTCTCTTTGTCCATGTGGAGGTCCGTACCTCAATTCATTGAACTTCGTCTCATTTCTTTGTGGGCTGGCATCCCATGTACTTTTAATGTGTTTTGATTCATTGGATGTACCATTTGCACTACATCAATGTCTTTGCTTTTGATTCATTGGATGTACCGTTTGCACTACATCAATGTCTTTGCTTTTGATTCATTGGATGTACCGTTTGCACTACTTCAATGTCTTTGCTTTCGATTCATTAGATGTACCGTTTGCACTACATCAATGTCTTTGCTTTCGATTCATTGGATGTACCTTTTGCACTACATCAATGTCTTTGCTTTTGATTCATTGGATGTACTGTTTGCACTACATCAATGTCTTTGCTTTTGGGATTCATTGGATGTACCGTTTGCACTACATCAATGTTTTAGCCAACCTTTTCTTGTGATTTCTGGATTTCTATATGATGAGTTCTGGAATTTATGTTTCACCAACTTTTACAATTGGCATTGTTATGTATGTCATTTATTGTGGCTTGGTGAATTAAAGAATATGACATTCTTTTTGTGCTATGAGATTCGGGAGATAATTGTGTGATTTTCCTTTGTTGATTTCCTAATGTATACTTGTCGTGGTATGGCTTTTTGGTTATCATACATTTTTATTACGTCTCTTCTTATATCTCATTTTATCTAATAATTATAGCTAGACTGATCCGTTTATTATTTTCTTCTTAAATAATACTCGGGTCAGACTGAGATATTACAGGTGCTTCCTCATGGCTTCCTATCTGGAACCATCTTCTGACTTTTGGCTAACTACTCTAGTTTATTAGTTTTTGGTTGTATACATTTGAGATTTAGACTCCTTGATGTATACGTAATCTTTTGCCTAGCACTTGTATCTATTCTTTTGATATGGTGGATCTTGTTTGACCACTACTCTGATGTACACTTTCATGTGTTAGTTATATATTCATATATATTTCCGCCTTTGTGATATGAATTATCTGTGACTGATTTGTGTTATGTTTATTTCTATAATTTTTTCCGAAGATTACATATAGCCACTGTGTAGTAGCTTTGAGTTTGTGTCGGTATGTCGGATTTCCTCTTGAGATGAAATGCATGTTATATTTTTATCTGGCATGTCGGTACTTGCACAAAGCAATTATACAGATGGTCGCTCCTCAACAGCCTTATTCTCCATGCTAGTTGACGGCATTACCCCGTAGTGTCCTTGGCTAGCGTGGGTATAGAGGTGGGGCGTCACATCGCCTTTGCCTGAGTCTCGAAATTGAGCTCGAACGAGAAATCATCCTCAATTCGATTCACGAGAACTCGAAAGATACAAGTTTGAATAAAGAAGAGGAACGAAATTCGACATCTGGTTCTGAATTGATTTTCGAAGCACGGGACTTGAATAAGCACGATTCTTTTGACAGAGGCCATTAATTTACTATCTAACATCAATTTCGAAATCTGCTTTCAAAGGATAAGCAAGGCTCGGTCCTATTTTTTTCTGAAGATTTTTATTTGGATTTTTAAAATACTTGGCTGTTTATAAAAAGAAGGAGAGAAACAAAGTTGAAGGGGAAGCGTGCTTGAGAAGGAAAAGAACAGTGATTTGAAAAAGGACAGAATAATAGCCGATGGGAGGTATATTGACCAGTCAACAAAGTATATTTTATATTTAAATTTAAATCGTCTTGTATTCATAGGTTAAAATATCGATATCCTATCAAAGTGTGCCCCTAGGCGTTCACAATGTTATACCCCTATTCTGAACGCAATGGAAAAGGTTTCGAGTCCTAATTCGAACGCATAGAGAAGATAGCTTTTTGAACCAATTATTTTATTAAGTTCTCGATATAAATTTCAGTGCGTTTATATATCGTACGCTCACACAACAACTCTGATCACTATGAAATTTGAAAACCGATAATAATACAATATTATGGATCCAATGGAACTAGTTTCGTTGAATTCCGAGACTGTGGCTCGGAAGGCTATTTTTAAATTCAATTTAAACGATATAATTTCAAAACTGAAAAAATCACTATTACATTCAATTTTAAAAGTTCTATTATTCTCAGCACTATCATTATAAATTTTACAAGCCTTCTAGTTATTTTAACAAGCTTAAAACTGAAGATTCAATATTTCACCCAACTTTCAATTATTAAATTCAATAAATAAATAAATAGTGATTTTAGGAATTCAAGTTAAATTAACCTTTCAAATATTTAAAATAAATTAAATATTCCCATTTCAAATGCTCAATTTTCTAGGTCGTCACATTCCTCCCCCTTAAAAGAATTTCGTCCCCGAAATTGCTAGTTAAGAAGAATGGTCCAATACCCGTTTACTTTTTTCCAAAATCAAACAATTCAACATCCTACCAACTATCTTTTTATAGAAGACCCATTATCATTCTTACTAACTTCCCAAATTCTCCCATAGTTTCAAACAATACTTTTTGCTCAATCGTTCAAATTTCAATTTAAAACCAAATTTTGAATTATCAAAATTTTCTAAAAAAAATTCTAACTCCTTAAATTTCTGAAAAATTTCACCAGCGCCACCTTTGCACGGCTAGCTCGGTACAACTACAAAATGCCTCTACGGGCTTCCAAATTCCAAAAGAAAACAAAATCCGAGTGGCTATATCAAAAACCCAATCAAATTTCATACAGAAATTTAATCACATACCTTTGCTGAGCAAATTTCAATTTATCTTCTGAAATCAAAAATTCCAATTTTCCCCACTTGCTTTTTAATACCTGTATATCCAATTTAACCATATCCAACTACGGATTCCAAAATCATTTTATACACTTCCTTACAAAATTTTCAGTATTCATTCCATTTAAGCCCGTACTATGTACCTATATCATTTGTATGCAATACCGAATCCGATCACTTACTCGATCACACAATTTCATTTCCGAACTAGTATCGTCCACCCGACTTCCTAGTGCGGACTCAGATCTGGTTTCTTGATCAGAAACCGTCATTCTCCTTGCATCGTGATAACTATGATAAAGAATTTTCCGAATCAATCAAAATCCATATTCAGGGTTCGCCGTCGAAAATCTAGTGAAAAATCCTAACTCGGATCGATATAACTATCTCGAAATTCTGTGCTCGAATCTGTGTCAAATTGCTATGCGAATAAAATAATATGCGTACTCCTACGTATTTATATCCATTCTCTTTTATTCACATTCATTTTGATTTCTATTCACTTATCAACGCTTATCATTTTTATTAAATCTTCACTCAAATGCTTATTCAATATATTTTCCCGACACCCATATTACCTAAGAATTCTACCATTTCTTCTTAAGTTCAATATAAGTTTTTTTTTTTTAGCAAAAGCTAGCGGGGTTAACAGGGCCCCTACCTGATTTTATTGCCAAAAAAACAATAAAATACAATACTTGCCCAAAAGAAAACAGCAAGCATGAGAAAAAAGGAAGAAAAAAAACAAACAAACACACCGAGATAAAACAGCGAGAAAAAACAACAACACACAATGCAAAAAAACAAAACAAGATACACCCAAAAATCACCAACTATCTCCAAGCATCCTTGTATATGGCTGGAAAAATTGCTTGCATCATCATAGTTTTGTAAATTTCATTCTTCAAAACCTTCCATTCACCACTTTAGTTTATATCTACTTCTATTCAAATAGGTCTCCGATTTCCATATGAATTCAATTCATCTTCAACTCTAAATATTGAATTTTATTTTCCATTTAACGGATTTATACCATTATTTTAAATTAGTTTCATCCACTAATTTATTTCAATTTCCAATTTGAAATCGTTTGTCGCTAACAAAAATTTTCTCAAAAATTTTTCTAACTCCCATAATTTTCGAAAATTTTTGGCAGAGTCTCCTTTGTACGGAGAAGCTTTTGCAATTTGACTAGAGATATAAATATATATACATCCACCCACACGGTCGAAAAAATAAAAACCATTCATATTTCCTATATTTATTACGTAGGCGTACCTTTATTTAGCATTTTTAAGCAAACGGCTTATTATTTAACAATTTGCGCACCCAAAATCCAACCAAATGGCTTCCCGGTACCTGTACTTACTTCATTTAAACATGTAAGTGCCAAAATCATGTAATTTAACAACATTTAACATATTTAACTTGCAAACATACAAGTTTCTTTAAGCAATGCAGGTTAAACAATATTTATAAGCAATTTATAGGGTTTCGACATTAATTTTAATTGTTTACAACCAATTCGTATACAATTTCATTCAATTTAAATGTTTGCAACTCAATTGCTTACATTCAATTCATTTTTAACCCAAACAGCTCACATTTATTTCAACTGATTCCAAAAATCAATTTTATTTACCTTTACCAATTTATAAAAAAAAAATACTGTCGTATAAGTCGAGCAAATAATTTATTCTATGCAATTTGACGATATTCACCTAATAGAATATCCATTTTAGTCTTTATCCATATCCAATTGATTCCAACTCATTTCTAGTTTATTCGCCAACTATACATCTTAAAATCATTTCATTGAGCTTGACAACATTCGATTCTTATATTAATTACCACTTTCCAAATTAATTTAACCCAAACTTTTATTTAATGACCTTCCATTCTTACTTATTTTCAAAGCATTCGCTCGCATTTCATTCATTCCCGCGTTGGTTTCTTTTAAACCCATTCCATTAAGCTTGACAACATTCCATGCAAATATTAATAACCATTTCCTAAATTCAATTTCATTCACGACTCATTTAATTCAATTAGCCATTCTCATAATCCATTTAAATTTTTAATTCCATTCACAGTTTGTTAAAATAATATCCAATGCCATATTTAATTCATCCATACTCGAATTGGACTTATTGCAGCTCAAATCATTCTTATTTTAATCCAATTCCATAACAATTTTAATTCATGTTTAAGTCACTTACAATTCCAAGTTGAATTTCTATTTATAACTCGGGTTTTATTTACAAATCCATTAGTAACTCAAATTTCAACTTTTATTTATCCAACTAGTGTTCCATTTCCATATTAAATAATTAATTATTTAGTTGGCTCACTTCCAATTTACAATTCAATCTTTGATTTTATCTTCAAAAATCACTTTATTACTTTACTTGAGTTCAATCTAATTTATAATTCGAGTTTAGATTTCTATTTCCCTTTTCAAAATACCAAAACATTTCAAACCAACTCCAGAGTTTAAACCATTACTAAAATGTTCCAAATTCAATTTTGACAACATATATATGTATATAAAATCAGACTATTCCTTTGCATTTTCAATATCAAACCAAATTTCGCAAACAACATTAATTCAAAACATCCAGGTAGCAAATCCCCTCTTGGAAACTCGAAAATGAACACCGATGATGTCGCGATCATCATCGGAATTATTTTCCAGCGACCTAAAGGAGTTCAATGCTTTTATTTCTTTAAAATCCCTTCAAATATTTTTAAATCCAAATCTCACCAGATTTCAAATCCAATTCAAAAATATCTCTGAAATACTACCACAATTACTTCTCCAAAACTTTTGGAAACCATTTCAAATCCAAAGGAATTTCAAACCCTTTCCTGAAAATTCCAAATATCAAATTCTTTCAGAAACATTTTCAATATTTCTCTGGAATTCTATTTCAAAATTATAAATCACATTTATAATTCACATTTACAAATCCCATTTATTTTATTAATTTATTCCTTAATCTTTTGATATTATTTCAATTTCTTATTCAATTTTACACAACAATGATAACAACGTAATATTATCATTCCTAAAAACCAAGCATCCATAAATAACTTTAATAATTTACGAAAAATTATTTCCTTTATATACAAAAATAATTTGGGTAAAACTATTTCATTTACCCTATTTTAAAACAATACTGTGTCGGTTTAACTTGTTCAAGAATTTAGAAATCCCTATCGATGACATGGAGCCCACATATCGACCAGAATCCATAAACACTCAATTGATAAGTCAACATAATATAAATTAATTTTATATTCACTACCAAATACGCGCTCATGTCTATTAATACATTCATACTCATTCTAAAGTTCTACGGACTCTATTTAATGAGTAATCCCCACCAGAGCCAAGGTTCTTGCTTTACCTTCAGCTCTGATACCAAGTGTAACAGCTCGCAAATCCATACCCCTTGAGTCAACGCTATTTTCCAACATATCAACTCAAGGTGAACGGAAATACGAACCGTTAGGATTAATGAAGAAGAGGTAGAAGAAGAAAATAGAAAACAACATTAGAATCTAACTATCGCAGCGGAATAAAATATAATAGATAATAAATGACCTTTACATAAAAGAAAACTATATCACTTTTATACATACATTACTAGAATACATCATCAGAGTTCAACAACATCGATATCATACAACTGGACAGTCATTTAAAATTGTCCTCAAAACTGAATACATGGCGGAATAATAATCAAGTACGGAAGTATGTATCGCCATCGTGCTCGTCTCCTGAGCTCCACGGCATCCTTTCCTGTATCCTATAATACTCGGTCTGACCCGAGCATTATAGTTAAATAACACCAGAGTCAATCTGGAAAACCAGCGTGAGAAATCACACTCAAATTGATTATTAAAGTTTCAAAAATCCTTTGAAAATCAAAAGCATCTCGTAAGACCATGCCACAAATAAACATGTCGGGTTTTTACCTTAAGATAGCTAAAACATTTTTTATAAAATCCTCTGATATTATAATAGGGTCTATATAAAAATACTTATTCAAATAGCCGAAATTGTTACATTTATTAAATTCCATCTACTAGCCACAATTGGGTAATACAAACAAAAACCGTAAAAGGCGCGTAGGAAGAATGGATTTCCAACTAATGACTAGGCACTAGGGTACCACCTGTCACAGTATGTGGCCTAGATCACCGTATCGAGGATTACTCCCAATCCCCTGCAACACAAAACCAGGACTACCCCTTACTGGATAATCCCGAGTAAGATCACCCCACGGTTGGGATCAACAACCGCATCACTAAGCCCAAAAAAAGGGACATATAGACAGGGATGACCTCACCCTAATGGAGCTACCCACCTAGCCTTGCTGCATAACCCCTGATTTTCAATCATTCCTGGTTGATGAGGCTTGAGGCTAAGCGTTACCTTTTTAGATCGTTTCACTTAGAATGCCCATCGTCAACCTGACGACGTTCCGAAAGCATTCATTCATACAAGTCCGTCCCGGGTACGAACGTAACCGAAGGTACTACTCCTACTACATCCATTTTGGAATTACCCCAGGATTAGTAGCGACTAGCCCTCGCACTTCACTGCTCCATCTTTGAATCCAAACTCGTCTTCCTCTCGAAAACATTCAAACCGGATCGAAGTGGTTTTCGAGAAAATAATCCTGATCCCGGTCTCTTCGAAACGATCAGCGCATTGTCCAATATTGATAATCGGTTATTTAACTATCAATTAACATTCACAACACCCATCCAACATAAATAATTTCACCAAATTATTTATTAACCCTCAAAATATCTTCACAAGGTATATTTTTATACTCAAACCTTTTTTAGGACTGTTTTCCCACCCTACTCTTCTATGGAAGGAATTCCCAATATTTATTTCCACTGAAACACCAAGCACAAAAACTTTAGATTTTGAAAATAAATTTAAAAACACTTTATTACAAAATATACTTTAACATTTAAATTGAAAACTACTTCAATACTTTATTAAAATATATACTATAGGCATATTTGAAAATGAGGTTACTTTATAAAATATTAAACTAGATTTTCTCTTTTTAAAACAAAATATCAAGTCACCTTTAATTAATTACTATGATAATAGATTTGAAAAATATTTACTTTAGAATTTAAACATTTAGAAATAATAAATTTTCTAAAACTTGCTTTTTAAAACAACATTAAAGCCTTTAACTTATATTTAAAAATTTACTTTGAAAACGTACTTGGCTATCCAGGGAAATATACTTCTCTTCACATCCTTTAAAAATAAAGCGCTATTTATTTTTAAATAAATTTTCCCATTTCTTTAATAAATTCCCATCGTGAATTTATTCTTCAAATATCCACTGATATATTGCTTCACTTTATAAACCCAGTTTATAAATTTCATAGCCATATTCTTCATTAAATTTCCAATTTCAAACACTTAAATCAATTTCCAAATTGATTCCCAATTTACTCCATTTGAAATAAATTTCTTTACTTACTCAATTTATTTCAAAACCTATTGACTTCAGATTTATTTCTTCATTATGATTTAAAATCTTTTTAACTGAAAAGTACCAATTTCAGATTTCCCCAAATTCCTTCTTTATCCTTTCCAATAATTTAAATCTTAAATTTAAAATAAATGCTTTATTCTTTTAAATAATAACACTTATGTTTAAAATTCATTATATTCCTGTTTATTCAAAATCCTCTTTTCCGTACTCTGAATTTTATTTATTAGAATTTTAAAACCCCTATTATTCTTATCCAGTTCATTCTTAAATTTATTTAAATTCCCTATAATTATTTCACTTACAAATTCTCTTCTTTTATTTTCTTTTCAAAAATCTAATTCTATACATTTGGATAACTCAGTGTACCAAAATATATTTAGGTAAACCATAGCATTCAATATTCCAATTATCAATAATATTCATCACAGAATATCGAATATTCATAACACAAAATATAAAACAACCTAAATAATTTTGAGGAATCCAGTCGGATTCCTCTAACCTGTTTCCCTGCATCCACAGATGTTATCACAATAAAACCAATTCCCCTTCGAGGTGGGATATCGTGGTATATGGGTTTAAAATATAATATCATCCGCTATTATGCGGCGCATAGGGTCTCATCCACTATATAATGCTGGAAATCAATCACTCCGATATATACTATATATATACTACTATATATAATATAGCATATCAAATCAATTCAATCATTCAACCAATTATTTAAATTTAACCATTTAAATTTAAATAACCCAGATGAGTGAGATTAACTCACCTTTGATTTTGCATGCAATCCAATCCAAACCAGCTTGTTCTTCATTATTTTTGACCTTGTATAAACATTATACAATTTATTAATATTTGAATTAATTCTAACAATTTATTTCCCATTTTGAAATTTAATTAACAAATAATTTTAGTTATAAACTAATTTTCCTTTAACAATTTCTAAAATAATTAAATAAGTTAGTTAAACAAATTAACCAATCATTATTTTAAAATTTGAACTAGTGGATTTAAAAATGTGTATATGTTTTTTTATTTTTCTTTATGTTCAACATTCTAAAATATCGATTTTTCCCAAAATCTTATATAAATTCTCTGTTCATTTCTGCATAAAGATATACATTAAAACAAAAATTCTTCTGTGACATAACTTTTTTTTCAATTTGAATTAAATTAAAAAGAAAAGCCATACCCAAACGAATATAGCCCTATGCCTTCACCTCGACGCCTTGCCAAACTACACCCTACTGTCCCCCGTGTAGTTCAACAAACCAACCACTCTCCTCCTATAATTCCTCATTGAAGCATACTCAATCGACCAAGCATCAAACCTCCAGACCATCATTTTCAAATCGAGACCACCCTCACTCTATCATGAATAAGGACATCGCCGTCAAATATCCACTGCACGGAGAAAATTCACCCACATCATCTCCTCAGACCATCAAACACACACCTCTGATAATCATCGAACTCGTACTCGAACTCGACTTCACCACCTAAAAGCCTGCACCTGCTTCATCGAACGACTTATCACTGCCATCCTAGCTTAACCCTACCACGCGCGCCTTTGCCTGAGTCTCGAAATTGAGCTCGAACGAAAAATCATCCTCAATTCGATTCGCGAGAACTCGAAAGATACAGGTTTGAACAAAGAAGAGGAACGAAACTCAAAATCTGGTTTCGAATTGATTTTTGAAGCACGCGACTTGAATAAGAATGATTCTTTTGATAGAGGCCATGAATTTACTATCGAACATCAATTTTGAAATCTGCTTTAAGAGGATAAGCAAGGCTCGGTCCTATTTTTTTATGAAGATTTTTGTTTGGGTTTTTAAAAAACTCGGTTGTTTATAAAAAGGAAGGAGAGAAACGAAGTTGAAGGGGAAGCGTGCTTGAGAAGGAAAAGCATAGTGATTTGAAATAGGACAGAATAATAGCTGATGGGAGGTATATTGACTAGTCAATAAAGTATATTTTATATTTAAATTTAAATCGTCTTGTATTCATAGGTTAATATCTCGATATCCTATCGAAGTGTGCCGCTAGGTGTTCATAATGTTATACCCCTATTCTGAACGCAATGGAAATGGTTTCGAGTCCTAATTCGAACCCATGAAGAAGATAGCTTTTTGAACCAGTTATTTTATTAAGTTTTCGATATAAATTTCAGCGCGTTTATATATCGTACGCTCACACAACAACTTCGATGTCTATGAAATTTGAAATTCGATAATAATACAATATTACGAATCCAATGGAACTAGTTTCGTCGAATTCTGAGACTGTGCCTCAAAAGGCTATTTTTAAATTCAATTTAAACGGTACAATTTCAAAACTGAACAAATCACCGTTACATTCAATTTTAAAACTTCTATTATTCTCAGCACTATCAATATAAATTTTACAAGCCTTCTAATTATTTTAACAAGCTTAAAACTGAAGATTCAATATTTCACCCAACTTCCGATTATTAAATTCAATAAATAAATAGTGATATTTGGAATTCAAGTTAAAATTAACCTTTCAAATATTTAAAATAAATTAAATATTCCCATTTCAAATGCTCAAAAATTCTGGATCATCACATATAACTCCCAATTTTTCATCAGGATCGTGCCCTATTGCCTCTAGGCCGAGCCCTTAAGCACCTCCAAGGCCCACTAAGTTAATTCATTTGCATAATAGTGCATTGTTCTAGTCGCATTCGTGAAGTTAGCGTAAGTTTGGTTAAGTTAGTAAGCAATTTGGTAAGTAAAGATTCAATCTTTAAACCAAAAGTTTTGAACTATATTTATGTTCATAATTATGACATATGAATGCTTGTTGTATATGTGTAGTGATGGTTTGTTAGTTGGTTTGGTTCATGTTGCAAAAAGTTGTCGCATTTGAAAGTTAGTTTGCATGTAGTAAGCAATATGAAAAATTAGTGGCTAAAATTAATTACAGTAAATGTTCTCTACATGTAATATCATGGCTTGTTACTATTTATATATGCTCATACCATTGCTATGTGATGTTTAGTTGTAATGATAATGCCATAAATTTGTTTGCCAAATTACCCGTATAGCGATAGGCTATATCGACACTTTCGGAAAATCACTTCTTATCGAAATCATTTGGTTTCATTATCGTGCTTGGATTAGTTTTACAAGTTAAATTTTTTTTAAATAATAATGATTTCAAATTTAATTAATTATTTTCAATAATGATTATTTAACTAATTATTTAATCAACTATTTAATTAATAAGGATTAAGATTAACTAATTAACTTATTAATGATGTTTTTAAACTAATTAATCTTTTTAATTGATGAATTTTGAAAGGAAATCAACTTATTTTAACTTCGATTAATCTTTCCTTAATGATGGTTTAAATTGATTAGTCACTTTAAATAATGATAATTAATTAATTTAATCAATTATATTTAAATATTATTAATTAATGGAATTAATGATGTTTAAAAGGTGATTTACCCTTTTTAATTAAAGGTTATTGAAGTTAATTAATATACGTAGTTAAAAAGGTTTTAAAGTTGATTAATCAATGTAATATGGATATTTTAAGTTCTTAAATACTTTTTATAATGGTGATTCAAAGTTAGTATGCCCTTTAATAAAGTGTATTAAAATTAATACATATAATATGAATCCTAAGCATGAATTTGGTATTTAAAATAAAAAGTTTGATTCGCTTTTGGAAATGAATTAATTTTCCGTAAAGACATGTTACTTATAAGGAAACGATTTATTTATAAGCTTAATGCTAAACGTCGAAGAAGTAGATTTTTCGCTATTTTGAAAGTTAAGAATAATCGTGAGACATGACTTTGAGGTAACACTATCTTGACTTGTTCGGTATTATTATTAACCAAAAAATAGTACGAGTTTGTGACGCAGATCGGAAGCGATTGACGCAGCTTAGACTTAGGCTCGAACAGTTAGATGTCAAACTATCGCAACCTATCCAGGATCTTCTTCACGAAATAATGATTTCGTGTCAATAAACTGATAGAACGATAAATGCTCAATTCCATTGATCATGACGATACCGGAATCTAGCTATCTCCAACCCGTTGATCTCGTAAGATACCGTGTTGAAAGATCTCCAATTCGATCGTTGATCACTCGAAAGTGATACTGAGAATTGGCTTCAACTTCGTTGATTCGCGCACGAATAACCTGAAGATGGAAAGAAGAAGGAGATCACACTCAACTTCAACAATGATGGCAAAGCTTACACACAAATTTTATTCAAAAATCAACCCCCTTTACAAATGACAACACACCCCTATTTATAGGAAATTACAACACATACCAGCGACTCAACATACAACACATATATGCGACTTAACAACACCACAAATGACCTAACGACATACGACTTATCAATACACACAAGCGACTCAACAATATACAACATACACGCGACTTAACAATACAACACATATGCGACTTAAGCGACTTGAGCGACATAAGCTTCAGGAACGACCTACGCGACATAATCTTCATGCAGCATAAGGAACCAGCGACATAAGAAGAAAGCACGGCTTCAAGAACGGCTTAAGAAGATACACAGCTTCATGCGACATAAGAAACCATGCGACCTAGTGACATAGCGACATAAGAGAAAGCATGGCTTCAGGAAGGCTCAAGCGACTTAAGGTCAGCGACTTGAGGAAGTAGCATAGGAGGTGAGCGACTTATAGAAAGCGGCATAGGTAAGCGACTTAAGAAAGCGGCATAGGTGAGCGACTTAAGAGAAACGACTTAGGCGAGTGACTTAAGAGAAACGACTTACGACATAAGGCATAACTCGCTAAGTCGTTCAAGGCAGGCATTCAAGGCAGGCGACTTAAGGCATTTGGCCTAACTCGCTCATAACTAGCAGACGACTTAAGCTCGAGCGACTTAACATAGTGCGCTGATGGTTGGGACGGCTTAAGGTCGTTGAGCGACATATCATGATGCGTTGCATCATCCTCCCCTGGTTGAAAAGAATTCGACCCTGAATTTACACTTTCCTCTTCTTCGACATACTTATTCTCATGATATGGAATCAAGTGTTTGATGTTGAAAACGTCAGCAGTATGGATATGATCCGGCAATTTTAACTAATAAGCATTCTCATTAATCTTTTTCACGATTTTCAAAGGACCAATCTTTCTAGTAGCTAGTTTATTGTAAGTACCAATAGAAAAGCGATCCTTCGTCAATACTGCATATACAAAATATCCTTCTTTGAATTCAACATTTCTTCGTTTAATATCTGCGGATTGCTTATATTTCTCATTCGCCTTAAGCAATCGTTCCTGCACAACCTTGTGGCACTTTTGTAATTCATTCACAAAATCACTAGCTCGTTTGATCACTCCATTCTGTTGTGGTACTAAAGATAAATCCAATGGTCCCTTAGGAATTGTTGAGTAAACGACCTGGAATGGACTGAACCCAGTGCTACGATTAACTGCATGGTTGTGTGCAAATTCAGCTTGACACAGCTTGGAATCCCAACTCTTGAAATTGTCATTCACAAGGCATCTCAATAGATTGCCTAGGGATCTATTTACAACTTATGCCTGTCCATCCGTCTGTGGATGATAAGCACTACTAAATTTCATCTTTGTCCCGACCATTCTCCATAGACCCATCCCAAAATGACTCAGAAAACGAGTGTCTCTATCTGATACAATAGATTCAGGCAACCCATGAAGTCGATAGATCTGTCTGAAGTATAACTGCGTGACATTAACTGCATCTGCCATCTTCTTGCACGCGATAAAATGTACCATTTTTGAAAACCGGTCAACCACTACATAGATAGAATTATTGCCACGTTGCGTCCTCGGCAAACCAAATACAAAATCCATACTAACATCCACCCATGGTTTAGTAGGTATAGGCAACGACATATATAAACCTGCATTCGTTGTGGTTCCCTTTGAAACTTGACAAATATGACACCTCTGAACAAATCTTTCAATCTCCTTCCTCATTGACGGCCAAAAATAAGACTTTGAGATCAAGTGCATAGTACGATCGCGGCCCACGTGTCCTTCTTCATGTAATTCTTTGATAATTTTCATTCGTAGACTGCAATCTGGAATACACAACTGATTTCCTTTGAATATAAAACCTTCAACCAGCATATATCCATCCATACTTCCCTGCTTGACTTTGTCTAGAATTTCGGAAAAATATGAATCTGAAGTCAATAGATCTGGAAGTAAGTCAAAACCCATCACCTCTACTCGCATGGTTATTAGTAAATTCTCCCTCCGGCTCAATGCATCGGCAACGCGATTAGTTACTCCAGACTTGTGCTTTATTACGAATGTAAATTGTTGCAAATAAGTTATCCACAATGCATGCCTAGCTGCAATTTTATTCTGCCCTTGCAAATGTTTCAATGCTTCATGGTTCGTATACAAAACAAATTCTTTGTGGAACAAGTAATGTCTCCAATGCTTCACAGCCTGCACAATAGCATAAAACTCCACATCATACGTACTGTATCTCATCTTTGCTTTAGAAAGTTTTTCACTGAAATAGGCGATTGGACGACCCTTCTGGCTCAACACTCCTCCAATTCCAACTTTGGTTGCATTTGTATGTAACTCAAATAATAACTGAAAATCTGGCAACACAAGAATCGATGTTGAGGTTAAAAGTTCCTTGATTTGCTCAAAAGCATATCCTGCCTCTTTCGTCCATGAAAACTGCTTTCCTTTCATACAATCAGTAATAGGAGCCATTACACTACTAAAGTGCGGTATAAATCTTCGATAAAATGAAGCTAACCCATGGAAACTTCTGACTTCTGTTATAGTCTTGGGCTGGGGCCAATTTTTGATTGCGGCTACTTTACTCTGGTCCACTTGTATCCCTTCCTTAGACACGACATATCCCAGAAATAAAACACTTGGCGTCATGAACATGCATTTCTTCGTCGCTGCATAGAACTGTTCTTGACGAAGAATAGTTAACACCTTTCGCAAGTGTTGAATGTGTTCCTCTGTGCTACCACTATATATCAAGATATCATCAAAGTAGACTACAACAAGCTTCCCGATGTAAGGTCTAAAAATTTGTTTCATCACCCTCATAAATGTACGTGGTGCATTGGATAGACCAAATGGCATGACCAGCCATTCATATAATCCTCCCCCAGTCTTGAATGTTGTCTTTCATTCATCACCTGGTCTTATGCGAATCTGATGATAACCACTCTTAAGATCGATCTTAGAAAAGATTACAGACCCACTAAGTTGATCCAATAAATCATCAAGTCTTGGCATAGGAAATCTGTATCTGACAGTTATTTTGTTGAGTGCCCTACTGTCTGCACACATTTTCCATGATCCATCTTTCTTCGGTACCAACAGAGCTAGTATAGCAAAAGGACGACTGAGACTCTCCTGAACACGCTCTTGCTCAAGAAACTCTTCCACCTGTCTCCTCAACTCTTCATGCTCTTTTGGACCCATACGATAATGAGGCCTATGTGGTAAAACAGCACCTGGCACTAGATCAATTTAATGTTGTATATCCCTCAGTGGCGGTAATTCCTTGGGTAATTCTGCAGGAGAGACATCTTCAAATTTAGTTAACACCGGTCTAACCTCCGCAGGAACTTCACGGTCTCCAGTTGTTTCATACCCAATCAATAAAAAAACTTCAGCATTATCTTTCACTTCTTCAACAAATTCTCTCGTAGATAATAGACTAGTTGATTCCACTTTCTTCTCTGACTTGCTTTCACTTTGTTCACGCTTCTTAGGAACTAAGGTAATTTGAGTACCTTCGAACATGAAACTGTAGCTGTTGGTGCGACCATTATGTTGTGCAGCTCTATCATATTGCCATGGTCTTCCCAATAGTAAGTGGCACACATCCATATCGACAACATCACACCATATATCATCTTTGTACTTCCTCCCAATTGAAAATGTAACAAATGCTCATCTTCCCACTGTCACTTCTCCACCTTTCTTCAGCCATGCCAGTTTATAAGGTCTAGGGTGTTTTTCAGTCTTCAACCCTAACTTCGTGACGGCTTCTTCAGAAATAATGTTATCGCAGCTTCCCACATCAATAACAAATCGACAAACCTTTCTCAAGATAGTACATGTAGACTGAAAGATATTGCTTCTCAGCCAACTAGAATCATTATCATGCTTTGGCACTAAACAAGACCTCCTTATCATCAAGTTACACCCTTCGTCTCCTGACACAACTTCTTCATCTTCATCAAACTTCGATGGTTGAGAATAATCAACTTCAGCTTCTATATCCTCATACTCACATTCCTCTACAACTAATGCTCTCTTCTTTTGCTTTGTACATTCATTACTTTTATGGCCAAACTCCTAACAATTATAGCACTTGATACTGTTATTGACCTTTGCTTTAGCGGCTTCATTGACAATTGGTTTATTGACTGCCTCGGAAACATTAGCACTACTACTAGCTCACTTATTCTGGTTGTTAGAACCCGCAAACACACCAATTCCTCGTCTCCCTTGTTTCTCCCAAGCTAGAGCTTTCCGATGTGCTTCAGCAACAGACATTGGATTAAACATATTAACCATGTCTTGAATTTGCGTTCGTAAACCTCCAACATATTTAGCCATTAGCTGTCATCGGTTTCCATAATATCATTCCTTGCAATTAATTGATAGAATTCATCTGCATAATCATTCACTGACTTCGTCCCTTGCCTCAAATGCTGCAGACGTTGATACATAAGAGATTGATAGTTGTAAGGCAAGAAAGTCGCCTTCATCATCTTTCTCATCTTCTCCCAAGTGACAACTTTTGATTTTCCCATTCTCTCCCGAGTTAGTTTAGTTTGTTGCCACCAAGCCATAGCTCTCTCCCTTAGTCTCGCAGCAACTAATTGGACTTTGCGATTCTCAGGCACCTCCTTGAATTTCAAAATTTCTTCAACACTCGACAACCAATCAATAAATTCTTCTGCTTGCATACCACCTTTGAATTCTGGAATTTCCATCCTCATACCCGACTCCCATTTACGATCATTTTCTAAATCCATATATTGATTTCACACTTGGCCTCAATTTCGATAATGAATACTACCTCCATCGCCATCTTCCTTAAAATCAGATGTATTTCGATATCGGTCCTGACCATATACTTCCCTACTACCACGCATGACCCTTTTACCCTGTCTTTCAACATCACGATATGGTTCATTTTCAAACCCACGTTGAGTTCTTCTCTCTTCATTTCGTTACCCATGGTGGTTTCGCATCATTGAAACTGAAGATTCTCTCCTATCTCGATAAGACTGAGGTGACATTCTCCTTTCTCTCGAAACCGATGGTGAAACTCTGTTTCCACTCTGGTTCGAAACTGGTGACGTTCTCCTTTGATTTTGATTCAATTCCTTCATCAACTTCTCCAATTTGTCAATACCCTCATTGAACTTTTCATTGATACGCTGCTCCATCTGCTTAGCTTCTTGTCTTCTATACAAATCTTCAACATTATGATGGCGATTAGCACGTCTCGGAGGCATTATCATCAAACAATCACGTTTCCTTCTCTAATCTAGCTTTGACACCAATTGACGCAGATCGGAAGCGATTGACGCAGCTTAGACTTAGGCTCGAACAGTTAGATGTTAAACTATCGCAACCTATCCAGGATCTTCTTCACGAAATGATGATTTCATGTCAATAAAATGATAGAACGATAAATGCTCAATTCCGTTGATCATGACTATACCGGAATCTAGCTAACTCCAACCCGTTGATCTCGCAAGATACCATGTTGAAAGATCTACAATTCGATCGTTGATCACTCGAAAGTGATACCGAGAATTAGCTTCAACATCGTTGATTCGCGCACGAATAACCCAAAGATGGAAAGAAGAAGGAGATCACACTCAACTTCAACAATGGTGGCAAAAGCTCACACACAAATTTTATTCAAAAATCAACCCCCTTTACAAATGACAACACACCCCTATTTATAGGAAATTACAACACATACCACATATATGCGACTTAACAACACCACAAACGACCTAACGACATACGACTTATCAATACACACAAGCGACTCAACAATATACAACATACACGCGACTTAACAATACAACACATATGCGACTTGAGCGACATAAGCTTCAGGAATGACCTACGCGACATAAGCTTCATGCGACATAAGGAACCAGTGACATAAGAAGAAAGCGCGGCTTCAGGAATGGCTTAAGAAGATACACAGCATCATGCGACATAAGAAACCATGCGACCTAGCGACATAGCGACATAAGAGAAAGCACGGCTTCAGGAAGGCTCAAGCGACTTAAGGTCAGCGACTTAAGTAAGCAGCATAGGAGGTGAGCAACTTATAGAAAGCGGCATAGGTGAGCGACTTAAGAAAGCGGCATAGGTGAGTGACTTAAGAGAAACGACTTAGGTGAGCGACTTAAGAGAAACGACTTACGACATAAGGCATAACTCGCTAAGTCGTTCAAGGCAGGCGTTCAAGGCAGGCGACAAGGCAGTTGGCCTAACTCGCTCATAACTCGCAGGCGACTTAAGCTCGAGCGATTTAACATAGTGCGCTGATGGTTGGGACAGCTTAAGGTCGTTAAGCAACATATCATGATGCGCTGCATTAGTTTGAATTCAACGAGTGGTGATGGGTATACAATACTTAATTTCTATATATGATTGTTTTATATCCTCGATATTTGGTTTCCCAACTATCAATTTCCTCTGCTTAATTATTTTCGTAACTCGAAGACGATTTGTTGCTTCGTTGAGCTTTAAAATCCTTTTGTCGAAAATGACTAAATCTAAAGCAAGGAAGGAGGCCAAGCTATGAGGTGTTGCTCCCATTAGGATTTCACATCTCATCTAGATTTTGATTCGATAGCGCATTTAGATGTGAAATTTTTGGATTCTCGATAAGGTTTAGCGGGTTGCGGCTTGGATGGTTCCGAGACACAGAGAAATGAGTTTCTTAGAAGTATATTTCTAGAGTTATACTTCAAAAGGGGGGTGCACCTTCTTAGTCATTTTTTTGAAATTTTCCTTTCCTTATTTGATTCGAACATTTGAATTGTTTTTATTAATTACAATGGGAAGAGTCTACAACTCTTCGTGATGTTTAATTATTCCATATAATTTGTTAAGTTTGGTTGTTATTTGTGTTGGAGAAAACCTGTTCCGCATTGTGGTCCCACATGCTATTGTCAATATACACCTATTGTTTAAAGATTTACTCATACCAGACATATCGTCTAACCTGAGTTGTTTCTTTTCTCTAAACTCTCGGATACTCATTTTATTTGAGTAGTCTGGAAGTAGCAAAACTTGTTGGGCTCGTTGAAGACGATGTCCGAGCAGGAGGCTTTTATCTACTTAGCTATCTATTCCGTTGTTTATCTAGTTTGTATATGTATTTTGTTTCAGCATATAGAAAGGCAGGATGTTACAACTACCTAAGCCGTCTTATAGTACTTTTGTGTAACTCTTGTAACTTCATGTTAAGGGGTAACATGATGTACTATTTGCTGTTATGATCTATTCAGCAGTTTCGTTGTAAGGTTTTTTGTTCTATTCTTTATTTTTACCCCACGATGATTCATCTTTCTAATGCTTAGAAAACGGCACATGAACACCAAATATATATCTCATGTCATTCCCAGGGGTTAAAAAGGTGGGTTGTCACAACTATAATATGCTTAGACAAATTAGATGTAAATGGCATTGGTATCATTCGCAAACTGAAAGACAATTACTCGTAATTTCAATATTAACATCATTTAAAATCCCATTACTAGTAGCTAGCTTGTAACACTCCATAATTTTATGACAGTTTGTTAAAAGAAAATGAATTAATAATTAATAACATCAAAAAATAGAATTTTTGCAAATACCATAATTTTTCTATGAAACTTGCACATTAGGTCGTGGCAATTTTCTGATCAATTTTCATATACAAATTTTTTCGATCGGAGTTCAAATGGAAAAGTTACTAACGTTTGAAGATTTTGAATCGAAAATAATTATATGTGTAATTATGCTAGTAAATGTTGATTAATGTTAATTACGAAAAATAATGGAAACTTAAACGTTAAGAAATGTTAACGCTAAATCAAATCTAAGAATATATATATATATATATATATATATATATAAACTGGAAATGAATTATCTCAACTGAAATAAGATAGAAAGAAATGAACATAAATGGAGTAAAATTAAACAAAATAGTGTGCTTATTAATTAACACCGAAAATACATCACAAATCGACCCTTGATGCACCCAGGTTAACCGCCATCCCAGGTCGACGGGTAGCGGTCGACCTTAAGCGAGGGCGGTCGACCCGTGTTTTGCAAATTTTGACAATAAATGTTGGCCTGAATGACCTGGATTTTAAATAGTTTAATCAAACGGCTTGCATTGATTTGACCCTCTATAAATAAAGACCTAGACTCTCACTTCCAAACTCATATTTTTTGATGAGGGCAGAAGCTGTGCCATTTTCTCTTCTCTTCCAAAATTCTTAGTTCTAAGAAATTGTTTTAGTTTATATACACACACAATTGGAGAATTGTAGAAGATGATTGAGGAACACCATAGGTTTGAATCAAATTTCCAAAGCTAAGGTAAATTGTAAATCCAAATATAAAATAAAAATCAAATTCCAAATTTCTTTTCTAAGTTAGATCTTTGATAAATCTATATACATTTTCGATGTATAAATACAAATAGGAAAAAAAAAGAGTTAAAGTGGAATAATAGGGATTAGATTTGAAGATTTGAAAAACTAAAAAGTGAGTTAGAATAATTATATACTTTTGTATAATACTAGATTTATATCATTGTAGATCTATTCCTATATGCTTGAAATGGAAATTAGAGCTGTAAGCGAAATCTATACAAATACAATGAAATTATAAACTATGCCTACATGTTCTGAAATTATCAAATTGATGTGTGTGTACGTGTGTATATATATACATGTTGTATATATAGTGCGTCGTTTGAAATGATAAAAATAGTGCGTCGTTTGAAATGATAAGGAATATAACTAAAAAGAAAGAGATGTATATAATAGGAATATTTACCATATTCTGTATTGTCTATTTCAATAACTACAAAAAGATAATTCCATGCAATTTCGAATGCAACACAAATCTTCCATTTTGATAAAATATAGAAATTTACATTATAAATCTTTCCATTATGAGATACGTAATGCCAATGCATTAAAATGCAGTAAATCCTTAAGTGTTAAATAAAGAGATATAAATATGATAAGTACATTCTAGAGGGAAAAAATCACACAAAAAAACAAAGATGGGAACTAAATAGAAACAAATTAAAGAGTAGACAAGACTGAACTAATGGTTAAACGAGGAATAGAAGTAGAAAATAAGAAAAATGGTAAAAGAATGGAAGAAGTCATTGTAAACCTTTTAAAAAGAAAGCAGTAAATAGTCTTAAATCAAGTAAGTTATGAATGCATAAAGAAGTAAAAATTATGGTTAACAGTAAACTGTAGAGGTAAGATAATTAACTAAGAATGAACGAAGCTTTATATATAAATAAGATACACACACACAAAAACACATACATTCCTAATCGCTAGTATGCATTTATGATAGGTGTGAACTATTAAATAAACAAATGCTTAAATGAATTGAATGACATAGTCATTAGAATGAGTTGTAGTGTAAGGTCGGTGGTGTTATGAAATAGAAGTTTGCCCACTATAAGCGGTAACCAGCAGTTGCGCATACATTATTAATGTAAGACATATCCAACCGTATGACCCATGGAGAATATACGCATGCGTATAGATTAAGGAATACCCGAATAGAAAGTGGATTCTCTACAAAAATAGGAAAAGGGGTATTGCCTTGATTACAATAGGAAATCTAAACTAGATGGTGAACGAAGAACGGCGCTATGGCAGTATGTGGAGGTACCAAATTATGGAATAGAAGCTGCACATAGATCAAGAATGTCACCAATCCTTAGCGGTCAATGAAAAAGAAATGGGTTACACCTAACGGGCTACACTCCTTACTAATGTATGGTACATGTTAGCTTGCGCATCGCCACATGTTTGTTATGAGACAAACCTATCTAACCCTTTTAGAAAAGTCTTTAAAGTGCTTGGGGCAGTCCGTGGAGCCGAATCTACAGCCAGTGGAGCCGAGTCCGCCATACCTATAGTTCGTAGAGTCGTGTCTACAACCAAGGAAGCAGACAAGTTGATAATCCCCACAAATGCAAGTTATAGCATGGCTAAGTCATTGAAAAGTTGTTATTAAGCACTAAATGAGTTCTTTGGTATGCACGGTGATGGGAACGTGATGCAGTGACGGTGATGGATCCTAACGGGTTGTTGAGTTATGGATACTAGCAGGGATAGTATCTTCGACTAGTAGGGGACCGTGGTACTTATATATTTGTATGTGTATATATATAGCTATGTCTGCTATACGTATATGGGGCAAATCGTACACGTATATGAATATAAGACAGCTAATTAAAACAAAAGACTTAACATGTGATGGATGATAATTGGCATATACTAGTGTTATGTATAAAGTGCATAATTTACCAGTCACTAAAATTTTGTTCTAAACCCTCCACATTACAATGCATGGGATATCTTAGAAGGACATACACTAGTATTGGGCGGGAACAGTTAAAGGAAAGGTTCCTTATCTATGCTCGATACTGATAAGGACACTACACCTTGGAAGTGTCAAATCTTGGTCAATAACTATGTGACTTATTATAGTTTGCTATTTCGCTGTGAGTTATATTGTTAGTGCTCTGATATGCATTTATGTATTTATTGTAAGATACCAAACCAACGATCTATAATTTGTTGCACTTGGATTTTTTATTTTGCAAAAATTTGGGACCACTAGGGTGCGGGTTATTAAGTTTGGTATCAGAGCTTAGGGTAGTCAACCTTGAAAAATTAGGAAATGTTCAGTGAATATATTTGTGTTTTTTCTATAAATATAAACAAATTATATGTCAAATCCTATAAATTCTGACTATAGATTAGTTGCAACCATACACTGAAATATTGAAAAGTTGATTTTGAGCCAGAACAATGGAAGAAGTTAAAGATGTAAACCTACCTGATTGCCCCATCGGATATAGGTCGTATGGAAAGGTGTTGTCTTAAGAAGAGCATGAGTGCAGCATATGGTAGGTCCCTGAAGCCAGATAGTATGTGACTCCCAAGTTGCCCAATGATTGTAAACCCCATGTGATGTCGATTTATGATGTACACAAGGTCCAGATAAAGGGAAAATAAGAATCCATATGTTATGGATATCCGAAAGCAATTGAGTTCCTAAAGGAAGGTGCGAAGTAGTCACTCCAAGATAATAACTGGATTTTATAGTTGGAAGAAAATAAGTCAATAACCAATAAGTTAGGTGAAGGAAGAGAAGTCCAAAGGAAGAGACAAATAGAAATACACTCTGATTCCGACAAATAGAAAATAGTTTTAAAAGTTGAAACAATTTTAATATAAAAGTTTAAGAAAATATTTATTTAATAAATATGAAATGGTTTTCAATGGAATTATTTGAAGGTAGAGAAAAACCCTATTATTAGAAAAATTAGTAAGTATTAAATTTTTGAAAAAATATTTACATTATATTAAATAAAAAGTTTTAGTAGAAAATTTAAGATTTATTAGGCAGAGAATAACGGTAAATATGTATTAATAAAAAAGGTTAATTCTATTGAAAAAAATAGTGGACCGTATGTAGCTCATTTATTTTTCTAAGATGAAAATTTTAAGTTAGAAATTTCTTTAAGGGAGGACAATATGTAGTTGTACAAGTTTGTAATGGAGTAAATACACCGGAAAGGAGATTTAGAACCTAAAAAAAGCAATGGGAGAATGCACTACAATAATTCAATATGGATGATAATTAATTGAGAGGAAAACTATATAAGTAGAAGAAATTTTAATAAGGGCAATTTAAGTTGAAGAGAGTTAAATAGTAGTAAAATTCCAAAATATAATTAGAAACAAGGTTAGAGACTCTAATTAAATAAAGTTAAAGATAGAAACAATATTAGAAATTTATATAAAATAATGTCTAATTAGAAGCAACATAGAAAATTAAAGGAAAAATAAAGGAAAATGGACATTTTCCATTGTCCTGCGCATTTATTACAAGTATCTTTTTAAAATGACCCTCACATGATATTTAAATTCCACAAAGAATTGGAAGTGGAGATAATATGAATGATAAGAAAATGATAAAGTGAGAGTTGTTCTTATCTACTCCAGTTTTTAATGTTTAACATTATAAAAGATGTTAGAAATATAGTAAAGTGCATTCTTGAAAAGAAATGGTTTATGTGACGCCCCACCTCAATACCCACGCTAGCCAAGAACACTACGGAGTAATGCTGTCAACTAGCGTGGAGAATAAGGCTGTTGAGGAGCGACCAGCCATGTATCTTCTTTGTGCGAGCACCGATATGTCAGATAGTATAGCATGCATTTCATTTAAGGAGGAAGTCCGACATACCGATACAAACTCAAAGCTATCGCACGGTGGCTATAAATAAATCATCGAAAACAAATATAGAAATAAACATAACACAATCAGTCACAGACATCCATATCACAAAGGCAGAAAAAGATATGAATATATAACTAACACATGAAAGTGTACATCAGAGTAGTGGTCATGAAAGGACCACATACACAAAACAATAGCAACACGTGCTATACAAAAGAATACATCTATGAGTCTATATCTCAAGTGTAAACGACAAAAACTGCTAATCTAAATGGTCGGCCAAAAGTCAGAGTAGTAAATCCCTGGGGGAGAAGTCAAGCAGAAGCACCTGTAACATCTCGGTCTGACCCGAGTATTATTTATAAGAAAATAATAAACGGATCAGTCTAGCTATAAATATCAGATAACATCATATAAAACAATAGATATGGCAAGAACATATAGTAACCATAAAGACATACTATGATAAGCATGTAAATAAAGATCATCAAGAAATCAAACAATATCAAAAGAATCTTCTAAAAGATCCAAACTCACCTTAAAAAAAGGTGATGACACACAAATTCACCAAAACATAAAAGCTGGAAAATCATAACAATGAAAGTCATGAAAATAGGTGAAGCACAAATTCCAGAAGTCTACACAAGAAATCCAGAAATCACAATATAGGAGCATGAAAACTCACAAAATGGGAGTATGAAAACTCACCTACACGTGTAACACAAAGCGAGACGCTATCTCATGGTTGCAAGCCATTATATTTGACACATGAATGGCCCGAAGACCGTGGGGCGCTACCCCACATATGTGATGGCGAAACATCACACAAATGTGATGGCGAAACATCACAAGAGCGGGGTCTAGTCTCCCTCGCAGACAAAGAGACATCGCACAGTTGCTAGTCTAAATCACAAAAATGATCGTCATGATCATCAAGAAGTGTCAATTACACTAAGTTAGTAAATATAAAAGTTTAGCTTCATGTCCCATAACCACTTGCTTAACTTAAACATTTACGAACAAACTATAAATCTTCACTAGAAAATTGTCACAAAAGATTCAATCGAACAAGTCCGAGAATTAACCGACGAAGCAAACACAAGCGTTTCATACCACTTGTTTTACTAAGCCGTTTAATTCGATTTCTCATCCGAGTGAAGTAAGGGTTTGTATATACTAATAGATTGGAAAACGGTTTAAGGAAAGAGCTTTGTAGTAAAATAGAGTTAAAATCGTTATGATGAAAGAGTTTTGATATTTACTACTAGTATTGAAACCTTCATATTTCTAAAGTAGTTATCCCGCCTTTTTAGCAAGGCCGTGATGCCATAAAATCGACCGAGAAGCCAAAGATAGTTTGTCTCGAAGAATGGTCAACTCAGCATCTCAACAAAGCAAGTTCTGTTGAATGTTTTTCAGATAAGATCCCCAACGGAGGGGGGGAAACCCCCAAGGTGGGGGTGCGGGGGCAACGCCCCCGCTACAGGGTTCGACCTAGGGGTGTTCGCGACCTAACGACCTAAACAAGGTCGAGCGAGTTAAGGTGATACGCGACCTAATGTGTCACACGACTTAACGAAGGCAAGGCCGAGCGAGTTAGGGTGATGCGCGACCTAACGGAGGCGAGCGACTTAAGGGGTCATGCGACCCAACTGGAATGGCCAAGTGACCTAACAACCCAGGCAAGGTCGAGCGACCTAACAAGGTTCGCGACATAAAGTTGTACGCGACCTAACGGGTTAAAGATCATGCGACCTAACGGGTTAAAGGTCATGCGACCTAACGGGCTAAAGGTCTTGCGACCTAATGGGCTAAAGGTCATGCGACCTAACGACTCAAGCGACTCAATGGTCGAACGACCTAATGAAGCAGGCAAGGCCGAAAGAGTTAGGGGTTAACGACCTAACACATGCTCGTGATAAGCAGTAAGGGGAACGACCTAACGATGTTGCGACCTAGAGGTCAGCGACCTAAGGCCAAAGACGACCCAAATTGGTTGCGAGTTAAAATGGTCAAGCGACCTAAGGATTTAAAGGCCATGCGACCTAAAGGAGTGGGCATAAGGCCAAAGGTGAACGACCTAGTATCTCGCGACCTAACGATGTAGTGGCGAGCAACCTACGACCTACGACCTAGTGCCGAGCGACCTAAGGCGGTAGAACGATTTAAGGCCTGAAACGAGCTATTTGAAGGCCGAGACTTTTCCATGCTAACGACCTAGCATAGGCAGAACGACCTAAGTGCGGAATTTCACCAAAAACACTAAAAATTGGAGTTTTTCGCCAATCCAATCCAAACCAAATGCAAATATACATGCAAACGTGATAGGGATTCATTCCCAACAGTCCAAGATAGTTATAGACAAGAATGTGAGATAAAAATCTCACCTTTTCACCAATTTATGAAGGTAAAGCTTGAAGATGAATGGAGAAGCAACTACAAGCTTGAATCCAATGCTTTTCCTTGAATTTGGAGTTGAATGATGGAGTTGGAGTTGAAACCTAGGCTTGGAGTTTCTAATTTCCCTTTCCACTCACCATTAATGTTAAAGTTTGTGTTTGGTAGGAATTTATGAAGAGTGAGGAGAAGGAGAGAAGTGAGTTTGAGTTATAATGGCTAATCTAACCCAAAGTCCAAAGCGGGAAAAGTAAATGAAATTCCACTAACTCCAAACCCATCAATGTTTATACTTAAAAAGGTTGTAAACGGCATTTCGAACTCAATGGAAGTGGTCTCGAGTCCTAATTTGACCGTTTGCAAAAAGTAGCTTTTCGGACCAATATCCGATTAACGACAAAATATTTAAATATAAAATCGATAAATATGCGGGTTGTTACAGTTAGTTAATAAATGGGTTTTTAGAAGAAAAAATTAATAAATAGTTTTTATTAAGGGGAATTTCACTAGAAGGACAAACTTTGCAGTCTAATTAGTTTTTAGGACGCACATTCACAGAAATTAATTTCAAGTCCAAAGTCAGCAGAATAATTACTTTTAAGGACAAAATCAGCAGTCCAATTAGTTTCAAGGACATAATTTGATAGATTTTTAGGCCTTAGAAACTAAGTATTTTGCATTTTGTCCTTAAAAGTAATTATTTCAGCTGTGTGTCCTAGAAACTAATTGCACTTGTTAAAGAGGCCCTTGTGGCTAATTTCCACTTTTATTAAACATCGTAATTTTTAGGAAGTAAAAGTTGAAAAAATATTTAAAAGGAAAAATTGATTTGAAGAAAAAAAGGAAATAAACTTTTTTAAATTTATTTTGCTAACATTTTCTTTTAAATTTATTGAATAAGCCAAATTGAAAATAATTTAAATTATAGTTTTAAAAGTTAAGATAACAAGTGTTTTTATATTTAATAAAAGGTTTCAAAGTTATGCTTTAAAAGACAAATGTTTTGGAATTAATTATTTCAAAATGTTGAAGTTTTTAATTTTCAAAAAAGTGGCAAAGACCAAACCAAAATTTTAAATATGGAGTAGATAAGTATGATCGCCTAAGTAAGATGGGGAAAGTTAAGGCTATGAAGAAGACAGTGATGACTACTCACACAGTAGTGATAAGGAATCTTTGCAGAGTATGAGGAATATTGGTGAGAACCAAGGAATATTTGATTAGACATATGTGCAAGCCATAACAAGAACCTTAGAAATATGATAAGTGGTATTAAAGTACATTTCTATGAGTTCTAGATTATGCTTATATGAACAATCAAGGATAAAAAAAGTAAATACAAATATATGAGAGTACTATCAAGAGATTTAAATTAAAAGAAGGTAATGAGATGGCAAACACATATAAAGGTCATTAGTAATGTCAAGTTATGAAAGGCAAAATAGGGTGGAAAAGTTATTTCGCTAAGCCAGTTGCCAGTGAGTTATTCAAAGTGTGTATAGTTTGTATCTCATATCCACTACACTGTGGGGATGCACAGTTTATTCCATAATTGGGTATGGTGATGGTAGTAATGAATAGACCTTATTCATCGGAAACTAAAAACGAAAGCTAAGATATGTGGGTTGTAAAAGGATGGCATGTTAGAAAGGTCCATTTAATTTAAGTAAGAAGTGATAGAGCCACAACATCGTTAGTGTAGTGGACGTTGAAGGGAAACTTTCAGTACTTACTTCTTTAAGGTTTGGGTTGTAAGCATTAATTGTCCCTATTGGTATAAAAGCGCATACAATACTATAGGAAATGTTCCCTTTTGTGTGTCTTTGTTGTGGACCGCAATATTATGGGAAAATAATAAGACAAGGAAATTTAGGAAAGACACTTAACTAAGGCAAAATGAAAAGAAAATAGTGGACAGGAAGTTAATAAATAAATTAAGAAAATTTATTTACCTTACTACTTAGATAAAAATAAAATAAAATTGTAAGTCCCGAAAAAATTCGTGGAATTAATTTCCACAAGCAGAGGACAGGGAATGAATGCGCGGAGCCATGGGTCAATGTCCTTGTACCTTAAAAACTAAAATTTATAATTGAACTTGTTCGTTGGTCGCTACTATAAATGAAAGAAAAGCTTCAGAACTTCAAATTTACCACAAAATTAGGTGAAGTCCACTATGGACGTTGGACTGTTGAGTAAATCCCGATTACATGTGATGTGGCAATAATTTATTTTGAAAAATAAATAAATACATGTATACTTTTGAGAATTTTTTTTCAAAATTCTTGGTTTTGAAAAATAAAGTACCTTTGTGAAAAGCTTTTGAAATTTTGTGATGAAAATTTTTATAGTCCAAAATTTTACCGAGATTTCAAAGCATAATATAAAAATATTTTTGAGCAGAAAATGAAGAAATTTTCAAATTTTTGAAATGCCATATACTTGACATAGGGAAATAGTCAACAAGATTGTTGTTTGCGTCAAAATTGACCACAAACACCCGATATCATGAAAGCACCAGTTTACGAACACAAATCAGCAACAATCAATATAAAACTCAGATATAAGCAATATCAAACACAGCAATTCACAAATAACAATCAGAAACACAGGATTTATAGTGGTTCGGCGATCTTGCCTATGTCCACTCTGAAGCTTATGATTTTATTGATTCACTTGATGATTTCAGTCAATTACAGCGGATTACAGCAAGTTATAGCTTTGATACTTGATTACAACAGCGGTATTGAAGAGTAGAATTGAATCCGGCAGAGTCCGGACGTTGAATGGCTAAAAGATCCCCTTTCTATAGGCTTCAAGGTGCTATTTATAGGCGTAGGAGGCCCAGATATCGCTCAAACTTCGGGAGACTTTTTCTGGCACGTGAGTGGGCCCACGCGACCGACCCCACCAAGTTTCGACTCGATCTGAGATCGATACGAAGTGATTTCGTATCCATCAAAACATGATCCAATCGAGCTGAAACTTGGCAGGAACAATCTTTACCTTGCATGGAAGCTACTGTGAAAATTTCATTGCATTTGGATCGACGGTTTGGGAGATATGATCGATACGAATTGATATGTTTCGGTTGGCTGTTTACTTCGACTTGATCACTTCGAATCCATGCGTTCGAATCGATGGGTGCACGTGGTTCTGTAGTGACGTGGCGCGCACTCCTCGTATCGATCCTAATTTTGCTCCGAGTTGACCTCTTCGTATCCACGAATTTCGCCTTGTTCGTATCATGTGCCACGACCCAGTTTGCATCGATGGATTCGAATCATGGATCGATACGAAGGGGATCGAGGCGGAACGAGTAGATTCGAACAGGGCAGATTCCATGGATACGAAATAATGATCTGTCACTCTTGATGGATGTGAGGACGATCGATACGAAGCAGTGCTTGGACATGAGACCGATCGATTCGAAGTAGGGTATGCCGATGGATACGAATAATGGATTCGAACTGCTCGGACTCAATGGATACGAACGTGCTGAGTGGATGTCCATCTGATCGATTCGAAACCGATCGATTCGAGGTGATCGATATCACTGCTGATCGACTCAAATGTGATCGATTCGAAATATGTGGAGCCTGATGGATTCGAAATGGACATCTCCTCCATATTTTGATGGATACGAACAGCATCCTTCGGCTAACTTGCATCGATCATATCTCGTTCATACGGACTCCGATTGACCTGAAATTTGAAACACTGGTTTTCATGGCTTTGCTTTTCATGTCCTATCAATTGTGGCCTGATCCAGGCTCGGGCAAAACTCATCGATATCCATGGTGAAGCAATGTACAACCAATCTTTGAAACGAACTGTCTTTGGTTTTTGACCGATCTTTTGATATCACGGCTTTGCCAAAAAGCGGGATAACATTTGCCCCTTAAAACATGCCTTGCGGCAGGAAGGCGTGTTTTGTAATGCCTTGAGTTGGATGTTCATTCCCTGTCAACAACCTGTAAAGAACTTGATAGTTTCATATGACCTCAAATGACGATCGTTCGGGATCGTGTGTCATTTGAGATGAATCGGGATCGTTCGCGGTCGATGCCTTTCACGGCGAAGGATGGAATGGGACCGTTCGCGGTCGATGCCGTTCGCGGCGGATATCGATCGTTCGCGATCGAGTGTCGTTCAAGGCTGATTGTGACCGTTCGCGGTCATGTGTCGTTCGAGGCGAATGGTGATCGTTCGCGATCGTGTGCCGTTCGAGGCGAATTGTGATCGTTCGCGATCGTGTGCCGTTCGAGACGAATTATGTGTGCCCGGGGGGGACTTAGTATTATCAATGCCGGAGTTCATGTTCGGGGGAGTTCCCGAATCAAAGATTTTGGCGGTTTATCGCCATGCAAGAGGTACTCGTGGACCGTTCGCGAACCAACGGGCATACAAGTAACTTTTTTCACAGAATTGCAAAATATCAACGCAATAATCACACGAATCCCATAATAGTAATGTCCATACAAGCAAAGTCTAAATGTCCAAATCAAAATCAAAGCAGAAAGCAAGATGGAGATGTCAAAGCGTAAACTCTTACTATGATGCGGTTGGTAGTCATTCAGAGCATGCCTATGGATCGTGCGCGATCGCTCACATGTGTAAATGATTTAACCGTGTTAGTGAGAGGTTTACAACTTGTTCATCATTATTTCAATCAAGCAATCAATTGATAATCAACCGGTTCCCCCAGCCAGGGTCACCCCTAGCCGATGTAGACGGTGGTCGCTCTTGCTCCACTGCTAGAGTTCGCCTCCTCACATACTGAAGGAGCATACTGATATGCCCTTCCACCTCGTCCTTCAAATGCCTACAATCATTAGTATTATGACCGTTCAATTCATGAAATACATAAAACTTATCTGATTTTCTTTCGTCAGAAGTTGGATCCCTTCGCATTGGTCTGCGATACGGAACCTGCTCTTTGGTATCCTGATAGATCCGCTCCAAACTCTCATTCAGCTCAGAGTAAGTGGTGAACCTTGGTTCCTTTCGTGGTCGCATTGGTCTGTTATGGCTACTCTCAGCCTTTCGTTTCCCCTTGCTAGTTTCTGTACCTTTCTCGGGGGGATTTCCATCTTTGACCGTATAAACATTAAGTTCATCTCCTTCTTCTCTTTCTGCAGTTGCGTCTTCCAGTCGCAGGAACTTTTCTGCCTCGTGATAGAATTCTCCTAGATCCAAAGGTGGATCTTTAGTCAAAGAATTTTTAAATTCTGTGTCATCAGCTATTCCAGACACAGCTGCCATCATAACCATGGATGGATCTGGTCGATCCACCGATGCTGCTGTTGCATTGAATCACGTCAGAAAACTTCTCAGAGTCTCCCCAGCTTTCTGTTTTAGAGTTGCCAAAGTCATCACATTCTTGGGTCTTGCAATGTGAACCCTGAATTGCCTCATGAATCTCTCAGTTAAATCTTCCCATGTTTCTATGAAGCCGCTCTCCAACTGTCTAAACCATAACACCGCAATATCTACCAAGTACAATGGAAAGCACCGGGCCATAACTTCCTCTGATACCCCCAGCACCTCCATATGCCTCATATATTTTGTCAGATGAACTGTAGGGTCTGTCCTTCCATTATACATATCCAACGATGGTAACTTAAAATCTGGTGGGTTCCTAGCTCGCCTGATTGTTGTGCTAAAAGGACTCCTGTTCACATCCTCCAAATCCTTGTTTACTAGTCCGCCTCTCATGGCTCGCCTAACCATTTCTGCCAACCTGTCATTGTCTCCAAGATGTAATCTTCGTTCATCGCTTTCGACCGGCCCCTCGAGTTCACGAGGGAATTCTGGAATATGCCCTCTTGACAGAGCGTTCATTCCTCTGCTATCTCCAGGTTGCGCAGATGCTCCTCTCTCTCTCTCTGGGATTGGATTGACATTCTCCATGTGTGTGCCTCCTAATCCAGGTGCTATGCCTGATGGTCCTGCTCCGTTCTGAACTCCATCAGCTTCTCTATTCTATGCTTCAAGTTGCCCTATCTGTTGAAATAAGCTCTGGATCAACTCCTCCTGTTTCTTCATCATTGTCTCCATCTCGTCCCTAGTGATGAAGACTGAAGCTTGGTTCGCTCCTGAAGAGGCCTCTTGACTTCCTTGATGTTCACTTCTCTCTGGCCTTTGTCTCTTACTTGTTTGCCTCGTCATAGCTCTTAGATCTAAATTCCTGAATCTTCAAATTCAACTTCTCCTGAGTTCAATTCCAGCGAAAGCACCAAAATGTTTGCGTCAAAATTGACCACAAACACCCGATACACCCGTTTATGAACACAAATCGGCAACAATCAATATAAAACTCAGATATAAGCAATATCAAACACAGCAATTCACAAATAACAATCAGAAACATAGGATTTATAGTGGTTCGGCGATCTTACCTACGTCCACTCTGAAGCTTATGATTTTATTGATTCACTTGATGATTTCTGTCAATTACAGCGGATTACAGCAAGTTATAGCTCTGATACTTGATTGCAATAGCGGTATTGAAAAGTAGAATTGAATCCGGCAGAGTCTCGACGTTGAATGCCAAAAGATCCCCTTTCTATAGGCTTCAGGGTGCTATTTATAGGCGTAGGAGGCCCAGATCTCGCTCAAACTTCAGGAGACTTTTTCTGGCATGTGAGTGGGCCCACGCGACCGACCCCACCAAGTTTCGACTCGATCTGAGATCGATACGAAGTGATTTCGTATCCATCAAAATATGATCCAATCGAGCTGAAACTTGGCAGGAACAATCTTTACCTTGCATGGAAGCTACTGTGAAAATTTCGTTGCATTTGGATCGGCGGTTTGGGAGATATGATCGATACGAATTGATATTTTCAGTTGGCTGTTTACTTCGACTCGATCACTTCGAATCCATACGTTCGAATCGATGGGTGCATGTGGTTCTGTAGTGACGTGGAGCGCATCCTCGTATCGATCCTACTTTTTCTCCGAGTTGACCTCTTCGTATCCACAAATTTCGCCTTGTTCGTATCATGTGCCACGACCCAGTTTGCATCGATGGATTCGAATCATGGATCGATACGAAGGGGATCGAAGCGGACCGAGTGGATTCGAACAGGGAAGATTCCATGGATACAAAATAATGATCCGTCACTCTTGATGGATGTGAGGACGATCGATATGAAGCAGTGCTTGGACACGAGACCGATCGATTCGATCTAAGGTATGCCGATGGATACGAATGATGGATTCGAACTGCACGGACTCAATGGATATGAACATGCTGAGTGGATGTCCATCTGATCGATTCGAAACCGATCGATTCGAGGTGATCGATATCACTGCTGATCGATTCGAATGTGATCGATTCGAAATATGTGGAGCCTGATGGATTCGAAATGGACATCTCCTCCACATTTTGATGGATACGAACAGCATCCTTCGGCTAACTTGCATCGATCATATCTCGTTCATACGGACTCCGATTGACCTGAAATTTGAAACACTGGCTTTCATGGCTTTGCTTGTCATGTCTTATCAATTGTGGCCTGATCCGGGCTCGGGCAAAACTCATCGATATCCATGGTGAAGCAATGTACAACCAATCTTTGAGACGAACTGTCTTTGGTTTTCGACCGATCTTTTGATATCACGGCTTTGCCAAAAAGCGGGATAACAATTGTGAGCATAGATTTTACTATGCAGAAAAAGTAATAGTAAAATAAAATATGGTTGGAGATAAAGGAGAAAGCTGTTATAGTTGTGGAATCATTTTCTTCATCACTTGTTAGTAGTTGGATTTAAATTGATTTATAATAGTTCTATTTTAAAATTTCAAAATAAAATTTACTTAAGCATGACTTGGAAAAGTTGAAAAATAATTGAGTACAAAAGAAAAGGCTCTGAAGTACATGGGAAGTTGGGTATCCAAAGGATGGAAATATGAAATTTTCCATCTAAACCCTTTTCTCGACATAAATAGGTCTAAAAACTAGATTTTTCAAACTTGGATTTTAGTAATGGTGCGCTAGGATTTTGGACGGTAGGAATTGGTTGAAAAATTGGTTGAACTATGCTTATGTTTATAGAAGTGTGGGAAAATTTGGATGTAAAAATAAGTTTATGATTTTTAAATGTTGTGTGCATATAGAACTGCCAGTATATTTAGGTTGGTTGCATCATGTTTTCAAAAAATGTTTTAAAAAGATGCACTTATATAGGAGAGGTGATTTATAATTGCTCAATATGCATATCATATATATCGTGATACATCGTGCATTTGTACATGATTAGTTGCAAACAAGTTACAAACTAATTGATTGGTTAGTTTAGAATAGTTGTACATTATGTTACATTGTTCAGTCATTATGGAATTTTAGAGGCGAAATTCTTCTAACGGGATGTAACACCTCGTAATTTTATGACAAATTAATTAAAAGGAAATGAATTAATAATTACTAACATCAAAAAATAATTTTTTTTATAAACTTTAGAATTTTGCTACAAAATTTGCACCATTGGATTCGCGGGCGATTTTTTGATCAATTTCATATGTAGACTTTTTCGATCGGAGTTCAAATGGAAAAGTTATTGACGTTTGAAGTTTTTGAATCGGAAATAATTATATATGTAAGCATTGCAATAAAATTTAACTAACGTCAATTACTAACAATAATGGAAACTTAAATGTTAAAAATATTAACGTTAAATCAAATCTGATAATATATATATAAAGTGGAAATAAATACAAGTCGACCCTTGATGCACCTAGACGCACCCAGATCGACCGGTCGCTGTCAACCCTAGGCAAGGGTCGGTCAACTCATGTTTTGCAACTTTCGACAGTAAACGTTGGCCTAAATGGCCTAGATTTAAAACATTTTAATCAAACAGTTTGCATTGATTTGAACCGCTATAAATACAGAACTAGACCCTTACTTCCAAAATCATATTTTTTGATGAGTGCGGAAGCTATGCCATTTTCTCTTCTCTTCCAAAATTCTTAATTCTTAGAAATAGTTCTGGTGTATACGTATACATATTTGGACAATTGTAGAAGATGATTGAAAAAGAGAATAGGTTCAAATCTAGTCGCCAAAGCCAAGTTAAATTGTATATCCTAATCTAAAATACAAATTAAATTCCAACTCTCTTTTCTAATATAGATCTTTGAGAAATCCGTATATGCTTGTGGTGTATATTGAATAGGAAGAAAAGGGAGCTAAAGTGGAATAACATGGATTAGATCTGGAGATTTGAAAAGCTAAAAAGGTGAGTGAGAATAATTTAAATATGTACTTTTGTATAATATTAGATTTATATCGTTATAGGTCTATTCCTATGTCCATGAAATGTAAATTGGAGTTGTAGGCTAAATCTCTATGCATGTAATGAAATTATAAACTCTATCTACAAATTTTGAAATTGTTAACTTGGTATATGTGTGAGTGTATGTTGTATGAATGTAAGTCTGGAAAAGATTTAGGTATTAACAGTCCCTAAATTTATTAATGAGTAGTAGTAGACCATGAAGTTGTAAATGATGTACTAATTCCAGGTTGTTATTTAAATGGATATCGAAAAATAAGAATGTAAAATAAAGAAATCAAAATAAGAATTTAAGAGTTTAAGCGATATTTTAATTTGTTGTAATATATAATGCTGCAATGTGAAGAGATATATAAAATAGAAATATTTATCGTATTTTGTACTGTCTATTTCAATGAGTACAAAAAGATAATTCCTTGGGATTCTAAATGCAACATAAATTTCCCTTTTTGATAAGATATAGAAATTTGCAATGTAAATCTTTTCATTGTAAGAGACGTAATTCTAATGCGTTAAAATACAAAAAAACCCTAAGTGTTAAATAAAGAGATAAAAATGTCACAAGAACATTCTAAAAGGAAAAGATGCGCAATACAAACAAAGATGAGAATTAAATAAAAAGAAATCGAAGAGTATGTAAGAATGAATTAAAGGTTAAAAAGGGAAAATTATGTAAGATATGAACGCATAAAGAGGTAAAGAATTATGGTTAACAGTAAACTATAGAGGTAAGATAATTAAGTAAAAATGAATGAAGCTTTATATATAAATAAGATGCATACACATACATACACCCCTAACCTCAAGTATGCGTTTACGACGGGTGTGAACTATCAAAGTTAATAAATAACTAAATGGATAAAATGACATGGTCATTAGAATGGGTAGGAATGCGAGGTCAGTAGTGCTACACAATAGATGGCCACCCGCCACAAGAGGCTAGTATAGTTGTGCTTAAATTAAATTGACATGAGGCATATCCAATCGTAGGACCCATAGGGAGTATACGCTTGTGTATACATATAGAAATACCCTGATACAAAGTGGAGTCTGCTTCAAAAATAGGAAAGGGTGTACTATCTTGATTGCAATAGGCAATCTAAATCAGATGGTGAGCGAAGAATGGTGCTATGGCAGTACGTGGAGGTACCAAATTAAGGAGTAATGGCTGCACATAGGTCGAGAACATTATCAATCCTTAGCAATCAACGGGAAAGACTAGGGTTACACCTAAAGGATTACACTCCCTACTAGTGTGTAGTCCACGTTAGGTTATGTATCGCCACACATTCATTTTCTAGTTTGTTTGTTAGGAGGCAAGGCTAGCTAACCCTTTTGGAGAATTCTTTCAAATTCATGGGGTCGTCCGTAGAGCTGAGTACATAGCCGGTGGCGCTTCACCATACTTATAGTTCATAGAGCCGAGTTTGCAGACTAGGAAGCTGATAAGTCGAAAATCACAACAAATGCAAGATAAAGCATGGCTAAACTATAAAAAAGCCATTATTACGCACTATGGAAGTTCCTTGGTATGTGTGGCAACGGGAACTTGATACAACAAGGGTGATGGATCTTGACGGCGTACTTATATATTTATGTATATGTATATATCTATAGTTTACTAGGGGTAGATAGGGTGAATCGTATGCGTACGTGGAGTCGAGATGACTAATTAAACTAAAAGGCATAACATGTGATGGAAGACAATTGGCATAAACCAGTATTTTGTATAAAGCGTATAATTTACCAATCACCAAAACGTTGTTCTAGCCCCCTTTTTATTACAACTTACAGGATATCTTACAAAAAAAGGTACTGGCAGGAATTGTTGAAGGGCAAGTTCCTCATCCATTCCCGATACCGATATAGACACTAGAGCTTGGAAGTGCCAAATCTTGGTCATTAACTATGTGACTTATTATTTTTGTTATTCGCTATGAGTTATATCGTTAGCACATTGATATGCGTTGATTTGTTTATTGCAGGATACCAAACCATAGATCCATATTTTGGTGGACTTGGATTTTCTATTTGGCGAAAATTCGAGCCAATTGGAATGTGGATTGTTACATAGCTTGATAATTCTAGCGAAAACGTCTACGGCTAAATTAAACAAAGGGGTTACAAAGGGTCTCCATGCCTAAGTCCATGTTTCCATTGAATTTTATTTCCTAATATACCATTAACCATAGTACTTGAATTACCGATTTTAAGTTAAAACATCATTCACCCCATCCATCTTACACTTAAACACTAAGTTATTAATAAATCCTTAAGAAAATACCAATCAATTGAGTCAAAATCTTTAACGAAATCAATTTTTAAAATTGCACAAGTGATTATTTTTGTGACAGTAATTAGTAAATTATTAAACTGCCACTACCTGATCTTTTATATTTCTACCTTTAATAAAAGCAATTTGAATATTGTTGATTAAATAATTCATTTTAGTATTTTTACCTATTAGCTAAAACCTTAGAAATGATTTTAAAGAACAATTTAATAATGAAATAGGTCTGATATCTTTTAAATCATCTGCTCCTACTTTCTTGGGTAATAAGATTACATTAGCAAAACTAAACCTACCTAATTGTAATGACCCATCATAAAATTCATTAAATATTTTAATAATATCATATTTAAAACATCTAAATTTTTGCATAAATGAAATAGGAAACCCACTTAGGTCAGGCGATTTATTATTGGCATATCCTTTATAGCCCCACAATCTCCTCTTTCATAAACAGGTTATCTAGTCAACCTAAACCAATCGTAGTGTTACTAGGATATAAATCATCCCAATTATCCCTAATCATATGCCCATTCATTGAACTAAAATTCCTTTATAATAATTAATAAAAGCCTTGTTTATTTCTTTTTAATCAAAAATCTCAACTTTATTAATAAAAATAGAATCAACGGTGTTACTGCGTTTTCTACCATTTACTACTTTATAAAAAAATTAGTATTCTTATCTACTTCATCCATCCATTGGACCCTAGATCTTTGTTTCCACATCACTTGTTGTATTAACATATGTAATTATATATATATATATATATAAGCAAAGCTAGTCGGCATTTATTATGGATCGTCCACGTATATAAAAGAATTTGAAGCAGGTGTTTGGTACACGCACCAAAACAGCTATAGTAAAATAAAATATAGGAGTTTGGCCAAAATACCAAAATACTAAACCTACAACAAACCCAATAATAGTCCCCTGTGGAAGAGGAAAATCCACTACCCACGTCCGAAGAGTCGGACCCAATAACCTGATAATCCGAGAAAAAAGAGTAGTTAGAGTAGGAACAAAATCCACCGAATCTAAGAAGTAAATGAATTTCCTATCCTAATAAACATATGCAACAACGGATCGATTCATATCACTTAACTGACCAAGCACTGATAGAGTAAGGGATTTGTCCTCAACATGATAAAATAGTTGTATTTCTTCTTTGTCTCCACCAACATACTTGTAAAACCTACCGCCCTAATGATCAAACCTCATTTTAGAAGGCTCGTGAATCCAATTCCTGCTCAGATGAACCCCAAAAGAAATCATACAAGGAAGGAAGAGACACATTCGCATTAAATTTAGTACTGACATGAATAATGGCTTCGGCGCAAACATCGATTACCAGAGACACGATCACGAATGTAGAAACCACAGTAATCGGAAAAACTTTGGGAACCCACTTCATGATAGAAGGTCGATGGAGTGGGATCCTAAGAGAAAGCGAAACAGGAGAAATTTCAGACTGTAAAGCAGCTTTCATAAGGTGACCAAAAGTGTGACAAGACGAGCAAATATCTGGTTTCCAACTGTAGTAGACATCAACAGCTGAGACATGCCCCTCGGTAATACAAACAGATGTCTCGGAGGGAAGAGGCTTTTCGAGAGTTACTTCAATAAGTGCCTTAGCATAAACTAGCTTATTTCAAGCTGCAGTATTAGCATCGAAACATTTGAACTTTCAAACAACATTCACTAACAAATTAAGACCAATCATAGGCTGCAACATAGAAGGAATATGAGAGAAATGAGCCCATACCAGAATAGAGAGAATTTGTTCCTTAGCTTTATCCACCATCGGACACCAAGAGGTAATAATGAAGGGTTGACCAACTATAATGGAGGGATCCCCTTTGAGCACATGAAGTCTTTCTTCTTTTCTCGAGGATTTGAAAACAAACATGTAGTTATCGTAATAAACTTTAAGTCTACCCCTAATATTCCAACGCTGTCGTCATTGATCACGAACTGCTTGATAAGGGGGGTTAAAATCTAGGAAAACAATCCACTGGATACTCCAACCAAAAAGAAGCCCCCGCTTTAGAAAGCTATGTCGGAGGAATTATTGTACAATCTACCTCCTCAATATCAAAAAAAGGGGAATGTATTCATGTACATTCCTTAACATCGCATTAAAGAGGGAAGACTACTTGTTATAAGGCATTTGTGAAGGATCTGGAGAAATTGCAGGATGAAGAGAAACTATAGAACTAGGTAAGGCAACAACAGTTCTGAGCTGGGCATTTAGACAAACAAATTGCGATCGATCAATACAACTTGCTTTATTCGACCCCTTGATTTCGCTAAACCATCTAACACATCATCATTACCCAAAGCAACCACTACATTGCAGTTATCAATTAAAGACCACTGCCCCTTATCACATCCAGCTGCCAACAGAGGCCTTAGAGGATTACCTTCGATAATGGCAGCTGCAGGCAGACTCGATGGTGGACTGTAACTTGGGTCAAAGCAGTTCAAGGTCTATCAAGCTTTGGGAAAGCATTCACAGAAACGAAAGGAAGAACTGGAGCAGTAGAATTGACAGGCACACTCAAGATAGCAGCATTAGAGCTTCTCAATGGTGGGAATCCTTGATGGATGCAAGAAACTTAGGCAAAGCTAAAGATTGATTGGTCGTAGGGGATGAGGCACTAAATGCTTGACCAGATCTAGTTAACGATGGGATCTCTAATGGCATGTGTTTGAACCAAAAATTTTACAAAACCCCAGAAGTTAAAGTAGAGAATAAACGTGAAGAATTAAATGGAAAATGAATAAGAAAGGGCAAATAATAGTTTTATAATTTTACAATTTTATTGTGGTTCAGCCAATCAAGGCCTACGTCCACTTTATAATTTCATTGCTTATATTCTGACTTAGAAGTAGAAGTTCTTATGGGTCGGTACAACTCCGACGCTTGATTACAAGAATTAAGAATAAAAAGAAAAAAAGAGCCAGAATATCCTAAAAATGAGCCTTCCTTCCTATTTATAGAGGTTAGGGCCTAAAATCTTGTATAAAATATCTCCAGGCCATTCTCCCCGCTTTAGACCAATTCTCCATGAAAATAGACTGCCATACCATCAGCTTGGATGGGTGGGTACAACTTCAACGGTATGGGTCGGTACCGACCTATAATGTTGCCAAATCATCTGCCTTCAACTTTCAAGCTGGATCGTCATAGTTAGCTTCATGATTCCATAGTTATTTGCATCAATAATAGCTTGTTTCTGTGTCCAAATGATGGAGTTGTAGAGGAATAAAGTTTCCAATTCAAGAGTTCGTGGAGGTGGATAGAGAATTATATTGGATCCACAAAACAACACTCAAAGTGGGCTTTTAGCATCATGTAAAAAATGTATGCAGAAGATAAGAGTCATAAGTGGAGAATTTACGGTTCGGTACCGACCCATAGAGTGGGTTCGGTACCGACCCATCACTTAGATGGGATTCATATGCTTAGGTCTTAGGTTGGTATTACCTTTGGCCTTATGACTCTGTTTATGTTTAGTTTCTGAATTCTTGGGCTATCTCTCTAGGCCTCCTACCTTGATAACTCCAAGATCGACTTGTCCAATCTCTCTGAATATTGCCTTTCCAAGAGGCTGGATGACACTTGCTCTCCAAAGTACATCTCATTTGAAACATGATGTGCTTTTAATCGAGACAAGTTGGGATTGATGTAAAGGACCCATTCTGTGCTTCGAATGGTCGTTATCCTTCCCATGAATCGTATTTTCAAAAATTTATGTCCATAGTTATTCATCACAATCCTTACCAGCATTCGGGATTATAAATATAGAGTGTATTCCCATAATATGTCATTCCGAGCTTGACGATTTATTAGGTTTGAATTTATTTCCATGATTTTTGTATGCATATACACACATACATATGGGTTTTCACCACCACACTTGCACATGTATGTACGTATATAAATATAGTTTTACTTTTAAAAAAATAGGACTCGGTACTGACCGTAGAAAGGTGCCGGTACCGACTTAAGACTTGGGAGATTTCCAAAGTTCTGATTCCTAAACATGCAGGTCCATGGGTATATAACCCATCACTTCTATTTTCCCTTTCATTTTCCTTTGCTAACCGATCCAAAGCTTGGGATTTCCATCAACACCTGTTGTATGTGATTTTATGTTCCCCACATCCTCGCCCAAAAATAACCGACATCCCCTTCCTTAGAGCCCTCAACGATGCCACCTAAGCACTATCGAACTACCGCCTCATCCTTCCTTGAAGCTTACCGATCCAAGCCCTCAAATCTCAAGTCCTTGAATTAAGTTTTCCTATTAACCAATCCTAGGTAGGTAGCCGAATTGAATTATGGACTTAGACAGGGCCATCGATTGTGGAGGAAGTCTAGTGGTCGACTGTGATTTGGGAGTCGTGGGTAAGAAGGAAGGGGGAGTGAAATTCTTCTTTGGTGTTGGGTTGGTATGATTCCAACACTTGGGGGAAATTTTGCGAAAACCAAGTTTGTGGACGAACTCTGGCTCATGGACTTGTGTTGAATCCCTCTTTGATTCCGAAGCATTCCAAAGCATGGCCGATAACATGAAGCTCGTTAGCACAGTCAGCAATGATGGTCATTTCGAGCGAAATATCGACTTTTAAAATGAATAGCTGAATAATATTAGAAATATGAACTATACGACACTACACGACACCGCGTCAGGATTCACTTTAGCATGGGTGTATAGCTCATAATATATCTGATGTTGACTATTTGTTGATTTTTTTTATAGATATGGATCAGAGACATTCCAAATGTCTCGCCGCTAAAGCCAGGGGTACATCCACTTTTAAATACATCGAATCCGATGCTGAGTTAAGTTTAACTACGACTCCATATGTACCGCAAACCCTAGTAGAGCATGTACAACAACAAGAAAATCCACAGACTGAACAACAAGTTCCAGAGAATCCAGTTGAGCTAGTAAATAGGCCAGAAATAGATCCCTCTCTTAATACCCTTGAGGATGCCATTATATTAAATGATCATGTTGATTCCATTGCCTCCAAAATCGATGAAGGATCGCTCTGAAGAATATGCAACAAGCATGGAATCCTGCTTGATGGCATCCTGCCTCGTCTCATGATCAAAGAGCTCACAATCCCCTAGAGGGTTACATTTCCTATAATAAAAACATGTGCTTAATGGGCTGCATCCCACCGTTCAACCTGTCCGTCCATCGAGTTCTGAACTTCATGCAATTGGCTCTAACGCAGATGCATCCGAACAACCATGCTTTCCTCCTTGGCATTTACATCATCTTCACTGAACACTTACACTAAGCGCCCGTATACTAGGGATTCGAAATATATATAGCTTCAAGAGTTGAAAAGAAAGTCAGTCCTTAATCCACCTGGAATCGATCAGGGGTTGTAGAGTAGTCTTCGGCACATGGAACAAGTTGAGCTATTTCAAGAATGATCTATGTTCATTGTCCATCAGGGTTTGTATGAAGATGGCTATCTGGATGTAAGTTCCATTCCATGTGCGTTATATCATGTTGTATTATATTGCGTTATCCATGTTCCATTCCATATGCATTATAGTATGCAGGTTTTACCTACATCATGTTGTATTATCCAAATATTTCAGCGAGACCCAACAGCATAGCAATTTCAAATGTCGTTAATGTATTGTGGCTATTCTAGTAGAAGATCGAGACGTTAGAGCTCTTCTATTGGATGAGAGTCTTCTTGCTCATGGTTTATTGGAAGCGGACCGCAACATGAGTATAGTCCAAGTGGTTACCAGTGATGACGACAATGACAATGACGATCATGATTATGAAAACTTCCTGGAGGAGGCAATATTGATCCAAATGTGCCCTTAGTCCCAAGTCATAGGGTTGGAGTTGAAAAAAATGTTGAGCAAGTGCAAGAACAAGATGAGAAAGGCGAGACAGTGGGTGAAAATGGTGAGGCTGGCCAACGTAACATTGATGTGGGCTATGAGTTTCAGACTGAGCAATCCAAAGACAGTCAACGGTTCACTTCAAGGAAGAGGCTTGTAGTGAAGATTTTCAAAGCTCATACTTCTACACACCTCCACCAGTCACAATCGCAGAGAAGGTGCCTTATCTTTAATCCACAGGCACATTTGCTAGATTAACGCCAATTTCTACCAAATTTGGCTCCTTCGATGTAAGTAACATTAGTTTGGAGGCCATTGAATCCCTGTTCACTTTTATAAGGACACCATCCCTACCAAAGTGGGAGAGATCACTCCCATGAGCAAAGCCCCAGCTCATGGTCCATCGGGGGGACACTAGGACACTTACACATATGTTCACTTCATGCCATTGCACAACACTTTACTTGCCTTCTTGTTCTTTGGGTCTAACTTCTTCTAGTTTTATTTGCTGGATCCATGGAAAAAGGAAAATACATACTCCAATTTATGGAGGATAATACAACTTGACAGCGGAAATGCTATCCAAGTGCTTTTCATCAAGGTAGTGGCCGAGACTTGGACTCCAGCTACCGATCTGATCGGGATAGAGGTAGTCATGATAGAAATGACCTAGACAGAGATAGCCGTAGTACAGATTATCCATCACGTGACTCCAACTCCAAGTATCATCCCAGGTCCAGTTCTCCTCCTTCAAAGGAATTGGAAAGGCATTTGGATTATTGCGATGACATCCCACCATGCAGCACATCTCGTGCTCTACCTACAGCTTCTATTCCTACTCGGCAGTTGACCTCAGCTCATCGTGGTCGATCTCCTAACTGCAGGCACCAAAAGAGTGTCTCTGTGACTTCTCTTCACAGACCTGGCAAAGAAACTGCTAAGGCTCTCATCATGTATGCAGAGCAACAACTTGCCGCTAGTGCTCGAATGGCTAAACTAAAGGAACAATTTCTACATATTTACTTTGATGTGCTTAAATTTATGCCTAACCTAAAAGAATTCCATCTAACATCCAAGAGATGACCATTGCTTGTGTAACTGATGTTCATAATCAAAACAACGGATGTTCACGAGTAGCTGAAAACATCTCCAAGGTCTCAAGGGAAAGGCAGGTTGAAATCGAAAACCAGAAACTCATCGAGGCCGACCAAAGGATCATAATTCATCTTGATGCTGAGTTTGAAAAACTAAGGAAATCTTAGGCTGAGCTGAGAAGAAGACCTAGGATGCCATCAAGACACTTGAAGATAAGAGGACTAAGCATCAAGATGAGATAAAGAAAGCATTCCATTGGAACCATGATCTAGTTATAGAGAGAGGTGTCGCAAATAAGAGCGTAGCTGAGCTAAAGACCAAGCTTGATCGCAAAACAAAAAAAGAAGGAGGAGGCGCTCCAACAGGCTCAAGATTACTATGATGAGCTGCTCAACACTAAAGAAGAGAGGGACAGGGTGGTTGAATGTGCTAGGGATGTAGAAGCGCTTGTCTAGAGTGAAGTTGAGGCCGTAGAGCAGTAGATGATGGATGGGTTTGAATTAGGGCTCATCAAATTCAATGCCAATGTCCTCACGTTACGCAACCTGGAATGGCTTGGTGTTGATTATCCTAGGTTTTTTGGCCTGGCTTGGGAACATATTATCTCGGGAGAGAAAGCATTTCCGAAAGGTGGCATGGTGGACCTTACTCGGTTGGAGAAGAAAGTACTAATAGATGACAAGCCTAATGTGTTATGATAAATAGAGCTCATTCTTTATCCGAAGTGAGCCGCCCTATAGAGAAAAACATAAGTGAAGGTTTAAGATCGATGCCATATGACACTACTGCTAGGGAAACACCTAAGTCCCAAGCTGCTCTAGATTCATCCTTTGATCTAGGGTATGATCCGGAGAATCTGCAGTTGCATAAACTTACTATCCTTTCTCTAATCTTGGAGGGAAATTATGGTGGCACCCCGACTCAAATAGAACCCCCAAATAGAATAAGGTATCTCACTGACTTCCTCTATATTTAAGAGGGTTGAAATGTCGTCGATCAACGTCACTAATCTATCTTCTTATATCTCTCAAGTTTAAGGTTGGCCCCAAATTGCTCCTTTTCTTGATAAGGACTCTAGGCTGGGACGGCAAGCATTTATAACGGAATCAGTAACTGCTACAACTTCAATAACTATTCTAACCATCCCGGTTGAAGAAACTCATGACCTTGATGGGCGAAGATTGATGCTTTGCTTAATGAGGGGACTGGTGGGAGTCAGGAAGCTTAGATCAATGAGGATGTTGTGATAACCAGAGTTTTTAAGTCCCTATCAGGTCGCACCATGAGTCAACTTGAATGTGAACTTAGCCATCCAAAGAGGCCACACTGGAGAAAATTGAAAAACAAATCCTCCTTGCTATAGATATTAAGCAAGAGAAGTTTGAGGTCATCCCTCTTCCATTATCGATTGCATTGCCCGGATAGACAATCTTCCCTCGGGTCCATATTCCTCGCCTGGTAGCACTCAAAGCATACCTCTGAGATTTTTTCAAAGTACTCCAGCTTACCTTCTGCCACTTGGGAGGGCTCAAAGTGTTCCTACTGGATCATCATAGAGCACTTCTTCCAAAGGCAAAGGAAGTGAGGGAAGAGTAAGGAAACAACCGAAAGGATCCAGTGCGCCTTCTTCTATGGAGAGGAAAAGAAAGAGAGAAAGAAGAAACCCAAGAAGTGACCATCTTTGAGTTTGACAATTTTATCACGTCTTGGTTTATACTCATGCCCCTAATTCAAGGACAAGAGTTGAGCGAATGAACGGTTGTATCACGTTCACTTTAGGTTTATACTCCTGCCCTCACATCAAGAGCAAGAGTTAGTGTATGGATGGTCATATCACATCCGATTTGAGTTTATACTATTGCCCCCAATCCGAGGACAAGAGTCGGCAGATGGACGTTGTATCACGTCCACTTGGTTTATACTCCTACCCCAATCCGAGGACAAGAGTTGGTTGGTATACATCTCCGGATACTTAGGAGAACTTCGAGGGTACAATCGTGAACCGTAGAAGTTTTGGTTGGCATCTATCCCCAGGTATCTGCACACCTACATTATTCACATGCAAATTCACTTGGGTCGGTCAAGTCACAACTCTTAAGTAATGGAAAGACATAGTCTCGGACTTAATAAGCTGTTTTATTCCATAAAAGATGGAAAATGATAGGTTATGTGATATTATATGGCTTTTATCAATTTATTTATAAGTGAAATAGCATTGTATGTGCTCGCTATTCCATGCCCTCATGAGTGAAATCTCGCCAATCGTTGTAAGCCTGAACGTTCCATCTCTAAGCGTCTGCTTTGTTGCATATGGACCTTACGATGTTCGGACCACGTATCCAGAGCCTGGGAAGATTTGATTGAGAACCAAGCCATCAATTTTGAAGGTCCGGTTCATGACCTTAGTGTTGTAATATTGTGCAACTTGATGTCAATGTGCAGCTGCCCTCAACTTAGCTGCATCGCGCTTCTCATCGATCATATCAAGAGACTCTAGCAAGAGTTTCTCATTAGTCCATGGATTGTAGTGAATCACTCGATCAGAAGGTACTTCCAGTTCAACCGGAATCATAGCCTCTGATCCGTAAGCTGGGGCGAATGGAGAGTGGCCAGTCCTTGACTTGTGATTTGTTCAATAAGTCCACAGTACTAATGGAAGTTCATTGACCCACTTCCCTTTGATTTTTTCAGCTGCTTCTTAAGAATGGACTTGATAATCTTATTCACAGCTTCAACCTATCCATTCGTCTAGGGATTGCCACCATAGCAAATCTCTTCTCTATGTGATGTCGGCGGTAAAAATCTTTGAACTCGGTGCTGTCAAATCGGGTCCTGTTATCGGTAATGATTGCCTGTGGAGCACCAAAACGACAGATGATATTCCAGATGACAAAGTTGATTACTTTCTGTATGGTGATTACGGACAAGGCTCTACCTCAGCCTATTTGGTGAAGTAGTGACATTGGCGAACTTTGCGCCACCTTCAGACATCGACAATACATGGATGATACCAATTGCCCAAATCATAAATGGCCAAGAATTGAACATTTGAGTAATCTCCATTGGCAGGGTTGTCGGCATTTTAGCAAATCTCTAGCACTTGTCACACTTTTGGTTGATAGTTGGCCAGAAGTATCCGTAGCAGAGGGTCTTCTTCGTTAGGTTTTTTCCTTTTTTGTGGTCTCCACAGGCTCCTTCAGGAATTTTTTTTGGAACGCACTTGGCCTCATCTCGAGCGACACACCAAAGCATAGAGATAGAGAAACCCTTCATGTAAAATAATCCTTACCACATAATATATCTCGAAGCTTGTCAAAGGTGCTTTTATTGTTCATTCCTTCTCTCCGGAATGATACCTCTCTGCAAATAATCTCTTATTGGAGTTATCTGTGACTCCCTTTAAGGTTCAGCCTCCAAGATCCAATCAGCATCCAATTGGTCGGTTCCCAGAGTTGATACTACTTCCATTGGGACTGGGCCTATGATCTATGCATCTTTAGAACTAACCAACTTAGCCAGTGAGCCGGCCTCTTATTTTCCTCTTTTGGAATATGAGCAATCGTATAATATTTGATGTCACTAAGCTGCTCAAGGACCCAGTTTAGATAAGGAGCTAGTCTCACTCCTTTTGCTTGGAACTCCTTTCAAACTTGGCAAACCATCAGCTGGGAGTTGAGTAAATGTGAAAAGTCTTCAATCCCAGCTCTTTGGAAATCTTGAGTCCTACAATCAAGGCCTCATATTCAGCTTCATTATTTGTTACCAGAAAGTCAAGTTTCAAGGCATAATGGATTGGGCATTCCTCGGGAGTGACAAGTATAACTCCAGCACTGGAACATTGTTCATTAGATGCATCGCCCATGTACATTTTTCACCAAATATCTTTATTACCACTGCTCTACGAAAGATCATCTCATGTAGTGAATTCACTTATGAAATCCGCCAAAGCTTGATTGTGGATTGCTCTATGAGGGTGATAGGTTATGTCATATTAGCTCAATTTGATGTTCCGTTTCATCAACCTTTGAGAAGTCTTAAGTCGCTGCAAGACTTGTTACAAAGGTTGGTCGGGGAGTACTTTGATCGGATGAGCCTGAAAGTAAGGGTAAAGCTTCCTCAGAGCAATGAACGGGCAATATGCGAGCTCCTCCGCCCTCCGGTATTTTCTTTCTTCTCTCGTCAACTGCTTACTGATACAATAAATAGGTCGCTGGATGCGGGATTCCTCTCGTACGAGTGCGACACTCAAAGCACGCATGAACACTGCAGGTATATGAACTGGTCTTTGTCATCCAACGGCTTCGAGCGGATGTAGGGTCTCTCCAAGTGATGCACTAGAGCTTGGAATGCATCTTTACATTTGTGATTCCACTCAAAATTCCTTTTTCCCTTCCTAATGACATCAAAGAAAGGAATGCATTTGTCCATGGCCCTGGAGATGAACCAACTCAGGGCGGCATCCTTCGCATTCAAGCTTTGGACTTCCTTGATCGTCTTTGGAGCCTCAATCTTTCTTATTGCCTCGATCTTTTCATGATTGGCTTCAATCCCATGGGAGTTTGCAATAAAGCCTAAAATTTCTATGAAGTAATGCCAAAAGAGTATTTCAAGGGATTGAGCTTCATCTTGAATTTTTGGAGGATGCCAAACATTTATGCCAGATCATCAACGCGGTTTGTCGAACGCCGCGACTTCACAAGCATATCATCTATGTAGACCTTCATAGAACGTCCAATATGATCTTTGAACGTCCGGTTTGCAAGCCTTCGATAAGTTTCTCTTACATTATCTAATTTAAAAAGCATGACCACGTAGCAATACGGTCTGAGGTCGGTTAGGAAGCTGATGTGCTCCTGCTCTAGGACGTGCATCAGAATTTGGTTGTATCCAGAGTACGCATCGATGAATGAAAGTAGCTCATGCCTAGCTGTCGAATCTACCAATTGATCGATCCTCGGAAGCGGAAAGCTGTCTTTCAAGCATGCCTTATTGAATTCAGAATAGTCAATGCAAGTCCTCCACTTCCTGTTCGTTTTCCTCACCAAGATAGGATTAGATACCCATTCCGGGTATAAAGCATCACAAATGAAGTCATTATCCTTCAGCTTATCCACTTCATCTTTGAGTGCACCAAATTTCTCTGCACCTAGGCTACGGTGTTTCTATTTCATAAGAACACATTTAGGATTTATATTTAATGCATGGCTCATTATCTCCAGCTAGATCCCATGCATAACCTAATGTGTCCAGGAAAATACATCTAGATTTTCTATAAGAAAACCAACTAACTCCTTCGTTGCTCTTGCACCGAGCTGCGATTCAACCTTTAGGACCCGAATCAGATCATTCTGCCTAACCAGAACAGCGATTGTCAACTCGGCAGGAGCTGCTCTTCCACCTTTTGGCTCTTTATATCGGTCCATGTCTTCAAGAAACCGACCAGGATATCTGAACTAGGGCTCAGGCTATAGTTGCTATGCATCCAAAGCCTTAATGCTGAGGGCCCCCTCCACGTGTTTCCTTTCTTCTTTTGCCTTGCCTCCTTTAGCTTGGTGACATAGCATTCGCGGCTAGCCACTCGATCTCTATGGACAACCCCTATGTCATTCTCTATAAGAAACTTCAACGTTACGTACCAAGGAGCTATAGCCACTCTGAATTCAGCCAAGGTCGGTTAGTCTAGAAATTCATTGTAGGCTGAATAAATATCCAATGCAAAAAAGCACGACCCGCGCTCCTTGCGGTCGCCCTCGCCAATTACCGTCGGTAATTCAACATATCCTATGGCTTTAGAAGTTATCCCATTGAACCCCTGTATTTGAGATTAAAAATATTTCAATTCCTTCTCTTCCAACATCATTTGATCATAAGCTTTCTTGAACAAGATATTGAGTGTACTCCAACAGTCAACCAACACCTTCCAAACAATTGCAGGACCAATCATGGTTGTGATCACAAATGGGTCAATTTTTAGAGCTTCCACTCCATCATCATTTCTATTGCGAAAAACAATATCGTCGGTTATCATTCTGCATTGTTTTGTCGGAGTCCCGTCTTCAATGGCATGGCAACTTTCACTCTCTACATGTTTTACTGCACCAACATATTTTTCCATCTCAACTAGACTCTTATGGGCTAGGTTTGGCCCACCAATAATTGTATTGATCGCTTATTGTTTTTCTAGTCACCTAAATGCATTAGCAACAGGCTCTGCTTGCCCCTATTGGAAAGACGGCCCAAGGGCGTTTGAGTTTCCTTGTTTGCCATCCCGTGGGGCTTTCACATTTTGTTGTAACCTTTTCTTGCGAATCAACCCCTTAATCATATCTCGCAAGTGTCTTCACTCATTGGTATTGTGATAGCGAGTTTCATGGATTCTATAGAACTTGCCTGACTTCTCTCCTTCTCAACCAACCCATTTAGAGTCGGCTTTTTGTCTTGTTTAGTGTTTTGAGTTGCCAAATAGATATTCCCTATCGAATTTTCAGTTTGGTATAGCTATCTTACTTGGGAGTCCTAATGCGATTCCTATTATCAAGCTTCTTCTTCTTCTTAGACCCATCATCATTTCATTTTCGATTACTGTTTTGGTTACCAACATTCACGTCTACATTTCCAGAGCGACCTCTAGACTGCTTTACAGCAACATGCTTTATATCACTTCATTTGAATTCCTAACACCAGTAATTCGTAGACACTTGTGCACTTCCTCCAAGCATAAGAACTCATTAGCTTTTCTATAAAAAGCTTCCACTGTCGATAGGGGCTTCCTTTCCAACCATTCCTTGAACTCCGTATCAGGATGGATTCCCCTAATCAACGTCGTCAACACTATGTCACTGTTGGGATATCCCTCCTCCGTCCAATATCGCCTGACCTTCCGCCTCTCCCTCCTTCGCCTAACTACCTAATGCCACAGCTGGCACACAGCAACTACCTTGGCCGCAACCTCTCGCTGCGCCTCACCTATGACCTTCCTACCTTCTTTGCCTGACCCAAAGCCATGCTTTCCTCCCCTTTTGCTTCCTTTGGCCGTGTTTATACCCAAACCCCGACCCAGTGCTACGTGTCAGCCCTTCCACACCTAGCCTCTGCACCTTCTTCTGTTGACAAACTTCCCGTGGCCTCAAGCAACTCGAGCCTCTTTTTTGTATGGTATGATTATATATTGTATTATATTCTATTATACCGTGGTATATCATATTATTAGTTTCAGTATGTTGAGTTTAATGTATATAGTTATAATAGTTTACTTTATAATATATAAGCTGCTGCAGTCTTCTTTTAAATAAGTAAGTTTATATATATATATATATATGATGTATGTATTTGTTGATATATGTGTGTGTGTGTGTGTGTGTGTTTTTAAGATGTTTGAATATATTGGTTTGTATATTGTATGTCAGTTTATATACTTATTTGTAGTAATATGTTTGTTAGGAAAACAACCGCATATGAGTAGCATACATGTACATTTTATTTTATGGATATTTGAAATTATGTACATAGGTTATATACCAGTTTATATATATATATATATTGAATCTGTTGTTTTAAATGAGTATAACTTTATATAGACTATAATAGTTGTCTGTATATAAATCCGGTTATATATTTGTGATATAACAGTTTTATTATATGATATATGTTAGTATATATTGGTTAATTTGTAAATATTCTATATATATATATATATATATATATATTACATGAAGAAAGATTTTATATATAATGCTATGATGATATTTTGCGGTGAATAATATACATAAGTATCTTGCATTTTTAATAAGCGTATATATTCAAATGTTGATTATGTGTATAAGTATATTTTTTTTATATATGATATGTATGGATTTATAACTGTAAGTATAATCTGGTTTCGGCGTATATGTGAATTTGGTTTTTCATATATATATATATATATATATTATTTTTTATATTAAAGTTAAATTATTGATTTTTAAAATATATATAGGTATGTATTCTAAATATATGGGTTTAAATTGAATAATGATTTTTTATATACCTATAAACATTTTGATTTTAATATACATATGTTTTAAATTTAATATTGGGTTTTGTATAAAGGAATTCATTTTAATATAAGTAAATATCAGACTTTAAATTTTATATGTAACTGTTCTCATCAATTCCTTATCTATCAGTTTTGTCCGTCAAATCTGTTTTCAGCTTACTTTGCTCTGGGATTTGTTGTTGGATCGGTCGATAGTCTAGATGTTGATTCAAATCATAGCTTGTCGCGATATCTATTCTCTCTAGCCTCGAAAGATGATCAATCACTCACGATTAACATTCTTATATTTTTTTAGATTTGATATTATTTTATAAGACAATTGAAATATGCTGCTAAATTGAACTGTTAATTAGTTAAATTTTTTATATGATATGCCATTATCTATATCTGTTCACCTGTGAGATATGGCACCATATCTGTTGTTTATATTTATTTAATTTATCACTGATGATATATGCATGTTGTTGATATATTATATTATTATCATAATTGTTCTCACTCTCAAGTTCCCTATTATATAGTTTTCCTTATGGGTTGAAATGATACATACCCGAACGATCTTGTAGAATAAGAGAAAGTTGTTATGGGTTGAAATGATAAACACAAGCGATTTTCATTGACTTTGAATTTGGGATTGCGGGATGAAAAGATATATACCCATAGATATTTAAATTGCGGATTGAAATGATAAATATCTGTATCACATAACCATATGACAGAAAATTATATACAGACACCGTTGGTCTATATATATTATGAAAATGATTTCCAAGGTTTCGAAAGGAGATATATGGGTTTAAATAAATATTGATTTTTAAAATATAATATATATATATATAAATGTTATTTTATATATGCCTAAATTGTAGATTTTAAAAAATTTATGTTTTGGAATTTTAAATTTATAATTAGTTTTGAAATAACAAATTTTAGGATTTTTCTTACAATTTTATTTTCTTAAAATATATATAATAAGATCTAATAAAAAATAAAAAATAATAACTTAATTAGTATATTATATGTTTTAAAATATTTATTTAAAAAATATATTAATATTTTAAAATAGATTTATAACTTTAATAATAAAGTTTGGAAAGATAAATAAATGTTGACTTGGGATTTAAATTGGTAATAGTTGGACTTAAGAAAGAATTGATTTAAACTTATTGGTTTTGAGATTTGAAAAGATATGATTATAACTTGGTTTATAACTTGATTTGGTAAAAAGTGATTAAACAAATATTCTTAATTTTAAGGAAAATTGAGATTGAATATTTGATATTGATTTAAATATATAAATTGGGAGTTAAATAAATTGTTATAAAAATGGTTAAGCGGATATTTTCTAACCTGAATAATCTTTAGGTTAAATGTTGAAATATAATTGAAATTTATATTGTAAATGTTTGAATATTTAAACTGGAATTGATTTATTCGAACTTTAAAATTTGAAATGGCTAAACTGGAATTGATTTAGATTGGATTTTTGAATTTAAAATGATTTAAATCGATTTGTGAAATTAGAGGAAATTTTTTTATTATGTAAAGTATTTAATATATAAACTATTTTAATGTATAAAGTATTTCAATATATGTATGATTTTCAACATCTGAACCGTGTAGGTGGAAAGTTTTATGATTCAAAAGTGCTATGATTTCCTAAATGTTATGATTTCCAAATGTTATGATTTCAAAAGTTTTACGACTTCGAAAGTGTTATAAATTTGAAAGTGGTACGATTTTGGAAATGAATATGATTTAGAGTGTATAATGATACCAAATTGATATGGTTTTGAAATGATATGATAATTTGGTTTTGAAGTATGAACTATTTGATGAAATGAACACGGTGTTACCATAATGTTTGGTTGTTAAAGAGACTAGAATCGGATATTGTCATACTCTCTGCCAATACCGAAAACCACTTTTACAACTATGTACGTGGTGGAGATTCCAGAATGAAGTAGGATGGTTTGGTGGTGATTCTATTTATGGTATTTACAGTGCGCCGACTCCCGTGAGTCAGCTTGGTGCGGCTAAAACAGGAGACATGTCAGGCCAGATGAGGTCATTCCTCCTATCGGACAATTTGTTCGATGCCATTCTATTGCTTTTGTGATTTGATTGGGTGCACCTTTGATTTGGGAGTGTGTCACAAGGTGGGCGGTAGTAGCTACTATGCGTTACTACCAGTCTGGATCCGCAAACGGTATATCTACCCTGGCATTGCTTCGAGTGCCTTGTTGCATGCCCTATCGCACCTTCCACAAGTTTTGTTTGTACCGTACTATAGGGTGCCCTCTAATAGCCCTCCAGTTTATGGAGGAATTATGGGATTGTATAGACTATGGGAATATATAAAAATGTGTTAAGGGGGATATGGGTAATTCTTTAATGCTATTTCAATACTTTTACTTGACTATAGACATATTATAATAGCGTATATTACTACATAGTAGATAGTTCCACGGATCCTTATAGGATGGAAATCCCAAACATCCTTTAAGTTACTTGTATTTCAATTGACATTCACTTGAGTTGAATTTATTAATATAAGAATGTTAATCATGACTCAAGTGTTAGTGTTTTGCTTTACGCTCGGGTCAGACTGAGTGTCACAGCATTTGTGACTCATCTTTAGAGTTGGAGCTTCGCTTGGAGATCTATATATATATCTATTCCGCTTTCATATATCCAGTGGTTTTGTTCACACTTGTCATCTTTTGTATTCGAGACTACGTTACATTGATATATTCTGTATTTTATTTCAAACTTTGTTATTTATGTAGTAGCTTCATGGACTACTATTTATCTATTCCGCTGCTTATTGTTACATTACTCTATGTTTGTGATTCTGTGATTGATTTATTTACTGTATATGTTGAGTTTTGCCAAATATAAATTAACAATACGATTTTGTGAGCAATTCAAGTTCGACATGTGCAGATGCGAATGGTTCGAAATAGCGGGTCGTTGCATCAGTTATCTAATGATGTTTTTTGGTTGACTTGGGTGATGATTGTGATGTGTGTTTAATTGTTTATATTGGATGATTTGATGTTATATTTATATTGTTATAACACTGCAAGTTCCCTTAGTTATTGTTAGAAAATACCTATGGGTTGAAATGATACATACCCAAACGATCATATAGAATAGGAGAAAATCGTTATGGGTTGAAATGATAAACCCAAGCGATTTTAATTGATTTGGAATTGGGAATTGCGGATTGAAATAGTATACAACCGTAAATTTAATTTTTTGCGGATTGAAACGATAAATATCCATATCAACTGACCATAGCATAGAAAATTATATACAGACATCGGATTGGTTAAATTAAACGATTTTAAAAGCCTTAAATCTTAAATTGGATTAAATGATATTTTAAATGAAATTGATTTATATAAATTGAATTACTTTGAAAATCCAAGTTTGAAGATTGGAATTGGAAATTAATTTGAAACGAAATTTTAAAGTATTTTAACCTATTTTAATCTATTTTAAATCTATTTAATCAATTTTAATCTATTTTAAACTATTTTATTCTATTTTAAATTATATTAATCTATTTTAATCTATTCTATATTATATTAAACTATTTTAATATTAATCTATTTTAATCTATTTAAACTATATTAATCCATTTTAATCTATTTTAAACTATATTAATCTGTTTTAATCTATTTTAAACAATCTTAAACTTTTTTTAAACTATTTCAAAACTATCTAAACTATTTTCTGAATTTGAGGTTTTATAAAATGGAAGTTTTATTTTAAATACTCCATTTTTAAGTAGAATACGATTAAATGATGTTATAATATAAGTTGGGATTTAAATGACATATTTGAGGAATATGATTATGTTAAATGAGGATTTAATCTATTTTTTGAAATATGAATTCGAAAGTGATATGATTACAAATGTGATATAATTTCGAAAGTAAATATGATTGTGAAAATGAAATGGTTTTTAGAATACGATATTTTGATATAAACTATAAATTAGTTTTGAAAATGTAAAAGGCCATACGGTGTGAAAGAAATGTTTGGTTGTTAAAAAGATCGGGATTGGATATTGTCATACTCTCTTTCAATATCGAAAACTACTTTAACAACTGTGTACGTGGTGGAAATTCCAGAAATGAAGTAGGATGATTTGGTGAACGGTTTCTATACGAGGTATTTACATGACCTTGACTCCCGTGAGTCAGCGTAGATGTGACTAAAATGGGAGCTATACCTGGGCCAAGTGAGGTCATTCCTCCGATCGGACATGCTTCTTCGATACCATATTATGAATTTGTGATGATTTGGTGGCCATCCCTTTATTTTTATTTGGGAGTGTGTTCCGACGTGGGCGGTAGTAGCTGATTTGCGTTACCACCTGCCCGGTTCTGCAATTGGTAAATTTACCCTGGCATTGGCTCGAGCGCCTTATTCACATGCCCTAGAGCGCCTTCTACGAGTTTGGTTTGTACCATACCTACGGAGTGCCCTCTGATAGACCTCCAGTTTACGGGGGAATTACGGTACTGTATTGACTATGGGAATATATAAAAATGTGTTAAGAGGGATGTGGGTAACGCCTTAGCGCTATTTTAATACTTTGTTACTGCATACACTATTATAATAGCATATTGTATTACATAGTAGATACTTTAATAGATCCCCAGGAGATGGAAATCCCGAACAACTCTCAAGTTATTGTACTCACATTAGGCACTGAATAGGAGATGTCAAACCCCGTAAACATCTCTAACACCGTTACACTCATATTTATTTATGGTTGATTTAACTTACACAATATCTTTTAGTTCTGACTCGAGTGTTTTGTCTTTTCAATTCGCTCGGGTCAGTCTGAGCTTTTCATTTTATCGAAGACTGCTTTCTAGAGGATGAAGACGAAGATTTTGTACTATTATTATTTATTATATTTATTCCACTGCATCATATTGTTTCATTGCATCTATTTATTTATTACTGTTTTATGTAACTCTGATTTTGTGTTGTAAAAGAATAATCAAATGTATTTATAAAAAGGCTTCATGAACTTTTTTTTATTATTATATTTTGTTATTCCGCTGCGAGATTCTATTTTTTTTCTTTCTTTCTCTATTTTTTCTTATTTACCCCAATAACAATCGGCCCCTCTGTATGGCTTGAGTCTGACATGTGTGGTTTATCGTCGATTTAAACTGTCTAAAATGGCAGGTCATTACGCTAATTATTAAAAAGGAAATTTTGGACTAGGAATAGGCATCGGATTAGGGTTAGTTAGGATGATTTATATCCTAATGACCCCAAGAGTGATATAGACGGGCTGGACAATTTATGAAAGAGAAGATTTTAAGGGCTATAAAGGATATGCCTAGTGATAAATCACCTAACACTGATGGGTTTTCTATTTATTTTGTGAAACTTTTTGAAACGTTTTGAAATACGATATAATTGAAATATTTATGAATTTTATGATGGTTCACGGTTATTAAGCAAGTTCAATTTGGCTAATGTAATCTTATCACACAAGAAAGTCGGAGCAAATGAGTTAAAAGATTTCAGACCTCTTTCATTATTAAATTATTCTTTTAAAATCATCTCTAAGGTTTTATCCAATAGGTTAAATACTATGAATTAATTGGTATTTCTCAAACTGCTTTTATTAAAAAGCTAGGCATTAGAAATGGGATCTTAAACAATGTTGGAAATAAGATTAAGAGTAATGATCTTTGCATTTTTCAGCTTATGGATGATACCATGCGCTTTGTATCCCATTTTTTCAAACATATTATAGCACCAAATTTTATTTTATGCAGTTTCAAATTTCCTTCTAGATTAAGGATTAATTTTGATAAAGGTTCCATATTAGTATTGAATGATGTAGATAATATAAAAAATCAAGTTGCGAGTACATTAAATTATAAAATTATGGAATTTCCCATAGAGTAGTTATGGTTTCTAACAAGGCCAACTAAACTCAAACACGACAACTGTTTAATAATAATTCATAAAATTAACAAAATAATTTCTAAATGGAATGGTAAATTTTTATCAAAGATAGGTAGGATATTTCTTATTTACTCTGTTTTATCAGCATTACCCATATACCGAGTGTTGATTTATCACTTTCCAAAGTGGGTAGTTGATAAAACAGATAAAACTAAAAGAGATTTTTTTATGAAGTGAGGATAATTCTAATAGTAGTTCAAAGTTTTTAGTTAAATGGGAAATTGTATGTGAATCTAAAGAGGATGGAGGGTTATGTATAATAAATTTAAATAATTTATATATGTCTTTATTAGGAAAAAGTATATATAAATTTACTATTAATAATAAAAAATTAATTTGGAAACTGAAACACCCCACACCCCTCAAAGGGTTGGGTATAACTAAAGCTAACAGAGACTAAGATTCACACGAAAAAAATAGGTAAAAATAGTGGAAACTAAATTAATAATTTATTTAAAATTAAACTTCATAATTGCTTCATAAATAAGTCAAATACCAAATACAACATCCAAATCTCAAAACTCATCATGGCTTATGGAATAAAAACTCATAGTCTCAAAATCAGAGTACATAATATCCCTTAGAAAGCCAGTACACAAAACTAAAGCTGGATAAAAGAAATACATAGCAGAGAACTCCTCCAAGAAACCGCCAATCAACTGAAATCTACTACTCTCTCCCTTGATTGCCTATGGGGGGAAAGTGAAAAAATAGAGGAGTGCGTCAGACAAAAAGTCTGGTGAATGATAGTAATTACTAGAGTCTTTATGCAAGATAAAAGTAATAGTCTCTACAACAGCTCAAGCATAAATAAGGGAAACAATAGGAAATAGGAAAGGGATAAATTGGAGATAAATACAATTAAATACTGATCAATTTATAAGATAGGTTAATTTTATTTCTTGTACATGTCCTTGATTTCTACTTTGATTAAACTGAATACCTGATCCTATAATTAGGATGTAAACTTAATTCTATCCTTTTTGATCGGCCTGCTACTCCATAGGCCTTACTGCAGACCAAATGCTATATAACTCCCTACACAGCAGCCAATGGTATCTACGAAAGAAGCACAAAGCACCCACTATGAATCCGGACGACATATATAGCTCCCTACACAGAATGAAATGGATTCTACGAAAGACACCTATACTAAGCACTTGGAACTCATAACAATTACTGAGCACAAGACTGGAAGTCGCAGGAATACTACCACCATGTCTTTGCTATCTTTTGCTCCACTTATTGGGTCTTGTTATTACCTCAAACTCCAGCATAAGTGTGCGCCTCGTCTCACTTCAGGCTAACGTGAGATCACCGTGTGTCCATAGAAACTATAGGGAAAATGCTATTGGTACTAGACCGTCATCCAAACAATATTTAGTTGTGCCCCTTTTCCAAATCCCCTATGATTGGGACTCCTGTTTGACCAATTACTACCATTCTTAGCATAAGCATGCCCTCATCTCACTTTAGGCTAATGCGAGACACCATTTCGCCTAATTGGGGATGCTATATGGTACAAGTTCTACATTCATCTTCGCTTATTAACTTATATAAATTATTTAAATAAGCCTTTATTATCATCTTTACCTTCTACGCTTATTAATTTATACCAAGTCTTAAAATAAACTGTATTCTTTTTCTTATTATAACCTACGTTATAATCATGCTTATTACTTAACCCAATGTCTAAGTGTGAAAATAAGCTTCTTTCATCTTTTACTCTTTTTAGTTATAATTCCACGTTGTAACTAAGCCAATTAATTAGTCCAATTCTAATCATAATTAGGCATAATTTCAGTCCACTTCCATTATTTATTACAGTCTTTATAATTTACATCTTATTTTCATCATTCAATATTCTTACTTATATAATCCATATTCGCATTTAATTTATTATAATCTATACGCGAAGAAAAAGAGGAAAAGGAGAATAGATGCTTGCATAAAATCCAAAATGTAGAAAAAGATGTAAATAAAAAAATAAATAACGGTAAATAAACTTAAATACTATAAATAAATAAATAATTATGCTTAACGTTAATAAATTATAATTAACTAAAAAAGAATAACTAAAAGGGAATGGACTAAAAAATAGATCTAAAGCTGATAAAAAGGCTATTCCAAAATCGTATTAAAACTACAACTATTAGAAACCCTATTATTTTAAATTACTTAAAGAAATCTTAAAATAATTAGAATCCCTCGCCTTCGATCCTAAGCTCTTCCTTTGGTCTTTCCAGATCTACTTGGAGTTGTAAAATAATTTAATTTATAATGATTTTCTCCTTGGAAAATTTATTCTGTTTAGGGTCCTTCCTAGAAAGGTGAACCCAATTGGAGAAAACCTAGAATGAGAAAAAGTGTTAGGTCTAAGGGTCTATTTATAGGGGTAGTAGTGGATCTCGGACCGTTGGATTTGGGGATTAAATTGGATGCAACCATGTCATAGGCTGAATAAGAGCTATCGGATGCACAAAACGATGGACCGGAGTGGTCAGAAGAATGCAAAGCACGTCATCAATAACCTCTGGAACGTTCAAATGAATGTACGTTCGTAACTAGTAGAGGCGGGTCGACCGGGCGGTCGGCCGACTTGATGCCCAGGTTGACCGGCCGATTGACTTACTCTTTATTTATATTTTCTCGAATTTTGTTTAATTTGTTTCTCGTTCATATTAGCTCAGTTTCTGACGTTCTATATATGGAAATTGACCAGAAAATTACCACGGACACAATGGTGCAACTTTCGTGACTCAATCCTGATAACTTTGCAAAGTTATTTTATTATTTAATTACCTAACGAAATAATTATTATGGGTTAAATTTCAGGTTGTTATATTCTCCCTTCCTTAAGATATTTCGTCCCTGAAATCTCTAAGGATAAAAGAATATAATAAATCTTTTCATCCAATTCTACAACCAAGTACTCAATCATCAACCATTTATCCATTGTCCTTAAGTTTTTCTAATGCCACTTATGATACTTACGCAAGTAGTGTAGTGTAAATGATCCTAACTAATGCAAAAGATTAGGCGGTCCACTGATTCAGTTGACCTCCTTTTATGCAATCATGTCCATGCCATGTATCGAAATGAATGCAAAAATTCCTATTGATAACTGATAGTTCTATATGTGTGCTACAACCATCATCCAAATGCAACAATCATGTGATAAATATCCATATATGACAACCATGGAAATAAAGTAAAAATGCATACGCTTCCATATGCATATGCTCTAGTGTCCTAATTAGGCCGATCCCTAAGGAATAATAGTGCCTAGTGTACCTATATGCATCCATTAGCATCCACTAGCAAACACTTACAACCACTAGCATACATCATTCATAACATGTTCGATTAACATGTTTACATCAAATCCTACATCCATAGGTTAAATCCTAAGTTCTACCCTCCCAAAGAATAATAAAGAAAAGAACCTATTCAAATCTAAAGATGGAAAAAGGAATTCTAAAACTTACTATCAAAAATATGAGGATAGGAAGTACGAATCTTCTCTTTTGCTTCTCAAGTGGCGTCTGCAACATCATCTCCCCATTGCACCTTCACCAGTGGAACCTCCTTATTCCTTAGTCACTTAATGTCTCTTCTAACAAGCTTCATGGAGATACGCCAAACAGAAGCTTCCCTTTCTACCTTCTCCAATTGACTAGGCTCTACAACCTCCGCAGAGTTATGTAAGCACTTTTGCAAGTTCGAAACATGGAAAACGTCATGCACTTCTGCGATCCTATCAGGTAGCCTTACTCTGTAAACCATCTTCCCAACTCTTCTTGTGATAGGAAACGGTCTAACAAATCTAGGGGCTAACTTTCCATTTGATCTGAACCTTCCACCTTCCTAAGGGATACTTTGATAAAAACTAAGTCTCCAACCTCAAACTCTAAGTCTCTTCTCAGCTTATCCGCATAAGACTTCTGCTTGTCTTGAGCTGTCTTCATCCTCTGCCGAATCAAATCCACCCTCTCAGATGTTTCCCAGACCATATCGGGCCCAAGTAATAACTTCTCCGTAGACTCAACCCAACATGATGGGGACTTGCAAGGTCTCCCATATAAAGCCTCAAATGGTGTCATCCCTATGCTTGCTTGATAACTATTATTATAGGCAAACTCAACCAATGAAAGATGTTCCTCCCAAGTAACTCCAAAATACACATCTGTAGCAAATTCACAAGCACCCTATTTACTCTCTCCATTTGCCATCTGTCTGGGGTGATTGGTCGTACTCAACCTAAGTTGCATCTCTAGCACCTCCTGTAAGCTTCTTTAAAACTCACTAGTGAAAATGGGATCTCTATCACTAACAACGCTTGAGGAACTCCGTGTAGACTGACTATCTCTTGAATATACAAGGATGCCAAATATGAAGTTGTACGCTTACTCTTAAGTGGGATAAAGTGGGCACTCTTGGTCAATCTATTAGCAACCACCCAAATGCTAGTGTTCCCATTCCTAGAACGAGGTAAACCATCAATGAAATCCATAGAAATACTGTCCCACTTCCACTCCGGCACATCTAAGGGCTGAAGTAATCCACCGGGCTTCTACTGCTCTGCTTTAACCCTTTGGCATATGAGACACTTAGCTATGAATTCCGCCACGTCCTTCTTCATGCCACCTCAATAGAACATTCTCTTCATATCTCGATACATTTTGTCGCTACCCGGATGAATAGTCATACGGTAATGGTGTGCCTCCTCTAAAACTGCACTCAACAAGTCACTAACGCATGAAACACAAAGCCTCCCATCTCTCTTAAGCCACCCTATGCTATCAATGGAATAGTGTTGAAGATGTCTCGAGACCTCTTCTAGGTTAATCCTATCCATAATGTCCATAAGCTCCGAATCCTCGAGCTGCCTCGAGCCAATCTGATCCATAAGGGTGGGCCTTACCTCTAACATCGCCAACAATCCGGGAGTAACGTCCGACGAGGGATAAAAATCAAAAGTATAAATAAACTCCAAGCTCCTCCACTCTACAAATATGGGACTAAGGTTCGCTTTCTTCAACTCAATGCATCAGCAACCACATTACCCTTGCCATGGGTATAAGCAACATCAAAATCATACGAGACTAGAAATTCCATCCACCTCTATTGCCTCAAGTTCAAGTCCTTCTACGAGAATAGTTACTTTAATGACCTGTGGTCGGTAAAAAGCTTAAACCTCTCTCCAAGCAAATAGTGCCTCTAAGACTTGAGCGCAAAAACTATGGCAGCCAACTCCAAATCGTGGGTAGGGTAGTTCTTCTCATGCGTCCTCAACTGCCTACTACCATAACACACTATCCTCCCTGTAACGTCATGATATTTCAACCATCGCATCCATACATGTCGGACTTGAATTGCTCAAAATATCATATTATTAATTTACATTTAGAAAAACTCAACGTATACAGTAAATAAAATAATCACAGAATCACAAACATAGAGTATTATAACAATAAGCAGTGGAAATAAATGAATAGTAGTTCATGAAGCTACTATATATACATATAAAAGAGTTAAAACAAGATACAACAGAAGTCTCGAATACATAGAAGTTTCAATACAATAGTCAAAAAACAAAATCTGAATATATCATAGAGTCAACTGAATAACTGCAAGCTGAATAGATAGATGGATCTCCAAGCAAAGCTCCAACTCCAAAGGTGAGTCTCTAATGTTGTGGCACTCAGTCTAACCCGAGCGTAAAGAAAAACACAAAACAAACGAGTCAGGATTAACATTCTTATATCAATAAATCCAACTCAAGTGAAATATCAACTGAAATACAAGTAACTTAAAGGATGTTTGGGATATCCATCGTCTAAGGATCCATGGAACTATCTACTATGTAGTAATTTACGCTATTATAATATGTTTATAGCAAAGTAAACTATTAAAATAGCATTAAGGCGTTACCCATATCCCCCTTAATATATTTATGTATATTCCTATAGTCTATACAGTACCGTAACTGCCTCGTAAAATGGGATTATCAGAGGGCACTCCATAGGCATGGTACAAAACAAACTCGTATTAGGCTCGATATGGCAGGTGACACGACACAACTAGGCAATGCCAGGGTAGATATACCAATTACACTTCCGGGCTGGTGGTAACGCATAGCCACAGCTACTGCCCACCTTGATCCACGCTCCCAAAATTAGAGGGTGCACCAAATCAATCAAAATAATAGAATAGTATCGAAGAAACATGTCCGATTAGAGGAGATACCTCACGTAGCCCGTCAATTGCTCTTGTTTTGGCCACCTTAAGCTAACTCACAGGAGTCAGGTCCACGTATATACCTCAAATAGGATCGTCGCCACCATCCTTCTTCATTCTAGAATCTCCACCACGTACACAGTTGTTAAAGTGGTTTCGGTATTGGCAGAGAGTATGAAAATAACCGATCCTGGTCTCTTTAACAAACAATCGTTATTATAACACCGTGGTCATTTCAAAATATCATACTTCAAAACCAAAATATCATACCCATTTCAAAACCATATCAATATGATATCATTTCTCACTTAAAATAATATTCATTTCCAAAATCATAACACTTTCCAAAATTATAACTCTTTCGACATTATAACACTTTGAAATTGTAACACTTTGAAAACATAACACTTCCCACTTAAACAGTTTAGATATTAATAATAGTATATATATATTAAAATAGTTATAAATAAAATAGTTAATATAATAAAATAATTTGTATATAAAATAGTTATAAATTAAATAGTTTATATTAAAGTAATTAATATATTAAAAATATTTTTATTTAAAATAATTTATATTAAATAGTTTATATTAATATATATATATATAATTATTTATAAAGTAAAATATATATATTTAAATGCTTTACATAATAAATAGCTTCCTCAAAGTTCATAAATCGATTCAAATCCCAAAATTTAATTTAATTCATTCTCAATTCATCAATTTCAATTCAATTCAGTTTCTCAATAAAAAAATTCAAATTATATCGATTTCAAATACAGATTTGAACCAAAATTATACCATTTCAATTTCAATATATTTCAAAGGTTTAAATATTCAACATTTTCAAAACTAAATTTGATAATTTCATTTATATCTTAATTTAACTTCTCTATTATTTAGTTTGAAATATTCACTTAATAAAATCTAATATCATTTAAATAAGCCTTAAATTACAATTTAAACTAAATATTTTCTTCAATTTATTTAAACTTGAAATATTCATTTAATCACTTTAAATCAAAATCAAGTTACAAAACCATATCTTAAAATCTCAAATTTAATAAGTTTCAAATCGATTTTATTAAATAATTCTTAAAAGAATACTATTTCAAAATCATCTTAAATTTATCTTCCCAACCTTAATTTATATTAAAAACTTAATTTATATGTATTAAACTTAATTTATATTAAACTCTTGGTCAATCTATTAGTATGAAAATAAGCTTCTTTCATCTTTTACTCTTTTTTAGTTGTAATTCTACATTATAACTAAGCCAATTAATTACTCCAATTCTAATCATAATTAGGCATAATTTCAGTCCAATTCCATTATTTATTACAGTCTTTATAATTTACATCTTATTTTCTTCATTCGGTTTTCTTACTTATATAATCCATATTCACATTTATTTATTCTAATCCATAAGCGAAGAAAAGGAGGAAGAACAGAATAGATGCTTGCATAAAATCCAAAACATTGAAAAAGATGTAAATAGGAAATAAATAAAAGTAAATAAACTTAAATACAGTAAATAAACTGTAAATAAATAAAAAAGTTATGCTTAATAGTAATAAATTATAATTAACTGAAAAAGAATAACTAAAAGGGAATGGACTGAAAAATAGATCTAAAGCTGATAAAAAGGCTATTCCAAAATCGTTGTAAAACTACAACTATTGGGAACCCTGTTATTTTAAATTAATTAAAGAAATCTTAAAATAATTACAATCACTCACCTCTGGTCCTAACCTCTTCCATTAGTCTTCCCGGATGCACTTGGAGTTGTAAAATAATTTAACTTATAATGATTTTCTCCTTGGAAAAATTATTCCGTTTATGATCCTTTCTAGAAAGGTGAACCAAATTGGAGAAAACCTAGAATGGAAAAAAGTTTTAGGTCTAGGGGTTTGTTTATAGAGGTAATAATGGATCTCGGACCATTGGACTTGGGGATTGAATAGGAAGCAACCACGTTATAGGCTGAATAGGAGCCATATGATGCAAAAAATGATGGACCAGATTAGTCGGAATAATGCAAAACACATCATCAATAACCTTTGGAACGTTCGAACGAATGAACGTTCGTTCGTAATTAGCAGAGGTGGGTTGACCAGGCGGTCGATTACTTTGGTGCCCACGTCGACTGACCGATCGACCTGCCCTTTATTTTTGTTTATTTTTTTCTCGATTTTTGTTTTATTTTATTTCTCATTCATATTAGCTCGGTTTCTGACGTTCTATATATGAAATTGACCACAAAATTACCACGGACAAAATGGTGCAACTCTCTAGGCACAATCCTGATAATTTCACAAAGTTATTTTATTATTTAATTACCTAACGAATTAATTATTATGCGTTAAATTTCAGATTGTTACAGAAATAAATAATATCAAATCAACAATATGATGGTACATATAATCTACACCAAATTTCTAATAGTAATATAAATAATATTTTTTTTATTTTTGGTAATTGATAATAAATAGTTATGGTATTTACAAATTAGGAATTAATAATGTGGTACATTTGGGGAATAACATTTCATTCTACCATGATTGTTGAAATTAGTTATCCCCCTTAAAATGGAATTGCAAGAGCTTCGTAAAATTGGTAATTTCAAAAATGTCTTGATTTCAGAAATATTTAGATCAAATTTAAATTTTCCATGGGATTTTTGTTACAATCGTACGCTACTTGGAAATGCGTTATTTCATTATGCTTTATAACGCTCTAAACTAGAATTATACAATATTGATAATGAAAAGACATTGAAATATGGTGTTGGGATAAAAGAAAAACCTATACATCGTACTCCTTCTATAAATTTTCATATTTTTCGAGAATAAAGTCGAACATATTTAAATATATTTGGAAAAGGTAATACTCCAAAAGCTAAAATACATATGTGGTTAATTGTGAATGGGAAATTAAATACAGCAAAACATTTAAAAAAGAAAAATATAGCTCTTAATAATAGTTTTCTCTGAAGTATGGGAATGAAAAAATATTTTATGTTTATATATTGAGTGTCATATCCCAACTTTATTCTTATAAATTGTCTTAATATTTTTTATTTTAGTATAACAAATACTTATATTAGTTGTGAAGTATATTGGCTTAGGCTTGGATTTTATTATACTGGATTTCATATATTAGCATTTGATGCTATTTTTGATTTAGTTTGTTGTCATATATGGTCTGAAAGAAATCAAAAAGTTTTTAATAACATAAATACACATGTGGAAAATTTAGTATTTACAGTTGTCTTGTTTTAGTTGGATTTCAAATCATAGTTATAAAGTAGATAACCATAATAAATTTATCTTCAAACGGCAAAAACTCACATTAATTTAGTTAAGAAAAATTTAGTTGCAAGAAATAGAAAAAATAGTAGTAATATAAATACCTTTTTAATTGATAAGTGTGCTAATGACTTTTACGTTGTAATATTTTCAATAGAAGCTAGTTCGATAATAAAATGTTGTTTAGGATTTATCATTCATTAAACAATTGTACATATCTGCTATATATCTTTATATAATTCTTTATGTACTCTTTTTCTATTACTTAGTTCATATTTAATATGTTTATTTTTCTTCTTGTGGCGTATGTATGTATGTATGTGTATATGTATATGTATATGTATGTACATAAAATAATTTTATACACATTTATATGTGTCGATCTAACTTTTGATTGAGTTTTTGTTTTTAGTTTTAGATGTATTAGCGCTTGGATGGATTTAGCATATTTTTTTATCATTGATGGATAATTGAAATTGGAGTAGATTTAGGGTTTAGCATTAGTTATTTCGTTTTTGTTCTATTTTATTATATTTTATTCACATCATGGACATTAGTCATTAGGATTAGGGTATTTTAATTTTTTTATGGCGACGTCATTTTTTATGTGTATAATAAAGTACATGAGTTCTCTCCTTCTGAATAGAGAATCACACAGTTTTCTCACATTAATATTATTATTATTTACATTTACAAATTAGTATTTTATAAAATTTAGCATACATATATGTTTTGAATACAAAAAATTCAAACACATATATACACGTATACACACATATATGTCATACTCAAATCAGAAAACATTTCCAATGGCAACAGCCCTCTTTTCTTCTTCGTCATTCATCTTGTCTCTCAACTTTGTCATCTACCTCGTCTCTCTGAGCTCCACTTTACTTCATCTCTCCATATGCTTAAGAAGAAGAAGAAGAAGTTTAAATCATTGGTTGGCTTAGCTCTAGAAATTGAGGGTGCTTTTCTGACTCACTCTGGCCGATGTTTCAGCACTTGTTCCTCTCTTCTGGTCGGTGACTTAGAGACTCCGCCCAATGCTACTTCACTTCTAGTTCCTCTTATGATGCGGCCTGTTATTCAAATGCATGTGCATGTTGCTAATACGTCTGTTTCTATTGGAATGGCCTTTGAAAATACTAGTGCTCTTACTGCGGTCTTTGTTTTTTGTCCTCTCGACCATACAAGTTCATACATTGGTATTGAGCATGCTTTGATTGTTTACGTTACTGATAAAAGTCTGATAACTAATCCCCTTTCTTCTTTGCTGGCTGATATTGAATCTCATCCTATCAGTGCACCTCACCTACGTAGCATGCCCAATATAGTTGGTAAGCATCCCTTATCTCCTCTGTTAGCATCCGCTAGTAATACTTCTTGGTAGAATAAGACTTATGCCGGCTTAAGAAATGAATATGGAGTTAGTGAGGAGGGCCGGCCCCAAGGCAAGGCGAGCAAGACAGCCGTCTAGGGCAACTGACCCGACGGGGGTAACGACGTGGTGGTGGTGATGGGTTCGGTCATTTATTTGGATAAAAATGGGTTATATAATAACAAAAACAATTTACAATGTAGTGAGGTGGTTAGGTTATTGTCATTCAAATCAAGCAACCAATGTTCGAGTGTGGGAAGCTGCAAGTTTTTAGGGCAATTTTTTTAAGTTCGGAATAGGGCAACGTGACCGGTTGGGCCGGACCTGTTAGTGAGATAGAGGGAGGTGCTATTGAAATTGGTGTGGGATGTCCCCCTAGTCTAGTTGTTATAGATGACATGGGAAGGATGGGGATGTTCTGTTGGATATGGTAAAAGTGGGTATTGAAGCTGCCAAAAAGAAGACGGACGATCCTAGCATCTTTACATTGTGCACTCCTAATGTTCGATCTATTTCTCGGCCTTCTGTTGATGCAGCTAATGCGTTTTGGTCTTTAGAGTATGTTGTGACAATTAAGGAAATTTAGTGGACCTCGTTGTTCACTTCTTTACCAATGAATGAGGGTGCATACGGGCACCATTCTTTTGATACGATGGAAACCGATAGGTTATAGTGTCTCCGATGGAGGTGATTCTAGCGGGTGTTGATTATTGGTCTGATTATTTGGTTGGTTTTTTCTTAGATTCTAATCCATCATAATCTGTTCTTAAAGAAAACTGTTGCAATGTTTAGAAGATTAGAGGCGGTCTACAGGTGCATACTGACCACTCTATGATCTACTTTAAGGTATCTAGGCTTGAGGAGCGTCTCCATGTCCTTGGTGCAGATCCTATCTTCATTAGAGGCTAGCCATTTATTGTTACAACATGGAGTCATGTCGACGATTCTAGGGAATATGTACTATCTGTTCCAGTTTGGGCTTATTTTCACATATCCCTTCTATTTTGCAACCTTTCATTGGACTGAATTGGTTAGCTTAGCAAGTATTGTTGGGAAATTGAAATGTTTTGATGGTAATATCATTGCTCGAGAAAAGCTCGTATATGCAAAAGCTCTGATTGAAATTACACCATGATAAGACGCGTACGAATACGATTAAGGTTAGAGTAGCTAAGGGTCATGACACAGTTGTTGTAACAGTATGATATTTTCAGCCATCCGCATCCACACATGTCGGATTTGAATTGCTCAAAATACCAGATTGTTAATTTATTTTGGCAAAACTCAGCATATACAGTAAATAAATAAATTACAGAATCACAGACACAGAGTAATATGTAATAATGCAGCGGAAACAAAAGAATAGTAGTTCATGAAGCTACTATAAATATAACAGAGTTAAATAAGATACAACAGAAGTCTCAAATACAATAGTCAAATACAAGATAAGAAAACATCATTGGAATCAACTGAATAACTACAAGCTGAAAGATGTAGATGGATCTCTAAACGAAGCTCCAACTTCAAAGGTGAGTCTCAAAAGCGGTATCACTCAGTTTGACCCTAGTGTAAAGCAAAATACAAAACACTCGAGTCAGGATTAACATTCTTATATCATTAAATCCAGCTCGTGTAATAACAACTGAAATATAAGTAACTCAAAGGATGTCTGGGATAATTATAGATCCGTTAAACTATCTACTATATAGTAATGTACGCTATTATAATAATGTCTAAAGTATAGTATAATATATTAAAAAAAAGCGTTAAGGCGTTACCCATATCCCCCTTAGCACATTTTATAGTGCCAATAGACTATACAGTAACATCGTACCTCCAGATCGGGAGGCTACCATAGAATACTTCATAGGTACGACACAAATCAAACTCATAGTAAAGCACGCTAGGGTAGGTGACACGGCACAACTAGGCAGTGCCAGGGTAGATATATCAATTATACTTTCGGGCTGGTGGTAACGCATAGCAGCCACTACCGCCCACCTCGAGCCACACTCCCAAAATTAAAAATCAAAGGTGCACACCAAATCAATCACAAAGTAACAGAATGGCATCGAAGGAGTGTGTCGGATCAACGGAGCTACCTCATTGGCCCGTCAACTGCTCCTGTTTTAGCCACCTTATACCAACTCACGGGAGTCAGGTCCACGTATATATCTCAATAGGACGTCGTCGCCATTCTACTTCATTCTGGAATTTCCACCGTTTACACGGTTGTTAAAGTGGTTTTCGGAGTTGGCGGAGAGTATGACAACTTCCGATCCTAGCCTCTTTAACAACCAAACGTTATTATAACACCGCAGTCATTTCAAAATAGTTTATACTTCAAAACCAAAATATCATTATCATTTCAAAGCCATATCAATATGATATCATTTCCATTTCAAAACCAAATACGATATCATTTCCATTTCAAATATATCCATTTCCAAAAATCATATCACTTCAAAGCTATAAAGCTTCGAAACCAAAACACTTGAAATTATAAAATTTTGGAAATCATAACACTTTGAAAATCAAGATTTAGAAATCATAATACTTCCCACTTAACTGATTTAGATATTAAAATAATATATAAAATAAAATAGTTTATAAAGTAAAATAGTTTATATAAGATAGTATTAGGTTAAAATAGTTTATGTATTAAAATAGTTTATATTAAAAATAGTTTATATGAAAATAATTCATAAAGTAAAATATATAAATAGTTTTAAATATAATTTAAAAATACTTTATATAATAAAATAACTTCCTCAAATTTCATAAATCAATTCCAAATCAACTCGAATTTCAAAATTCAAATTTAATCAAATCTCAATCCATCAATCTCAATTCAATTTAGGTTCTCAATAAACTATTCCAAATTATATCAATTTCAAAACAGATTTGAACTCCAAAATAAACCATTTCAATATATTTCAAAGCATTAAATATTCAATATTTTCAAAACTAAATTTGATAATTTCATATACATATCAAATTCCCTTTAATATTATTTAGTTTTGAAATAATCATTCAAATAACATTCAGATAAAACTTCAGATTTCAAATTTAAATAAACTAAATATACCATTTCAGTTTGTGTAAAATTGAAATATTCACTTAAATCACTTTTAATCAAAATCAAGTTATAAAATCATATCATAAAAATCCCAAATTTAACAAATTTCAAATCAAACTTAAATGAGTATAATTCTTAAATAAACTCAATTTCAAAACCAAGGAAATCATTTCCAAATATATATATATAATACCTTAAAAATCAATATTTATTAAACCATATTTTTCTTTCCAAAAACCATAGAAATCATTTTCAATATATATATATAGACCAATGGCGTCTGTATATAATTTTCTATCCTATGGTCAAGTGATACAGATATTTATCATTTCAATCCGCAATTTAAATATATACGGGTATATATCGTTTCAACCCGCGATCCCAAATTCAATTCAATGAAAATCGCTTGGGTTTATCATTTCAACCCATAACAATTTTCTCCTATTCTAAAGATCGTCCGGGTATGTACCATTTCAACCATAGTGAATTCGATACTAACAGGGAACTTGCAGAGTGATAACAGATATGAAAATAATATAACAGACATATATCATCAATATAAATAACAGATAATGGTGTCAGATGTCACAAGTGAACAGATATAGATAATAGCATATAAATAGCAATGCAAATAACTAACAGAAGCATATTTCAATTGTTGTTTCAATTGGAATCAAATTTAATAAATATAAGAACGTTAATCATGCGTGATTGCATACCTTTCGAGGTTCGAGACGAACGAGATTGAGATGAGTTACGAATCTAAGCACGAATTTCCATGCAAAGCAGGATTGACATGAATTCAACGATCAAAGCTGATAACAGGCATAGATGGTCAGAATCAGTTTGATATGAACAACAAATATATATAGAAATCATTGCTTTAATTAAGCATATATATTAAGATAAACATATATTTAAAATAGCATATATATATTTTTCTCAAATCAATAACTTAACCTCAATCAAAATAATAATCCATATATACATGAAAATAAAAATTCACCTATATATCTAAACCAGAATATACTTACACAAATACGTACGTATATATACAAGTAACCTTATATACTAACCATATAACTTATATTTTATAAACAGCCTATATTTTTTTTTGTTTTCAATATTCCTTAAAATCAACATTCTTTATATATATACATAATAATTCATGCACATAATTATACTTCATATTCCTTTCAAAATTTCTAGATCATGATATATAATACTAATACAAATATATATATACATATACATATATATATATGCAGAATTTATAATAGTGCAAGGAAAAATATGTATGTAACATATATACTTGAATGTATAGGGGGACAAACTTCACCTTTATATAAAACCAATGTTAAAATAAAATAAGTCTAAACTTATATAGCTTGTACAAATGAATGTATAAGTATATTTATACACTAATCCATAATATAACTGAATATAAATAATACTTTATACATACCATAGTACTGTTGTATATAGCAAAATAGAGGCTTATACTAAATAATATATCTATCAACATAAACTTATACATAATAAATAAATGTACAAACATATACAAGTATACTCAAAAACCAAATCATCATTGTATGTATCATACATAAACAAATCAATATATATATATATATCAATATTTATAATAAACAATACAAACAGATATAACTTAATATACGCAACTTAATATATGTATATCTCATAAAACATTTTAAATATTATATATACTATTTATTATAGTAGACTCACGCATATTGATATATAGCCAATATATAGATAAAATGTATAATATATATTACTTTGTTATTATATTTAAAGATCAATATCTTTTAAAAACGCTTAAAGAAAATCTTCATATATTTTGAAAGCACAACAATAATATAGTTTATAAACTGTTTTTAACTTATAGAATATGAACAATTAACAGATAAAGTGTGTGTATATATATACACTAACAACGTATCGATAAAAGCACTTTTCTTTATTGTAGACAAGACAGTCTTCTATATATATAGATTTGCATAATTGTTATATATATAAATAACATATAGTAACAGACATAAGTTTTACATATATACGGTACCTATATATATATAATTAAAACAACAACGACATATATATTTAAATCATTTTAACTATCACAGCTTAATAGTATATAAAGATAATACCTTGAATAAACATGCAAGCTAAGGGGTAGGGGCGGAGAAGTATGGGTTGGGAGGGATGGCTCCAAAGTTCAATGCAAATTTGCAGCAGCATTTTTTTATTTGACTGATGGAAACGAAACTAAGAAAGGGAAGGAGCAGCACGAAGAGAATGAACAGAGCAAAATGCGAAGAAGAGCAGCAGTTTATATTTTTAAAAATGAAACTAAAATACAAATCAACGTATCATATTGAATTTTTTTTTCTTTTTGGAAAAAAAAGAAATCAGTGAAAAGACATAGGGAATCCAAGAGGCAATTTGAACGGCACCAATATCTGGGAATGCAAAAGGCTAGTGACCATTGGTTTTCCAATAGGCGAGTAAATGAATGGTCATTGAAATCAAAAAGGCAAATTATGGAACCGATACGGAAATCGTTCAATAGATTCCATTATTTCCCAGACTTCGAAACACACAAACGATTATACTATAGAGATCAGCATGACAAGATGATCAAAAGGGTATATAAATATCGATGATACGATCATACTATCAATAGTCGATAATCAGTACCGAAAAATGCTGCTATTTTACCGAAAATAAGATAAACGGAGCAATAGCTGTCAAAATTTGGAGAAACATAATGTGACGTCTCACTCAGAAGATGATTTATAAATTTTCTATAGAAAAATATTCAAGTTTGGAACATTTTATTATCATCAAATATTAACTTATTTAATTGAAATGGAATTACATAAAAAAATAAACTTTCATATTATTAGACGAAAATTTACCAGTTGCTATGTTTAATTAGACGCATTTCTAATATCAAATTAGTATTTCAAAATTTTATTATTTAAAATTTCATAAAATTTCAATTATGTAAATAAATAAAACCACTAAAATTTTCGGGTCGTTACACTCTCCCCCATTCAAAACTTTTCGTCCTCGAAAAGGAACAAGGTAGGAGAATAAAACAACCAGAAGGAAAATAGATTGAAAAACAAGATAAAACAATTAGTTTAAAACCATATAAATTTCGATTTAAATTAATTCATATTTAGTAATTGATTTTGAATTCAAGGTATTTCAATAAGTTGATTTAATCTCAATTTTATTAATATTTGATTCAAAAAGGTTTCTTTCAAAACAAAATTTATTTAATTTGTCTCATTAACTATTCATTCAACTTATTATTCTATTTATCTCTATTAACATTTTTATAATCAAAAATTAAGTGTAAAACATTTATTATGACCACTCAAATTATTTTATAAATTCCTTTTAACATCTTTTCATTTGTATATTATCTAGTTACATATCCAACTTCTGAATGATTAAGGTAAGTTATATTAAAATATAATTGGGTATTATACAAATGAAATTTTCCTAATTTAACTATTTCAAGTTTAAATATTTATGTAAATTTGGCTTTATTTTATAATTGAAATCATCTTTAAATCAAAATTTAAAAATAAAATTTCCAATTCACTTCGAACCATTTAGAGATAAATATATATATATATACACACACACACACTATATATATATTAAATCAATTTATAAACATATATGTGTGTGTGTGTCATAAATCAAGTCATACTAAAGAAATTCAAATCAAAATATTTTTCCTTTAAAACAAAAGTGTAGCTAAGCCACAATGGTTTCTCCACTTCGAAACTTGAAAATGAATGTTGATGATGTTGCAGTCATCACCGAGATTATTTTCCAATGACAAAAGAGAAAAGCACTGATTTAAACATCCAAAATTCTTTGGAAACATTTCTATTCGAAAATACTTCAAATAATAGGCATTTTAAAACTTTAAAACTATAGTTTAAAATTACTGGAAATTAAATTCTTATATTCTTAATTTAAATTCATTTCAAATTCTAAATTAGTTTATAATTTCAATTATTATTAGGGAACAATAATCATTGGTTTATTGAATGAAAATCAAATATTATCACTTTTAAGCAACCCATTTCAGTTATCTTTTTAAATTCAAGAAAATTATACATATATATATGTGTATATATGTATAGTATAATTTATACAAATTTATTTCATCTACCAATTTGAAAACAATATTGTGTCGGTTTTCTCTATTCAAATGTTTTGGAAATCCTATCGATAGCGTTGATTTGATGAATCGATCAAAAACCCAAATCAACATCAACAACTCAAACAACATAATACATACATACATACATATATATATAAAAAAAACATTTTTAATACTAATTTACAAATACACTTCCTCGCTAGATGATACAAGAATGGATTCCAAAGCAAGGATAGAGATTCAAATTTGATGGACTCAAATCAAAGAGAATTTTGATTCGAAGATGGGTTTGAAACAAAGATAAGATGATTAAATAACAAAATAGGAAGATGGATAAGTTTATATAAATCGCGGGCAACCTTAACCGAGTCGACCGTGACTTCAAGAATTAGATCGATGCAGAATTCTGAGGCAAATCGACATTCGATCGCAAGTGATATAATTCAGGCATAACAAGAGATATCAGCATCTAAACCAAGGATATATAAATCTCCGGTGAATCGATGCTATTGTAAAGGAGTTTCACCCCCTTTACAATCATTCAAAGATTGGCAAGGCCGCCAAGTTATTATAGAGATCATTCGAAGTGGAGTTATAGGATACTCAAAAATCAAAAGAATACAAATAGGGAAGACAAGAATGGATTTCAGAACAAGTGGAAGAGCTCCAAAATTCAAAGTAAACCGAATCAAATTGGAGATGATTCAAGCACGAACGAAAGTAATTTAGTAATTAAATTTACTTTATATGCTAACTTTTGCCTAAAACCAAAGCTCTGATACCAACTGTAACAGCCTGATATTTTCAACCATTCGCATCCACACATATCGGATTTGAATTGCTCAAAATACCAGATTGTTAATTTATATTTGGCAAAACTCAGCATATACAGTAAATAAATAAATCACGGAATCACAGATACAGAGTAATATATAATAATGCAGCGGAAACAAAAGAATATTAGTTCATGAAGCTACTATATATATAACAGAGTTAAATAAGATACAACAGAAGTCTCAAATACAATAGTCAAATACAAGATCAGAATACATCATTGTAATCAACTGAATAACTATAAGATGAAAGATGTAGATGGATCTCCAAATGAAGCTCCAACTTCAAAGGTGAATCTCAAAAGTTGTATCACTCGGTCTGACCCGAGCGTAAATCAAAACACAAAGCACTCGAATCGGGACTAATATTCTTATATCAATAAATCCAACTTAAGTGAAATAACAACTGAAATACAAGTAACTAAAAGGATGTTTGGGATAACCATCCTCTAAGGATCCTTTAAACTATCTACTATGTAGTAACGTACGCTATTATAATAATGTCTAAAGTATAATATATTAAAAATAGCGTTAAGGCGTTACACATATCCCCCTTAACACATTTTATAGTGCCAATAGTCTATATAGTACCATCGTACCTCCAGATCGGGAGGCTACAATAGAATACTCCATAGGTACGACACAAATCAAACTCATAGTAAAGCACGCTAGGGTAGGTGACACGGCACAACCAGGCAATGCCAGGGTAGATATACCAATTATACTTCCGGGCTGATGGTAACGCATAGCAGCCACTACCGCCTACCTCGAGCCACAATCCCAAAATCAAAAATCAAAGGTGCGCACCAAATCAATCACAAAGTAATAGAATGGCATCGAAGGAGTGTGTCCGATCAGAGGAGCTACCTCATTGGCCCGTCAATTGCTCTTGTTTTAGTCACCTTATGCCTACTCACGGGAGTCGGGTCCATGTATTTACCTCAATAGGACGTCGCCACCATCTTACTTCATTCTGAAATTTCCACCACGTACACGGTTGTTAAAGTGGTTTTCGGAGAGTATGACAACTTCCTATCTCGGTCTCTTTAACAATCAAACGTTATTATAGCACCGCGGTTATTTCAAAATAGTTTATACTTCAAAACCAAAATATCATTGTCATTTCAAAACCATATCAATATGATATCATTTCCATTTCAAAACCAAATATGATATCATTTCCATTTCAAATACATCCATTCCAAAAATCATATCACTTCAAAGTTATAACGCTTCGAAACCAAAACATATGAAATTATAACATTTTGGAAATCATAACACTTTGAAAATCAAGATTTAGAAATCATAATACTTCCCACTTAACCGGTTTAGATATTAAAATAATATATAAAATAAAATAGTTTATAAAGTAAAATATTTTATATAAGCTAGTATTAGGTTAAAATAGTTTATACTATAAAATAGCTTATATTAAAAATAGTTTATATGAAAATAATTTATAAAGTAAAACATATAAATAGTTTTATATATAATTTAAAAATACTTTACATAATAATATAACTTCCTCAAATTTCATAAATCAATTCTAAATCAACTCGAGAATCTAAAATTCAAATTTAATCAAATCTCAATCCATCAATTTCAATTCAATTTAGTTTCTCAATAAACCATTCCAAATTATATCAATTTCAAAACAGATTTGAACACCGAAATAAACCATTTCAATATATTTCAAAGCTTTAAATATTCTACATTTTCAAAACTAAATTTGATAATTTCATATACATATCAAATTTCCTTTAATATTATGTAGTTTTGAAATATTCACTTAATCATTCAAATAACATTTAAATAAAACTTCAGCTTTCAAATTTAAATAAACTAAATATACCATTTCAATTTGTGTAAAATTGAAATATTCACTTGAATCACTTTTAACAAAATCAAGTTATAAAATCATATCAAAAAAATCCCAAATTTAACAAATTTCAAATCAAACTTAAATGAGTATAATTCTTAAATAAATTCAATTTCAAAACCATGGAAATCATTTCCAAATGTTTATATATATATATATAATACCTTAAAATTCAATACCTTAAAAATCAATATTTATTAAACCATATTTTTCTTTTCAAAAACCATAGAAATCATTTTCAAAATATTTATATATATATACCAACGGTGTCTGTATATACTTTTCTATCCTATGTTAGAATGATACGGATATTTATCATTTCAATCCGCAATTTAAATATGTAGGGGTATATATCATTTCAAACCGCAATCCCAAATTCAATTCAATGAAAATTGCTTGGGTTTATCATTTCAACCCATAACGATTTTCTCCTATTCTAAAGATCATTCAGGTATGTATCATTTCAACCCATAGTGAATTCTATACTAACAGGGAACTTGTAAAGCGATAACAGATATGAAAATAATATAACAGGCATATATCATCAATATAAATAACAAATAATGGTGTCCGATGTCACAGGTGAACAGAAATAGATATTAGCATATAAATAGCAATGTAAATAACTAACAGCGGCATATTTCAATTATTGTTTCAATTGAAATCAAATTTAATAAATATAAGAACGTTAATCGTAAGTGATAGTTCACCTTTCGAGGTTAGAGACGAATGAGAATGAGACGAGTTACGAATCCAAGCATGAATTTCCAAGCAAAGCAGGATTGGCACGGATTCAACGATCAAAGCTGATAACAGGCATTGATGGAAATGATCAGAATCAGTTTGATAGAAATAACAAATATATATAGAAATCATTGCTTTAATTAAGCATATATATTAAGATCAACATATATTTAAAATAGCATATATATTTGTTTTTCTTAAATCAATAACTTAACTTCAATCAAAATAATAATCCATAGCGAATTTTAGGTTCAAGGAAAATGTTGTAGAAAAGTTTTGTTCTAGGTACAAGAAGTTTGATTTTTAGGCTGAAGGACACTTTTTAGTCTAAATCACAGAATGATAGTTGTAACTATCATTTTCTGTTTACACTAATAAATGTCCTTCAGACTTAAAAGCAAACTTGCTGTCCTTGAGACTAAATTTTTTCGCAACTTCTTCCCTGCACCTATTTTCCTGTAATCCATATATACATGAAAACAAAAATTCACCTATATATTGAAACCAGAATATACTTACACAAATTCGTATGTATATATACAAGTAACCTTATATACTAACTATGTAACTTATATTTTATAAACAACTTATTTTTTTTTCTGTTTTCAATATTCCTTAAAATCAACATTCTTTATATATATATATACACATAATAGTTCTTGCAAATAATTATACTTCATATTCCTTTCAAAATTTCTAGATCATAATATATATACTAATACAAATATATATGTGTGTGTGTGTGTGTGTGTGTGTGTGTGGACTTTAAAATAGTGCAAAGAAAAATATGTATGTAACATATAAACTTGAATGTACAAGTGGACAAACTTCACCTTTATACAAAACCAATGTTAAAATAAAATAGGTCTAAACTATATAGCTTGTACAAACGAATGTATAAGTATATTTATACACTAACCTATAATATAACTGAATATAAATAATACTTTATACATACCATAGTACTGTTGTACATAGCAAGAAAGAGGCCTATATTAACTAATATATCTATCAACATAAACTTATACACAATAAATAACTGTACAAACCTATACAAGTATACTCAAAAACCAAATCATCACTGTATGTATCATACTTAAACAAATCAGCATATATATAACATATATCAATATTTATCATAAACAATACAAACAGATATAACTTAATATATGTATATCTCATAAAACATTTTAAATATTATATATACTATTTATTATAACAGACTCATGCATATTGATATATATCCTATATATATAAAATGTATAATATATATTATTTTGTTGTTATATTTAAAGATCAATATCTTTTAAAAACACTTAAAGAAAATTTTCATATATTTTGAAAGCATAACAATAATATAGTTTATAAACTGTTTGTAACTTATAGAATATAAACAATTAATAGATAAAGTATATATATATACTAGATAAAAGCCCTTTTCTTCATTGCACACAAGACGGTCTTCTATATATATAGATTTGCATAATTGTTATATATATAAATAACATATAGTAATAGACATATGTTTTACATATATACGGTACTTATATATATATATATATATATATATATATAATTAAAACAACAACGACATATATATTTAAAACAGTTTAATTATCGCAGCTTAATAGTATATAAAGATAATACCTTCAATAAACATGCAAGCTAAGGGGTAGGGGCAGAAAAGTATGGGTCGGGAGAGATGGCTCCAAAGATCAGTGCAAATTTGCAGTAGCATTTTTTATATATTTGACTGATGGAAACGAAACTAAGAAAGGGAAGGAGCGGCATGAAGAGAATGAACAGAGCAAAAGGAGAAGAAGAGCAGCAGTTCATATTTTTAAATGAAACTAAAATACAAATCAACATATCATATTGAATTTTTTTCTCTTTTTGGAAAAAAACTGAAATCAGAGAAAAGAGTTAGGGAATCCAAGAAGCAATTTGAACGGCACCAATATCTGGGCATGCAAAAGGCTAGTGACCATTGGTTTTCCAATAAGTGAGTAAATGAATTGTCACTGAAATCAAAAAGGCAAATTGCGGAACCGATACAGAAATTGTTCCGTAGATTTCGCTTTTTCTTGGTCTCTAAAACGCACTAAAAATTATACTATAGAGATCAACACGACGAGACGATCGAAACGGTATACAGATATCAGTGGCACGATCATATTATTAATACTCGATAATCGGTATTGAAAAATGCTGCTATTTTACCGAAAATAAGATAAACGGAGCAATAGCAGTCAAAATTTGGAGAAACGAAATGTGATGTCTCACCCATAAGATGATTTATAAATTTTCTATAGAAAATTATTCAAGTTTGAAAAACATTTTATTATCATCAAATATTAACTGATTTAACTGAAATAGAATTACAAAAAAATAAACTTTCATATTATCAGATGAAAATTTAATAGTTGCTATGTTTAATTAGACGCATTTCAAATATAAAATTTGTATTTCAAAATTTTATTATTAAAATTTCATAAAATTTCAATTATATAAATAAATAAAACCACTAAAATTTTCAGGTCGTTACAGTTGTACAATACAGTTGGAAACCTGATATTTGTACTTCCAATCAGTCTTTTTGGCACCTTATGGAAGCTTGGCTCTTGGGCTTGCCATTGCTCCTATTTGGGTAGCATGTTCTGCAATTGCTTCAGTTTCGCTATCTGATAAGACCCCTCTACCAAGACCTCATGTCTTAAAGTAGGTCCCGAAAGTTCATCCCGTTCTTGCAGCCTCTCCTTCCAAGAATGTGCCTCCCATAGCTAGTATTCTTTCTCCTCTTGTGCTTTTGAGGTGGTTGTGTTCCAGATGTTTCTTTGGATAAGGTGCCTCCATCTATTACTATTATTTGGTGTTCTGATGAGCAATCTTGGATTCATGTTCCTTCTGATATGAGATATTCTCCTGAGAGTGATACATACTACAAGTTTGTGAGTGATGATGTAGGTGAGAGTAGACAACTATACTATAACATTAAGGGTGAGGGTCTGACCCTTACTAGGGAAGGAGAAATTAGAGAATTGAACAAAAATTTGTTGGGATACCCCTTGTGATAAGGAATTCATTTACATTGATGCTTCCATCAGCTTTGTTCCTAACCTTGCCGTTCTATCCTCTGGGTATGTGCTTATCGTTGGTTCTGACTCGGCTGATGATAGTAGTAGTTCCTCCTCTTCTAAAGGGGGCTAGTCATGGACATTAGTAGTTTAGGCGTGCTTCCTGACTCATGTGCTATATTTTTATTTAGCTACTGAGGTGTATTTGCTCTCTCTTATTTTGCATATGTAAGTGATGGACACCATAAAACCATCATAGTTGTTCTGTACATGTGCAAAATACATGTTCTCATTTTTTAATAATAGTAGCATGGCCCAACATAAAGCTGGCTAGCCTTGCTAAAAAAATAAATAAATATAGTAATTTTAAATTTGAATTTGATTTTTAAAATAAGATATTATTTAGATCTAGATTTGTTTTTAAATTTGGATTTATATTTCAAGTATTAAATTTGAGTTAATATATTTAAATTTTAAGTTTATACATAATTGTTTATATATATCTATGTGTGTGTGCGCGTAATATACATTATATTAAATTTGTATTAAAAATAATAATAGACATTAAATGCATATATAAATGGACTAATATGTCTATTGCACTGTAAATTCAATTATATATAAGCATATTAAAACATGTACATATTTATATGTTGCATGTATATGTGTATTTGATACACATGTACACTTATATATTACATATATATAGTGTCAAACCTTTATATAAATTAATTAAAATAATTATTTTATTTAAAATTATTTAGATTGAATCTAAGTCGATTTAGACTTCATAATCCCAATAAAATCTAAAATCGTAAAAAAAATGGAATTCAACCATTTAACCCATTGTGTGCTTGCCCTGTTCCATTGGTATGGACTTTGAATAATGTATCCGAAGGGATAAAACCCATTAACTACAAATGGATCATTAGGAAGAAACTTAATGTAGATGGAGAGGTAGAGAACTACAAAGTGAGGCTAGTTGTGAAAGACTTTCATCAAATGTGAAGTATTATTATAACAAAACATTTTCACCCATAGTTATGTTTAAGTCCATTCGAACATTACTTACTATCGCCTTGTCCTATAACTGCAAAATATGGAAAATGGACATGCAAATGGTACTTCTAAATGGTGTTCTAGAAGAGACTATTTACATGTTCATCCCGAGGGTTTTAAGGTCAGTGGGAGCGAAGGAAAGACTTGTACGTTGTTAAGATCAATATATGGTCTTAAGAAAGCTTCGAGGATATGGAATAAGTGTTTTGATAAAGCAATCAAACACGATTATGTTTTATTTGAACACATAGGAAGCACGCGTATACTGGAAGGAATAGGGCGATTCTTTAGTGTTTACCGTCCTTTATGTTGAGGATTTGCTTCTGGTTGGTAATGACATTGTGTTATTTTAGTCAGTGAAAGCATGGTTGCCAAAGAACTTCTCCATGAGGGATTTGGGAGAAGCGACCTATGTACTAGATATTAGGACCTACATAGATAGATTTAAAAGGTCACTAGGATTGTCCCAATTCTTGTACGTAGATATCATACTAAAAAGGTTTAGTATGGAGAATTCCAAGCATGGAATTGTTGCGAGGAAATCCGGGCATTCTTTCAAAGAAGGATACTCCTAACATTGATAAGGAAAAGGAACCTATGAAAAGGATACGGTATGCATTGATGATCAAATCCATTATGTATGTTATGCTATGTACAAGACTGGACGTGGCTTATGCATTGGGATGCGCAAGCCGATACAAGTATAATCTCAGAGAGAAACATTAGATAATAGTGAAATGTATTCCGAAGTATTTAAGTAATACTGAAGATTTATTCCTAATATATGGGAATGAAGACCTCCTATTGAAGGGGTATACAAATTCAACCTTTCAAAGTGATATTAACGATGGTAAATTGGTATCACGTTACGTATTTACATTGAACGGTGGAGTTGTAAGCTATCAAAGTTCCAAGCAAAAAGTAATAGCTGATTCAACAATGGAGGCCGAGCACATCACTTTAAATGAAGCAGCCAGAGAAGAGATCTGGACGCGCAAATTTATGGCTAAGCTAGGAGTGGTCCAAATGTTGAGAATCTCATGACATCAATATATGCTAACAATGCCATAATGCATATCGCGAAAGAATCAAGAGCTCATAAGAAATTAAGGATATACTCGAGATGTTTGGCCTGATAAGAGAGTTCGTCGGCAATGGGGAATTACTAGAGGAGATAGTAAGAACAATATAGCAGAACGATATAGCAGACCCATTCACGATGGGATTAGCTCGATCGGTTCTGAGCTGTGCCGTTAATGCCCCGCTATTACCCCGCTATAACCCTGCTATATCTCATAGCGGATTTCTGCCGCTAAGATATTTTCATATAGCCCCAAATATAGCCTTTCTGCTTTAAGCCCCGCTATTTCCGCTATATCTCGTTATTTCCGCTATATCCCGCTATTTCCGCTATATCTTTTTTAAAATAAATGAATTAATAAAATGATATTTAAACATTATTATGAAACTAATTTATTTAATTGAAATTTTAATATATTTTCAGAAATGAAAATACTCTAATATTCTACTAAATTCAATTATGTTATATAACAGTTTTACATTTATTTACAGTATATTCGCACATTTTTTAATTTAAAACTATTTATGTATTAATTATAATTCAATTGAATGTTAAATTTTCACTTAATTACCGTTTATATATTTGTAAAAATATTAAATACAGGCTTTATATGCTATTTTAGAGTTATCCGCTATATCCTGCTATATCCCTGATGTATCCTTGCTATGACTTTTTACACCTCCGCCGCATTGAGTCTGCCGAACGCTTTAACTGCACAGGTTCTGAGTAAACTGATCAAAGGAATAAGATTATGAAGTTGGCCCCGAGTGCAAGTGGAAGATTAATAGTGTTAAGAATATGCCTTTGCGTTTTACGTAATTTACTGTAAATTGTCTAACTTTGTAATCATTTTTTTTTGTAATAAAGATGTTTGATTTCTCTTTTGGGCAGAGTAGTACAGTTAAAAATAAATGTTATTATTGAACCAAGGACTTTGTCAATGGACTAATCAAGTTGAATATGGATACTACTGGAATTTTGATCAAAACCAAATTCCATACATCCTAAAGTGATATAGCTTTGATAAAGAGAATGTGTGTAAATAATCGTTACTAAAAGGTAACGCTTAAAATTGTAAAATTGGATTTTACCGGTGAGATTCATAATTGATGAAATAAGTAGATAAAGTAACGTATAAACCTTAGTATTTGAACTATTTGAATATTAATCGCTAGTTAAATTCACATATATGAGTTGCATAACCGAATCTATTCAGTCTTCGGAACACGCTTGATTAAGTTGATTTATAATAGTTATAAATTGTCAAGGATATCTAGCTCAATTGGTTAGAGATATGATGCTTTAGACAAAGGTTATAGAGGTCATGTGTTCGAGCCCTTGAGACATTATAATGAGTGTCTTGCTTGATAAAATATCATCCTTATTAGCAAAAATAGTAATTATAAATTAATTAATTAAATTACTTAATTTTAAGAAGTATCAATTATTGTTATATTTCTTGTTAGGGTGTATTTAGTAAAATGGAGTAGTTACTAGAAGTGTTCAAGGTGTTGATAGTAATTAATGAGTATGCATATAAAAGTTATATATGTACATATCGATATATGGTATCGATATATATTTAAACTAGATTTAAATTGTACAAATTACTAATGATTTTTTTGGTTATTTGGTCCATTTAGTAATAGATTTCAGAGTATACCTTAGGAGAAATTATGTAATTTATTGTAAATTAATTAACTCTGTAATCAATTCTTGTTCGTAACAAAGATGTTTTTATTCCTGCAATATTTTTGTTATAATATGCTAATATGCTATAAATAATTAAATATTTAATCGAAATATATTTAACAGAAAATCCATCAATGGTGTGTTTGTGATAGTAATGGTGTGTTTGTGATAGTAATTACATACAGTTGTAATCATGAGTATTTTACCACATTATAATAAATGCATCATTTTAAATGTTCATAGTCAAATTACATCGAGACTGAATATCGATATATCCGTTAAGATTAGAATGTGTAACTCTTCAAATGTTGAGCAGTGCATTACTTATGACTGTTGGGGGCTTCAAGGGGTTACTTACCAATAGTTATTATATAACTATGGAATGACTCATTTGATAGCTATTTGTTGATTAATATAACTAAGCTTAAACAGAAAATATCGATATGATTGATTTACACAGTTCTCTCGATTTAAGAATACTATTGATCTTCGATATGAAAGTGCCACTTTAATTGCAGTCAAATCATGGCATGGTGTCCATTATTCGGGAGAGAATTCGTCTCCTTAGTTATATGGGGTTAGTATTATGTCAACTCAAATCAACTCAAAATCAAAATCTCTCAATAGAGTAGTTCGATTGATAATAATTACTATTATTGAATCAAGGACTTTGTGTTCAGATTATAGAATTGAATACGAACGATATTTGAATTTTGACCATTACCAAATTCCATAAGGCCAAATGATATAGTTTTGACAAATGAAATTGGTGTAAATAATAGCCACAATCGGATAACGTTTAACAAAGTAAAACTAGATTTTAGCGAAACCAAGTAAGCGATAGATTTTGTCAAAACATCACAACATCTGCTAAATGACGCTTGAACGTTAATATTCAAATAGTTCGATATTAGTCGCTGATCAAATTTACACCTAACGAGTCACACAACCGAAACGGAATACTCCTTTAACCAAAACAATTTATTTAATTTGCAATTGTTCTTAAATATTAATTATGAAATTTAATTTCAATTTGATGAAAAAATATTGTTAATAGAAGTTATAAATATATTAATCGATATACAATACCAATAAACATTTAAATTAGATTTTAATGTAAAATATTTTGTTCGAACTTTATGGGGTTTGGATCCCAAATGGAGGGCTAGTTGGTTTGGCCATGATGGACCTCGAAAGAGGCGGCTATGTATGGGTTAAAGGGGTTTGATTTGGATGGTTAACATAGAAGAGTAGTAAGAGATAAAGGAGGATCTAGATCCTAATTTGTCTCTAAACTCTACCCTATATAAGCATCTCAAATCACACCTTAAAAAAATACTTTTAAAGCCTGTAAATATTCACAATTTTTATGGTCAAACCTTACCTCCATCTTTCTTCATCGGTTCAAATCAAATCAAATACAGTTATATTTGGTAGCTGGTGATCATCGGATGGAAAACTATCATTCTACTAGATAGGAAATCAGTTCAAGTAGAAAATCTCATCGCTTCAAGGTGTACTTTCAGGCATTGGATGTAAGGTACATTCTTAATTATTATATGTGTCACGACCCGAAATCGATGTCCGATAAACAACATCAAATTCGTATCGCGGGAGCTTGCAACACCATTAAATGATAAATACACAGCGGAAAATAAAAGATGATATCACTGATATAACATAAGTACAATATCCGATACAACAATATGATACAATGATAATCATCAACATCAGACAATATAACATAGAATACAGTTGAATATAATACGAAATGAGATAAGTCTTCACAGATCCAATACTGCAACTCTGATCCAAAAGCTCCAAAAACAGAGCTCCAAAACTCCTAACTCGATCCACCCTCAATATTGCACCAAGATAAGCAAGTGCGGTGTGGTTCATATCCAATACTGCTCCAGATAATCTACTGAACCTAACTATCTGAAAAATAAACTCTAGACTGCCCGTGTGGAAATTTGTGGGCACCCAGAGTTTAGGAAATGAACAATAAACTCCAGATCAGTCATGGGACTGGTATGAGCAAACGAAAACAGTTTGTCTTTAAAAACAATCAAAAGATTTATCCTTTTGAAAATCGCAATGCTTTTTGAAAAATGAGACTACCATAAGGCCTCCCCACACACACACCATGCAAACGCAGAATCGGAGGAGATTTCTCCTTATGATAGTCAAACATGCTTGATACGCATTAAAACAAAACATTTGATATTATTATTAGTGCATAGTGCAGAAAACATTTCGAAAGTAGAATATAAATCTTAGCCAACATACGACCATTATCGTATGTCTACTATAGCTACCATGTTCAATAGCGGGTTACCGCCACATTCCATGGCAGGTTATACAACTAAAACCGTATAGGGCTCGTATTGTTTCTTTGGATTTTTCCAACAAATGGTCAGGCCAAGGAACTTCATATTGCCACATGGGAACGCCTCTGGCGGGACGCCCCGAGAACCAAACCGTTCTCTGCCAAACAAGGCCGGGAACCCCTTTTCCCAAGGGATATTACAAACCCTCAGATATGCCACCCCCGATCCTTTGGGACCTTTAAACGAGGATCCTCTAAACCAACATCACACATAAATAAATATAGTGTGTCCACATGAGTAAGTATCTGGGCTCCATACCATGATACTACCCTTTTCCAGAAGAAATGGTCATACCCTAGGGGAGCTACCCCTGAAACCTTGCCGCACAATTCCTGTTTCGACCATTGCCGATTTGTGAGGCTCGACGAAGTTTCGTCCACAAACTACGCTTTTCACAAAGCCATGCTTTGATCAACAAATGATCAGCAGCACTCAGTATGCCACATTACCAAATTGGGAATATATCGCTGATAACCTTCAACTACATAACCTCTGAGCTCGTACGTCTCAGAGAAGGGTGTTAAGCTAAAAAATAAATTCTCCGCCACCAACAGAAATGTATTTGAAAGGAATCTGCTTTATATCTCAAAGTATAATGTCGGACACACAATCCATACAAGTCTGTTCCGGGTTCGAACAGAACCGAAGGCACCTCCAAAGAAGCTCTTGCAATCCGAATATTCACTAATTACGATCGGACTTCCCATCACATATGGAGTCTCTATACCGGGGCCATTCGATGCAAAGACATTCGACGAGTTGTCCTTTCGTTTTCGAAAATATCCGGTCTTCACCACCGGTCTTCAAATACTATTCATAACGACGTATCATTATTCGGAATGGGATATATGACACAAAGGTCCTCTCCCGGCTAAACCGAATAATGAGCGCAATATTTCAAAAACATATGGATATTGGGATTTCAATTAAGTCACAACTTATTACCCAAAAACTCTTTCAAATGGTTTTAAAACAAATTACCATTTTTAATCTTTTAAACAAAAAGATTTATCTCTCAAAGTTCACCCGTTTCATAAAGATCCATTCATAGATCTCAAAACAATTTTCATTTCAATTGGATTAACTCGTTAAATCTTTAAATTAAAGATTCAACTTATAACTTTCAAACCGTTTCTATAACTTGGAAGTTTTCTTCATTTCAAACTAGAAATCATTTTAACCAATTTCCATTCAAATTGATTTACTCATTTAAATCATTAAGTCAAGATTTTAGTTTTTTTTTTAGCTTTTGAAACTCGTTTCCAAAGATTTATCCCTAACTTGAAAAATCAATTTCAATTCAAACTTGAAATCCCTTTAATATAAATTGGAATTCATTTCTCATATGAAAGCCTTTTATCATTTGAAAACAAATAGTTTTCGTTTCGGAAAAAACTGATTTCATTTATATTATAAATACTGAATATAGAATTCAATTTCAAATATTGAATTCCAATTTAAATCAAATTATTCAAATTATAAATCTCTATTTGTTATTCAAAATAACTTTTATTCTTAAAACACTTTTTCAAAAGCTTTTCCTATTAAAACTTAATTTGTTTCCAAAACTATTTGAATTTAAAATTCAAATTCAAAACTATCTAAAAATCTGTGACTTAACCGATTTTCACGTGAAATCCGTATTTGTGTGTGTATAGTGTGGCCCAGGGGTTTTACACAATAGTGCAACAACATTAATAATCACAGATTTAATCAATAACGATAAGCGGTAAAATTCATAACGCTTATCTTCATTCACAGATTCATAAATATCAATCACAGTGATTCGTCATTAAAATTCGATGTGGGTTTCGGATAACCAACTGAAATCTGAATCCCTGTCGTATCGAAATTTAAATACCATTTTACAGGCAAAAGGGGTTTCACATATATATGCAGAAAAAATCACAGTTCACAGTATAGCAACAGGCAAATTCACATAGCATCATAATCAAAACAAGTAACTAATTAATAATTAATAAAACTTAATTACTCATTTAATTATCACTAATTATTTAATTAATCATTAATTACCAATTAATAAATCATTAATCCTTAATTCATCACTTAATTGGTTAACTACAAATTATTTAATTATTTAACTTTAGGTAGTTAATTAAATTTCTAATTTCAAATTGACTAAACACAAGATTATCAATCTTTAATTTCAAATTTGTTTAATCCTAAATTACTCATTTGATTACAAGTATAGATTAATTTACATTCCTAATTACTTACACTTTAAATTAATTAATCATCTTTCATTAGCAAACCTTTCTTAATAGATTTTAAATCAAATCTTAGTTTAAGACTTGTCAACAATGTTTACTTAATAAATACTAGACTTTGTTTAACAAATGACTTAAAAATTTATTAAGTTAATCCACTACAAAATGAAACTTTCACTGCCTGTTACTCGAGTAAACTCGAGTTCCTCTCTTTCCTTTCCCAGTCCCCCCTCTTTTCTTCTCCTCCTACTTTTCTTTTTATTTGCTTAAGCTAAAAACATAACTGCAGTGACACGCAAAATGACCCACGCCACTGTGCACGTGCATGGTGGTTCGCCTCCTCTCCGGCAACCCACGATGCCTCCAACAAGTCACAAATCACCCACACAATCGAAACCCAAAGTCACTTCGATGCCCAAACCCTCAGGTCAAAAATCAATCTTCTGATCGAAACTGGAAGTCGAACCCATCCATGGAAACGCTTCGCCACGGCCATCCCCACCACCGGAACCGCCGCTCCTCCGTCCACACCTTCGTCTATGACCCGAATACTCCTCCTCCAAGCCAGGTTACACTCGATGCATCAACGAAGGCGAAGGAGCCCCAAAACCCAAACGCATACTTTACTGTCCTTAAAACCCTACTATGATCCCGTATCCAAATCTCACGCAATAGAAAAATTATTGTATATTTTTCTTGAGATCACAATCGTTTACACATGCTTCAATTCGATTTTCATAATTTATTACTGATTCAATTTCGAGAAATTGGTAAAAATTCAATTTTTTTTTCCAAATACAAACTACTCTTGAAATCCCATACTAAAAATTTTCATTTTAGCTTTAAAAATCATATCCTTCAGTAAGAATTCAGGATATTGTAACGACCCTGAATTTTAAACAATTTAAATTAGGAATATTTAATTTATTTTAAATATTTGAATAATGGTTTGGATTGAATTTTCAATATAACTTTGAATATGACGATTAAATTATAGAATTTAATCTATTGAGAATTGAATAAAAATTTGAATCTTCAATTTTAAGCCAATTAAAAATATTTCAAAGGCTTGTAAAATTCATATTGATAATACTGAAGATAATAGAAGCTTCAGAATTTAATTTGAAAGTGAATTATCAGTTTTAAAATTTACAACGTTCGAATCGATATTTAAAATAGCCTTCCGAGGCACAGTCTCGGAATTCGACGAAACCAGTTCCATTGGGTCCGTAATATTGAATTATTGCCGGATTTCAAATTTCGTATCGATCGGAGTTGTCGTGTGAGCGTACGACACATAAACGCGTCGAAATTTTAAAAAAAACAAATTTAATTTAAATTTAAATTTATAAATCGTCAACATCAGCTTCTTCCTTTCCGTGAATTACGCCTGAGGTCGCTCCTAGAATCACGATACGAAATCGTGATAACCATGCCTCTTATTTTTTTATTTTTCTCTATTAAATCCCGAAGCCTTCCTCAATCTCAAAAAAATGGCCGAAGCCAATTCAAACAAGGAAAAAAAAATCGCGTCTTTAAAATCCCTCTCCCCTCTTCTATTCTTCGTTCCCAAATTCATACCGAACATCCCCAAATCAGAAAAAAAAAAAAAAAAAAAAAATGGGGGCGATGCTAGAGGAGGCTGCGACTTGCTGGGAATCGCGTTCAACATAGAGGTGCACGCGCGTGAGGAAGTCGGCGGCGTGGGGCTTTCTCGAGCAGTTCGTGCTAGCGCGTGGGGGTACGCGGCACGTAGGGCGGCGACGCAATGGTGAGTGGCGACTCGCGTGAGGTCAGGCACGACAATTGGACCAAGGTGCGATTTCGTGGAGGCGAATCAAGTCGAGGCGCGATGGCGACTGCAGTGAACGCGACTCGCGTGAGGGTGCGCAGGCGATGGTGGATGGGGGTTTGCAGCAGCTAGGGCTTGTTCGATTCGAAGGAATTGCAGTGAGGTATTGAATTTAATTTAATTTAATTTAATTTAATATATATATATAAATGTCAGTAAGTAAAAAAAAAAACAGTTATGTAGATATATATATATATATATATATATATATATACATTTTAAAATCACTGAATAGTTTAGAAATTTGTAAAAGAAAATTTGTTAAAAATAAAATTATGGTTAAATAAATTTAATTTAAAAGGAAATTTAAATTTTTAGTTAAATATCTTATTAAAAAAAAAATTAGTTGATTTAAAATAAAATGAGAAGTTAATTTGAAATAGATGTTTTCGAGAAATAAAAGTTTAAATATTTAAATGTTAAAAAAAAAACAAGGTTTAAACTTAAAGTAGATTTAATTTATAAATAAATAAGTCATTAGTTAGAAATGTAAAATGAATGTACAGATGGATTTTAAATTTACTAAGTTTATATTAAAATAATACATAATATGAGGATTTATTATTTTAACAAAATTTATCTGTTTATTTTAATAACTAAAGGATATTTTATAAAAGAAAATGATTTATCAAAAGATAATATTATTTATTATCGGGAAAAAAATGGGTTAAGAATAATTTATTAAGGTGTTTAATTAACTTAGTAAATTCTTTTAATTACTAAAGAAAATTTGTTTAGAACTAAATTGATAGTTATTTAAATTATTTAAAGAAAGATTGAAAATAAAAAAATAAATATTCAAGTGGATTTGATAGATTGTTTTAAAGATAGGAATATTATTTTTAGAATGTGAATAGTATGTATAAAAAGAAAAATTAGTTTAAATAAATTATTAAACGAGAAATTGGTTTAAACGAAACTATCAATTAATTTAACTATTTAAAATGAAATCACCAATGAATCGAAATTATCAAATGAAAATTTATTATTCGATTTATTCGAATATTAATAAATTGTGTATAATATTTATACAAGGTATAAATGAAGAAATCAAGTTGAATGGGAAAGTGGATTGCTAATAAAAGCAAAGGTGAGAACTTCTCACTCAAAAAAGGAATTTCTGTTGTTTATTTAAATTTTAAATAGTTAGATTTAAAATTGATTGACTGTGATGATTGAATGATGATTGTTATATACATATTGGATGTGAATAGACCCTATACGCCGTTAGTAAGCGGAGGTTATTTATTACACACATATACTGCGATATTCCACCTCGAAGTGGAATTGGTATTATATTATATATATAGCAATATATATATATATTGGCATATGTATATATTGCAGTTGATTGATTTCCCGCATTTCTTTTTAGCGGATGAGACCCTATTGCGCCGTTAGTAAGCGGATATATATTATAAAATCCCATATACCGCGATATTCCGTCTTGAAACGGAATGGTATTGTGCTAATGTCTGTGGATGCAGGGAAACAGGTTGGAGGGATCCAACTGGATTCCTCACAAATATTTGTTTGATTTCATATATAGTGATATTTGATTGTTTATCATGGATGATATATGATATTGAAAATCGTGAATGACTATTGATGTGTTACATCATCGGATCCAATTTTTGAAGTTTAAAAATAACGATTTTTATTTTAAGAGATTTCTAAAGTAATTTTGAAGATATACGCTTTATAAATATTTTTAGAATTGATTCATTCTAAATAAATAAACGTTAAAATTTTTATGTTATAAAAATTATATTTTTGAGAAATATAGTTAAAAGTTGATTTTTGAAAATATGAGATTAACGATTTTATAAAATTGGGATTTTTGAATAAATTATAAAAAGGTTTAAAAATAGGATTTGTGAAATTGGATTATTTCTAAATCAAAAGATGGATTTATAAAAGAGTAAAAGGCATTTTAAAAAAAAAATAGTAAAATAAATTGATTTATATTAAAGGATTTACAAATGGATATTTGTAAATTAAAATATTGGAATTATAAAACGAAGTTTTTATAAGAGTTAGGATGAATTGTGAATGAATTTCACAAATGAATGAATTTATAGAATTATGAACGGTGAAGTTATAATTGGAATTTTATAAACAGTAGGTTTATAAAATTTGTGAAGTTATTTAAAAAAAATAAGATTTAGGATAAATAGATGAATCTTATAAGTTATAAGATTTATAGAAATTGTGAAGATTAAAGGAATGATTTTTTTTAAACAAATAAATTATAAGTATTTAACTTATAATATGAATTTTTAGTATATCATTGTGATATGAATTGAGATAAGTTAATAAAGGAAATTTATAAAAGGAAGTTGTGATAAAAGAAATAGAAATAGAATTTATAAACATTGTTTTATAAATTCGAAATAACTTATTTTGATAAGTAAATTGTTCTAATTTATTTATGGAGTTATATTCATGTTTTAGACAGTGAATAATTCCTTAAAACTAAAATGAATAGAAGTGATGAAATTTATTAACAAGGTATATTCACGTTTTTGAATAGTGAATATTATGTTAAAGAAATTATTTGGAAGTGATGTTTAAATAAAATTAAAACGATCTAACGATGTTTTAAAATATGTTGAGATTCGAAGCCATAGATTTCAACATTTATTGTTGAAATAGATGTTTTTCGAGAAATAAAAGGAAATAGTAGATTATAACACTGCTGTTATAATAGATGATTTCCGAAAGGAAATGTTTTGTATAGTATTGGGATTTATATATCTATTTTATTTCGAATCCCTATACTAGTGATTTTGGGTTGTCGTAACGATGTTTTACGCAATATTCGTTTTGGCCAAATAAATATGATTAAGTGAATGATTTTCTTAAAGAATGAAATATATACTTAATTTTGATTTAAGTATATTGAATATTTTCAAAAGGTTGAAAATAAATAAAATTTGTGAATTACTTATAAAATAAATAAGTATGGAAATTGTTTTTTCCAAAGAGAAATGGAGAGTTTAGAGAATTTATCTTTTTGAAGATAAATTGAAAATGAATATTTGAAATCGTATATTCATAAATATTTTGGAAATATAAATTCAAAATGGAATTTATAAATGGAATTTATAAATGGAATTGGGAAAATAGGTTTAAAAATAAATATTGATTTATTTTTGAAATATGAAAAGTTATATCTTCTAAAGATATTTTTGGAATTAAATAATTTGGAAAATTATTTGGATTCTGGTGATGTTGGCATATCCATTGATAGTTCAATAACCGACTATCAATATTTACCTTTGAATGGTATTTGTTGTGATTGCTTGGAATTGAATGCCACACTTATTTTTAAAAATAAGCGCTCACTATTCGGGTTAACCGGGAAAGGACCATGGGGTCGTATAACCCATTCCGAATATGTGATACGTCGTATGAATTGCATTCGAAGATGGTGTTGAAGACCGGATATTTTCGAAAACGAGAGGGTTTCTTGTCGAATGTCTTTGCATCGACTGGTCCCCGGTATAGAGACTCCATATGTGATGGGAAGTCCGAACGTGATTAGTGAATATCCGGATTGCAAGGACTTCTTTGTAAGTGCCTTCGGTTCTGTTCGAGCCCGGAACAGACTTGTATGGATTGTATGTCTGACATTACAATTTGAGATATAAAGCCGATTTCTTTCAAATATATTTCTGTGGTGGCGGAGAATTTATTCTCTTAGCTTAACACCCTTCTCTGAGACGTACGAGCTCAGAGGTTATATAGTTGAAGTTATCAGCAATATATTCCCAATTTGGTAATGTGACATGCTGAGTGTTGCTGTGAAATGATCATTGTGTTGATTATGGTGATAGGATCATTTGTTTGATCGTCTATCTTGGTGATCATTTCTATGATCATTTGTTGACCCAAAGCATGGCTTTTGTATAAAGTATGTTTTTGTGGACGAGACTTCGTCGAGCCTCACATCCCGGAATGGTCAAAACAGGAAAGAAGCAGCAAGGTTATGAGGGGTAGCACCCTTTAGGATATGTGCATTTCCTTCTGGAAAAGGGTGGTATCATGGTATGGAGCCCAGATACTTACTCATGTTGAAAACACTTTATGATTGTGTGAATTGATTACGAGCGCTCGGTTGATAAAGGTCCCAAAGGACCGGGGGATGGCATATTCGGTCAGTTGTTGCTCAGTTAGGAGTAACCCGGCCTTGTGTTGGTAGAGATCCGGTTTGGTTCTCGGGGATGTCCATCCAGAGGCATTCTCATGTGGCAATGGGAAGTTCCTTGGCCTGATCATTAGTTGGAAATCCAAAGAAACAATACGATCTTGTACGGTTTTAGTTGTAGAACCTGCCATCTAATATGGTAGCTATTAGTAGGCATAATATAATGGTACCTATGCTGGCTAAGATTTATATCTTTATTTTCGAAATAAATTTTCTACACTATGCACTAATAATAATATCAAAATTGATTTGATTTTTGCGTAGAAGCATCTTTGACTAACATAAGAAGAAATCTCCTCCAAGTCTGCGTTTGCATTGTGTGTGTGGTGGGAGGTCTTATGGTAGGTACATTTTCAAAAGCATTGCGAATTGATTTTTTAAATATTCTTCTATTTTTATTTTAAAGATAAATAAACTGTTTTTTTTTAGTTCTCGCACCAGTCACATGACTGACTCGGAGTTTATTGTTTTCCTTCCTAAACTCTGGGTGCCCACCAATTTTTCACACGGGCAGTCAAGAGTTAGGGTTTATCAGGATATTCTGGATATTCTGGAGTTGCTGGAGGCAAGCTGGATGGCATGGCGTATACTAGTATATAGTATTTCTTTTTTTCCGCTGTTTAAAATTATTTGTTGTTGTACACTCTGATGATTTGATGTAATGTAATAAAATGTGATGTAATAACTGATATAGTTCTTTGTTTAAAGATTTTTCATTTATTATTATATGTTGTTCCGCTGCGAATTGTGAGATTCTGATGTGTTCTATTGTTTTCTTTCTGTTCTGTTTTTCTTTCTTTCTTCTTCTACCTCTTTCTCTTCTTTCTTAAAACCCCCTCAGTGTTCGGTTTTTCGGCAACGAAAAAATCGTGTCCTGACAAAGTGGTATCAGAGCTGTTGGTTAAGCGAAAACCATGGTTCTGTAGGGTATTACTCGTTAGAGATAGAGTCAGCAGTACTCTAGAATGAGTTTGAGTGTAATAATAGATATGAGCGCGTATTTGTTAGTGAATATAAAAATTGTTTTTGAATCGGGTAAATAAGATAAATTTTGCCCAAGACTATTTTGTATAAATAAAAGAAATGATTTTCTATGGATTATTATAGTATATGGTTGCATGATTGTTAAGAAGTGATAATATTGAATTATTATCATTAGTATATTGGAATAAAATAAAATGGATTGAATTCAAGTAAACTAACTTGATAAATTATTAATTCATGGACTAATGAATTGGAATTTGAATTGGTTAAATTAAAGTTTAGTCGTGAGCTAAATTTGAAGATAAATTTGAATTGTATACAAATTCAAGTAAGTGAAAGAAATAACTTGAAATTCTCTTTGTTGATAATTAAGTAAATTCGGAATGAATTGAAATATTGAAATGAATTAGTGAATAAAACTAATTTAAAATAGTAATATGAATTAGCAAATGAAAGTAATCGATAGAATTCAATATTTAAATATTTAGAATTTAATTCAAATAGAATTTAAATTGAGAATTGAATTCGAATGAATTTGAAGTCGTGAATTGAATTGAAAGGTGAAATTGAATGAAATTGATATGTAACTTCAATAGTGAAGTAAAAACATATAAGAAACATATATTGGAAATTTTTAATAGAAATTTGCAAAATGTTTGAATGTTGGATTTAGATATTACTATTAGCAGGTTATACAGGTATATAAAGGAATTGAGATTTTGATTTCGAAGATAAAATTGAATTGCTCGAGAAAAAGGTACGTATTTCAATTTAAATATGAGATTTGATGACTTTCTTCTCTAGCCACTTGGCTTTTCTCTTTTCTTTTTGATTCTGAGGGGCCGTGGTGCCATTTTGTAGTCGTACCGATCGAGCCGCGCAAAGGAAACGCTGGCGAAATTTTTCGAAAATTTAGGGTGTTAGAAAAAATTTTGAGAAAATTTTGAAAGTTTGAAATTTAAATTTAAATTTAAATTTGAATGATAAGGAAAACAATATTGGTTGGAATTTATAATTGGAGTTGGAAAGCTAGTTGAAATGATAGTAAATCCCTAGTAAAAAGATTTAGGTTAGTGAGTTGATAAAACTATTTGGATTGTGAAAAATAGTAGACGGGATAAGGGCATTCTTCTTAACTTGTAATTTCGGGACGAAATTCTTTTAAGGGGGAAAGATTGTAACGACCCTGAATTTTAAACAATTTAAATTAGGAATATTTAATTTATTTTAAATATTTGAATAATGGTTTGGATTGAATTTTCAATATAACTTTGAATATGACGATTAAATTATAGAATTTAATCTATTGAGAATTGAATAAAAATTTGAATCTTCAATTTTAAGCCAATTAAAAATATTTCAAAGGCTTGTAAAATTCATATTGATAATACTGAAGATAATAGAAGCTTCAGAATTTAATTTGAAAGTGAATTATCAGTTTTAAAATTTACAACGTTCGAATCGATATTTAAAATAGCCTTCCGAGGCACAGTCTCGGAATTCGACGAAACCAGTTCCATTGGGTCCGTAATATTGAATTATTGCCGGATTTCAAATTTCGTATCGATCGGAGTTGTCGTGTGAGCGTACGACACATAAACGCGTCGAAATTTTAAAAAAAACAAATTTAATTTAAATTTAAATTTATAAATCGTCAACATCAGCTTCTTCCTTTCCGTGAATTACGCCTGAGGTCGCTCCTAGAATCACGATACGAAATCGTGATAACCATGCCTCTTATTTTTTTATTTTTCTCTATTAAATCCCGAAGCCTTCCTCAATCTCAAAAAAATGGCCGAAGCCAATTCAAACAAGGAAAAAAAAATCGCGTCTTTAAAATCCCTTCCCCCTCTTCTATTCTTCGTTCCCAAATTCATACCGAACATCCCCAAATCAGAAAAAAAAAAAAAAAAAAAAAAAAATGGGGGCGATGCTAGAGGAGGCTGCGACTTGCTGGGAATCGCGTTCAACATAGAGGTGCACGCGCGTGAGGAAGTCGGCGGCGTGGGGCTTTCTCGAGCAGTTCGTGCTAGCGCGTGGGGGTACGCGGCACGTAGGGCGGCGACGCAATGGTGAGTGGCGACTCGCGTGAGGTCAGGCACGACAATTGGACCAAGGTGCGATTTCGTGGAGGCAAATCAAGTCGAGGCGCGATGGCGACTGCAGTGAACGCGACTCGCGTGAGGGTGCGCAGGCGATGGTGGATGGGGGTTTGCAGCAGCTAGGGCTTGTTCGATTCGAAGGAATTGCAGTGAGGTATTGAATTTAATTTAATTTAATTTAATTTAATATATATATATAAATGTCAGTAAGTAAAAAAAAAAAACAGTTATGTAGATATATATATATATACATTTTAAAATCACTGATTAGTTTAGAAATTTGTAAAAGAAAAATTGTTAAAAATAAAATTATGGTTAAATAAATTTAATTTAAAAGGAAATTTAAATTTTTAGTTAAATATCTTATTAAAGAAAAAATTAGTTGATTTAAAATAAAATGAGAAGTTAATTTGAAATAGATGTTTTCGAGAAATAAAAGTTTAAATATTTAAATGTTAAAAAAAACAAGGTTTAAACTTAAAGTAGATTTAATTTATAAATAAATAAGTCATTAGTTAGAAATGTAAAATGAATGTACAGATGGATTTTAAATTTACTAAGTTTATATTAAAATAATACATAATATGAGGATTTATTATTTTAACAAAATTTATCTGTTTATTTTAATAACTAAAGGATATTTTATAAAAGAAAATGATTTATCAAAAGATAATATTATTTATTATCGGGAAAAAAATGGGTTAAGAATAATTTATTAAGGTGTTTAATTAACTTAGTAAATTCTTTTAATTACTAAAGAAAATTTGTTTAGAACTAAATTGATAGTTATTTAAATTATTTAAAGAAAGATTGAAAATAAAAAAATAAATATTCAAGTGGATTTGATAGATTGTTTTAAAGATAGGAATATTATTTTTAGAATGTGAATAGTATGTATAAAAAGAAAAATTAGTTTAAAATAAATTATTAAACGAGAAATTGGTTTAAACGAAACTATCAATTAATTTAACTATTTAAAATGAAATCACCAATGAATCGAAATTATCAAATGAAAATTTATTATTCGATTTATTCGAATATTAATAAATTGTGTATAATATTTATACAAGGTATAAATGAAGAAATCAAGTTGAATGGGAAAGTGGATTGCTAATAAAAGCAAAGGTGAGAACTTCTCACTCAAAAAAGGAATTTCTGTTGTTTATTTAAATTTTAAATAGTTAGATTTAAAATTGATTGACTGTGATGATTGAATGATTGAATGATGATTGTTATATATATATTGGATGTGAATAGACCCTATACGTCGTTAGTAAGCGGAGGTTATTTATTACACACATATACTGCGATATTCCACCTCGAAGTGGAATTGGTATTATATTATATATATAGCAATATATATATATTGGCATATGTATATATTGCAGTTGATTGATTTCCCGCATTTCTTTTTAGCGGATGAGACCCTATTGCGCCGTTAGTAAGCGGATATATATTATAAAATCCCATATACCGCGATATTCCGTCTTGAAACGGAATGGTATTGTGCTAATGTCTGTGGATGCAGGGAAACAGGTTGGAGGGATCCAACTGGATTCCTCACAAATATTTGTTTGATTTCATATATAGTGATATTTGATTGTTTATCATGGATGATATATGATATTGAAAATCGTGAATGACTATTGATGTGTTACATCATCGGATCCAATTTTTGAAGTTTAAAAATAACGATTTTTATTTTAAGAGATTTCTAAAGTAATTTTGAAGATATACGCTTTATAAATATTTTTAGAATTGATTCATTCTAAATAAATAAACGTTAAAATTTTTATGTTATAAAAATTATATTTTTGAGAAATATAGTTAAAAGTTGATTTTTGAAAATATGAGATTAACGATTTTATAAAATTGGGATTTTTGAATAAATTATAAAAAGGTTTAAAAATAGGATTTGTGAAATTGGATTATTTCTAAATCAAAAGATGGATTTATAAAAGAGTAAAAGGCATTTTAAAAAAAAATAGTAAAATAAATTGATTTATATTAAAGGATTTACAAATGGATATTTGTAAATTAAAATATTGGAATTATAAAACGAAGTTTTTATAAGAGTTAGGATGAATTGTGAATGAATTTCACAAATGAATGAATTTATAGAATTATGAACGGTGAAGTTATAATTGGAATTTTATAAACAGTAGGTTTATAAAATTTGTGAAGTTATTTAAAAAAAATAAGATTTAGGATAAATAGATGAATCTTATAAGTTATAAGATTTATAGAAATTGTGAAGATTAAAGGAATGATTTTTTTTAAACAAATAAATTATAAGTATTTAACTTATAATATGAATTTTTAGTATATCATTGTGATATGAATTGAGATAAGTTAATAAAGGAAATTTATAAAAGGAAGTTGTGATAAAAGAAATAGAAATAGAATTTATAAACATTGTTTTATAAATTCGAAATAACTTATTTTGATAAGTAAATTGTTCTAATTTATTTATGGAGTTATATTCATGTTTTAGACAGTGAATAATTCCTTAAAACTAAAATGAATAGAAGTGATGAAATTTATTAACAAGGTATATTCACGTTTTTGAATAGTGAATATTATGTTAAAGAAATTATTTGGAAGTGATGTTTAAATAAAATTAAAACGATCTAACGATGTTTTAAAATATGTTGAGATTCGAAGCCATAGATTTCAACATTTATTGTTGAAATAGATGTTTTTCGAGAAATAAAAGGAAATAGTAGATTATAACACTGCTGTTATAATAGATGATTTCCGAAAGGAAATGTTTTGTATAGTATTGGGATTTATATATCTATTTTATTTCGAATCCCTATACTAGTGATTTTGGGTTGTCGTAACGATGTTTTACGCAATATTCGTTTTGGCCCAAATAAATATGATTAAGTGAATGATTTCCTTAAAGAATGAAATATATACTTAATTTTGATTTAAGTATATTGAATATTTTCAAAAGGTTGAAAATAAATAAAATTTGTGAATTACTTATAAAATAAATAAGTATGGAAATTGTTTTTTCCAAAGAGAAATGGAGAGTTTAGAGAATTTATCTTTTTGAAGATAAATTGAAAATGAATATTTGAAATCGTATATTCATAAATATTTTGGAAATATAAATTCAAAATGGAATTTATAAATGGAATTGGGAAAATAGGTTTAAAAATAAATATTGATTTATTTTTGAAATATGAAAAGTTATATCTTCTAAAGATATTTTTGGAATTAAATAATTTGGAAAATTATTTGGATTCTGGTGATGTTGGCATATCCATTGATAGTTCAATAACCGACTATCAATATTTACCTTTGAATGGTATTTGTTGTGATTGCTTGGAATTGAATGCCACACTTATTTTTAAAAATAAGCGCTCACTATTCGGGTTAACCGGGAAAGGACCATGGGGTCGTATAACCCATTCCGAATATGTGATACGTCGTATGAATTGCATTCGAAGACGGTGTTGAAGACCGGATATTTTCGAAAACGAGAGGGTTTCTTGTCGAATGTCTTTGCATCGACTGGTCCCCGGTATAGAGACTCCATATGTGATGGGAAGTCCGAACGTGATTAGTGAATATCCGGATTGCAAGGACTTCTTTGTAAGTGCCTTCGGTTCTGTTCGAGCCCGGAACAGACTTGTATGGATTATATGTCTGACATTACAATTTGAGATATAAAGCCGATTTCTTTCAAATATATTTCTGTGGTGGCGGAGAATTTATTCTCTTAGCTTAACACCCTTCTCTAAGACGTACGAGCTCAGAGGTTATATAGTTGAAGTTATCAGCAATATATTCCCAATTTGGTAATGTGACATGCTGAGTGTTGCTGTGAAATGATCATTGTGTTGATTATGGTGATAGGATCATTTGTTTGATCGTCTATCTTGGTGATCATTTCTATGATCATTTGTTGACCCAAAGCATGGCTTTTGTATAAAGTATGTTTTTGTGGACGAGACTTCGTCGAGCCTCACATCCCGGAATGGTCAAAACAGGAAAGAAGCAGCAAGGTTATGAGGGGTAGCACCCTTTAGGATATGTGCATTTCCTTCTGGAAAAGGGTGGTATCATGGTATGGAGCCCAGATACTTACTCATGTTGAAAACACTTTATGATTGTGTGAATTGATTACGAGCGCTCGGTTGATAAAGGTCCCAAAGGACCGGGGGATGGCATATTCGGTCAGTTGTTGCTCAGTTAGGAGTAACCCGGCCTTGTGTTGGTAGAGATCCGGTTTGGTTCTCGGGGATGTCCATCCAGAGGCATTCTCATGTGGCAATGGGAAGTTCCTTGGCCTGATCATTAGTTGGAAATCCAAAGAAACAATACGATCTTGTACGGTTTTAGTTGTAGAACCTGCCATCTAATATGGTAGCTATTAGTAGGCATAATATAATGGTACCTATGCTGGCTAAGATTTATATCTTTATTTTTGAAATAAATTTTCTACACTATGCACTAATAATAATATCAAAATTGATTTGATTTTTGCGTAGAAGCATCTTTGACTAACATAAGAAGAAATCTCCTCCAAGTCTGCGTTTGCATTGTGTGTGTGGTGGGAGGTCTTATGGTAGTTACATTTTCAAAAGCATTGCGAATTGATTTTTTAAATATTCTTCTATTTTTATTTTAAAGATAAATAAACTGTTTTTTTTAGTTCTCGCACCAGTCACATGACTGACTCGGAGTTTATTGTTTTCCTTCCTAAACTCTGGGTGCCCACCAATTTTTCACACGGGCAGTCAAGAGTTAGGGTTTATCAGGATATTCTGGATATTCTGGAGTTGCTGGAGGCAAGCTGGATGGCATGGCGTATACTAGTATATAGTATTTCTTTTTTTCCGCTGTTTAAAATTATTTGTTGTTGTACACTCTGATGATTTGATGTAATGTAATAAAATGTGATGTAATAACTGATATAGTTCTTTGTTTAAAGATTTTTCATTTATTATTATATGTTGTTCCGCTTCGAATTGTGAGATTCTGATGTGTTCTATTGTTTTCTTTCTGTTCTGTTTTTCTTTCTTTCTTCTTCTACCTCTTTCTCTTCTTTCTTAAAACCCCCTCAGTGTTCGGTTTTTCGGCAACGAAAAAATCGTGTCCTGACAGATATAAATTTGAATTAGCATTTCATAATAATTTAATTTATCATTAAATTACTTGATTGCCTGTAGAATCATATTGCAGTAACAAACTTTTGCACAGATGTTTTTAAACAGCTTACAAAATCTTAGTTTTAGTTTAACTTCCTTGTTTGATTAAAAAATTTAAAACTTAACATGTACTTGCAGCAAATAACTTTGAGTTCCAAACAATAATATTTCCCTGTTTCAATTAACAGAGAAGCATTGGCAACACAAGATTACGCACACAATATTAAAACATATATAATACAAAAAGATCACAGAATCTCCTTACTATTTAATTTAAACTTAAAGCTTTTGAATTAAATTTACTCACCTGACAGAGGAGCCAGAGAAGATGTTTGCTTGGGAACTTTTATATATTTTTTCTTCTTTAACTTTTGAAGCTTTTCTTTTAAACTTGAACGATTTTGAGTTTGCTGATGATAGTATTTACATTTTCTTTTGCGTGGAACAAGCTAAAGCTTTTTGAATTAAGTTTACTCACCTGACAGAGGAGCCAGAGAAGATGTTTGCTTGGGAACTTTTATATATTTTTTCTTCTTTAACTTTTGAAGCTTTTCTTTTAAACTTGAACGATTTTGAGTTTGCTGATGATAGTATTTACATTTTCTTTTGCGTGGAACAAGCTTTGAACAGAGAGAAATATTTTTTTCGGTTTTGCTATTTGCTTTCAGATTTCTTATTTCTTCTTTGCTTTGGGTTTTAACTTTGAACTGATTTGTTTCTGGATGTTTGAATTAGTTGTTTCAGGTTGCTTTTATTTGGTTTTAAACTAAATGAAGATAATGTATATTAGTTTTATCTAGTATAATATCTTTTTTTTTTCTTTGTACCAATGCAGAGATTTTTCCCATGTTGGAGGCTGGAAGAAGTAGCCTACTTCGGCTGAGAGGATTTTTTTTTTTTTTTTGAACATGCTGAGAGGATGGGTAGTTAATGCATGTGTCCTATTTGTTTACATTTTGCTTACATGTTTGTACAGTTTATTATTATGTATGTACAACTTTCGTTCTACTTTGTACTCGGCTGAGAAGATATTAACAGATGGATGTCTTCAACTTTTATTACTTCTTGTTTTTTTTCCATGTTTGTACTGTTTGTGTATAACTTATACTATTTAATTATGTATGCATATGCACAGTTCTTTACTTTATACTCGGCTGCAGCTTGTTTTGTTTATATTTTTTTTTCACTGAGATGCTTTTTAGCATTGCTTTATTATTATTTTTTCTGTCCCACTTACTTTGTTCTTTTCCTGTATTGAATCTATTCACATATATTTAGTTTATTATCTTATTTTCTGCATGTACACGTTTTTATAGATATGGTATATTTTGTTTTATTTCTTGTTCTTGTTGGCTTTCAAACTCGACTGGAAATGATATGGAGAAGATTTTTGTTTGTTTTTGCTTTACAAGCTTTTGCTTTGTTTGTGTCTAAGTGTTTTGTTTTACTCTCCTATGCTATGTATTTTTTATGTATGTATTGCTTTGGATACTTGATTTAAATATGCTTTATAATATAAATGAATTCAATGTTGTTATTTTTATCTATTCAAACTTTCAATTTAATTTTTCTTTTCAACATTAAATTTATGACGTATATTTTATTTTTATATTTTACACTTAATATTGATAAGTGTTTTTTTTTTTAAACACTTTATTTATAATTCAATTCAATTCATTCGCTTTGAGTTTCAATCCAATTTCAAAAGCCAATAAGTATACTTTTCTTATTAAATTTGAAAATTTCAAATAAATCCATAATTTAATCTAAAATTCAATTAAATTATAAATTTAAATTCGTCTATAAAACTGGGATCGTTACAATATGATTATTAATGTTTGCATATAATGCTTATTACATGCACGTGCACACTATTAGTTAGGTGACAATTTCGATATGCAAATATATTGTCACAGTTAGATTGATTATATGTTCGTATACACTTTTATATTAAAATAAATAAATAAAATTTGTCAGATATACACCTATATGTAGCTCGACTAAAATAAAAAACAATTTTTTATTTTTAAATGAAATAGTATAATATATATATATATATATATATATATATATATATATAATTTAAACATTACATCATACTTTATGCAAATTATGGTTATATAAAGTTTAATAGGTATAATATTTTCGACATAAAAAATATTTTATTTATATACTATTATTATTTGAATAGTTTTTAAATCAATTAATCATATAAATTAATTATATTAATACATATACATACATATACATATATTACAAATTATGTTTTATATTTTATAAAATTATATTAAAAATTAACAATTGATTGATAGGATGACCTACCTTATTGTAGCATACGCAAGCAATAGAACTATAAAAAAAATTCAAAATAGTAAAAAGGTTGTTGTCGGCACGTCTTACAAATTAATGCCAAATTACTTTATTCTCTCCATGAAATATTACAATCACGGTTCACATTCTTACTTAAATTTTTAATAATAATTGATATAACATGTTTATGGTTTAAACACATTTTTTTTCGTTGAAATTTTTTTCAAAATGGTTTATTTTTTAAAGGTAAAGCCATTTTCCCTCCAGAAAAAGCGACTTTTTTTATAATAGCTTAGAAAAAATTAGAATACAAATATTTCTAAAAAAGAAAATTCAAATTTTGTCGTGGAATCAATATTTTAGTTTATTCAAGGTAGAATGGCGACTTTTTCCCCAGGCGATTTTCTTTTCTCCTCCCAGATTTCCCCCCTTCTTTGCCACGTCCCTGACCGTTCTGCCCCTTCTCCCCTTACCGCCTTCTCCTATGCCCTTTTCTCCTCCTCATTCCCCTTTTTCGCTCCCTCTTTCTCCCTCGTCGACCAGATCTGGTCGCTTGTTTATGGTCATGTCGTCTGCGGTTGAGTATACAATTCCAATCCTTCATTCGAATTCTGATTTTCCTCCTCTGCTTGCAAACAATCATTCCATCCTAGCTCCTGTAGCTCGCCCTAGCTCGAGTTCTGAGGTTTCGTTACATGTCGCAGATGCTGTCTGTGAGCCTTCTAGTGGTAGTTCGCCTTCATTAACGTCTGGTATTGAAGTGGGAATGGTTTCGGCTGTTAATTCCAGTCGATGCACTTCTGATGCCTGTGTAAATGCCTCTATGAATATTGTTCCTATAACCAGTGATAAATGTTTGGTTGCTTCCAAGTCTTTTGCTCCATCTGGTTTACCCAATGTTGAGGAACTTTCTGGACCTTGTGCTCCATCGCTGTCTTGCCCCAAATCTTGGTCATCTCTTTTCAATTCTCTGCCACGTAATGCGATTGACTACAGACCGATTGAATTTGAAATTGTTGAAGAAAATGGAGTAATGATCCCTCCTCCAATTGTTATGCAAGACGGAGTGGAATTTTGGTCTGATTATTTGGTCGGTTTCTTTTTGAAACCAAATCACGGACTTCGTGATGCATCTTCAGTTTGTCGAAAGTCTTGGAAGCTGCGTGGTAATTTGCATGTTAAGCTGATTGACTCCATGTATTATTTCAAGTTTTCATCTTCCGAGGATCGTCGGCTAGTTCTTGAGGCTGAGCCATCTTTTTTTGATGGAAGGCCTTTTATTATTACTCCTTGGTCTTCTACTGTAGCGAGTGCTCGTGAACAAGTTCTTTCCATCCCCGTTTGGGTCTATATTTTTCGCAAATCCCCTCTACGCTTCAGCCTCTGCTTGGGTTGAATTGGTTAGCCTGCAACGTCGGAAAATTGAAATGCTTTGACACTAATACGGTTGCGCGAGATAAATTGATGTATGCTAAGGCTCTTATTGAGATATCCCCCACTAAGCCTCTTCCTACTTCTATTCCTGTTCAGTTTGTTGTTGGCCATGTAGCGGTAGTCCGTGTTCGCTATGGTTGGGTACCAGATATTTGTTCTTCCAGTCACTCTTTTGGCCACCCGGCTATCTCCTGCCTGCATTCCAAAGCAACCGCGGCTGCTCCGAAGATTCCTCTGCCTCGTCCCCCGCTCAGGAAATGGGTTCCTAAGGTTACTTCTTCTACCTCTCAGATCGCCCTCCTGTTGTTCCATTGTCTGATCAGGATCCGCCTCCTTTCTCTGTTGCTAGGCCTGCCTCTCCTTCTTCTATTGTTGTGGTCCCTTGTGTTGCCTCAGAAAATCCTTTAGCTGCTCCAGATTCTGCCCTGCCGCTTTTGCCTGTTGTTTGGGATGTGTCTGAGAGGTGTTTGGTTGATCTCAAATCTGGTGTAAGATTTAACCCCGTGGATGATTACTTTTTCAGATTTGTTTCCGATGATCATATGGACCTTAGATGCCTTTATTACAAACCGTATGGCGATTCTTGAGTTCTTGATTTGGACGGTGTGTATGCGAGTAAGAATTCTGTCATGCTAGCTGATTCTACTTGAGATCGTTCTTTCAGATACTCTTCTGATGCTATGGGTTACGACCCTTATCTTGCTATCCGTTTCAGCCCCTTTGTTGGTCTTTGTGAGAATGTCCCTTTGGTTTCTATGGAAGATGGTGATTCTACCTCTTCGGAGGAGTCCTAGTCTTGGTGATTTTTATAGTTACTGTGGCATGTCTGTCACATACCTGTGCTGTATTTTCCTTTTTCATAGTAGTTAAGGTAGTTTTACCTTACTCATGTACTTTAACTTTATTTTCATAATAAAAGTGGACGGTCCACTATAAAATCGGCCGGTCTTGCCAAAAATATTCAAATTTTGTTAAAAAAAATTACTATTTGAATTGAAATTCAAACCTTTTCAAACTGACAATTTTTTAAACGGTTTAGGACTTTGAATTTTCTAAAAATTCATTAATTTCAAGAAAGTTCATTTGTTCGTCAGAATTCATTAACATTCAAGCAATTATAGTGTACAAAAACAGTATATTTTTCAAGACTGGTAGAAAAAAAATAATTATTTCTTGTTTGTTGACCAGTAAACATTATCTAAAAAAGATAAGATAAATCAAAATAGACTCAACATTTCGATATTTGAAATTATACTTTACGTTTCAGATGCAATGCACTGAGTAATGAAAAGTACATCAGTTATTTTTGATCCACTCACCGTAGAAACAGTGCTGTTCATCATCTATAAAACAAGATACATCGTTTGAATTGGCTGTTATTTTTTGATTAATTTATATGTATCTTTAGCATGTCATAAAAGTGCATGTATGTAAACGTAATTTTGATTAGAAAACAATCAATCAATCATCTCGCGGATTCTAGACGAATCGTCATAAACAACATACAAGTTATACTGTAAAAATTGGGCCAGATGGCCGCCTATGCGGTAGGCACTGCCTACCCACTCCGTTAAGCAATCAAGCTGCCTAGGTGCCACCTGAGTTCGCTTAGGCAGCGTCTAGATCCGGCTAGGTCTGTTTAAACCCTTCAAGCACCGGCTAAACCCGCCTGGACCCGCCTAGGCCCGCTTGCCTAACCTACCTATATGTACCTAGGTCTTTCTAAAGTTATTAAAGTTCGTCTATTTTTTGCTGCTTTTTTGAGGCTTTTAAATACTATGTGCTACTGTCGTTGTTGCAAAGCACATTAGAAAATGGAACATAACACGTATGTATATCCTAAAACCCAAAAGATATCATTTCAATGGCTAAATACAAAGACAATTTAAACGATAATGAAATTTCTATCTTCCATGCTTAATTTTTTTTTTTTTTTTAAGAACAAAGATAATTTTATTAAAAATGCTTAATTTCAATTAATCTCCGTTTAAATTATTAATCCCTAATCTGCATCCACGACCTAGCTCGCTTATGAATTTTTACAACCTTGTCTCAAGGACACAGATTAGGAATGACAAAATATACTTATTTTTTCTCAAATTTAGACTGTTAGCTAACGAAGATAATTATAGTATGTTCTACTCAAATGACTCAGCTTTAATCCAATCATATAAAAAAAAAAAAGTGGCGGAATTAGTGGGATTGATATACACTGCACTGTGCTTAGATCAACGGTGCTTTCAAGCGCAAGCTTTGGCTAATTAAAATCTGCATTTATATATAAATTCAATTCATATATTCATAAATTACAAAATTACATAGACGAAAGACGGATAGATGCATGAACAGCCACAGATCACAAACAACTCTCAAAACATGATTCTTTTATTATAGATTAGGATAGAAGATAACACACATTACATCATACATACCTAATGCATCCATTGTTCACTCGTTACTGAATCAACCGTAACCATACATACCAGATTTCAACCGGCGATCTCAATGGTCTTCACCTGCGGTTTCTTCGCCTCCAGTTTTGGCACAGTGATGGTCAGCACTCCATTCTCCATCTCCGCCTTCACTCCCTCCACGTTCGCATTCTCCGGCAGCCCCAGTCTACTCTCAAACTTCCCTTTCACTCTCTCCACTCGATGCCACCTGTCCTCCGCCTCCGTTTTCTCTTCCTCTTTCCTCTCTCCGCTTATCTTCAGCACCTTCCCGTCCTCCACCTCTATTTTCACCTCATCTTTCCTCAGGCCGGGGAGATCGGCCTTGATCACGTGCGAATCACGTGTTTCCTTCCAGTCGATGCGCGCGTTGAGCACCTTCGACCGTTCGTTGGGGGATGGATGAACGATGTCCTTCAGGAACGGACATCGATCGAACGGATCCCATAGATCGAGCGATAGCGGATCGAAGATGTTGGTGGATTTGGCACTGAATCCAGGAATTATCGACATTGTTTGATGCGTTTGGCTGTTGCGATTTTGATGGTGTTTGGCTATCGATGATTTCGGATGTGTTGTTTGTGCTCTTTATATAGGGGTTTTAAAAGGGATTGTGTAGAATTTTCGAGGTTGTCGTCCATGGACATTTCTGGAGTTTTGCTGCGGGGTGAAGGTGGGTGAGGAATTAAGAAGAAGGTGCTAGTTGTTTGGCTTTTGTCATTTTTTATCCCTGCCTGTTTTCTTCTACGCAACTTTCAACTTTCTAGGGATTTTACTCGCTGGGTCAAAATGACTTGGTGTCATTCGCACACAAAATTTGGCAAATTTATCTTACGCATCCGACATGTGAGTTTTCCCAGACAAAATTTGGCAACGGCAATTTTCCCAATGGAAGCCCGTTCAAGCCGTTGGAAGAAAACATGCAGCAACTTTTTTCCCCCAACAGCCCCTCCAACAAAGCAGTACCCTTCCACTCCATTCTACCAACCTCTTCCCCTTCAATTTCTCTCTATTTTACACATTTCCGTCGACACTACAATGTCCAATTTCAAATCAAATTCCAACTACGAAGGCGCACAAGATTTTATCGTCATGGCAACGTATCTATGCAGAAGAAGAAACGATATCATACAGATTCACACGTCAGCGTATACCGGTTTAATGCGGGTGGAAGAAGCATTGAATATGCATCAAAAACGCTATCAACAAAATTTTCAAATGAAAAGATTTTGTTTTCTCTCGTAATGATATAAGCTGCAAAATTATCAAGCTAGATTACCCTCAATTTAATATCATTTCAGATCATATTAAAACTTCAAACTGCTACTACCAACAATTTAAAAAGTGTGTTGGTGTTATAGACGGTACACACGTAATGACACACTTATCATGGTGCATTGTAGATATAACTAAAGCCAACAGAAATTAATAGAGAACTAGAGATAAAAGAATGTGATGCTCCAGAATCAAATAAAGTCCGAATTGGAAATTCAGATATAAAAATCAAACCTCTTACCGTGACTTTCTTACCTCTATCTGGAATGCTACTGGACCGTGCTATTTCTAATGCCTGAATCTGTACAACTGGTGCACTCGCTCCCTGAGGACAACTCCTACTCATATGTGAAAGTCTACTAGGTGGATCGTGTAGTATATATGCAAGTATATGTGACAAAATACATGATGCAACTAAAATAATACTACTCTTGGTAAATATAGAATAAGCACACCAGGATTTTATACTGGTTCGGACCTCTCATCCTACATTCAGTCCCGAAGCTCCCCTTCGAAATTCAACTATCAAACACACTCACTTCGTCCGGAGGAATAGGCTTGGTTACAATAGCTTGTTCTTGTCAAGTATGTGTTCTATGCTGTGTAGTTAATGTCCCGCTATTACCCCGCTATAATTCTGCTATATCTCATAGTGGATTTCTACTGCTACGATTTTTCCATGTATCCAAAAAATATAGCCTTTCCGCTTTAAGCCCCGCTATTTCCGCTATATCCCGTTATTCCCGCAATATTTCGCTATTTCCGCTATATCTTCTTTAATTAAATGAATTGAAAAATTGCATTTACGCATTATAAAAATTATGAAACTAATTTATTTGATTTAATTTTCAATATATTTTCAGAAATGAAAATACTCTAATATTCTACTAAATTCAATTATGTTATATAATAGTTTTACATTTATTTAAAGTATATTTGCACATGTTTTGATTTAAAATTATTTATGTATTAATTAAAATTCAATTGAATGATGATTTTTCATTTAATTACCATTTATATATTTGTAAAAACATTAAGTACGAGTTTTATATGCTATTTTAGAGCCATCCGCTTTATCCCGCTATATCCTCGCTGTATCCCCGCTATGACTTTTTGCACCTCCACCGCTTTGACTCTGCCGAGCGCATTAACTGCATAGGTTCTATGACACGGATATTGACTAATAAGTACAAATGCTTCCAATATATATCTAGAGAATATTGATTGTGAAGAACTGAATATATGGAAGAGTGAAATACAAGTATATCAGACATCTGACATTATTTATTTTTTGTATATAGTAGTCTTTCAGAAGTCTGAGTGCATTTTCCAAACGTCTGATCCTGTCTATTTTGTTGTTTCGGAGGGTTTTTCCAAACGTCTGATCCTGTCTATTTTGTTGTTTCGGAGGGTTTTTCCAAACGTCTGTCTAGTGTACTCAGACGTCTGAAAACTATGCATGTCTGCTTTATGCATTTTTCTTGTTGCTTCTTTGATCCTATCGACTTATAGACTCTTGTAATATTTTTTGAGCCTTGTTCTTGTCTTTCTAGTGATGTTACTCTAGCAAGTACCTATAAATAGAAATATATATATATATATATATATATATATATATATATATGCATATTCGATTTTCATTGTATAGTTGTTGTCATCGAAACCGTAGATTTGATTTCCTAACAATCTCCCCTTTTTTGACGATGACAACTATACAATGTACTTATATATAATTTCATAAATCTTCCCCTGAATATGTGCTTATTATTTATATATTTTTTGTTTCTCCCCCTTTGGCATTGTCAAAAAGGATATCTAACTCTTTAGATGTAAAAATATTGACGAATCGTTGTAAGATAAATATATATACAGAGATAACACACCAAAAGAGAAATTTCATTAATAATTTTAATTGAGTACAGTCGTAGATTATTTTAATTGTAAAAAAGATGAAGTCCTAAAAAATCTATGAGTCTTTTGGGGAAGCTTTTTCTTGACTATCTCCTTTATCTTCATTTTTGGATGAGTTGGGTTGCTTTGTAGGAGATGTCGGAGCTTGTTCTAAAGGTTCGTTCTCCTCAAAAAATTTGGAATGTTTCGAAGGAGGAGAAGGCACTGGGGTTGGCCAATCTTCGGAAGGGGGTGTAGAGCCATGAAACCTTTGAAGAACCTCTTTGAGAACCTTGAAAGTGATGTTTCAACCGTGGCTAGGCTTGTGGAAAAAGATGTTTCAATGCTGTCAATACGCTTAGCCAAAACTTTTTGATTTCGAGACAAGATATGTTGATTTTGAAAAGTGAGATCTCAAATACTTTCACTTGGATTCGTCTCTGTTCGAGTCTCCAAAATCTCATCGTGGCTCGTATAATCAAATGGTGTAGGAGGATGAGGAGTAGTATCACGATGTTGTTCCACCTCTTGTGATGGTTCATGGTGTAGGTGAGGTGGAGACCCAGCTTGTCTGGCTTGACGACGTTGCGTCCACTCTTCAAAAGATATAAACTCCAAAGGATTTTTCGATAGGTGCATTAGTAAGAAAAACTTCGTGGAAGCATAGTTTGGAGAAATTTCTTCAAAAGTGGATAAATAGGAGAGGATGTTGTGAGCACGTAGAAGTCGCATGATGTATGTGGGGTAGATAATCGATGGCCTTGATCAAGTTCAAAAATGTTTGAGCTCGTCAAATATAATTTTGGCCCAATTTATCCTTGTTCCGCTGAATAGAGCATACAGTGCCTTGTGTTCTAACTCTGTTATCTGCTCATGACTACCTAGACGAGGAATGATAGTGTTGATGATCATTTGAGTAAGAAGTCTCGCCTTAGGTCGTAGATATTTAGATGCGAATTTAGGCATTTCATCCTCCCATATTTGATGTCCCTTGGTTTGAAATGCATATCGGGAATGTTATATAAATCTTCACCCGTGTTAGAACATCCAAGAGTTCTGCCTATGATTCCTGGAGTGAGCCTAATCGTGTTGCCATAAACACTAGACCATAGCCAATTATCTTAGTTTTCGATGTTCCAAACCGCTGTGCTATCCAAATTAGCGTAGAAGAGAAATATAGCCAACCGATCAATTTGGATGTTATTGGGATTGAAAGATATCAAGGTTACTAAACCTGCATTCTCACACATTTCATCTAAATCATACATTGGAAACTTGAGTAAGTTATAAAATGGACCCGTGTGAGTTTCTTCTTCTGAATATCCTCATATCTCTTGAGTGAATGTGGTGCTCGATTCATCCATTGTTCGATTTGATCATCTGAGCAGACTTGAGGGTTTGAGGAAGTTGGTTGGTTTTGTTTTCTCTTAAAGATTTTAGGATTCTTTGTTTTAGGAGCCATCAAATTTGTTCAAGTTTGAAAGAGAGTGGATTTTTGGAAAGAAAATCAATATTGAAGTAAGAAGAAAATGAAACGAAATAAGAAAGGGTAAAAAATAGAAGTTATCTGGGCATATAAATGTGTCGATTGAATATCAGATGTCTGAAAGGTAATTCAGATGTCTGCTTTAACCTAATTTTAAGACAGTAAATAGAATTAGACGTATGGTCTGCTTTGCTAGACGTCTGAATTTGGTCGAGTTGTAAAATTTGATAGTCAGAGAGATTTTTCAAACGTCTGTTTGTATTATTAGATGTATGGAATAGATCGAATTGTCATTTATAAATGACGGTTAGGTTTCTCAAACATCTGGTTTAAATATAAGACGTCTGAAATAGATAGAATTTTTATAATATGGTGGCAGAGACTTTATTCAGACATCTGATACATAGTTCAAACGTTTGAAATAGTCTGGTATCTATTTTTAAGTAAGCAGAGACAATTTTCAGACGTTTGGAAGGTTATATAAAACGTCTGACATATGCATGATGGTGTAAAAATTGTGTGATATCAGAGTTTCAGACGTCTGAAGGCAATGTCCAAACGTCTGAAATGACCAATTTTCCTAAAATTAGCCTAAATTTAAAGGGTGTTGCTTATTTTTCAACCTTTTATTTTTTGTTAAAAAATATAGTATTATATTTGTGAAACAGAATTACAAATATACGTAGATACAAATACAATGAAAATATTTTAATCTATTTAGATGGCGATTGAGTTTTGTGATCTTCAGACTTGTCATCCCTCCATGGCTTGAGTGGAGACCATATATTTCCACGTTCGTGGGTTCTTGGGGAACCAAAGAATCGCCTTGGTGAATGATCCAAAGGTGTATGATACGAGGATAAGGGATCCAAAGAACTACAAGGAATCGAAAGTGGTTCATGCGCATCATTCTTCCGTGAATTACAAAATTTTATCGCTGCTTGCTCCAAAAACTTAATCGTCGTGCCATGAATTTTGTTTAAAATATAATTCTCGTTGCAGATCTATTTTTTTTGCTTTTGATAGTGATGTAACTCATCAATTTTCTCCTTGGTGTTAGGAGAAACAAATAGAGCTCATCTGGACTTCTTGTTATCGCGAGTGAGTCCCGTGTGATAGGAACCTATACGTCGGTTCTTGATTTGGTGTAGGGGTAGAAAGTCGTTAAGGGGTATCCGCTGAGCTATCCGTCGTAGGTGTCGAGAAGGATAGATGATAATTTTCAGAATACGTGATTATATATTCTGCTATAAAAAAAGGGGTAATCTATATATTTTTACTTCTTGTTGTGTAAAGATTTATATATAATTTCAAAAATTATTTATAGATAATTTTCAGAAACTAACCACCTAAAAATCTTAAGGTGAAGGAGTTATGAATTCTAATTTGTGGATAATTTTTTTATAGCTAAACATAGAATGAATGAAGATGTGATTATTAGTTCAGAAGATCATTAAAAGAGCATGTTCCTAAATCGCGTCGCAGTTTAACAAAAGTTTGTTCATTTAGTGGTTTTGTGAAAATATCCGCTATTTGATTTTCGGTATTTACGTATTCTAATGTAATAATTCCTTTTTCTACATTGTCACGTAAAAAATGATGTCGTATGTCTATATGTTTAGTACGCGAGTGATTTACAGGGTTTTTTTGATAGATTTATTACACTTGTGTTATCGCAATATATTGGTGATTTAATGATAACTTTGTCGAAATCCGTAAGTTTTTGTTGCATGTATATCACTTGTGCACATGCTAGAGCTGCTAAAATATATTCGGCTTCGCAAGTAGATAAGGAGACATAATTTTTCTTTTTACTAAACCATGAAAGTAATGATTGTCCGATAAAGTGACATGTTTCACTAGTGCTCTTACGATCTTTTGTACATCCATCGAAATCCGCATCACTATTTGAAACTAGTTCAAACGATGATCTTCTAGGATAAAACAAACCGTAATCTCTAGTACTAGATAAATATTGTAACATACGTTTAACAGCTCTTAGGTGAGATTCTTTTGGTTATGCTTGAAATCGGGCACAAAGACATACATAATATCGGGTCGACTAGCCGTCAAATAGAGTAAGGAACCAATCATGCTATGATATAATTTTTCATCGAAATCTTTTCCGTTATCATCTTTTTCCAAGTGAACGCTAATACTCGTCGGTGTTGGTTTGCTTGAAGTTTTATCCATTTTAAAATGACGTAATAGATCGTTACACTATTTTTCTTGATGAATAAAAATACCATTTTCGATTTTTTTTTATTTGTAAAACTAAGAAGAAATTTAATTCTCCCATGTGAGACATTTCAAATTCATTTTTCATAATATTAGAATATTGATTATAGAGATTTTTTTTAGTTGAACCAAAAATAATATCGTCTACGTAAATTTGTACTATTAAAATATCGTTATTTTCTCGTTTAATAAATAAATTTGTATCGATTTTACCTATTTGTAAAACGGATGTAATTAAATGATTTTTAAGACGTTCGTACCATGTACGGAGGGCTTGTTTTAAACCATATAAAACTTTTTGTAATTTAAAAACATGGTCGGGATATTTTTCATGAACAAACAATGGAGGTTGTTCAACATATACGTTTTCTTAATAAAACCATTTAAAAAAGCAATTTTTACATCCATTTGAAATAGTTTAAAATTGTGATGATTTGCAAAAGCGAGTAATGCATGCATGGCCTCTAATCTCACTACTGGAGCAAATGTTTTGTCATAGTCGATACCTTCTTCTTGATTACAGCCTTGAGCAACTAAACGTGCTTTATTTCTAGTTATATTTCCGTTTTCATTTGCTTTGTTTTTAAATACCCATTTTGTTTCTATAACCGATTGACTTTCTGGTCTTGATACTAATTTCCAAACATTATTACGTTCAAATTGATTTAATTCTTCTTGCATAGCTATTATCCAAAAGTTATCATTTGAAGCTTCTTTATAATTTTTTGGTTCAAAATTTGACACAAATGCTGTATGGCTTATTTGATTAAGTTGAAATCTAGTTACTCTAGAATTGAGAACTCCAATGATATTATCTTTTGGACGATCCTTAAGAATTCTAGGAGATGGTATAAAGTATTATTTTGCATATTTGTCTCATTATTAAAAGAATTCGTTGTGTTTGTTATTGGAATTATTTCCTCATATTAATTAGTATGATGGTTAAGAAGATCTTCATCGAACGAAACATGTAAACTTTCTTCAATGGTTTTATTTCGTTTATTAAAAATTCTATATGCTTTGTTGCGATTTGAGTATCCAACAAAGATTCATTCATCGACCTTCGGATCAAATTTTCCTAAATTATCTTTTGTATTTAATAAAAAACATTTTAATTCGAAAGTTTGAAAGTATGATACTTTAGGTTTTCTTCCAAAAAAATATTTCAACACAAGTTTGTTTAGTCATAGGACATATTACTCGATTCAAAACATAACAAGCTTTGGCAATAGCTTCAGCCCACATGTTTTGGTAGACCACTACTATTTAATAGTGTTCGTGCACATTCTTGTAATGTACGATTTTTTCTTTCTACTACATCATTATGTTGAGGTTTACGGGGAAAAGAAAAATTATGACTTATTCCTTTTTTATTAAAAAATTTAGTGAAAAGATCATTTTCGAATTCTCCACCATGATCACGTCGAATATTTTTAATTTTAAAATCCATTTGCATCTTAATTCTTTTAGCAGAAATTTTAAACATACCAAAGGTGTCACTTTTATGTTTTAAAAATAAAGCCATGTATATCTTGAAAAATCGTCAACTATTACGGAAACATATTTGTTGTGATTTATAGATCGTACTTTCATTGGACCAAATAAATCTAAATGTAATAATTCTAATGGTTGTTTTTGTAGAAATATTATTTTTGGATTTAAAAGAGCTTTTCTTTAGTTTTCCAATTTGACAATCATCACATAAATTTTTTACTTTGTAATTTATTTTAGGCAAACCTCTAACTAGTTCATTTTTTGCTAATTTATTAATATATTTAAAGTTAATATGACAAAATCGTTTATGCCACAACCATGAATCGTCATGTTTGGCAGTTAAACACACATTTGAATTTTTATTTATATTCATGTTTAAGACATAAATACTTTTGTTTCTAAAACCCTCAAATATAAGTTGTTTATTATAATCGAAAATATTGCATCTATCTTTTTCGAAATTGATTTGAAAACCTTTATCACATAATTGACTAATACTTAGTAGATCGTGTTTTAGATTTTCTACTAATAAAACATTTGTAATAGTAGGAGAGTTAGAAATACCAAAGTTGATGACTTCTCCAATGCCCATGACGTATCCTTTTGAATTATCTCCAAAAGTTACCATTCAACCGTCGATGTATGTTATATTCGATAATATTTTTGAATTTTCGATCATATGCTTGGAGCATTCGCTATCTAGTATCCATTTCTCCTTATTTTTTATTTTGGGTACCTGCAAAATAAAGATGATTTAATAGGTACCTATATACTTTGTTAGGGTCCTAGATGTTAGGAGAAGTAGATAGCCATACCCAAAAAGATTTGGTACCTTTATGAATATAATTCTTATTATAGACTATATTTTCTAAAAAATTATTAATATGTTTTTGTCTAATCAAATTATTATTTGTCTTTGGAATCCAAATTTTTATAATTCTGGTATTCGTATTAGACTTAGGTGAACTTTTAATCTTTTTATAAATATGACTATATTTCTTAATATCATTCCCTTTTTGTTTAGGAGTATTTTTATATCCCATTACATTTCTATTACCTGATGGTTTTGAAGTTTTGATAAGATTTTTCAAATCATGTTTTACTTTATTAAATTTTGAAACATTATTTGTAATTTTATCCATTTTTCTTTTAATTCTAAATTTTCAATTTTCAATATTACTCTTCAAGTTGACATTTTCTTTTAACAAATTATCCTTTTATAATTTAATTTTATCAAAAACAATAGCAATAGCCTCATTTTCGACCAAATTATTTTTAATTTTTTCTTGAGATAATTCTAGTTCCTCTTTTAAAATAATTTTTTCATCTTTTAACATTTCTACTTCAAGTTCTAATCTATTTATTTTGGCTATATGTTCTTTGTTTAACTGTTTAATTTGTCCAAATTTACCAAGTAATTCCATGCTAAGTTCTAATAATTCATCATAACTAGGTTCGGGACGTACCTCATCAGTTTGTGCCATAAAGCACACATTAGCTTGTTCTCCGTCACTATCGCTATCGCTATCTGATGATGAACAATTCGAGTCATCCCATGTTACTTTGAAAGCCTTCTTCTTTTTGAAATTTTCAAATCTTTTCTTCCTTTTGTCATTATTGAGCTAGGGACAGTCTTTTTTCATATGTCCAAATTGATCACATTCATAGATTTGACTGATGTTTGATTTGTTGAGCTTGATTTTCCTCCTTTCTGAAATTTAGTCATTTTCCTAAACTTTTTGAATTTGTTGTAGTTTTTGGCAATAAATACAATTTCTTCTTTGTCTAAGTCGAAGTCTTCATTTGTTGCTGGGAATGCCATACTCTTCTTTTTCGAATTTAGTTCTTTTCGTGCCTGCAAATTAGCCATAGGACATAAATTTCCTATCAACTCTTCAACTAAGAGTGCCGAGATATCATTAGCTTCTTCGATAGCTAATAATTTTCTTTCCCACTCTGGAGTTAAAGAATTGAGTACTCTAGATACTAAATCAAAATTTGTGAATTTGACTCCAAGTGCCATTAAATCGTGTTGAATGGTTTGGAATCTAGAGTACATATCTACTATAGATTCATTTTGTTTCATTTTGAATGATGAAAATTGATTTTGTAAAATTAAAATCTTAGTTTGTTTAACTTTGTTTGTGCCTTCGTGTGTAACTTGTAAGGTAAGCCAAATATCAAATGCATTGTTACATAACATGACTCATGAGAATTCATTCTTATCTAGTGAACAAAATAGAACATTCATAGCTTTGGCATTATTAGAAGCTGCGGTTTTTTATGCATCGGTCCATGTGTTCGTAGCAGTGTCAGGTGCTTCTTATCTATTTTGAGTGGCTGACTAAATTTCTAATCCAATAGCTTCCATAAAAAAAATCTCATATGTGTTGACCAATATGCATAGTTAGAACCATTAAAAAGTAGGGGCCGTGCTGTGGATTGACCTTCTTGAAAAATACTTTCTATATTTTATTGATTCAAAAATGTGTTACTGTATTTTGATCTAACCTTGCTCCGATACCAATTGAAAGTCTACAGGGTGGATCATGTAGTGTATATGCAAGTACATGTGACAAAATATATGATGCAACTAAAACAATACTAATCTAGGTAAATATAGAATAAGCACAGTAGAATTTTATACTGGTTCGGACCTCCCGTCCTATGTCCAGTCCTGAATCTCCCCTTTGGAATTCAACTATCAAACACCCTCACTTCGTCTGGAGGAATATGCTTGGTTACAATATCTTGTTCTTGTCAAGTATGTTTTCTATACACGGATATTGACTAATAAGTACAATGCTTCCAATATATATCTAGAGAATATTGATTATGAAGAACTGAATATATGGTAGAGTGAAATACATGTATAGATTGCTTAGAGATCAAGAATATAATAGAGTATGTAAGTAAAGAGCACAAGTAAGTAAGGTAATTGTTTCCTTTGATTCTTGATGATATATAGTTGTAGAGAGGTTCCTTGAGTAGTTGCATCCATTAACAAGTGCTCTACAGTTGCTTCTGATGATAATGAAGAGTTGCAGCAAAGAGAAGTGAAGATGTCTTTTCAAATATGGCAGTTGAAATTTGAATATAAATTCCGAGTTCAAAGTCAGACGTCTGATGCTATATATTTTTTGTATATAGTAATCTTTCGGACGTCCGAATGCATCTTCCAAACGTCTGATCCTGTCTAATTTGTTGTTCCAGAGGGTTTTTTCAGACATCTGGCTAGTGCACCTAGACGTCTGAAAACTGTGCATGTCTGCTTTGTGCATCTTTCTTGTTGCTTCTTTGATCCTATCGACTTGCAGTCTCTTGTAATATTCCTTGAGCCTTGTTCTTGTCTTTCTAGTGATGTTACTCTAGCAAGTACCTGTATATAGAAATATATATGCATATTCGATTTCCATTGTATAGTTGTTGTCATCGAAACCATAGATTTCATTTCCTAACAATATGTCCGGGCTGCCCGCAAGTATAGCACTTACCCTTCATCTTCTCCTTCCAGCAATCCTTGGCTATATGTCCAACCTTCCCATAACTATGCCACCTTATTCCTTTCTTAATCCGCTTTTGAGGACCATCACCTTTCCTCTTCTTCTTATTCTTTTCACTACAACAAAAATACTCTATTACAACGCCCTTTTTACAACGGGCATTGGCTGTCCGTTGTAATAGTAGGCTATTACAACGGTCCATTCAGGCCTGTTGTAATAGATGCCCTATACAACGCTTTTTTTACAATGGGCAATGACTGCCCGTTGTAATATAATGCTATTACAACGGTTCTTACATGCCCGTTGTAATAAATGTCAATTTTACAACGTTCACAAAATGCCCGTTGTAATAGATACCAATTTTACAACGGTCATAAAATGCCCGTTGCAAGAGTGTCAATTTTACGACGGGCTAAAAATGCCCGTTGTCATAGGTGCCAATTTTACAATGGGATAAAAATGTCCATCGTAATAGGTGCCAATTTTACAACGGTCATAAAATACCCGTTGTAATAAGTGTTTGTTGCCAATTTTTGACAACCAATAATTAATAATTACAATGCTTTCTTAAAATTAATATTTATTATTTATTAATATTTAATAATTATTCATTAATAATATTATATTAATCATATGTTACTAATTACTAATTATAATATTATATTACTAATTACTAACTATTAATAATATTATATTATTTATTAATATTTAATGATTAATCATTTATAACTTATAATAATTAATGAATATTATTAAATAATCACTAATTACTAGTTGTTATACATAATCACTATTCCAAAAGGCTTAATTTTACTTTCCAATTATTAGTAAGTAATATCGAGTACTTAATATTAAATATATAATAGTTTATAATCAATAATAAATATTAATAATTTATGATTAATAGTTACTATTAAAAATTAAAAATTAAAAATTAATAATATATACATATTAATTATTAACAGTTAATAACATTAAATTTTAATTAATAAGTGTGAAGTAACATTTAATAATTAATTTTTACTAATTAATAATTACGATTGAATACTTAATTTTCTCGATTATTTTCATTAGTCGCAAATTTTTCAGCTCCGTCTACCGTTGTAATAGATATCAATTGCAACTATTTTCTTCTACATGTTGTAGTACATGCCAATTTTCAACAACTCTAAACCGCTGAACATCGTTGCCTTCAACTAACGTTTAATGATTATTAATAATGTTTAAATAATAATAATTAATTTAAAACATGAAACAATTACCATTAATAATTAATATGAATAATTACTATTCAATAATCAATAATTAATATATAATAAATAATAACGATTATTAAATAGTCAATAATCAATAATAAGTATTAATGTTTAATATTAATTATTAACACTAAAAGTTAATAATTAAGAAGCAACAATCAAAATTACTCCAGACCTCATTTTGTTCCCCATAAAATTTCACAGTCCGCCTTTTGTGCCCAAAAATTACTTCTTCCCACTAAAATGCAAAATAGTCTCTTCCGTGAAACCCTTTCCCAAACCTGCCTCTCATACTCCCAAATTCGCCTCCTATGTTCCTAGACCTTTGTTTTCAAAAACTCTAATTCTTAAATCGACAAAGCCAAGACCGCTTCTGTAAGCTCCTCCACTGCAAGCTCCTCCAGCTACAACCTCTGTCGCTGCAAGAATAATTGTAAATACCAAGACGGTATCGTAATTGTGAGACTGCTTCAAAAATAATTATAAGTAGGTGGCTATACGCAATAGGTGAGAGAGGCTATGATCGATCTGAGAGGATGGTGGCAAGTTTCTGGCAACCGAGTGGAATCGAGTTCGACTTCAACTGCTATGGTGATTTGCTTGAAACGATTTGAGGTCATGAGTGGGATTGTAGTGGAGAGATTTCGATTTGGCGATGGATGTAGAGTTCGAATTCCAGCAAGCGATAGGGTGGATTGCAATTTAATGTGGTGTTCGATTGGGGATAGGGTTGTAGTCACTGATTTATACGAATTAGGGAGTCGCAATGTGTTCTGGTGATCGCTCCTTGGTGGTGATTTCAGTCGCAAGTTGCAGTGGTTTGAAGGCGATTGTCAAATCGATTTGGTTGATTTTGTTGACTGGAAGTCGTAGTTGTCGATGGTGATGCTGTGCAGAGTTTGGGCGATTGGTCGTTTGGGTTTGTGTATTTGGGTTCAAGCAATTTTTCAGGCGAGGTGGTTCAAGTTGCTGAGTTGCTGAGGTGGTTGATACCACTGGTGGTGTGTTTGATAGCTGATTGGGGGAATGCGATGAGGTGGAGGAAGAATTGAACTTGAAGCTGCTACCATGCAGTTGAACGTGAGGTGTGGCAGTGATGATGTGGTTTTTTGAGGTGTGATACACAGTGATGCTAGCAAGAAATGAAGTGTGTATAGGTAGTTCTGGTGATGGTTTTAGTCGATAGCAGTTGTTTTTTTAATTATTTGCACTGTGGTTTGTAGATGCGACGCCAATGCAAAAATGTAAGTTTATCCTCTTCATTTGAATCATATGAAGAGTCAATGTTTTTAGACGCCGCCGATACACAAGTCTAATATTTTTATTCTATTCTATCAATAGCAGCAGCTTCCCATGGAGCTTCATGAGAAGGCCTTGTTCTTGTTCCATGCGTGCAAGATAACAATTCCCAATCCTGAAAATTCTGGTACCGGCACGTCTAGAAGGGCGCCATACAGCCGTGAGAGGAGCAGAAGACCATCAACATGCATGCTTTCAGGATCTCGTGGGATGTCAGCAATGACGGTATCATCGGGAATAGATCAAGGATTGTTAGAAAGAACTTGGAGAATTGTTTTTCCATATGAGGGACTACTTACTAGTATCTATATTTCTTTAAGAAAACGACCCTTCGTTTGAGCTCGAAATCCTTCAATTTCCCGAAGCCGACGACTTGGTATGATGACCATTTACTAAGTCATTGTGTATTCCATATGATAAGTTTTTTGATCTTGGTAGTAACTCAAAACAACTGATTTGAAAATCAGAAGGAAAAGAGGAAGAGAAGGAAGATGGAAAAGCAAAAGGCGTTTCAGCAACTAAGTGAAGCAATGGAGTGCGTGTACACATATGCTTAGAAGGATGCACACATGTCAGCCCTTATAGTAAATCTAAACTATCAATGAAGATGAAGACATGCCCAAACCATGAGACATGCCATGTTATTCAACTATTACTTCAACATTTCGCTTCTTGTAGTGCTAAGCGATCCGCTTGTTGTAGATGTCGTAGGGTGTGGGACTTACTTCGCTTGCATTCGTATGTGTGCAACTTGGATAATCATCAATGCAAGGTTCCTCTTTGCATGTGAGCAGTAATTTCTTGATATACCTATGGTTAATCAGAATGTATATATGTACTTTGAAATTGTTTTTAATTTTTGATTGCGTGGAATTTGCAGGGAATTTAAGAGAAGGATGCAAGTAGGTAGAAATGTCGATAGCAAAGAGGTCCGCGATGGTAAGGCGAGATAGAGGAGAGTTCGAAGGATTATCTAGGATGGTTACTTCATCTAGTATCACGTTTGGAGCACCAACTGTGAGCAGATTAGTAACAATCATAAGAAAAGCAGTGGCTGCGGAAAAATTAGGGGCAGTAAACGACTCGACAGTGGTCGGAGAAGAAGAAATGGCATAGAAGTAAATGTAACTACTAAAGATCTAATGCGGAAGCAGCTGCTATGATGGCGAATCTAGTTGAGCGACATGGATCCATAGACGACATTAAGCCGAAGACAAAACTCAAAGGGTGGACATTGTATAAGGTATAAATTATTATTTTTAATTCCTACATGTATGCTTATGAGTATTGTGTTTTATGCCTTGGTACGATTAATGAACAATGCCTAACGTATGTTGATATGTAACAACTCATTAGACTCTGTACATTGACTTAGGGCAAGTGGTGTCTAGATGTGCATGTATCTCATACTTTATGTGTGTCGTGTTGTAGTGTGTGATATGTAAAAAATGATCGCCCGTGCTTGTAAATGAGTTCCTTGCACATGACAGAAATGTGTGTTGAATGGAAATTACCAACGCAGATACTAGTAAGTAGTCCTAAACTAATCTACATAGGTAGGAACTATTTCTTCATATTAAAAATCTTTCATTGCTTGGTATAACTTTGGAGTGCAATGATCTTACCAATGTAGTAAATATTAAGCAATGGTGAACAAAGTAAATATGAAAGTTCAGTTCCTTAAGTGTTTAAATTATGATTGTTCATACACCCAATTGTGAATTGTACACACTAAAACCTTACACACATTGTTTAGAAGTTGTTATCAGCATACAACTACTTTGTTTACCATGCATTATATGTAGGGCAAAGGCCAGCATGACAGGGTCGAGCAACGTGCGGTGGGTGCATGCCTACAGTGTGTGTTTTTTCAGGTGGGTTTTTGAAAGGTGTATCTTATGGTTGTCGATGCGGAAGCGGACCTCTATGGACGCGCCAAGAACGAAGCTGATTTTGTAAGGGGGGAGGAGGCTGAGGAAGATGTGGATAAGGGATAGTGGAATGGAGAAGGGAAGGAATACTAGTAGGGATAGGGTCGACAATGGCGTCGGTACGAAGGACAGTCTGTTGTCGTGGAATATTAGAGGTTTTGGGTAGTTGTTCCAGCTCATATTTGCTTGTTTTCCTTGTTGTTCATCATGTATGCTTCCTGTACCAATGCATGATCAATATACATGATCAATAGACAAATAAATACGAGTAGAAGTAGAAAAAACAAACAGAACTTTATAGAAAGTAAGTGAATATAATTTTTTTTACTGGAGTAAAGAATTGTGTAGAAAACAAAACCTGCTTTTTGAAGAGAGGACTTGGTCTACCATTATGAATTCCTGAATAAGTATGTTGATTGATGCAAGGAAAAGGACCGAAAACTATTCAAGTCTATTTATGAGTCATAGTTCAGAAGGTGCACCGTAATGAAATTAAACCAAGGTTCGAAATTCTGTTTATGGGGCTGTAGGGTGCTGTTTGTGTGCACTGTAATGAAGTTTGTCGAAATTATAGAAAGTAGAAGGTAAGAATTGTAATATCAAGTTATGGCATATGGGATTTGATGTAGTATGAATGGTATGTGAATCAGTGATGGCAGGACGGTTTTGTATGTTGATGAGGAAGTGGGTGATCAGATGATGTGGCAGTGCAGTTCCACAGTAGGGTCTGGTTTGATGGTGCAGCAGTTCATAGATGAAGAGAGGGGAAGAAAGTGGTGTTCAAGTGAAGAGAAGTTAATGTAGTTTGTTAGTACACTTGTAGTTGAAGTTTGCTGATGGACTTGTTTTGTAAGTACTACTGGGCAGTTATGAAGTATTGGTGGGCAGAGACAGTTTGATGGTTATGTTGAATATGCGCTTTGCGCTTATATGATTTTTGTTTGATGATAATAAACATATATACATTCGTTTAAATGTATTTGTTAATATACTATTCTATTTTTCACAGTTTAAATAAATATTTGTTGAATAAAATAAATTACACAGAATTTGAATTCAAACAGATATTTTATTCAAATAAACATTTATTACATTTTTTGAATACTACAATTTCAAGCTCTCACTATAACTATACAACCTTGATTACATCACATTTTTCACATTTACATCAGCACCTCACTACATATCACTCACACTCATATTTCTATCTTCAACTACATTCCAGTTTGAATCCAGCATCTGAGCAATCTGCAAAAATATAAACTAACGCAGTAAAATTGAAAATAAAATATTTTTGCAATTCAAAAATAAAAGATAATTTTTGAAAATATGATTTGCCTCAGTTATTTGGGTTGTTCGTCATAATTTAAATTTGAATTCATCATACACGAACAACTTGTGACATACACAGTGTATTACTGTATATGCCACAAGGCCGTGCACGCCGATATATACACTTGATTGATTTACAGGGACAGGCGAGCACAGGTCAAACCCAAATGAAAAACCGGGTTCAACTCACGTGCAATAACATTGAAAATCACGACACGAGCACAAGGTCAAACCCGAGTTTTAAAACTGGATTCAACACAAGGCAACATGACATGAATGAAACGAAGACCAAAGAAATGCCACCAAGAACATATGAACAGTGTACATGAATACAACTCGACTACAACAGTACAGTCATGAAGTATGCAAAGAGCTCGAGCATGAGATATGGCAACTACAGTAATGCATCAGTGACCAAACACAGGAACTCAACAAGGCAGAGGAATGTCACATACAAACAAGCATGCAACAGCAAGCATGCAACAGAGACAAAATGCAATATGCGACATGACCAAAGAGAAGTAGATCAAGCAACTGAAGGCAACAGGACTAGAGCAACAAAGACCAAAGCTACAACCTCAAATGGACCACAAAGGCAGTGCACAAATGACCAGGCTACAACATGAATTATGCAATGCAGATGCTAACATTGATGAATGTATATGACAGCAACAAGAGGCAACATCACATAATACAACTACAACAATGACCAAAAGTGTACAAAATGTAGTGAATGCAGACACAAGGGTAGTGGACAGTACAGGTAAACTGGCAACAAACAAGAAAAATGCAAGTAACTCATGCAACAAAATGTCACAGCAAGAACATGGAAGAAACCAGAATGGAGCTGAGACTGCATGAACATGAATGCATCAATAAACCAACTGCAAAACCTCAAGTGACATGGTGAAGTAGCACAAAGTACAGTGAAACTCAAACCAATATAGCAGCAACTCCAAAACCAAAGTGAAATAGAATGCAGTGGACACAAACGATGAAGCAAAGCAATATGAACTGTCCAGTTACAACCACAAAGGCACAATGCATCAACATAACAGCAAAGACCACTTGCCACAATATCAAGTACATGAAGCAGTTCAAATCCAAATTCAAGAATATATACAATGCAAATGTACAGGCCAGTGAACATAAAAAATGGCAGAGTCGAAGCACAAAGAACAAAACAGTTCATGTATGCAACAGGTCAGAAATACAACAATGGAACCATCACAACAGTTCACATTGCAGTAATATCATATCACTACAGAAGTTCAAATCAAAACAACCAAATGGAGACGGCATCCCACAATATCCAGAAGTTTAGAAAATCAAATGGCCGAAGTAAACACTCAGTATCAAGGCCGAAGTGACAGTGAATCGCAAATTCAATGATGAACAAGTCAACAAAGTGAAAATTCACGAAATCAGTATTGTCAAAGTCAAACAAGTGTTCACCGTGATAGCCAAGCAAATTGACCACGAAATCAAATCAATACCGTGTAAATCAAGCTACCAAAAATACGAAATTGACAAAGTCAGATCAATCCCAAGCATCAATACAAGATCGAACGACCATTGACAAATTCAAATGAACGTATACGAACGCAAAAATAGGATTTCGAATCCTATATAAGCCCAATCATCCTCGGCAAAATAATCATCGAGTTCAAGCATCAACCAGAAAAGCAAAAGGAGAAAAGTACATACCGAATAAGCAGAACGAACTCGATCCAAATTGAAGAGTCGTAAGCAAATCAAAAGCATCGAAGCCTACTATTGAATCATATCAAGTGGCGACTTCAATTTGCACAACCCTAGTTTGAATCGCAAGGAGCAAAAGCAAATTTGCAGAAGCCCTAATTCGCAAAGAGGAACGAAAGAGGATCGGCCATATTTTCACAAGCAACAGGAAAAAGGAACGGAGCAACTAAAAGTCAAACGGGCTAAAGAAAAAGTGGACCGGCCTTGTTTATAAAAGGGCCTTTTTTATTTAAGGGTTTTTAATTTTGGTTTAGGGTTGTTTAAGTACTATTTGTTTTTTAATTGTTGTTTTTAACTTTTTCAAATCGAAAACTGGTAAATCACCACCTAGGGTTTAGGTAGTGTCAGATTGTCTAGTTAGAATTAGTTCAGTGAGCAGGGTGTGCGAGTTTGCAAAGTTCTATTGCAGGCGGGAGCAGAGTTTGCGAGTAAGCGAAGCTCTATAGGCGGGAAGCAAAGTTTGCGAGTAAACGAAACTCTATAGGCGGGAGCAGGGTGTGCGAGTCTAGTAGAGTGTTTGTGAGCGGGAGCAAATGTTTGCGAGCAGGGTGTGCGAGTCTAGTAGAGTGTTTGTGAGCGGGAGCAAATGTCTGCGAGTCTAGTAGAGTGTTTGTAAGCGTGATACTGTTTAATTCTAATAGAAATCTGTGAATGCAGCAGTAGGCAGGGGTTGCCGAAGCTGGGTAAATTTTGTGTGTGATTTACTTTTTCAGCATATTTATTTCTGCAATTTATTTCTATGTTTAAATCGAGAAAATTTGCTATAACCCTATTCACCCCCCCTCTAGGGTTAATCTAGATCCTACAAGTGGTATCAGAGCCCGGTATTTTTTCTTTAACTTTAGAGTCATGAATCCACCAGATAATATTTTTGAGGGTCATTTCAATATTATTCCTTCTATTTTCGATGGAACAGATTTTTTGAACTGGAAATTGAAAATGAAATTTTATTTAAAATCTGTTAATATTAAATGTTGGGATATTATTGAAAATGGGTGTGATAAAACCGATAAGGAAAGTATCTCGATTAATGCTCTTACTATGCATATATTATATTCTCATATTAATCGTGATAATTTTAATTTTGTTTCTCTTAGTGAAAATGCACAGAAAATCTGGAATACTCTCGATGCAATATATGGTGCAAAAGTCAACAGCAATGAGAAGTCCTCCACAACCGATTCAGTTAAAGAAATATGCTTAACAGGATTGGTAAATAGCAGTTGTGATGAGGATGATGATGATGGAGCAACCGAGCTGGCATTACGAACAGAGAATTCAAAAAGGAAATTTGCAGCCAAGTGGAATAAAAGCGATAGCAGTGAAAGTGAGGAAGCAGATATGTGCCTTCATGGGAATATAACCGATAGCGACGACGACGAGCCAAGCGAGGTATCAAAACTTACTCACTCTGAATTACTTATTTATTTCCACAAAGTAAATGGCTGTTTTAAACGACTTAGGGAGAAGTATGCCAAACTTGAATCACAAAATGATACTTTGTTAGAATTAAATGAGCAACTCGACAAATTAGTTAAAACCTATCAAAGTAAGATCCCTAAGTGTGATAAGTGTCCAACATTCGAAAAGGAAATTGAAAAATCAGAAATCAATATAAAATCACTTGAAAATGAAATTCTGATTTTAAAAGAGAATGAAAATAATAGGAGAGAGAATTCTAATGAAAAGTGCACACAATTGATAAATGAAAATGAATCTCTCAAAACACAAGTCCAATAATTGTCAACGACTTTAGATAAATTTTCAAAAAGTGAAAAATCGTTGAATATGTTAATAGGAAAACAGACTATCAATATTGATAGACAAGGACTTGGATATACTCACTCTGAATATGTTAGAAATGAGATTAATCAAGAAAATTCAATGTGCACGATTTGTAGAAAATATGGACACAATCACAATAATTGTTGGTATAGACCCAAACATGTGAAAACTATACCGATTTGGGTTCCAAAAGGCACAAATATAAAATCTTTGAAAGTCAAACAAATTTGGGTGCCAAAAGGAACATATATAAATAGTTTTGGGTCTCCAAAAACATATTTTTCATATTCTGCCACTAACAATCATGGACCTATGAAAACAAATAGGTCACATAAATCTTTTCCCGTGTAGGTGTGGTGGCAGGCTAAGTAACAACAACAGTGTTCTCTGGATTTTGGCTGTTCCAGAAACACAACGGGCGACAAAGCAAAGTTCCTTAGCCTAGTTCAAAGGTGACAGAATCACAATGGGCAATCACGAAAAATTATCGTAAAGGTAAAACAGGTAAATTTTTTAAATGTGATTATCTACATCATACTCTAAATTAAAATCAGCCAATATTGAGATAAACAAAAGATGATGATTTTGATGCTATGATTCTTTTTCAAAATATTGACCAACCATCTTTAAATAGAATTACTTGGAGTAATTATGATGGTTGACTGATTCGGACTTAATTGATATGATTTTTTGACTTGTTCTTATTTATGACATTGTTTTGTACTTAAATGATGACCAATCAGATTTTTAACTTTGAACTAATCAATATAAATTTGTTCGGTCAAATGATGGTTACTCATGCTACACGTAGATATATTTGTTTTGATATTTTGGTCACTGCTTGTAAATTTGCACAATTTCAAATTCATGTGAAAAAGGATTTTAAGAAATTGTTGAAACTTCAAGAAATTGTTTTTGAAATAATTATGATGTTGATTGACTGTTGATTACTCATGAATATAATTGTTTATCCTATGGTTTCTGAAATTAACACTATGATATGTTTTTGATTGTTAACACGGATTCAATTCAAATTCAAAAGAATGTCATTTAAATTGATGTTAAGTTTGAAATTCTTGGTGCACATTTCATGGTTTGATTCAACGAGTGAATATTGAGTGAAATTTAAATTCAGATGCAGATTACACTGGTAATATAGTTGATAGAAAAATTACTAGTGGAACGTGATTAATTTTTTGAAACATTCATTTGCTGCATCGTTTTTCAAAGAAAATATCTGCATATTTTTCACTTAAAATAATTTTCAAATAGCAGAAAATTTTCTTATAAAACCCCCTCGAGAAAATCATGTTTGACCATATTTACAGATTAATCATTTTTGAAAAATTGATTTTATAATTTTTGAATTTGATTTTAAATGACAAATTTTGACTAATCTGACTCCCTTTGATTATCGAAATGATGAATAGTGATTGAAAAAGAGATGAGTGTTGATATTTATCATATATTATTACTCGAGAAAGTATAATTAGAAAATTTCTTTAGAATTTCATAACAAGGGTTATAAAAACTTTTTGTTGGGTAATAATTCCATGACCATTTCTATTTCTATCATCTTTCTATCGACCATCACTCATCAAGATCATATTTAGTATGTAAATTTGTGGTAGTTTACAAAGGAAATCATTTGTTCTTCAATATCTTTAAATTTGTGAAGAAAATTATTTGTGCTTCAATTTATTATATTTGGCAATAAAAATAAATATCCAAAGTATTCACCCTCATTTAAAAGTCCTCACGGTTATGCATGGGTGAATTACTTGGATTTTTGATTATGTGCTTCCATGCTCATTTAAAAGTCCTCACGGTTATGCATGTATGGAACGCATATCAAAATTAATTGATTCAAATAGACAAGTTGATTCTAATCCCATTTAAAAGTCCTCACGGTCATGCGTGGTTAGAAGATACTTGATTTCATTTTTTAAATAAAAATTGTAAATACTACTAATCTCATTTAAAAGTCCTAACGGTTATGCATGGTTAGTAGATATTCAAATTTCCTGAAATAAATATACCACAAATAGACAGAATTGTATGATTTTTGATGATTTTATCCCCATCACTTCTGAAAGTGGAATATGGGCTTGACAAGGGTAATTATGATTTTTGTTTGAGTTTTATTGAAATTTGATATTTATATTTAATTGAGTTAAATGTTTGATTCATGTCTATCACTTCATCCCTATTTTTATAACACTGTTATTCTTTTGCTGATAACAAAAAGGGGAGAGAAAAGTTAAGATTTTGTCAAATAGAATCAAGCAAAGGTCAAATAATTTTCCATTTGCATATAGGCTCATTTACATATTTTTATTTGTATGCATATATGTAGGGGGAGTATTGTGTAGAGAGGGAGCATTCAAATAGGGGGAGCAAATTGAACAATCAAATACATTTAATACTTTCAAAATCTTAAATATATGTTTGTTATCATCAAAAGGGGGAGATTGTTGAATATGCGCTTTGCGCTTATATGATTTTTGTTTGATGATAATAAACATATATACATTCGTTTAAATGTATTTGTTAATATACTATTCTATTTTTCACAGTTTAAATAAATATTTGTTGAATAAAATAAATTACACAGAATTTGAATTCAAACAGATATTTTATTCAAATAAACATTTATTACATTTTTTGAATACTACAATTTCAAGCTCTCACTATAACTATACAACCTTGATTACATCACATTTTTCACATTTACATCAGCACCTCACTACATATCACTCACACTCATATTTCTATCTTCAACTACATTCCAGTTTGAATCCAGCATCTGAGCAATCTGCAAAAATATAAACTAACGCAGTAAAATTGAAAATAAAATATTTTTGCAATTCAAAAATAAAAGATAATTTTTGAAAATATGATTTGCCTCAGTTATTTGGGTTGTTCGTCATAATTTAAATTTGAATTCATCATACACGAACAACTTGTGACATACACAGTGTATTACTGTATATGCCACAAGGCCGTGCACGCCGATATATACACTTGATTGATTTACAGGGACAGGCGAGCACAGGTCAAACCCAAATGAAAAACCGGGTTCAACTCACGTGCAATAACATTGAAAATCACGACACGAGCACAAGGTCAAACCCGAGTTTTAAAACTGGATTCAACACAAGGCAACATGACATGAATGAAACGAAGACCAAAGAAATGCCACCAAGAACATATGAACAGTGTACATGAATACAACTCGACTACAACAGTACAGTCATGAAGTATGCAAAGAGCTCGAGCATGAGATATGGCAACTACAGTAATGCATCAGTGACCAAACACAGGAACTCAACAAGGCAGAGGAATGTCACATACAAACAAGCATGCAACAGCAAGCATGCAACAGAGACAAAATGCAATATGCGACATGACCAAAGAGAAGTAGATCAAGCAACTGAAGGCAACAGGACTAGAGCAACAAAGACCAAAGCTACAACCTCAAATGGACCACAAAGGCAGTGCACAAATGACCAGGCTACAACATGAATTATGCAATGCAGATGCTAACATTGATGAATGTATATGACAGCAACAAGAGGCAACATCACATAATACAACTACAACAATGACCAAAAGTGTACAAAATGTAGTGAATGCAGACAAAAGGGTAGTGGACAGTACAGGTAAACTGGCAACAAATATGAAAAATGCAAGTAACTCATGCAACAAAATGTCACAGCAAGATCAGGGAAGAAACCGGAATGGAGCTGAGACTGCATGAACATGAATGCATCAATAAACCAACTGCAAAACCTCAAGTGACATGGTGAAGTAGCACAAAGTACAGTGAAACTCAAACCAATATAGCAGCAACTCCAAAACCAAAGTGAAATAGAATGCAGTGGACACAAACGATGAAGCAAAGCAATATGAACTGTCCAGTTACAACCACAAAGGCACAATGCATCAACATAACAGCAAAGACCACTTGCCACAATATCAAGTACATGAAGCAGTTCAAATCCAAATTCAAGAATATATACAATGCAAATGTACAGGCCAGTGAACATAAAAAATGGCAGAGTCGAAGCACAAAGAACAAAACAGTTCATGTATGCAACAGGTCAGAAATACAACAATGGAACCATCACAACAGTTCACATTGCAGTAATATCATATCACTACAGAAGTTCAAATCAAAACAACCAAATGGAGACGGCATCCCACAATATCCAGAAGTTTAGAAAATCAAATGGCCGAAGTAAACACTCAGTATCAAGGCCGAAGTGACAGTGAATCGCAAATTCAATGATGAACAAGTCAACAAAGTGAAAATTCACGAAATCAGTATTGTCAAAGTCAAACAAGTGTTCACCGTGATAGCCAAGCAAATTGACCACGAAATCAAATCAATACCGTGTAAATCAAGCTACCAAAAATACGAAATTGACAAAGTCAGATCAATCCCAAGCATCAATACAAGATCGAACGACCATTGACAAATTCAAATGAACGTATACGAACGCAAAAATAGGATTTCGAATCCTATATAAGCCCAATCATCATCGGCAAAATAATCATCGAGTTCAAGCATCAACCAGAAAAGCAAAAGGAGAAAAGTACATACCGAATAAGCAGAACGAACTCGATCCAAATTGAAGAGTCGTAAGCAAATCAAAAGCATCGAAGCCTACTATTGAATCATATCAAGTGGCGACTTCAATTTGCACAACCCTAGTTTGAATCGCAAGGAGCAAAAGCAAATTTGCAGAAGCCCTAATTCGCAAAGAGGAACGAAAGAGGATCGGCCATATTTTCACAAGCAACAGGAAAAAGGAACGGAGCAACTAAAAGTCAAACGGGCTAAAGAAAAAGTGGACCGGCCTTGTTTATAAAAGGGCCTTTTTTATTTAAGGGTTTTTAATTTTGGTTTAGGGTTGTTTAAGTACTATTTGTTTTTTAATTGTTGTTTTTAACTTTTTCAAATCGAAAACTGGTAAATCACCACCTAGGGTTTAGGTAGTGTCAGATTGTCTAGTTAGAATTAGTTCAGTGAGCAGGGTGTGCGAGTTTGCAAAGTTCTATTGTAGGCGGGAGCATAGTTTGCGAGTAAGCGAAGCTCTATAGGCGGGAAGCAAAGTTTGCGAGTAAACGAAACTCTATAGGCGGGAGCAGGGTGTGCGAGTCTAGTAGAGTGTTTGTGAGCGGGAGCAAATGTTTGCGAGCAGGGTGTGCGAGTCTAGTAGAGTGTTTGTGAGCGGGAGCAAATGTCTGCGAGTCTAGTAGAGTGTTTGTAAGCGTGATACTGTTTAATTCTAATAGAAATCTGTGAATGCAGCAGTAGGCAGGGGTTGCCGAAGCTGGGTAAATTTTGTGTGTGATTTACTTTTTCAGCATATTTATTTCTGCAATTTATTTCTGTGTTTAAATCGAGAAAATTTGCTATAACCCTATTCACCCCCCCTCTAGGGTTAATCTAGATCCTACAGGTTAGTTGAGTAAGATTATGGTGAACAGAGTGGTAATGTAACAAGGCAAAAACTTGTTTGAACTAAAATAGGTGGTGAAAGTTTAGGGGTGTATGTATGGTTGTACGTGTCGAGGCAAGATGACTGTGCAGTTGTAAATGAAGTTTTGTGGAGGATGGTTAGAATGTATGTAGTGGTTGGCAGATGGCAAGCACAGTGAAGTGGTTGATGTTGTGATGTAGTAGAACAACAACGAACAAGGCAGCAGAAGAAGGGAATGTTTGATTAAAATTTGGGTGGTAGGCAGTGGAGATGAACATGCAAATAGATATGCTTTGTGGAGTGGTGGGAGGAGGGTGGAGATGTGTCACAGCAATAAGGCAGGATCTAAGGTGAAGGAAGTTGGCAGTTTGGTTTATGAGGTGGAGTGGTTTTTAGGGCGGTTTGATGTGGTTATTTTTTTGGTGGAGCAGGCAGGGGAGTTGATGATTTGTTTGTGGAAGTATGGCAGTTGAAGGATGGTCAGAAATGTATTGGTATTCAAATGGTCAGAAATGTAGTGTACTGGCATAAAGACTTCATCTCTGTGGCATAGTATGATTGTACTTAGAACATGATATTTGTAGCGGACTGTTATGTTAAAATGCTTTATGTATTTGACATGTAAACTTATCTAACTTTTTGGAGTGTTAGAATTCCATGACTCTAGCTTTTAGTCTTTTCGTATGTGATTTTAATTATTTTATGACAATATATAGTGTTAGTATGGATGTATTGCATGGATGTTGCTGTAATTTTTTTTAAATTTGCATTTATTTTGCAACGGGCAATGTGCGTTGTTATATGACCTTCTTACAATGGTCACTGCACGTTGTTATATAAGATTTTTACAACGGTCAACGCACGTTGTTAAATATGTATTTTACAACGGTCAATACATGTTGTGAAATAGGCTATGCAATTAGTATGGTTAGTCTATTGCAACGGGTTATGGACGTTGTAAAAAGGTATACTGCAACGGTTTTTACAACGTGCTTTGCCCGTTGTAAAATTCGGCGGATCTATCACAACGAGGCCTATTACAATGGGCACATGCCCGTTGCGAAAACCATATTACAACGGGCATTGCCCGTTGTAAAAAGACTGTTTTGTTATAGTGTTTCCCACCACTTCTTCTTTGAACCTTCTGATTTAACTTCTTCTTTAGGCTCTCCTTCCTTAACTGTATCCGACATAAGTGCCATCTCGACCAAAGACTTATAAGTAGCTCCCATCGACACATGAGTCAGCAATAATCCCTGAAGGGATTGATTCAATCCCTTCACAAACTTCATAGCTTTCTTGTGCGACATGTTCACCAAATCCATACCAAACTGCAACAACTCATTGAATTGATTAATGTATTCCTTAACAGACAAACTCTCTTGCTTCAAATTGATAAACCTCTCCAGCTGAACACTCTTTTCCGCCTGAAACAGAAACTTTCTATCAAATCTCTCCCGAAATCCATCCCAAGTAACATTTCTACCCTCCAACTCGATCACCTCCCACCAATAAGATGCCTCCTCCTATAGCTGCCAAGCGGCTAGCTGAACTTGTTGCTGACAATCCACTTCCAACAGACCAAAAATCCTCTCTGTATCCCCAAACTAAGCTCTAGCCTCTACAAAAGTCTCCTTGCTAGAAAAATTCTTCCCGTCCAAACTCGCAATATCTTTGCGAAGCTTAGAGAAATTGATGGCGGTGAGTGGGTTGATGGGATTCCCAAAATGACACATTAAAAGGTATGGTGCATTGTAGGTATAACTAAAGCTAACAGAGACTAAGATTCATAAGACAGAAATATATTAAAACAACGGAAACTTAAAATAATAACTTAATTAAAGCAAAACTTCATAAGTGCTTCATAAATAAGTCAAATACCAAATACCACATACATATCTAAAAATCCAATATGTCTTATGAAACAAAAGCTCATAGTCTCAAAATCAGAGTACATAATATCCCTCGTAATAAGCTAGTATATAGAAAGAACAAAAGCTGAAAATAAAAGAAATATATAGTAGAGAACTCCTCCAAGAAACTTCCAAGCAACTGCAATCTACTAGCTTCTCCCTTGATTGCCTATGGGGGAAGGGGAAAATAGAGAAGTGGGTCGGACTAAAAGTCTCGTGAATGATAGTAATTACTAGAGTCGTTAAGCAAGATAAAAATAATAGACTCTAAACAGTTCTAGCATAAATAAGGATAACAAAGGAAGTAGGAAAGAAATAAACTGGAAATAATTACGATTAAATATTGCTCAATTTATATAATAAGTTAACTTTGATTGCTTGCACTTGTCCTTGATTTCTGCTTCGAATTCCTAATCCTGTAATTAGGATGTAACCCTAATTTTACCCTTTTTTGATCTGCCTGCTACTCTATAGTACCTTTTTGCAGACCAGATGCTATATAACTCCCTACACAGAATGTTACTGTGGACCAGACAACATATATAGCTCTCTACATAGAAGGCAATGGTTTCTACGAAAGACACCCAGACTAAGCGCTTGGAACTCATGGCTATTACTAAGCACCCAAATGGAAGTCGCGTGCGTAACTGCCACCATACCTATGCTACCTTTTTCTCCACCTATTGGATCTTCTTATTACCTCAAACTCCAGCATAAGCGTGCCCCTCATCCACTTCAGGATAACGTAAGATCACCGTTTGTCCATAGAAAATGGGGAAAATGATGTTGGTACTGGTCCGTCATCCAACCAATATCTAGTTACGCCCTTTATCCCAATCCCCCATGATTTGGACTTCTAATTGATCAATTACTACCATTTTTAGCACAAACGTGCCCTCGCCTCGCTTCAGGCGAATGTGAGACCACCATTTTGTCTAATAGAGAATGCTGTTTGGTACAGGTCCTACTTTCATTTTTTCTTATTTACTTACGTAGATTATTTAAATAAGCCATTACATTTTTCTCTACTATCTATGCTTATTAATTTCGCCTAAGTCTTAAAATAAGTCTTATTATGTTCTTTTTCTTATTACAACCTACGTTATAATCATGCTTATTACTTAACCCATGGTCTAAGTGTGAAAATAAGCTTCTTTCATCTTTTACTCTTTTTAGTTATAATTCTAAGTTATAACTAGGTCAATCTTTTTAATTCAGTTCAATTAACGTCGTAATTAGGAGTAATTTCAGTCCAATTCCATTTATATTACAGTCTTTGAAATTTACATCTTATATTCAATTATTTTAGTTTTCTTACATTTTAATCCATATTCGTGTTAATCCTATTCTAATCCATACGTGAAGAAGGAGGAATAAAAGAAAACTGAAAATGGAAGAAAATCCAAAGCATACAATGAAGATGTAAATAACGTATAAATAACAGCAAATAAACTAAAAAACTGTAAATAAACTAGAAATAAACGGAAAATCTAAAATTACTGAAAAGAAATAGACTGAAAATAATTCTAAAAACTGTAAATAAACTACTAAAAAGGCTATTCCAAAAATTGTAGTAAGACAACAACTATTGGAAACCCTATTATTTTAAATTACTTAAAGAAATCTTAAAATAATTACAATCATACACCTTCGGTCCTAAGCTCTTTCTTTGTTCTTTTCGGGTCCACTTGATGTTGTATAACGATTTTATCCTTTGGAAAAATTATTCCGTTTAGGGTCCTTCCTAGAAAGATGAACCCAATAGAATAAAACCTAGAATGAGTAAAAGTGTTAGGTCTAGGGGTCTATTTATAGGAGTAGAATTAGATCTCGGACCATTAATTTTGGGGACCGAATAGGATGCAACCACGTCATAGGCTGAATTGGAGCCATTGGATGCAAAAATAGATGGACCGGATTGGTTAGAAGAATGCAAAACACGTCATCAATACGCTCTAGGACGTTCGAACGAACGTTCATTCGTTCGTTAATAACGGAGGCGGGTCGACCGCCTTGGTGCCCAGGTCGACCGATCGATCGACCTACCTATATATATATATTCTACTTATTTTGTTTATTTTATAACTTGGTCATATTAGCTCGGTTGCCGACGTTCTATATATGTAAATTGACCAGAAATTACCACAAAACTTCCGTGGTTTAATTCTGATAACTTCATGAAGTTATTTTATTACCTGATTAATTAATGAATTAATTATTACGGGTTAAATTTCGGGTTGTTACACTACCATTCGAGTTTACGTAAGGCAATTAAGAGAACCTTTGGAATATGGAAGAAAAAGTTTTTCATTTTGAAAAATATGCCAATATACTCATTTGAAACTCAAGTAAAAGTTATCATATCTACAATGGCTATACACAATTACATACGAAAATACAATATGGGTGATCTAAATTTTATGGCTTATGATGATGATCCTGATCTTATTCTAGAGGAATACCATAAAGAATATTGTAGTACCAAATTGAGAAACTGTACCGGTACAACAGCATGTACGCAATAAAATGGTAATAGTTTGAACTGCCATAAGAGATGAAACTGTTGTGGCAGGCTGCACTGATTGATTGTATTATTTTTTATGTTTTTATTAGTACGGTATAATTAGTTTGGATGTATTTCAATTTCTACACTATTAGTTCATTTTAATTAAACTCATATAACACAACAAAAATAATAATTAATTAACTATAAATCAATTAAATTAAAAATCACAACTTAAATGCCCCGCTCAAATACCTTGTTCGTAGCCGGAAACTCATTTCCCATTCATCAATCTTCCTTGCTCAAATACTCCGTTTAAATACGCTATTTCCTTTCATCGTAAATGCACGCTAATGAAGTGTAAATAAAAGGATTTAAAAACATAATAAAAACGCAAATGGAAAGCAATAGACCGTAGAATTTACAATTGGTTACAAATTCAAACGAAAATGTTGAATTTTTAATAATAGCTGTAATACTTTTTTCTCCTTTTTTGATGTCAGCACGAGCTATCAAAAATGCTCCTCTATAGATATTACTAGATCTTAATATCACTTAAAAATAGGATTTAAAAAATAAATTTCCTTTACAAATTCAAGTCGCTCTTATATGAATATTATCGAATCTTAATATCACATAAAAATATAATCTAGTAAATAAACTTCATTACAAATTTATCTTTATTGATTATCAATAGAAATAAAAATTAAAACTAACAATAAATTAGATGTTACAACTTAAAAATAAAAATTCAAACTAAATATGGTTAAATATTTATGCAAATCATTTTCTCTTGAATCTGTTAAATATATAGAATTTTTAGAAAAACAACTCATATGCGAAGCTTGCCATAACGCTCATATTTATAATCTGTTTGAGACCTTATTGAACAAACACCCAATTTTCAAGTGCTTGTTGAATAAGCATCTGGTTTTGGGCTAGGGAGTTGGCAAAACAATACAAGATAAGGGTTTATAAGAAACTCTTAAATATCCTAGACCAATGATTTAGCAAGTTGTGTGAGTCGAAAGACTATACATAATAATTGTATGTTATGGATTTTGTATGAATCATCCTAAGAGAATTTTGAAAATAATAGTCATTAGATGACTAATTTATGTTGTAAACATAAATATGTTATGAACTAATGTAAAATCAGTTTTATATAAGGCAATTCATAAAATGCTTTACGAACGCCCGTTCCGTCGCACTGTGAAACAATCGTTGTTTTAAGAAATATCAACTTCTTATCTAAGGAATTTTTTTTACGAAATTGTTACTATAAAAATGATTTGAATACGATCCAATGACAAAACTGATTACAATCGTTAATGAAATTGAATGAACTTAATGAACACAAATACATTAGAACGTCTAAAGAGCATTTTTGTGCATTAAAGATAAACTGTGAGTTTCTTGTCAATGTCAAGAATAAACAATCCTTGGTTGTTTAATTAAACCATTAAGAGTGTTGACTCTATAATATGGTATGATGCATAAATCTGAAATAGATTCCAAGTACATTATCAAAATATGATTTTGATAGTAGTATCCGAAGGGATATGATCCATTAGCCGTAAATGCGTCTTTATAAAAAAGATAAATGCGGTTAGAATGTATTGAGCTACATAGATAAGAATATTTTAGTTAATTTCAGTTGTTGAAATTAACATAACCGATTCAGCATCTGATGAGCTTAAGTTTTTTCGGATTTTACTCAAAAAATTATAGTGTGGTATAACATTATATTATGGTATATATGTGTTGAAACAGAAAGTTCTAAATATAGATTTAGGCTAGTTTGTTTGCACATAACAACCAAAGTGTCTCAAAGTCAGTGGAAGAGACATTGAGTTTGTGGGCTTTCCAAATACAATCCGAGAACAGATATGAAAGCACCATTCTAAAAAGCATCAATTGAACAAGTGTTTTGATAATGTATCAAATAGTTTGATTATCAGTCAAAATACAAAGGAAGCGTGTGTTCATAAGAAAGAACATTAAAAGGTACATAGATTTTTCTAAATCATATGTAAACAGCATACTGCTGATTGTTAATGATATATTTGTGTTAAAATCAGTTTTAGTTGTTTCAATACTCGACGTTGGATTCGTAAATAGTGTCTTTAATAGCAAGTATAAAAGATATTAGGAATGTTCCAAAACAATATGCATGGTACCTTATTAAAATGTTTAATACAGAATATGTAAGATGGATTCCTTATGCATGGGCAATAGGAATTATCATATATATTTTGTTTTCTGCAATATTGTGATTTGTTTATGTATTTGATACATAATGAATATCAAATCCAAATTGATATCATTAAATGGTAATTTTGAATGTTCTCGTGTATTTACGAAATATAGAGAATTGTTTATAGAAATGACAAACTCCTTATGGAGGGTGTTCGGACTCAAACGTTCAAATGTGATATTGAGTATAATATGTCAATAATAAATCCAAGTTAAGAATCTTTAAGCTGAAAATGTTTTAAATGAAAGACTATGGTTGATTTAACGAAAAAGGCTAAGAAAATTGCCTTGAATAGCATTGCAACAAAAGAAATGTATATACATATAAATGCACAAATTTATACCTGAGTTGAGGGTGGTTCCAAACGTAGAGAATCTCATAACATTGTTATATGATAACAATGTTACAATATAGCTCATAACAGTACTTATAGTTCAATGGAAGTCGAGAGACATACTCCGAATTAATCTACGTAATAAAGATAGTTTATCAACGTTGGAGAGAGTTGATTGACAGAGTAGATAATTAAAACATAATAGCATACCCATTCACCGAGGGATTGACCCAATTAGTTTTGATAAAAACTGATTGAAGAAGTTGGAATAAGATTCCATAATTGACCCCAAGTGCAAATGGGAGATTGATAGAGTTAGGAGTATGCCATATGGGTAATTATGTAGTTTGTTACATATATCTAACTTAATTGCTAATCTTGTTCGAAATAAAAGGTGTTTTCATTCTATTATATACTTGATATAATATTTTATATTAATTAACTAATTTTAATTTTAAGTATATTTTGTAGAAAATTCATATCTGGTATTTTTTATGGTTATAGTTATAAAGTGTTGCAACCGTGAGTAATTTATCATAATGAAAATAAATATACCATTTTAAAAATTCTTAGTCAAGATGTATCGAGACTGGATATCGATACATCAGTTAAGACAAGGGTATATAAAACTTCAAATGTTAGGCAGTGTATTACTCATAGCCGTTGAAGGCACCAAAGAGTTACGTACTATTAGTTTATGGATAACTATGGAATGACTCACTCGATAGTTTTCTATTGGTTAATATAACTAAGGTCAAATAGAAAATATCGATGTGAAAAAATTACATAGTTGTAACGACCCAGAATTTTATTTAATTAAAATTTGGATATTTAATTAATTTTAAATGTTAATGAGTGAATTTATGAGTCGAATAAATTTATTTTGAATAATTGGATTTAATTGCATAATTAAATCGATAATTTAATATGTTAAATTATGGAAATGATTGAAAATTGAGTTAAATATGATTGAAAATGATTTGTAAAATTTTATTTTATCATGTTGGAGTTAGAATGATATTTTAGAACTTTTAAAATCGAATTAAGAGTTAATTTGTGAAAATTGAATATTTTAATATTTAATCGACTGGTGAAATTAGCCAATTTTTGAACAGTCTCAGAATTGAACGAAACCAGTTCCATTGGATCCGTAATAGTTAATTATTACCGGATTTCAATTTTCGTAGCAATCGGAGTTATCGTTTGATCGTGGCAGCTCGAAACGCATCGAATTATTTTTAATTTTAATTTGGCGAGTTAAAATAGCCATTTTTCAAACAGTCTCGGATTTCGACGAAACCATTTTCATCGGATCCGTAATGTGATATTATTGTAAGGTTTCAAATTTCGTGTCAATTGGATTTACCGTTTGTCCGGTACAAATTAAAACGCCTAGGAAATCGTTTAAATCGGTTTAATTTAAATTGAACATTTATTGCCATAACTCGCACAGTTGTCCGAATTAGCTTTCAAAACCTATTCCATTGTGTCCGGAACGCGGGGTAAACCCTAGAAACGCTGGTTACGGCGCGTGAATCGGAGTTCGGAATTCCCGGATGAATAGTGATTGAAAAATTTCCTATAAATAGGCCTTAAATTCACAAAAAAATAAGAAAATTTATAAACCCTAATTTCTATTAACCAGCCGCCGTTCACTTTCATCAATGGCCGAAAGTTGATAACCTTCTCCTCCAATTTTCTCTCAATCCATCAAGTATTAGCAAAAAGTGTCAACTAACAAATTGTAGAGGGTGGTGAGTACGTGATATCCAACGGTTATGATCGTCAAGGGCATGACGAATTGGCGGCAAATCGAGGTGGAAGGGGGCCGGTTGCGCACGCGTTTTCTGATGATAGGGGGGGCCGAGCTCCTTGCTCCTCTGACCGATGATGGCTCGTGTGATGGCGGAGTGAATGGGAGTTGCTGATCGTCACTAAAGTCAACGAAGTGGTCGCGCTAATTGGATCAAAGGGGGCGGCTCTATGGGTTTGTTTGCTGTGTAATGAACGTGGAGGGGAGAAGCATTTGGAACGGCCAAGATTTCAGAATGCAGATCCAAGGGCTGAGAATGGGATAGGTTAAAAAAATTATAAAGTTTTGTTGTAATTTATATAAATAAAAATCGTGTAACTTATAAAATTCATAACTTTTTCATACGAGGTCGAAAACGCGCGAAACCAGTTGCGTTGGAATCGTATGGACGAGCACTACGCGATGGAGTTGGATTGGAGTCGTTTGGAGTTAGTGAGAATTTCGGGTAAAATTAAACGCGCGTTTAATTTTATTCGAAATAAATCGCTAAAACGAAATTGAAATCAAGGTGAGAACTTCTTTCTCAATCGAATCAGTTTCGATTTTTATTTTAAATAGTTAGATTTAAAATATTTGAATGCATGTTTGAATGATGATTGTTATCTATTGATTGTTAAAATAGACATTATGCGCCGTTAGTAAGCGGATGTTATTTATTAAAAACATATACCGCGAATATTTCATAAACAGTGAAATTGGTATTATATATAATAGCAATATATATATATATATATATATATATATATATTGGCATATGTATATATTGGAGTTGTTGATTCCCCGCATTTTTTAGCGGATGAGACCTTATTGCGCCATCTATTAAGCGAATAATATTTTAAATCCCATATACCGCGATAATTTCGTACTGGAGCGAAATTGGTATTGTGCTAATGTTTGTGGATGCAGGAAAACATGTTGGAGGGATCCAACTGGATTCCTCAACAGTATTTATTTGATTTCAGATATTTTGATATTTGATGGACTATCATATCGATATATGATGTCGTTGTTGTCGTGATTGACTATTTGGTGTGTAGCATCATTGGACCAAGTTTTGGAATTTTAAAATGTTTTTAAAGTGATTTTTGAAAGTATAAGTTTATAAAATATTTTGGAATTGATTCATTTTAAATAAATAAACGTTATAATTTTAATGTTATAAAAAATTATGGTTTTTGAGAAATATGGTTAAAGGTTGATTTTTGAAAATATGAGATTAATGATTTTATAAAAGAATTTAAATCGGGATAATTGAATTTATTACGAAAAGTTGAAATATAGGATTTATAAAATTTAATTATTTTATGAATCAAAATGGTGAAATAATAAAGGAGATTAAAGATATTTTAAAAGAATAATAATATAAATTGATTTATATAAAAGATTTATAAAATTGATAATTTATAAATGAAAATATTTGAATTATAAAACGAGTTTTTATAAGTGTTAGAATGAATTATGAATGGATTTCATAAATGAATGAAATTTATAGAATTATAAACGGTGAAGTTATAAATGGAATTTTATAAGCAGTAGGTTTATAAAATTTATAAAGTTATTGAAAGAATAGATTTGGATAAATAATTGAATCTTATAAGTTATAAGATTTATAATTATGAAGTTCAAAGGAACGATTTTGCAAACAAATAAATTATAAGTATTTCACTTATGATATGAACTTTTGTTTTATAATTGAGTTATAAATTGAATAGGTTAATAAAGGAATTTATAAAAGGAAATTGTTATAAAATAAATAGAAAAGGAATTTATAAACGTTGTTTTATAAATTCGCAAACGACTTATTTTGATAAGTAAATTGTTGAAACCTATTAATGGAGTTATATTCACGTTTTGACTGTGAATAATCCTTTGAAATAAAATGAATAGAAGTGATGAAAGTTGTTAACATAGTATATTCACGTTTTTGAATAGTGAATAATATGCTAAAGAAAATGTTTAGAATGTGATATTTTAAATAGAATCAAAACGATCTAACGATGTTTTAAAATGTGTTGAGATTCGAAACCATAGATTTCAACATTTATTGTTGAAATAGACGTTTTCGAGAAATAGAAGGAAATGGTGGACTATAACACTGTTGTTATAGTAAATGATTTCCGAAAGGAAATGTTTTGTATAGTATTGGGATTTATATATCTATTTTAATTTCGAATCCCTATACTAGTGATTTTGGGTTGTCGTAACGATGTTTTACGTAACATTCGTTTTGGGCCCAAATAAATATGTCTAAGAGAATGATTTCCTTAAAGAATGAAATATATACTTAATCTCGATTTAAGTATATTGAATATTTCCCAAGTGTTGAAAATAAATAGGTTCGTGAATTACTTATTAAATAAGTATGGAAATGTTTTCCAATATAAAGTGAATATTTTGAGAATTTATCCTTTTGAAGATAAATTGAAAAGAAATATTGAAACCTATTGAAAATCGTATATCAGTAGATATTGTGAAATATAAATTCACTATGGAATTTATAAAAGAAAGGGGAACTTGTTTAAAAATAAATATTGATTTATTTTTGAAGTATTGAAAATAATATATCTTATAAAGATATTTTGGAAATTAAATAATTTGGAAAATTATTTGGAAACTGGTGATGTGTGCATATCCATTGATAGTTCAATAACCGACTATCAATATTTCCCTTTGAATGGGTATTTGATGTGATTTGTTTGAATTTGAATGCCACACTTATTTTTGAATAAGCGCTCACTATTCGGGTTAACCGAGAAAGGACCATGGGGTCGTATAACCCATTTCGAATATGTGATACGTCGTTATGAATTGCATTTGAAGACCGGTGTTGAAGACCGGATCTTTTTGAAAGCGAAATGACAACTCGTCGATTGTCTTTGCACCGAGTAGCTACGGTATAGAGACTCCATATGTGATGGGAAGTCCGGACGTGATTAGAGATTATCCGGATTGCAAGGACTTCTTTGTAAGTGCCTTCGGTTCTGTTCGAGCCCGGAACAGACTTGTATGGATTGTATGTCTGACGTTACAAATTGAGATATAAAGCAGATTTCTTTCAAATATATTCCTGTTGGTGGCGGAGAATTTATTCTCTTAGCTTAACACCCTTCTCTGAGACGTACGAGCTCAGAGGTTATGTAGTTGAAGTTATCAGCGATATATTCCCAATTTGGTAATGTGACATGCTGAGTGTTGCTGTGAAATGATCATTGTGTTGATTATTTGTGATAGGATCATTTGTTTGATCGTCTATCTTGGTGATCATTTCTATGATCATTTGTTGACCCAAAGCATGGCTTTTGTATAAAGTATGTTTTTGTGGACGTGACTTCGTCGAGCCTCACAAACCGGTAATGGTCGAAACAGAAATTGTGTGGCAAGGTTTTCAGGGATCGCTTCCCTAGGGTATGACCATTCCTTCTGGAAAAGGGTAGTATCATGGTATGGAGCCCAGATACTTACTCATGTTGAAACACTTATTATTATGGTGTGATGTTGGTTAGAGAGCTCTCGTTTAAAGGTTCCAAAGGACCGGGGGTGGCATATCTGAGGGTTTGTAATATTCCTTGGGAAAAGGTATTCCGGGCTTTGTTTAGCGGAGAACGGTGGTTCTCGAGGCGTCCATCCAGAGGCGTTTCCATGTGGCAATGGGAAGTTCCTTGGCCTGACCATTTGTTGGAAAATCCATTCTTCAAATACGAGCCTTGTACGGTTTTAGTTGTATAACCTGCTATGGAATGTGGCGGTAACCCGCTATTGAACATGGTAGCTATAGTAGGCATAGTTCGAAATGTCTATGTCGGCTAAGATTTATATCTTTATTTTTGAAATGAATTTTCTCTACACTATGCACTAATAATAATATCAAATGTTCTTTTAAATGCGTATCAAGCATCTTTGACTATCATAAGGAGAAATCTCCTCCGATTCTGCGTTTGCATTGTGTGTGTGTGCGGGAGGCCTTATGGTAGTCTCATTTTTAAAAGCATTGCGAATTGACTTTAAAAATATTCCTCTATTTTGATTTAAAGATAAATAAACTGTTTTGAGTTCCCACACCAGTCACATGACTGACTCGGAGTTTATTATTTTCCTTCCTAAACTCTGGGTGTCCACCAATTTCCACACGGGCAGTCAAGAGTTAAGGTTTATCAGGATATTCTGGATATTCTGGAGTTGCTGGAGGCAAGATGGATGGCATGGCGTATTATTAGTATATAGTATTTCTTTTCCGCTGTTTGTTGTATGATGTTGTACACTCTGATGATACGATGTAATGAAATGTGATGTAATGTAATAACTGATATAGTTCTTTATTTAAAGATTATTCATTTATCTATTATATGTTGTTCCGCTGCGAATTGTGAGATTCTGATGTTGTTCTGTTGTTCCGTTTTTCTTTCTTTTTCTTCTTATCTCTTCTTCTACTTCTTTTCCTTTTCTTAAACCATAACATTTCGGGTTTCCGGCCTTCGATTTCTCGGCAGTCGATAAAGTGAGTATCGATGTTGAATTTTCGAAAGTCGCAAATTTTCCGGGGCGTTACATTTGGTATCGGAGTTTATGGTTAAGCGACAACCATGGTTCTGTTGGGTGTTACTCATTAGAGATAGAGTCAGTAGTGCTCTAGAATGAGTTTGAGTGTAATAATAGCTATGAGAGCGTATTTGTTAGTGAATATAAATTGTTTTGTATTGTGTTGACTTATCGGTTGATTGTTTATAGATTCCGGTCAATGTAGTCTTGCTAACTATCGTAGATAGGGGTTTCTAAACTCTTAAACAAGATAAACCGTCACAATATTGATTTTAATTTGGGTAAATGAAATAATTTTACCTTGATTATATTTTTATATATAAAGGAATAATTTTTCAAAATTATTAAAGTATATATAAGTTGATTGTTTAGTTGTTTGAATAATCTAAATAAAAGAATAATTGTATAAGTAAAAAGAATTATAAGAATTTAATTATAATTAAAGTGATTTACAATTGTGAAATAAACTTATATATATAAAAAGTGAAACTATATTTATGAATATGAGTTGTAAATAAAAAATGAATTTAAAGTTAAATGGAATATAACTTAAGAGATGTTGAATGAAGTTGATATTGATATCAAAGTAAATTAATAAAGTTAAGTGATAAATGTGAACTTGAGTATATAAATGAAATTCAACTGTTGTAAATGAATTAAATGAATGGATTAAATGATTAATCAATTAAATTTAAATAAAGTTGATATGAAATAATGAATATAAGTGTTAATTCATTAAAATCTAATGTTATTAGAAGTTGAAAGATTGAATGAAAATCAATTTAATTAAACCAATTGAAAGTAAAGGTGTTAAACCAAATTGAATGAATATAAGCAAAGGAAATTTGGTTGAAATTAATAAACATTGGTTGTTATATGATTGTTAGTTGATTGTATATAATTCATTAAGTGTTAATGAAATTGGGTTAATTAAATTGGAAGTTAAAGTAATTGAAATTCAATTGGAAGTTAAGTGAATCTTAAATAGAATTGAATTTGATTTGGAAGTGAACCAACTTAAATATGAATTAGTGAATATAAACTAATTGAGAATGAATGTTAGTAAGAACATCCACTGTTAATGAATCAAATATGATTAAATTGAAAAACCATTTCATTGAATATTAATGAGAATATGAATGAATATTTATTGGTTATGAATGTTAGTTGGATGATAGTTGGTTGATGGTTGAATATATTGCTTTTCATACATTTGCTATGTTGGCATATATAGTTGTTATGTTGCTATATGTTGTATATTGAGATTATTTTCATATATGCATGTTCTCATGTTGTTTGTTGAGTGTTTAGTAGGTGCGGATCGCGTTTGCTTCGCATTTGGAGCTCGCTTTCGCGCTATATTAGCCGTATATGCTTGCTAATAAAATATAAGGTACATATCTCGGATTACATACCGTACTTTTATACTTTTTTCCCTTCGGGATGCCTCATTACTTGATGAGATGTATATTTGTGATATATATACTGTCATTTTTTTTTCGGATTGAGCCGCGCAAATGAGACTATGGCGAATTTTTCCGGAAATTTAAGGCGCTAGAAAATTTTGAGAAAATTGAATTTTTTTGAAAACTATAACTTTTATTTGGAATTGAAAGTTAAACTATAGTAGTTGTTTTGAAAAGATAACTAAGTATGATTTGAAAACTTAGTAAAGTATTGTAAGAAATTTAATTATGAATTTTGGAAAGTTAATGGATTCTGTAATTTTTCTTACTTGTTAATTTCGAGGACGAAATTCTTTTAAGGGGGGAAGATTGTAACGACCCAGAATTTTATTTAATTAAAATTTGGATATTTAATTAATTTTAAATGTTAATGAGTGAATTTATGAGTCGAATAAATTTATTTTGAATAATTGGATTTAATTGGATAATTAAATCGATAATCTAATATGTTAAATCATGGAAATGATTGAAAATTGAGTTAAATATGATTGAAAATGATTTGTAAAATTTTATTTTATCATGTTGGAGTTAGAATGATATTTTAGAACTTTTAAAATCGAATTAAGAGTTAATTTGTGAAAATTGAATATTTTAATATTTAATCGACTAGTGAAATTAGCCAATTTTTGAACAGTCTCAAAATTGAACGAAACCAGTTCCATTGGATCCGTAATAGTTAATTATTACCAGTATTCAATTTTCGTAGCAATCGGAGTTATCGTTTGATCGTGGCAGCTCGAAACGCATCGAATTATTTTTAATTTTAATTTGGCGAGTTAAAATAGCCATTTTTCAAACAGTCTCGGATTTCGACGAAACTAGTTTCATCGGATCCGTAATGTGATATTATTGTAAGGTTTCAAATTTCGTGTCAATTGGATTTACCATTTGTCCGGTACAAATTAAAACGCCTAGGAAATCGTTTAAATCGGTTTAATTTAAATTGAACGTTTATTGCCATAACTCGCACAGATGTCCGAATTAGCTTTCGAAACCTATTCCATTGTGTCCGGAACGCGGGGTAAACCCTAGAAACGCCGGTTACGGCGCGTGAATCGGAGTTTGGAATTCCCGGATGAATAGTGATTGAAAAATTTCCTATAAATAGGCCTTAAATTCACAAAAAAATAAGAAAATTTATAAAACCCTAATTTCTATTAACCAGCCGCCGTTCACTTTCATCAATGGCCGAAAGTTGATAACCTTCTCCTCCAATTTTCTCTCAATCCATCAAGTATTAGCAAAAAGTGTCAACAAACAAATTGTAGAGGGTGGTGAGTACGTGATATCCAACGGTTATGATCGTCAATGGCATGACGAATTGGCGGAAAATCGAGGTGGAAGGGGGCCAGTTGCGCACGCGTTTTCTGATGATAGGGGGGCCGAGCTCCTTGCTCCTCTGACCGATGATGGCTCGTGTGATGGCGGAGTGAATGGGAGTTGCTGATCGTCACTAAAGTCAACGAAGTGGTCGCGTTAATTGGATCAAAGGGGGCGGCTCTAAGGGTTTGTTTGCTGTGTAATGAACGTGGAGGGGAGAAGCATTTGGAATGGCCAAGATTTCAGAATGCAGATCCAAGGGCTGAGAATGGGATAGGTTAAAAAAATTATAAAGTTTTGTTGTAATTTATATAAATAAAAATCGTGTAACTTATAAAATTCATAACTTTTTCATACGAGGTCGAAAACGCGCGAAACCAGTTGCGTTGGAATCGTATGGACGAGCACCACGCGATGGAGTTGGATTGGAGTCGTTTGGAGTTAGTGAGAATTTTGGGTAAAATTAAACGCGCGTTTAATTTTATTCGAAATAAATCGCTAAAACGAAATTGAAATCAAGGTGAGAACTTCTCACTCAATCGAATCAGTTTCGATTTTTATTTTAAATAGTTAGATTTAAAATATTTGAATGCATGTTTGAATGATGATTGTTATCTATTGATTGTTAAAATAGACATTATGCGCCGTTAGTAAGCGGATGTTATTTATTAAAAACATATACCGCGAATATTTCATAAACAGTGAAATTGGTATTATATATAATAGCAATATATATATATATATATATATTGGCATATGTATATATTGGAGTTGTTGATTCCCCGCATTTTTTAGCGGATGAGACCTTATTGCGCCGTCTATTAAGCGAATAATATTTTAAATCCCATATACCGCGATAATTTCGTACTAGAGCGAAATTGGTATTGTGCTAATGTTTGTGGATGTAGGAAAACAGGTTGGAGGGATCCAACTGGATTCCTCAACAGTATTTATTTGATTTCAGATATTTTGATATTTGATGGACTATCATATCGATATATGATGTCGTTGTTGTCGTGATTGACTATTTGGTGTGTAGCATCATTGGACCAAGTTTTGGAATTTTAAAATGTTTTTAAAGTGATTTTTGAAAGTATAAGTTTATAAAATATTTTGGAATTGATTCATTTTAAATAAATAAACGTTATAATTTTAATGTTAAAAAAAATTATGGTTTTTGAGAAATATGGTTAAAGGTTGATTTTTGAAAATATGGGATTAATGATTTTATAAAAGAATTTAAATCGGGATAATTGAATTTATTATGAAAAGTTGAAATATAGGATTTATAAAATTTAATTATTTTATGAATCAAAATGGTGAAATAATAAAGGAGATTAAAGATGTTTTAAAAGAATAATAATATAAATTGATTTATATAAAAGATTTATAAAATTGATAATTTATAAATGAAAATATTTGAATTATAAAACGAGTTTTTATAAGTGTTAGAATGAATTATGAATGGATTTCATAAATGAATGAAATTTATAGAATTATAAACGGTGAAGTTATAAATGGAATTTTATAAGCAGTAGGTTTATAAAATTTATAAAGTTATTGAAAGAATAGATTTGGATAAATAATTGAATCTTATAAGTTATAAGATTTATAATTATGAAGTTCAAAGGAACGATTTTGCAAACAAATAAATTATAAGTATTTCACTTATGATATGAACTTTTGTTTTATAATTGAGTTATAAATTGAATAGGTTAATAAAGGAATTTATAAAAGGAAATTGTTATAAAATAAATAGAAAAGGAATTTATAAACGTTGTTTTATAAATTCGCAAACGACTTATTTTGATAAGTAAATTGTTGAAACCTATTAATGGAGTTATATTCACGTTTTGACTGTGAATAATCCTTTGAAATAAAATGAATAGAAGTGATGAAAGTTGTTAACATAGTATATTCACGTTTTTGAATAGTGAATAATATGTTAAAGAAAATGTTTAGAATGTGATATTTTAAATAGAATCAAAACGATCTAACGATGTTTTAAAATGTGTTGAGATTCGAAACCATAGATTTCAACATTTATTGTTGAAATAGACGTTTTCGAGAAATAGAAGGAAATGGTGGACTATAACACTGTTGTTATAGTAAATGATTTCCGAAAGGAAATGTTTTGTATAGTATTGGGATTTATATATCTATTTTAATTTCGAATCCCTATACTAGTGATTTTGGGTTGTCGTAACGATGTTTTACGTAACATTCGTTTTGGGCCCAAATAAATATGTTTAAGAGAATGATTTCCTTAAAGAATGAAATATATACTTAATCTCGATTTAAGTATATTGAATATTTCCCAAGTGTTGAAAATAAATAGGTTCGTGAATTACTTATTAAATAAGTATGGAAATGTTTTCCAATATAAAGTGAATATTTTGAGAATTTATCTTTTTGAAGATAAATTGAAAAGGAATATTGAAACCTATTGAAAATCGTATATCAGTAGATATTCTGAAATATAAATTCACTATGGAATTTATAACAGAAAGGGGAACTTGTTTAAAAATAAATATTGATTTATTTTTGAAGTATTGAAAATAATATATCTTATAAAGATATTTTGGAAATTAAATAATTTGGAAAATTATTTGGAAACTGGTGATGTGTGCATATCCATTGATAGTTCAATAATCGACTATCAATATTTCCCTTTGAATGGGTATTTGATGTGATTTGTTTGAATTTGAATGCCACACTTATTTTTGAATAAGCGCTCACTATTCGGGTTAACCGGGAAAGGACCATGGGGTCGTATAACCCATTTCGAATATGTGATACGTCGTTATGAATTGCATTTGAAGACCGGTGTTGAAGACCGGATCTTTTTGAAAGCGAAAGGACAACTCGTCGATTGTCTTTGCACCGAGTAGCTACGGTATAGAGACTCCATATGTGATGGGAAGTCCGGACGTGATTAGAGATTATCCGGATTGCAAGGACTTCTTTGTAAGTGCCTTCGGTTCTGTTCGAGCCCGGAACAGACTTGTATGGATTGTATGTCTGACGTTACAAATTGAGATATAAAGCAGATTTCTTTCAAATATATTTCTGTTGGTGGCGGAGAATTTATTCTCTTAGCTTAACACCCTTCTCTGAGACGTACGAGCTCAGAGGTTATGTAGTTGAAGTTATCAGCGATATATTCCCAATTTGGTAATGTGACATGCTGAGTGTTGCTGTGAAATGATCATTGTGTTGATTATTTGTGATAGGATCATTTGTTTGATCGTCTATCTTGGTGATCATTTCTATGATCATTTGTTGACCCAAAGCATGGCTTTTGTATAAAGTATGTTTTTGTGGACGTGACTTCGTCGAGCCTCACAAACCGGTAATGGTTGAAACAGGAATTGTGCGGCAAGGTTTTCAGGGATCGCTTCCCTAGGGTATGACCATTCCTTCTGGAAAAGGGTAGTATCATGGTATGGAGCCCAGATACTTACTCATGTTGAAACACTTATTATTATGGTGTGATGTTGGTTAGAGAGCTCTCGTTTAAAGGTTCCAAAGGACCGGGGGTGGCATATCTGAGGGTTTGTAATATTCCTTGGGAAAAGGGATTCCCGGCTTTGTTTAGCGGAGAACGGTGGTTCTCGGAGCGTCCATCCAGAGGCGTTTCCATGTGGCAATGGGAAGTTCCTTGGCCTGACCATTTGTTGGAAAATCCATTCTTCAAATATGAGCCTTGTACGGTTTTAGTTGTATAACCTGCTATGGAATGTGGCGGTAACCCGCTATTGAACATGGTAGCTATAGTAGGCATAGTTCGAAATGTCTATGTCGGCTAAGATTTATATCTTTATTTTCGAAATGAATTTTCTCTACACTATGCACTAATAATAATATCAAATGTTCTTTTAAATGCGTATCAAGCATCTTTGACTATCATAAGGAGAAATCTCCTCCGATTCTGCGTTTGCATTGTGTGTGTGTGCGGGAGGCCTTATGGTAGTCTCATTTTTAAAAGCATTGCGAATTGACTTTAAAAATATTCCTCTATTTTGATTTAAAGATAAATAAACTGTTTTGAGTTCCCACACCAGTCACATGACTGACTCGGAGTTTATTGTGTTCCTTCCTAAACTCTGGGTGCCCACCAATTTTCACATGGGCAGTCAAGAGTTAAGGTTTATCAAGATATTCTGGAGTTGCTGGAGGCAAGATGGATGGCATGGCGTATTATTAGTATATAGTATTTCTTTTCCGCTGTTTGTTGTATGATGTTGTACACTCTGATGATATGATGTAATGAAATGTGATGTAATGTAATAACTGATATAGTTCTTTGTTTAAAGATTATTCATTTATCTATTATATGTTGTTCCGCTGCGAATTGTGAGATTCTGATGTTGTTATGTTGTTCCGTTTTTCTTTCTTTTTCTTCTTATCTCTTCTTCTACTTCTTTTCCTTTTCTTAAACCATAACATTTCGGGTTTCCGGCCTTCGATTTCTCGGCAGTCGATAAAGTGAGTATCGATGTTGAATTTTCGAAAGTCGAAAATTTTCGGGACGTTACAATAGTTCTCTTGAATTAAGAATCCTGTTGATCTTCAATGTGGAAGCTCCACTTGATTATAGCTAAATTGTAGCATGACATCCGTCGAATGATTATAATTGGGTTAAAAGGAAGCATTAAAAGTGAAACATTATCCAAAAGAGGGTTCATCTCCTCGGTTATATAAGGTTGGTATCACGGTAAAATGAATTCAACTCAAAGTCAAAGTCTCTGGCTAGAGCATTTCGGTTAATAATAATTGTTATTGATCCAAAGACTTTGTGTTTTGACTATAGAGTTGAACATTGAAGATATTGGAATTTTGACTACTATCAAATTCCATAAGTCTAAAGTGACATAGTTTTAACAAAGAGAATTGGTGTAAATAATAGTCACAATCGAGTAATGTTTAACGAAGTAAAATTGGATTTTACTCAAGTCAAGTAAGCGTTAAATTTATCTAAAATGTCACACCACCTGCTAAGTGACACATGAATGTTAATATTCGAATGGTTCGATATTAATCGCTGATCAAATTTACACCCGACGAGTCACACAATTGAAAAGATGAATATTCCTTTGACCATATGATTTAATTATTTTGTACTCATTATAAATTAATCTAATTAATTAATTTTTATGAAATATTAATTATAAAATTTTGATTTTGATTTGATGAACAAATATAATTAAAAATATTTATAATAGTTATAAATACATTAATCGATATATGATATTAATAATCATTAAACTGGATTTAACTGCGTAATATTTTGTTTGGGCTCTAAAAAGTTTAAAGCCCAAGAAGGGGACTGGTCAAATTGGCTCCAATATGGGGAAACTGGTGCGGCCTAATGAGGTGTTAGAGAGCTTTGAAATGGAAGGCTAAGGTGGAAAGAGAATGCGTAGAGTTTAGGTCCAAACTTTCTCATTCACTTTCTCTATATAAAGATCTCTACACTTATTTTTTAGAATACATTTAGAAGTCTCCTTTTGCTCTCCATTTCTGACCAATTTTTCCCCTTTATCCTCCTTTCATATCCTATTTAAATCAAATCGCATTTAGTGCTAATCGATAGTATGTGGTCAACGGTTCAAAGACTAACAATCTGTTGAATTGGAATTAGTACGAGGATCAGATCTCATCGTTTCAAGATATGCTTACATTCTTTGGCTACAAGGTATATTCCTAACAAGTTAATAAATATTAATCTACATTTATAATGTTTATTTTTTATTATATTGTTTGTTAGGTGACGATTCCAACATATAAATATATTGCCACAATTTTGATTGATTGTATGTATAAGTATATATTATTTATATATGTTTATGTAGTATATAATTTAAATAATACATTGTACCCATATAAAATATGAGAACATTACGCGACTGTTGTAGACCTCGTATCTGTAATCTGTTTGAGTTCCTGTTGAATAAACACCCAATTTTCAAGTTCTTGGTGAACAAGCGTCTGGTTTTAGGCGCTTTTCAATAGGCATCTAGAAATTAGGCATTTGTTGAACAAACGCCCAAAATGCTATTTTTAAACGGCCACTTCAAAAGGCTATCTCTCTTCTTCCTCCACAAATATCATACATCATATTCTCTACTCTTTTCACAACAATAATATACTACACCAAAAATCATTATACTCCTGCTTCTCTTCAACAAAAATGTTCTTTGATTTCGATGCTGATGTCGCAAGATGCAATTTTGAGGAATTCAATTTTGAAGACAATACAGTTCCAATTAGAGAAGCTGTCACTATTGCTAGTTAGACTTCAGCGGAAGACTACGATTTATGATACATTTAGTGTGCACTATCTCGATCTGATCCGAGGTGCCAACCAAGTGATGATACTTTTTGGAAAAAAATTACAAATTGTTAAAATTGGAAGAACATTGATCATAAAAGATCGATTTCTTCAAAAAAGGTCATTACAAGAAAATTAATCATCAAATACAAACATTTGATTCATAAAATGTTTAGGTTAAAACAGATGAATGCTAGTGGTTTTGAAGGTGAAGTGCTTTTGGTAAGATTAACTAACTTTTATACACACACGCATACATACATACATGCATACATATATATATTGTTTTATCATTCTTTGAATATTTTACTCTTTTCTGTAGAGGGCAGCCGCAAATAAATTGTTATAAACAAGTCAACAGACCTGAGAGTAAACAAGCACCTCATTTTTATCAGTTCATGTTTGTTCATGATCTACTAGTTGAGTATGCAAAATGGAAATCAACTCTTTGAAAAATTCTTCAAAAGTCCAATCAAATAGATCTCAAAGTAAAGCCAAGAGTATAAGAAAGCTCCAATCCTAGGGAATCACAAGGTTGGTAGAGTATGAGGTTGGATGTGGTGGATCTAGGCCAGCAGGTAACGGGATAAATGGGTAAATTTCAAAAAATTATTCCGTTTTGGAACTCATTGGGTTAATGAATTCTAAATTTATTAAATCTTATTTAAATATATTTTTAATAAAACCAATATTTTATTTATTTAAAGATAAAATTTTATTTATTGTAATGTTTATAATATATGTACATAAATACATACATACATACATATATTATAATATGTGTATCTTATACACATGTATGCACGTGCACGTGCAACATAAATAGTACAAATGGTTTAACATGCTTGTGTATAATGTTGAGATTTACACTATGACGGATATATTAGCCGCTCTATATACATGTGTGCTAGTAAATATATATGTGTGTGTATAATTTACATTATAATATAAATAATTATAAACTATTAATATTAAATTCAAATCTTAAATTTGGATCTAGGTCTGAAAATTAAATATATAGTAATTTCAAATTCAAATTAAATTATTAACTTAATATATATATATATATCTCTGTGTGTGTGTGTGTGTGTGTGTGTGTGTGTTGTATGCATGTATTTCGAAATTAAAAAATTTATTATTTTAAACATATACGTATAATATATATATATAGTAGAATAGTATTAGAAACTTATATGTGTGTGTATAGGATATATATGTGTATGTATGTATATATGCTTTAATGTAAATTAATATTATATAAACACACATAAATATGTTCATATTCGGCTATAAAATATCCTTTTTTCAATTTTTAAATTTTTTAATTAATTTTATTAATATCAATGCAAAATCCTTTTTTTAATTTTCAAAAACACTTCCGAACTTATACGTATTATATTAAAAATTTGTATACATATATTTTATTATATATGTATATACTATAGGTACAATATTTAAATCGAATAAAATTCCATTGATTTAGAATAGACTCCAATGGATGAAATGGACCGCAAACCGATGAAGGGATGAGTTGAAGAGCTTGAAAGATGTTATGATTGAAGAAACCAAAGATTTAGTAGATTTTAGAAATGCAAATCTGGTTAGTACTGATCTGATTTAGGCTGGTATCGACATGATTTTCAATGACATTATTCACTCTAATATGACTAATACTATCTAGAATGATGATATACAAAAACTCGAGAAGTTTGACAAAATTCTAAAGAACCATATCAGGTCGATACCGATCTGATTTTGAGACATAGGATAGCAATATATGAATTAAAAGAGTATGAATATGAAGAGAAATGAGATTTGGATGTAAAATTTAAGTTGGTACCGACCAATTTTGATGACTACCGACAATAGGCCGATGAGGAGAGCTAAGATATGGAGAAAATGTTGAAGAATAATGGAAAAATCAGATCGGTATCGAGTTGATTTTTTTTTAAATTAGAGATCATGCTGGATGATTCAGTCTTCGTGCCTGGATATTTAGACCTTGGAGTTGTGATGTTTTCAAACCTGGATAGCAAGATTGCAGCATAGATTTGCCTATAAATAACAAGCTAACTACAACTAGGAGGGGCTTTAAATACTTTGATTATTTTCTATCTTCTTCTTCCCTAAACACTCCCAAATCCGAGATCTACTAGACTTTGGTTGTATTTGAGTGGTAATCGTTGTATTTCAAAGCGAATCATTCAATTAAAGAGATTAAAGTGGACATAAGCCATAATATTTGCCGAACCACTATATATAGTGCTTGTGTGTTCTTATTTTCTTATGGTTTTTACTTATTTGATTTGGATTTATCTACTTTAGGGTATTATGTCATTTTTTGGCATAACATTTTTTATTCTTCCACTGAGAACGAGCCAGTTTGAAGACTTAAAGCTCGGATCTGAATTTTAGAAGAGAAGAAGAGGCCTACTGCTAAAGCTATTACCAAAAGAAATCAACCATAGCATTTGGGCAGCCAGGAGGTGTTTCATGTTCAAATTTATCTGTCTACGTGACCATAGAAGAGATGGAGAGGATGATGAAAGAGACACAAGTTGGAATAATGGCTCGGCAACAGGATACGCTAAATGGATTATTTAGAAGGATGGATCAAACAAGAACAGCAATAGCAGCTAGAATTCCGAACTAAAGACCAGAAACCAATGCAGATGCATTTGTAGTTAGAGCGGAGCAAACTGGAACAGTGCCCTCATGACTAGAATAGGTCGGTATAGGCCTGTATTAGGTTGGTATCGAGATGAATTTACTCAGGAGCAATGTTGATTTGGACTTAGGGCGAGCTGGGATGCCAAGAGCGGATGATGTTAGAGTAAGAAATGCAAATCAAAAGCGAATGCATAACAACCAAAGGAGTATATGCTGGAGTTTCCTTGTAGGATCTAGGAACATAATGTAGCTAGAGGCGGGGATTTAAATGAAAACATGCAGCCATAGGAGTATGTGCTGGAGTTTCCCAGTAGGAACAAGGTGCAAAATATAGCTATGGATCCAAGACTTCCATTAGACATCACCGATCGTATCACTAAGATGATTAGAGTGATAGTGAGAGGTGGACCTCCAGACTAGAGTTTGGAAGACATGGGCAAGAATACATTTAACCCTAACATTCGGTATACATGGAATCTACCCAATTTCAAGCTACCAATGCCGGAACTGTACATTGGAAGGACAGATCTGACCATTCATCTGATGAGATACTTTAACATACGAAGGTGTTAGGTGTGTCTAAAGATGTAATAGGGCAATGCTTCTTGTTATATAAATGGAGTTGGCTGCTATGTGGTTCAAAAGTTAGAGAATGAGTCCATAAGCATGTGGGTTGGATTGGTGGAGAGGTTCTTAAGATAGTTCAAAGTTCATATCTCTCGACCAAAGAATGTGATAATGCTTTCAAGTGTGAAGCAAAGGGTCGAAGTGACCTTGAGAAGTTATTTAATGAGATTTAAGGTAGCAGCCATTGTAGTCGACAAGTAGGATTTATCAATAGTCCTCATGGCAGCAGTGTCTAGAGTCACCAGCAAGACCGACTTCAAAGTTGCATTTGAAAGGGATCCACCTATGGATCTCATGGATTTTTATCATGAAGCTAAGAGATATATGCATCAGGAGGACACTAAAGCAGATAATGTTGAGGTTAATTTTGTGGATGACTTTCCAAAGCATGATATGGTAAAGAAAAAGGAAAGTGAAAGGCAAATGATGGCTTCAGGGACCGAAGTGGCAAGGAGGGGACAAAATTCTCTTCTTATACTAATCTAAATGAAACCCTGGAGAGTATATACCTAGACACTTAAGGGAAGATTCCCTCTTAGAAGCCAGTTAAGAAGGAACCCACAGATTAGGAGAAAAGGCCTGGAAGATTTTGCCTTTCCCATAAGATGGATAGGCATGAGATGAACGAGTGCTGACACCATCATGGTTTGATAGAAGAGCTGGTTAAGATTAACCAGCTATAATAGTACTTAAGGAACCACCCTAAGGCGGGTTAACACTTCGCAACTGCATAGAGGTTGAAGTTGAATTTCACGAGTAAAAAACATGATAATGAAGCCACAACGTAGCATAGTCAGTGAACAAACAACGCAATATGTCTAAAATATGGTTTCGACAAAGGTCGAGTCATTTCATGTTGCTTGGAGTCTTCTCCGAGTTATATTGATGTCTGCTTTGAGTTTTCAGAAGGTTTGCTTCAGGTTATTGAGAAACAAGCTACTTCAAGTCACCATAGCACCTCCTTCGAGTCGTCGATAGGTTTGCTTCGGGTTAAAGTGATGATTGCTTCGAGTCGAAGCCATGGATCGATCGGCAACCAAAGACCGCACTTGGTTCGTATCCATCAAGCACAGATGGCTTAGTTCGTATCGATCTCCAACCACATCTCTTCGTATCCATCATGCACCTATCAGATCGTATCCATCGCGCCTACCTTAATTCGTATCCATCACCTGGGGGAATTTCGTATCGATGCCACCAATATACAATACGTATCGCTCCTCCTCTCAAGAATTCGTATGGATTGGGTAAAGATCGATACGAAGCATGCATCCCATGAGTGATACGAGACGACATTCTTCCATCGGTACGAAATGCTCAAGAGCATATTGATACGAATATGAATAAGAGTCATCGATACGAAGTCAACCGAAGCTAGTTCATGTCGATCCCATTTATACAGTTTGTATCGAACGGCCTACGATCGATACGAATAAGCAACCGGGCGATCGATACGAAAAAGCATTGTCCATCGATACGAAATGATACACACTAGATGGATACGAACAAGGTAGCGCCTATCGATACGTACAAAGCCAAAACGGGTAGAAGACTCGATCACTCGACAAAGTGGATCGATCCTAAAGGTTAGTGCCATATCAACTGGCATCATGTGCAGAATCATCGATGCAAAATCATCGAAACAAACAGCATCGATACGAAGAGAACGACAACTAAAAAGCCCAAACTTGCATCGATCATAACTCACAATCTACAAGTCCAAATGCCACCAAATTTTCACAGGAGCTTAAGTAAAACCTAAAGAATGTTCCTGCTAAATTTCAGCTCAATTGATCAAATCTTGATCGATATGAAATTCATTCGTATCGATCATGGACCGAGTGCATATGACATGGGATCGATCGTGTAGGTCCACTCACATGCCAGAAGAGGTCTTCTGAGATCTGAGCGAGATATTTACATCCTACGCCTATAAATAGCATCCCAGAGTCTATAGAAAAGGGATCTTTTAGCTCTCCTACGTCCAGACTCCGTCGAAACCATTTTTGTACTCAAAGATCACTGCTGTGCTCGAAATCTAATGTTGTAATCCGTTGTAACCAGTTGTAACTAGCGAACAAAGAACGATAAAATCACCAATTTCATAGTGGACGTAGGACAAACGCCGAACCACTCTAAATCTGTGTGTTTCTGCGAGATTCTTTTTAAATTTTGAGTGTTGTTCACATTTTTTTCTCTACATAGTTGTTATCTGTGATCTGTGATTGTAGATGGGTGCTTTCATCGACAATTGGGTGTTTGTGACCATATTTGGCACAAACATTTTGGTGCTTTCATTGAGAATACACCAAGACACGACCATGGATCTGGATTGAGATTGGTAATCCAATGTTCATGATGGATGAAAGTTAGGTTTGATTCCCATGTTTTTCCTTTTGTTCTGAATAAATAAGACAATAATGACCAAAGGTCGCTTACACATATTTGGAACCTCGATTGGTTTCTAGGCACACTCTGAATTGATGTCTGAGATGAACATTAAGAATTTTTGTTTGATGCTTTGATTTGGATAATTCATTTCTTAAAAACCACTTGAACGTGACGATTGATACTGATTGAACATGGTATTCCTATCTAAAGAAACATGGCGATGACTATAATGTGCAAGTCCCTTTGTCGGAGAGCAAGTGGATTAGATTTGTACAAATAGCTAGCCCCTTGCCGGAGAATGAGTGGATGGGTTAGCTTGGAAAGTAAGTCCGATCACCAGAGACTGAGTGGATGGATTTGCTTGAACGTTGGGTTCCCTTATCGGAGAGTGAGCGGATTGAACTTAGCAGGATTGAGAGAGATCGAACCCTAGATTGGATGTCAAATGATCCAGGGAGATCGAACCCAAGACTGGATATTAAACGAACTAGCGAGATTGAAACTTAAATTAGGTGTTAAACGATATGTAGAGATTGAACCCTAGATTGAATGTTAAACGATCCGGAGATATTGGACCCTAGATTGGATGGTAAATGATCCAGAGAGATCGGATCCATAACACACCATAAAATCTACCATAAATAAATAAGTTGAATAAATTAAATTGAATAAGATAGGGATGAAAATGAGAATTCTTTGAAATTCATAATTTTACCATGAAAGTTATGTCGCTGTGTTCGTGGAAAAATTCTGATCAATTTTCATATATAATATGCTGAAAATGGGGCACAAATAGAAAACTTATGGACGTTTGAAGTTTTTTAATTCAACATAATTTAAACAGAATTCAAATGAATAATTAGTTATAACATTTTAATAGGAGATACACTTGGAAATTAAGTAGACGTTAAAATTAACATTAAAATGTAATTAAGGAAGAAAATAAAAAACAATGGCACAATTCCGTCCCAAAATAGACAAAGAGGTAGACCCTCTGACCTCCAACAGTCGACCGCTAACAGTTGACTGATGGCATAGGTACGGTCGACCGCTCCTTATCATGTAGCAGCTAGGTTTTTTAATTTTGGATATTTTGGAATTAATTATGTAAATCTGACGGTTCTGGTGCTTTCTCACCATTATAAATAAGACCCTAGACCCCTCACTTTTATTCATATAATATTTTGATTACATTAGCGAAGCTCTGTCAGTTTGCCTATTCAAGATTCAGAAAGCTCCATTATGGCTTCAGGTAAGAAATCCTATATATCTGTTTTGTTTTTTTATTTATTTTCCCATCCTATTCTCCTCCATTTTTCTAAATCTAATATACATTTTTAGGAACTACATAAATTTTTTTATGGCTCATTTTGGGAACTGCACTTTTTTCAAAATTTAGCAAAAAGGGTTTCTAAGTTTTATTTCAAAGATAAAGATTTCAGATAAGGTACTTTATAATTGTAAAATTTTAGCTTTAAAGGGTGAGAACTAAACCAATTTTTTTATGGAGTAGATAGGGATTACTACCTAGGTAAGGCAGTGTAAAGGTTTTAAGATATGAATAAAATATGGATAGTATGTACAACCTAATTTGAAAATTTGAGATCAGTCCCAAATAATTAATTATAGAATATTGGTAAAGTTGTAAAGATATTATAGATTTATAATTGGGTTGCATGTTTTATTGCATAAGTTAATGGGAATGTAAATTTCTATGTTTTGGTTTATTTACAGCGGTCTCCTTGTACCTTCCATAAATTTTCCAATTCCAAAATATGTATATAAGTGCATCTTTTGAATTAATAAGGAATATATCAAAGTGGGAAAAAGATGTGTGAGATATGGATATTCTTTTCCATAGTTTACACTGCTTATTTCAATAAAAGAAAACGAAGTAATTCCTTGTAATTCCAAATAAAGAAAAAAAATCCCACTTTAGATAATTTATGGAAAATTATAACTGTGATCAATTTTGGAAGGATAGCTTTAATAAATTAAAATATGGAAAGGAATGTTCTAGTTTAGAAATTAATGATTAGAAATAAGAAGTATATGTACACATGTATATCCACGCTTCGTATAAAAATAAAAATATATAAGTAGCGTAATTTACAATGATATTTATATTAGTTATTATAGGACTATGATTTATGATTAATTCCAAATTTAACGGGTAATAAATATGTAATTAATAGAGAATTAAAATGAGTAAAATGGGGACTGATTAGGGAATTTAATATGGCATTAATAGAGGAATTGAATTGGCATAATAAATGGATTTTGAAACTGGTTAAAAGATTAGAGGAATTTAAATAAGGATTGAAAAGAGATGGTTTAACTTTGATATTAATGATCAATTACTACAGACTATTAATTGAAGTAATAGATTGACCACATTTATTAGAAATTAAGAAGGAGAATTAAGGAAGATGGAGAACTAGGTGGAATAACATACTAAGGATGTCTATCTTAATTTAGTAAGGAGTATTAAGGGCCCAACATCATTAAGACCAGTTAACGATAAATGGAAACGTTTAGCAAAGTTTTTTTTTGGAGTTTTTGATTATTATCGCTAGTTGATTCCCTTGGATTATTAGAAAAGCATATGATATGGTATTAGATATGTTTCTATTGATAGAGTTTGGGGTATGCCCTAGGGGCAATTATGTAATTTGTTACATATATCTAACTCATTGACTAATCTTGTTTGAAATAAAGGTGTTTACTTTCTATTATATACCTGATATAATGTAGTTACATAACTTAATTAAAGTATATTTAATAGAAATTCCATAAATGCTATGTTTTGTGATAATTGTTACAAAGTGTGGTAATTGTGAGTAATTTATAACAATAAAAATAAATACACCATTTTAAAAGTTCTTAGTTAAGATGCATCGAGACTGGATATCGGTGTATCCTTTGAAATTAAAGTAAGTAATGCTCTCCAAATATTGGACGGTGTATTACTCATGACTACTGAGGGCATCTAGGGGTTACGTTCTAATAGTTATCGGGTAAATATGGAACGACTCATTTGATAGGTTTCTGTTGGTTAATATAACTAAGATCAAACAGAAAATATCAACGTGAATAATTTACATAGTACTTTCGACTTGAGAACGCTGTGAATCTTCAATATGAAAGCTCCACTTTGATTATATTCAAATCATGGCACGAAGTCCATTGAGTGACTATAGTTGGATCAAGCGAAAATATTGGAAGTGATGCTATTCAAGAGAGGATTCGTTTCCTCAATTATATAGGGTTAGTACCATGGCCAACTCAAGTCAATCCAAAGTCAAAGTCTCTAGCCAAAGTAGTTCGGTTAATAATAATTGTTATTGTTGAACCGAGGACTTTGTGTTTGGACTATAGAGCTGGATATGGACGATGTTAGAATTTTTGACCACTACCAAATTCAATAAGTCCAAAATGATACAGTTTTGACAAGGAGAATTAGTATAAATAATTTTCACAACTGGGTAATGCTTATTAAATCAAATAAGATTTTTTTTGAAAATGAGTAAGTGATAAATTTAGCCGTAATGTCATGCCTCCTACTAAGTGAAGTTTAAAAGTTAACGTTCGAATAGTTCAACATTAATCGCTGATCGAATTTGCACCCTAGAGTCACACAACCAATCAATGAATTTTCTTAAAACCAAATGATTTAAATATTTTATAATTGTTGTAAATCTATTAAATTAATTAATGTTTATGGAATATTAATTATAAAATTTGGATATGATTTGATAAATGCTTTTGTTTCATGTATTTATAAAAAGTTATAAACATGTTGATCGATATGAGATATCGACAACAAATTCAGTTGAATATAATAATGTATATTTAAATTGGGTTAAATGGGCTTACAACCCATGAATTTTAGAGGTGAAAGTTATTGGTTTTGATAGAGGAAGAGGACAGCTACTATGCATGAGATTAGGGTTTTGTGATGTGTAGTTGAGATCATTATTTGCTCTCTTATCCGACCCATACAGAAGCTAATCTCAAACCCTAGTCATAGGCTAATTCATTTTTGAGCCGCCATTTTCTTCTTCTTTCTCACTTTAGTGATAGAAACTCTCCTCTAAAATCATCCTAAGAATTCTCAAATCAAATTTAAATTAAAAATACTAATTTGTAGTAGAATGTCTCCATTCTCGGATTAGGAACCTGATGATTGGGAATTGTTCTTGGGAGAGAATTCATTGTTTAATGTAGACCCAAAGAATTCATTAGGAGCTGAATTTTTATTTATTATTATTTTTTTGATTTCAAATTTATCATATGAATGTTGATTTGCATCCAAATCACTTGTTTGTATTCAAGTCTGTTAATAGTTTAGATTAAGTAAGATTTTTATGGGTACATGTGTTTGTTACAATTGGATTAGTTATGTGCTTGTTGCAGTATTTCGTTTACTAATTTATTGCTTAATTTTTTTCTTAAAAAAATTTAATTTGATTTATATTAATATATATATATATATATATATATATATATATATATATATATATATATATATATAGATCTAGATTAAATGTATACAAATTTGCAAATTGTCTACTGTATTATTGTATATATGTTTATATCTTGTATATATTTAATCTAAAAAAATTCTTATGATGTTTTATACCTATTTTGAATCATAAAATATAAAATTATTTTATTAAATATGTATATACATATTTTATTATTATTTAATGATTTTGCAAATTGTTTGTTATGTATAAAATAATTAATGGTTCGAAATTTCAATTCTATGTTTTTATATTTCCTACACCATGTACGATGCTTATTGTAAAATTTTAAGAATTTTTGAATGTAATTTATTATTTTTTAAAATCAACTTACTTTCGACCTACAATCAATTATTTAATTAAAAATATAAGTTTAAATGATAAAATTCTAGAAATTTTTCATAAGCATTAGATGTTTTATAGGTACCTTTGGAAAAAGCCAACTTTTGAAAAATTAATTTATTATTTTTTATAATTAATTTATTTTCGAACTATGGTAAATTATTTAATTAAAAATATAGTTTCAGTTTAGAAAATTATAGGAAATTTTCCAAACCCAAAATAAGTCTCTCTACATTCAAAAAAAGTTTCAATTTTTTTTAACTTGATTTATATTTTTAAGAATTAATTATTTTTGGGAAAGCCAATGGGGTTAAAAGGACCCCTACCTTTTATTTATAACAAGTAAAATGACTTACAAGTATAAAAGAAGAATAATAGAGGAGAACAGTAGGAGTGATGAAAAAAGACGACGTGCTTGCAAAAACAAAAGGAGAAAACCCTATTTGCAGCACCAAAAGGAAACACCAAGCAGACTAGCAAATAACTCGAAGTAGAACCGAAAACACAAAACTGCAGCCAAGACTCGAAGCAGGGTCCAAAACAACATGAAGCAGCTACAGTAACACAATAATACTTGTCTCTGCCATACAAATGTAATACTCAACGTACTTCAAAGTCTCGTAACTAAGGCCTGAAAGAGATCGTGTTCAGAGGATGAAATTCCTAAAACACATGCGCATTTCTTTCAGCCCAAATCAGGTGTATAAATACGTTTAAATTTTTCAACAACAACTTCGATTTTGAAGATCTCCATCTAGTTGCTTTAAAAATTAGTATACCATTCAATTCTTGAATTCAAACAAGATGAGTGCAGCCCATAGTGCCTCAGAATATGCTTCCTTATAAAAAATGTATAGTGGCATGTAAAGAATTGATGCTCAACATTCTCAGCAATAAGACCACAGAGGATACAAGCGGACTGGTTTATCAACCCCATTGCATATAATTTTTCATGGGTATGAAGGCCACCATTGATCTCGCTCTCCACAACAATAAGTTTTGACTAAGATAGGAGTTCATTTTCCAGATTCTTCAAATACCATGTAAATCTGTCATAATTATTAAGTGTGTCAAGAGCCATGTCAACTTTTTTAACTGAGTGAGGGCTTCCATTCAAAGAGGTAGCTGACTGAGAAGATTAGAAGACCTTGTTTTCAAGCAAAGCCCACACATTTCTTATGATACAGGAGCTGGAGTAAGGAAGATTGATCCTCTCATCACACAAATAATTAGCTACTTTAGCAGCCTTTGGTATTCCAGCTATGACTCAAGTTGTATGGAATTAGGTTAGCAAGAATTATACCTTTACTAGCCTAAGGATCAAATGAAAAAATTGCGAGTTATATTTTTGTGGTATATTTTAAAATAGGAAGAAAACATTGCCTAAGTTTCATCATATTTCTCCAAGAATTACTATAGTCTTGAGGAGATTGCACTGTCCAAAAATGATTTTTTAAGTAAATTCTTCCTACGCTAGTCAGCCCAAAGATTTTGGTCTTTTTAGCGTAATTTGTCAATGTGAGATGAGTCAGCGGCTGCATTCCATTGCTTAACATTCATAACTCCAAGTCCACTATTAACGAGAGGACACCAGACTGATTTGAAAGCAATGAGAATAAGTTTTTTGGAGAAAGGGTTTCCATGCTATAGAAAATGGTTCATTGCAGAATTGATCATAAATATCAGATTGTAGGGAAGTATGAAGATTCTGGCATAATATAGGCACATGGAAGATCCAATGGACTTGATAATAACTAGTCTCCCAGTAATGGAAAGCTTAGAACTAGGCCATGAAGATAGTTTGGAAATAATCTTTTCAAACATGGGGAGAGAGTGAACGGTTTAACACCGAAGCAAGAAAGTGGAGCCTCCAGATATATTTCAGACCAAAATATTATTTAATCGAATTAATTTGATTAAGGGCTATTATCAACTATTTAATAATAAATATTATTTTAATTAAAAAAATTCCATAAAATAATCTTAAGACCAAAATATTTTTCAAGATTTTATAAAATTATAAAACTTGTATTTTTATCATGTAATTATTTTACAGTAATTTACTATGGCAGAAGCTATTTTATTCAATAATATATATATATATATATATATATATATATATATATTCATATACATATATTAATATCTTACTTTGACATATTACACAAGCATATATTTGAACAAATTACAGTACACACAAAATGAGCTAATGTGTCCGATGCAATGTAAATCCCAACATCTACATATGGATACATCATACCCTTCATAGATTATGATGTTACACATGCACACACACACAAATATATATATATATATATATATGTGTGTGTGTGTGTGTGTGTGTGTGTGTGTGTGCGTGTGTGCGTGCGTGCGTGCGTGTGTGTTTGTGTCACATATATATGTGTATGTGTGTATATGTATGGTTTATATATATTTATACTTATACAAATAAATAAAACAAAATTAAATAAATCTCAAACTACAATTTGTACAGTTGGAATACATATGGACATAGTAATAAATCTTGCCATGAATAAATTATTAACTAATGAATGTATCAATCAATTCAAAGTAAGGAGAAAAAATGAAAGGTTTCTCTCTCCATTTAAAGCAATTAACAATCTCAATTAATTCTTGTTTTAGGGAAGGAAATGAAAGTTTTCGTTCTTTATACATTAACTAAATGTTAGGTGTATTTGATACACTATACATTTTAAATTAAAAACTTCCTTTTAACTAATTTACGTAAAATAAATGATTTTATTTAAAACAAATTTAGAAATGTTCTAAATAAGTTAGGGTTCATAAGCCCAATTAAGATACAACAGGGTTAATTCATAAAAATAATTTGATGGAAAAAAGGAAGAAAATTGAAAATGGCCGTGTGCTGTTCTCGTGATAATTGACCTTTCTCCGTGCGCCTCCCCCCTTCCACCTGCACTCCCATCCCCATTCCATCGCACCTTGCCTCTATCTCACGCCTGTTTCTTTTCCTAGTTCCTCATCGTTTGCTGCGTTTTCCTCATGTCCCTCTCAAACCAGATTTGGGAGGTGCTTCAACGTTCTCCCTTTTGCCATGTCGCAGCTACATTCCGACGCTGGCTTTACCCCTTTGCAGTCGTCCAAGCCATGCATACCTTAGCCGTCCTTAGGCTCTACCCGTGGTTCGCTTGAGGTAGTTGAAGTTTCGGTTGCTTCACTTTTTGCCGGTGAGCTCTTTCCCTCTTTTGGTTCCAATTTCCCTAGTGAGGCCGCGCTATGCCTTGGTTTATGGAATATTGTTCCACTGGTTAATAAAAAGGATAGCTCTAGTTTAGTGAGTACTGTAAATCCCTGTGACTTTCGAAATGATAGTGGTTCCCAGAATAAAACAGATGGAATTGGTAAGTGCTCGGTATGTATTTGTGTTAATGCCAATGTGAGAACTGATGAGAATTGCAACATTTAGGGTTTGGAATCCAACTCTGTAGTGAAGGATTGTGTCTCTGCTGGGCTTATGGACTGTCATCGTGTGGCGTCCCCTTCCTCCTTTTCGCTGCAGCCTGCTGCCCCAGCCCCATCAAAACAATGGTCGTCACCATTCAAATCCTTGCCCCGTAATGCAGATGCGTACAAACCGATCGATTTTTTTATTGTGGAAGAGAATGGGTAGTGATTCCTCCTCCAATGGTAATCCAAGCTGGTATGGAATATTGGACGGACTATCTGGTTGGTTTCTTTCTTGACCCTAAGCACCGCCTTCTTGAAGCTTCTGCTGTTTGCCGTAGGGCTTGGAAGCTTCGCGGTGAATTAAGTACTAAACTGGTGGACTCCATGTACTTTATTAAGTTTTCGTCCTTTGATGAATGTCGGTGTGTTCTCGAGTCCGAGTCTTCTTTTATCGATGGAATACCTTTTATTATTACACCTTGGACTCCTACGGTAGCTAGAGCTCATGAACAGGTTCTTTCTATTCCTTTTTTGGCTTTTTTTCTCTCGCATATTTCCTCAGCTTTGCAACCGTTGCTCGGTTTGAATTAGTTAGCTTGTAACGTAGGCAAATTGAAATGTGTTGATGCTAATGCTATAGTGCGTGAAAAATTGGTGTATGCTAGGGCTCTAATTGAAATAACTACAGACAAGGTTCTTCCTTTCTTTATTCCTGTTCAGCTTGCTGTTGGGCATGTAGTGGATGTCCGTGTACGTTATGGTTAGGTTCCCGACATATGTACCGCCTGTCATTCCTTTGGCCACCTTGCAGTCGACTGCAAGCATTTGGTTGTCTCCATGGCTGCTCCTAAGATCCCACTGCCTCGTCCCTCACGTAAGAAGTGGGTTCCTAAATTTTCACCTGCTACCTCTCAGTTGGACCTTCCTCCTACTGTGGATTTATCTGTTCCGGATCCGTCTCCTTGTTCTGCTGCTAGGTCTGCCTTTGTCATTATGGCCCTTTGTGTCGCTTTAGATATTCCTCTTGCTGCTCCCCATCCTATACCACCATGTTTACCTGTTATTTGGGGTTAGTCTGAGAGATGTTGGGTTGATCTCAAATCCGATATGAGATTTAACCCCTTGGAGGATTTCTATTTTAGATTTGTTTCCGATGATGAGCTGGACCTCAGATACCTATGTTACACTACTTCTGGTGATTCCTTGGTTCTCGATATGTACGGTCGGTTTGCGAGGTCGAATGCTGCCATGCTTGTTTATTATACCAGGGATCGTTCCTTTATTTACTCGTTTGATTCTGTGGATTATGACCCTTGTCTTTCCGTGATATTTTGCCCCTTTGTCAGTATATTTGGGACTATCAATGAGGATTCTACCAGGTTATAGCAGACATTGGCGCTTCTTCTTAGGAGATCTAGTCTTCGTGATATTTATAGTAGCCGTGACATCTCATTCACATTCATGTGCTGTATTTTCCTTTTTAGTAGCTATGGTACTTTTACCTTACTTTTGTATTTACAGTTTTATTACGTTCGTAATAAATAGTGGACGGTCCATTTTAAAACTGGTTTGTAGCAACCTGGTATTTTCAACCATTCGCATCCGCACATGTCGGACTTGAATTGCTCAAAATACCACGTTGTAAATAAAATTTGGCAAATCCCAGAATATACAGTAAATAATATTCACAGATCACAGACATAGAGTAATAATAGTTCAGCGAAAGTAAAAGAAATAGTAGTTCATGAAGCTACTATATAAATATATCAGAGTTAAATAAGATACAACAGAAGAAATAAAGTACAACAGAAGTCTAAGTATGATAACCAAGTAAAAGCTGAATATAATAATGGAATCAATAAGATAATTAGGAGTGAAATAGATAAACAAGACAAGCAGATAATCTCCAGCGATTTCAATCTCCAGAAAGTGGAATTCCAAATCTGTGAATAACTCAGGTTGACCCGAGCGTAAATAAAAATACAAACACTCGAGTCAGGACATACATACTTATACAATGTAAACCAACTCAAGTGAACTGTAGTAAAAGTACAAGTAACTTAAAGGATGCCTGGGACCGCCCATCCTCTAAGGATCCGTTAAACTATTTATTATATAGTATATTGCGCTATTATAATAATGTCTAACAGTAAAATAAACATACTTTTAAATAGCATTAAGGCTTTACATTTTCCACCTTAACACAAATAATGCCAATAGTCTATACAATACCTGCATATCTCCTGATCGCGAGACTATGAGAAGATACTGCATAGGTACAACACAAATAGAAACTCGTAGTAAAGGCTCGATATGGTAGGTGACACGACACACAAGGCAATGGCAGGGTAGATATACCAATTACGCACACGGGCTGGTGGTAACGTAGCAGCCACATACGCCCACCTCGGTACACAATCTCAAAATCGAAGGGGCACGCAAACAATCACAAAAGCAATAGAATGGTATCGAAAAAATGCATCCGACCAGAGGAGCTACCCCTTTTGGCCTGAGATCGCTCCTGTTTTAGCCACCTTATGCCAACTCACGGGAGTGGGTCCATGTAATATACCAAAGGAACGTCGCCACCATCCTACTTCATTCTGGAATCTCCACCGCGTACACGGTTAGTCAAAGTGGTTTTCGGTATCGACAGAGAGTATGCCCATATCCGATCCCGGTCTCTTTGCCAACGAATCGTTATTATAACCCATGGTTATAACTTTAAAATAATATTTTATACTTCAAAATAAAATATCATTTCCATCCAAACCTTTATCAAAATAAAGATTAAATCATTTCTAAACCATTTCAATATATCAACATATCATATCTTTCAAATTCAAATATTTATCAAAATAAATATCAAGTCATTTCCAACCATTTTAATATATTAAATTATCATATCCCTTCAAAACTTCCTTTCGAATCATTTTAATATATTAAAATATCATATCCTTTTCGAAGCTTCATTTCCAAAATATCATATCTTTTAGAACTTCTTTTCAAATCATTTTAATATCAAAACATCATATCTTTTAAAACCACATTTCAAATCATTTTAATATATCAAAATATCATATCTTTCAAAACCATATTTCAAATCATTTTAATATATCAAAATATCATATCTTCTCAAAACCACATTTCAAATCATTTTAATATATCAAAATATCGTATCTTTTCAAAACCACATTTTCAAATCATTTTTAATATCAAACTATCATATCTTTCAAAACTTCATTTCAAAATATTTAATATATGTCAAAATATCATATCATTCCAAAGCTTCAATTTCAAGTCATCATATAAGTTCAAATCCAAATATTCAACTTTAAATAACTTTTAAATTCAAAGATATCATTCATTTATTATCATTCCAAATCACCTTTCAAATAGCTTATATTTTAATCAAAATAATTCATTTAAACCATTTAAAATTTAAGTTTATATAATTTCAAATCAAATATTCAATTTCCAAGATTTTAAACCATTATGAGTTCATTTACTAAGTTAAAACCATAACGTTGAAAATTTCAACCATTCACAGCATTAAGAAAAAGCTGCTGAAAGTTATACTTGAAAACATTTCAATTTAAACCATTTAAACATTATAAAAATGATATTTTACATTCAAAGATGTTCATTGAAATACTCTTTTAGTTAATGATTTTCATAAAGTAACATTTTATAATTAAATCAAATTTCACAAATCCACTAAATAAATTCAAGTGTAAACTTTTTCATTTTTACATTTAACACTTTATTAACATTTACATTTTCAAATTATCATTCACAAATTAAAGTAAATTTCCAATTTATTTAATTAACTTAAACCCTTAATTAAAAACAAATTCACATTTCCAGGTCAAGTTCATTTTAAAATTACACTTTTAAGCATTCATTTATTTAACCATTTTAATACATAGAAAAATCAATAATACTTTATTAATTCATTTAAACTCAAATTCAATCAAATCACCATATTTACCATTTTTCAAATATAATTAAATTTCCATTTTATTTATATAACTTAAAATTCTCTTTTTAAACCAAAACCTAAATTTCCAGACTTCAAGTTATATTTCAATAATTCAACTTAACCATTTATTTATTTAACCTTTTCCACTTATACGAAAATCATAAATCCTTTATTTAAAACACTTTAAAATCTATTTAAATCATAATATCATAAATTTACATTTAAACGACTTAAAATTTTATTTATATAACTTAAATGTCATTTTAAAAGCCAAGGTCCAAATTTCCAAATTTAAGTTATATTTCAAAAATTCACTTTTTACCATTCATTTGAATTAAATTTTGAACTTCTAGAAAAAATCCAAAATTTCTTTATTTAAACATTAAAAATCCAATTTAAATCAAATTTTCATAAATTTTCACTTTTAAAAATATTTAAATATTCAAAATACTTTATAAAATATAACCACGGGCCTGTATATAGTTTTCTAACCTAGGTCAAGTGATACTGATATATATCATTTCAATCCGCAGTTTAAAAAGAAAAATCCGGGTTCTATCATTTCAAACCCGCAATTCCAAGTTAAAATAAAATAAATAAAAACCGTTCAGGCCTATCATTTCAGCCCATATCGATTTTTCCCTATTCTAAAGTCCGTTTAGGTATGTATCATTTCAACCCATAGTGAACCTAAACTACAGGAACTTGTAGCGTGATAAACAGATATAAATGAACAGTTAATAACATATAGCAGTAACAGATGATATGACATGAAATTTAACAAGTTGAACATCATATATAAATAATCACATGGCAGTTATAACATCATATTTTTTTTTCTACACATTCAGTTGTTGTTGTTTCACAACTGCATAAGTATAAATGTCGTGTGAGCTTTACTCACCTCAAAATGCTGGAGATTGTAATACAACTGACACAACAGAAAACAAAGCACGATGAAAAGATTACGAACTTGAGTGGAGTGCCAATCCAATGCTATAGATCTTGTGTTACAACCCAAACAAAAATCAAAACAAACCATAAATACAATACTTTGAATTAATGTAACTTTTAAATGAAAAGAGATTTGAATGTCAAGTCTTTTGCCTTCCTTTCTCATAGGCTATGCATGGCCTAGGGGTACATTTGGCTCAGGTTTGGACAGTACATGGCTTGGGTTTGGTCATGCGGATGCACGGCATAAAGGCTAGAATGATGGAGAGGAGTTACAACATGGGATGTGAAGAGTTTTAGGCAATATAGTGGTTTTTGGTCATCAAAGTGGTCTAGCCATGGGGAGTGGGCTCGGCCTGTGGGTGCACCATGACTGGACAGTGGCTGGAGGGGTGTGTGGTGGTTAGGTCAGAGGAGTGGTGGCGGCCTATGGTGGTGGTTAGGGTGGTAGTTGAAGTGGATGAGCAAGTAGTGGTCAAACAAGCATGGTTTTAGGCCTTTGGTTGCATTTTTGAGGGGTATGGTCATCATGAAGGGCTCGGCCACGGTCATGGTCTGGAGTATAGATGGTGGTGATAGTAGGGAAGAGGTGTAGAGAGTGGTGGCCGTGGATATGAGGAAGAGGCCAATCCAAATACATGAGAAAACAAGGCAAAATACTAAGAAAATAAGAAGAAAGAGAAGGAGAAAAATAAGGAGGTCATTACCATCTTTCTCTTAGCCGTGAAATGTAATGAGACGAAAATGTTTTCACGTGAATAAGGAATGAGAACTCACGGCTATCATAAAAAAATGTACGGTCAAAAGTAAATGAGGAAACAGTAAAAGAAATGAGGAGTCAAGCACTTGAAAAGTCATAGGAAAAGTAAGAGACTTGTCTCTTCGGTTTACCTTTTCTCTTAAATCAAATATAACAAAATAATCTCAGTAAATACATTTAAAAACCGAAACCAAGTGAAATAGTATGAAAATAAATAATATAATTTAAAGAAAATAGAAAAGAATAAAAAAATTGCTTAAAAATCCAAAACAATGTCCAGAAATTTCAATTAAATCACCATTGACTTTGGAAAATTATCCACTTCATTTTAAAAATATTATGAAGTAAAATTTTGAAATAAAATAATTGATTTATCATTCTAAAATAAAATAAATAATTAAATTGGAGAAAAATAGAAAAAGAACTAAATAAATTGTTTAAAAATTGAAAACAGGGCATGAAAATTACAAATAAAATATCACTAGCCTTATAAAATTTCTCTATCACTTTAAAACAAATAAGAAGTCAAATAAATAAATAAATGAGAAACAAAATAAAGTGGGAATGAGAATAAAATAAGTTCTTAAGAAAAATATAAAGATAAATAAAGAATTACTTTAATTAATTGAAACTAGAAATTAAAAATTATAAACAGAATACAACTGACATTGGAAAATGTCAATTACAGTTTTAAAATGTTTTAAAACCAAAATATATACATAGCATGTTATTTTACACATACAAATATAAATTAGAACATTACATGACTAATAAAATATTATTTATAAAATTTAAAATAACAATTTTGTTAAATACAGCAAATTAACACAATGGTTAAAAAGGCATAACTTTCACATTACAAATCAGATTTCAACAAAACGAAAAGCAGTGTTCTTAATATTTTATTTACTTTCATAATAAAATATAAAATTCAAATTTTAAATTTAAAAGTCAAAGTTGACCAAAATCCATTATTTTGGAAATTATTCTATTTAGTCATGTTTGGAATTCTAATTCACATCAAAATCAAAGTTTATATTTGAAATAAAAAATTTATTAAATAAATAAAATAATGTTAAATCAAAATTTAATTAAAATAAATAAAATACACAATTAAAAATAATCACAAAATACATGGTTGTTACCCTCTCCCCCACTCAAAACTTTTCGTCCCCGAAAAGGAATGAGGTACGGGAAAGCACGGAAAATAGAAATGAAATAAGATTAAGACAAGGTGACAAGAGGATTGAGATTATACCTGATAACTGTTGTTATAGGTAAGCTTAACAAGGTGGAGGTGATCTTCCCAAGATTCTCCAGAATCAGAAACAAAAGCTTGAAAAAGGGTGGATTCAAAATCAGTACCAAAGATTATAGAAAGATTTCTAAACAGAAAGATTATAGAAAGATGCCTATAATAGTCTGTATCAAGATAAGGAAAAATAAGAACAACCAAAAGATAGTTTGAAAAACAAAATAAGATAATAAGTTAGAAACCATGGAAATTTCAACTTAAATTGATAATTAATTTTACACCAGTTAAATAAACCTTAACTATCTCTAATTTCAATATCTTATCATCCAATTTTCTTAAATTAACACATTCTAAAATCATGGATTTGAAGAAAAATCATTTATTATACTCAAAATGTACTTAATAAATTTAATTCTCCCTTATTCCTAATTAAAATTAAATTTACTCCTCTCAATAAAAAAATTTCCTATGTTAAGTATGTTTACACTTATTATAACTGTTTTAACTTATTCTTAGTTCTTTTAACATCATTTTATATTGTAAATTATTCAATTTACTCTTTTATTCTATTTACCTCTATTAATCTTTTTATAATAAAGTTTAAGTGTATAATATTTATTATAACCACTCAAATTTTATTTATAAAATCTTTTTATATTGTATATTATCCAATTACATTGTTAACTTCTGAAATTAAGGTAAGTTATATTTGAATGCAATTGTATTGTACAAATGAAACATTCCAATTAAATCATTTCATGCTTGAATATTCATCCAAAATTTTGATTTTCTTTTTATAATTGAAATTATTCTTTAAAATAAAATTTAAGAATTAAATTTCCGATTTCCTTCAAACCATTTTGAGATAAATAAATACACATATACTATATATATATATATATATATATATTATAAATCAAGTCATATTTTAGAAATTCAAATCAATTTGATTTCCCAAAACAAAGCTGTAGCAAGACTACAGAGCGGTCTCTTCACTGCGAAACTCGAAAATGGATGTCGATGATGTCGCGGTCATCATCGAAGTTATTTTCCAACGGCAAAGGGAAGAGCACTGATTTTGAACTTTAAATTTCTTGGAAACAGATTTCTATTAGAAAATACTTTAAATAATATACCCCTTTTAAAACTTTAAACACACGGTTTGAAACCATCGGAAATTAAATTCTCAAATTTCTTGTTTTAACTTCATTTCAGTTGCCAAATCAATTTGTAACAACTATTTATATATTCATTTATAGAACAATAAATGATAAATCAAGTATTATCATTTCAAATAATCAATTTAAATCAATTTATTAAGTTCCATAAATTTACTTATATCAAAATTTATTTCATTAACCAAATTTTAAATAATATTGTGTCAGTTTGTTCTGTCAAAGTGTTTTAGAAATCCTATCGATAGCGTTGATCAGACGAATCGATCGAAAACCCAAACCAACATCAACAACTCAAACAACACAGTATATAAAACAAAACATAGATATACAAGTAAAATTCAAAATGTTTGGAAGATGGATTGGAAACAAAAGACAAGATGATTAAATAACAAAATAGGGAGGTGGATAAGCTTAAATAAATCGCGGGCAACCTTAACCGAGTCAACCGTGACTTAAAGAATAAGATCGATGTAGATTTTCTAGGGTAAATCTACATTCGATCTCAATAGATAGAGTTTGGAATAACAAAAGATATTAGCATCTAAACCAAAGATAGATATAAATCTCTGGTGAATCGATGCTAATTGTAAAGGAGTTTCACCCCTTTATAAGCAAATTTGAGATCAGCGGGACCGCCAACTCATTACAAAGATCATTCGATGTGGGGTTATGGAATATTCCAGAATCAAATGAAGATGAATAGTGAGGGACACGATTTGGATTTTGGAACCATAGGGAACGTTCCAAAATTCAAAGGAAATTTGAATCAAATAGAAAGATTCAAACTCGAATGAAAGTGATTCTGTAAATACATACACTCCATATGCTGAGTTTTGCCTAGAGCTACCAAAGCTCTGATACCAACTGTAACAACCTAGTATTTTCAACCATTCGCATCCGCACATGTCGGACTTGAATTGCTCAAAATACCGCATTGTAAATAAAATTTGGCAAATCCCAGAATATACAGTAAATAATAATCACAGATCACAGACACATAGTAATAATAGTGTAGCAGAAGTAAAAGAAATAGTAGTTCATGAAGCTACTATATAAATATATCAGAGTTAAATAAGATACAACAGAAGAAATAAAGTACAACAGAAATCTAAGTATGACAACCAAGTACAAGCTGAACACAATACTGGAATCAACAGGATAACTGGGAGTGAAATAGATAAACAAGACAAGCAGATAATCTCCAGCGATTCCAATCTCCAGAAAGTGGAAATCCAAATCTGTGAATAACTCAGGCTGACCTGAGCGTAAATAAAAATACAAACACTCGAGTCAGGACATACATACTTATACAATGTAAACCAACTCAAGTGAACTGTAGTAAAAGTACAAGTAACTTAAAGGATGCTTGGGACCGCCCATCCTCTAAGGATCCGTTAAACTATTTACTATATAGTATATTGCGCTATTATAATAATGTCTAACAGTAAAATAAACATACTTTTAAATAGCGTTAAGGCTTTATATTTTCCACCTTAACACTAATAATGCCAATAGTCTATACAATATCTGCATATCTCCTGATCGGGAGACTACGAGAAGATACTGCATAGATACGACACAAATAGAAACTCGTAGTAAAGGCTCGATATGGTAGGTGACATGGCACACAAGGCAATGCAAGGGTAGATATACCAATTACACGCACGAGCTGGTGGTAACACAGCAGCCACATACGCCCACCTCGGAACACATTCCCAAAATCGAAGGGGCGCCCAAACAATCACAAAAGCAATAGAATGGTATCTAAGAAATGTGTCCGACCAGAGGAGCTACCCCTTTTGGCCCGAGATCGCTCCTGTTTTAGCCACCTTATGCCAACCCACGGCAGTTGGGTCTACGTAATATACCTCAAGAACGTCACCACCATCCTACTTCATTCTGGAATCTTCACCGCGTACACGGTTAGTCAAAGTGGTTTTCGGTATCGACAGAGAGTATGCCCATATCCGATCCTAGTCTCTTTGCCAACCAATCGTTATTATAACCCGTGTTATAACTTTAAAATAATATTTTATACTTCAAAATAAAATATCATTTCCATCCAAATCTTAATCGAAATAAGGATTAAATCATTTCCAAACCATTTCAATATATCAACATATCATATCTTTCAAATTCAAATATTTATCAAAATAAATATCAAGTCATTTCCAACCATTTTAATATATTAAATTATCATATCCTTTCAAAACTTCCTTTCGAATCATTTTAATATATTAAAATATCATATCCTTTTCAAAGTTTCATTTCCAAAATATCATATCTTTCAGAACTTCTTTTCAAATCATTTTAATGTCAAAACATCATATCTTTCAAAACCACATTTCAAATCATTTTAATATATCAAAATATCATATCTTTCAAAACCACATTTCAAATCATTTTAATATATCAAAATATCATGTCTTTTCAAAACCACATTTCAAATCATTTTAATATATCAAAATATCATAACTTTTCAAAACAACATTTTCAAATCATTTTTTATATCAAACTATCATATCTTTCAAAACTCATTTCAAAATATTAATATATGTCAAAATATCATATCTTTCCAAAGCTTCAATTTCAAGTCATCATATAAGTTCAAATCCAAATATTCAACTTTAAATACCTTTTAAATTGAAAGATATCATTCATTTATTATCATTCCAAATCACCTTTCAAATAGCTTATATTTTAATCGAAATAATTCATTTAAACCATTTAAAATTTAAGTTTATATACTTTCAAATCAAGTATTCAATTTCCAAGGTTTTAAACCATTATGAGTTCATTTACTAAGTTAAAACCATAACGTTGAAAATTTCAACCATTCACAGCATTCAGAAAAAGCTGCTGAAAGTTATACTTGAAAACATTTCAATTTAAAGCATTTAAACATTATAAAAACCATATTTTACATTCAAAGATGTTCATTGAAATATCTTTTAGTTAATGATTTTTATAAAGCAACATTTTATAATTAAATCAAATTTCACAAATCCACTAAATAAATTCAAGTGTAAACTTTCCCTTTTTTACATTTAACACTTTATCAACATTTACATTTTCAAATTATCATTCACAAATTAAACTAAATTTCCAATTTATTTAATTAACTTAAACCCTTAATTAAAAACAAATTCACATTTCCAGGTCAAATTCATTTTAAAATTACACTTTTAAGCATTCATTCATTTAACCATTTTAATACATAGAAAAATCAATAATACTTATTAATTCATTTAAACTCAAATTTAATCAAATCATCATATTTACCATTTTCCAAATATAATTAAATTTCCATTTTATTTATATAACTTAAAATTCCCTTTTTAAACCAAAACCTAAATTTCAAGACTTTAAGTATATTTCAATAATTCAACTTAACCATTTATTTATTTAACCTTTTCCACTTATACAAAAATCATAAATCCTTTATTTAAAACACTTTAAAATCTATTTAAATCATATTATCATAAATTTACATTTAAACCACTTAAAATTTTATTTATATAACTTAAATGTCATTTTAAAAGCCATGGTCCAAATTTCCAAATTTAAGTTATATTTCAAAAATTCACTTTTTACCATTCATTTGAATTACATTTTTAACTTCTAGAAAAATCCAAAACTTCTTTATTTAAACATTAAAAATCCAATTTAAATCAATTTTTCATAAATTTTCACTTTTAAAAATATCTAAATATTCAAAATACTTTATAAAGTATAACCATGGGCCTGTATATAGTTTCTTTCCTAGGTCAAGTGATAAGGATATATATCATTTCAATTCGCAGTTTAAAAAGAAAAATCCGGGTTCTATCATTTCAAACCCGAAATCCTAACTTAAACTAAAATAAATAAAAACCGTTCAGGCCTATCATTTCAGCCCATTACGATTTTTTTTTATTCTAAAGTCCGTTCGGGTATGTATCATTTCAACCCATAGTGAACCTAAACTACTGGGAACTTGCAGTGTGATAAACAGATATAAATGAACAGTTAACAACATATTGCAGTAACAAATGATATGACATGAAATTTAATAGGTTGAACATCATATATAAATAATCACATGGCAGCTATAACATCATATATTTTTTTCTACACATTTAGTTGTTGTTGTTTCACAACTGCATAAGTATAAATGTCTTGTGAGCTTTACCCACCTCAAAATGCTGGAGATTGCAATACATCTAACACAACAGAAAAAAAAGCACGATGAAAAGATTACGAACTTGAGTGGAGAGCCAAGCCAATGCTATAGATCTTGTGTTACTACCCAAACAAAAATCAAAACAAACCATAAATACAATACTTTCAATTGATGTAACTTTTAAATGAAAAGAGATTTGAATGTCAAGTCTTTTGCCTTGCTTTCTCATAGGCTATGCACGGCCTAAGGGTACATTTGGCTTAGGTTTGGACAGTACATGGCTTGGGTTTGGTCATGCGAATGCATGGCATAAAGGCTAGAATGATGGAGAGGAGTTACAACATGGGATATGAAGAGTTTTAGGCAATATAGTGGTTTTATGTCATCAAAGTGGTTCGGCCATGGGGAGTGGGCTTGGCCTGTAGGTGCACCATGACTGGACACTGGCTGGAGGGGTGTGTGGTGGTCAGGTCAGAGGAGTGGTGGCGGCCTATAGTGGTGGTTAGGGTGGTAGTTGAAGTGGATGAGCAAGTAGTGGTCAAACAAGCATGGTTTTAGGCCTTTGGTTGCATTTTTGAGGGGTTTGGTCATCATGAAGGGCTCGACCATGGTCATGGTCTGGAGTATAGATGGTGGTGATGGCAGGGAAGAGGTGTAGAGAGTGGTGTCCATGGATATGATAGAGAGGCCAATCCAAATACATGAGAAAACAAGGCAAAATACTAAGAAAATAAGAAGAAAGAGAAGGAGAAAACTAAGGAGGCCATTACCATCTTTCTCTTAGCAGTGAAATGTAATGAGAGGAAAATGTTTTTCACGTGAATAAGGAATGAGAACTCATGGCTATCATAAAAAAAATGTACGGCCAAAAGTAAATGAGGAAACGGTAAAAGAAAATGAGGAGTCAAGCACTTGAAAAGTCATAGGAAAAGGAAGAGACTTGTCTCTTCAATTTACCTTTTCTCTTAAATCAAATATAACAAAATAATTTCAGTAAATACATCTAAAAACCGAAACCAAGTGAAATAATATGAAAATAAATAATAAAATTTAAAGAAAATAGAAAAGAATAAAAGAAATTGCTTAAAAATCCAAAACACTGTCCAGAAATTTCAATTAAATCACCATTGACTTTGGAAAATTATCCACTTCATTTTAAAAATATTATGAAGTAAAATTTTGAAATAAAATAATTTATTTATCATTTTTAAAATAAAATAGGTAATTAAATTGGAGAAAAGTAGAAAAAGAACTAAAGAAATTGTTTAAAAGTTGAAAACAGGGCATGAAAATTACAAATAAAATATCGCTAGCCTTATAAAATTTCTCTATCACTTTAAAACAAATAAGAAGTCAAATAAATAAATAAATGAGAAAAAAAATAAAGTGGGAATGAGAATAAAATAAGTTCTTAAGAAAAATATAAAGATAAATAAAGAATTACTTTAATTAATTGAAACTAGAAATTAAAAATTATAAGCAGAATACAACTGACATTGGAAAATGTCAATTACACTTTTAAAATGTTTTAAAACCAAAATTTATACATAGCATGTTATTTTACACATATAAATATAAACTAGAACATAACATGGCCAATAAAATATTATTTATAAAATTTAAAATAACAATTTTGTTAAATACAGCAAATTACACACAATGGTTAAAAAGGCATAACTTTCACATTATAAATCAGATTTCAACGAAATGAAAAATAGTGTTCTTAAAATTTTATTTACTTTCATAATAAAAGATAAAATTAAAATTTTCAAACTTTCAAATTTTAAATTTAAAAGTCAAAGTTGACCAAAATCCATTATTTTGGAAATTATTCTATTTACTCATGTTTGGAATTCTAATTCACATCAGAATCAAAGTTTATATTTGAAATAACAAAATTATTACATAAATAAAATAAAATTAAATCAAAATTAAATTAAAATAAATAAAATATACAATTGAAAATAATCACAAAATACAGGGTTGTTATACGGTTGGTCATGCCAAAAAAGAAGAAAATCCAATTAGGTAATTTTCTTGTGAAATTCACCCATTTCTTCCTCTACGGGCTGGCCAGGTTCCTTTAATGATATCAGACCCTAATAGCCTATGCGGTCTAAATTAGTAGTATCAGGGCTAACTAACTAAGCTTGCCCGCTTAGTACGGTGTCTAGATAAATATTGTCTAGGATTGGAATTGAGTAATCAAGTACCATGTCCTACCTGGTTATCTGCCTAGCCTGAAAGGTGAAGTGATCCCAATGGTTGCCCCTGATAGAAAATGCCCAATTGGATTGGGCCTTGGGCTAACTTTCAAAATAGTTTTGAATATAAAGACTAGATATTAAATTTAAAAGTTAAATTTAAAATTAAAACATGTTTATTATTAGAGGTTATATTATAACATTAAATTTCAAAATGTTTGAAACTATTCGAATACCAATTTTGAAATTTAAAGTTTATTAATATGATTAATAAAATAAATAAATAAAATGAGTTAATTAATTAATACTTATATGCATGTATTATATATGTTGATATATGTTATGTTATTTTAAAGTGTTTAAGATAACATAAGTATACATATATGTGTATGTAAGATAAATTTTCAAATTAATATAATATAATTAAGTAATTAATTAAAGGTCAATTAATTAAATAAAAATACACATATATAAGATATATGTGTCATATTGTAAAGGTTATAACATATGCTATAAAGGTTACAGTAGATATGTCTAATATAAAAGTTGTATTTAAATACTATTATAAAATTAGTTAAAGAGTTAATTAATTTAAATTAATTAAATAAGATTTAATTAAATAAAATATTATACATAGAACTATCATATATGTAACATGATATATAAAAGTTATATAACAATAGGACTTATATAATATGAATGTATAAACTAAAGGTGGAACATTAAAGAAACTCAAATAGACCTAAGAAATACATACGTAAATGTACATATACCATGATTTTTGATGTGTCTAACACTTGAATCACGAGGGTATTTGATAAGAAATACATTATTCCTTAAGTCTATATCACTCAATATAATATACTGAATATTATGAATCTTCAATATAATGTTGTCCTCTACCATATATATATATATATTAATAAATTACCTGCATACTCCTTAGTTGTTGAGCAAACTCAAGATAGGGATATTATGTGTAGTATTATTAATATATTAAATAAATGAGGTAAGATAACTATATGCATTTGTTGAGCAAACTCAATGTACATATACTATACTTAGGCTATCACGATATGGTAGGTATGAATGAAAAATCTCTTTCAATTTGTTGAGTGAATTCAAGGTTGAAATGAGATTAGGACAAAGAAACATGGGTTAGGATTTGTATACGATGCAGCTGGTAAGGAGTTATCCATCGTTTGTGAGACTATGATTTGTTGAGCAAACTCAAGGCCGGAATACCAAGATAGACGAGTCCTAACACCCACTAGTGAAGTCGAAAGAATTCCATGTTTTACCGTAGAGTTTGGAGAAACATAAAAGACTAGTGGGAGCCTTATTAGAAAAATGAAATGGTAACATTTAACCTTTCTAATATTGCAAGAACATATGCTAAATAATGTTATAATTATCTACAATGATAAATTTATGCATTTACTATGATTGATAAAACATTTATCAATTAATATATACAAATGAATTGAACTGAGAATTAACAAATGGAAATATAATATAATACTCACTATTAAATGCCTACTGCATGTTGATGTTTTCTATACCCATCCAAGTTCTTGGTTTTACAACTATTTAATACGTTCATAATATGGCCACTTGGATGTTTATTTGGTTGAAACCATGTATTGCATTCTATGAGTTTTAAACTCTAAAAGAAATACAAGACTATGGATATTTGATCTATATACTATTACATATAAATGTTATACAGTGAACGGTCATAGTTTGTAATGTACAATATTTCAATGAATATTGTTCATTCGAAATGAGCCAACAAACAATACAATAAGATCGAGTATTCAATTTGGTTAACTACCTAAAAGTTCGTATTGTGTTAATTGTAACATAAGGCCAAAAATTACAGTATAAATCTAAGAACTTGATCGCTGAAATGTCAGTTTGTTGATTTACGTAAAGTGCAATACATTTGATCTCCTTAAATGTTAAGGATAATCAAATATGCTTTTGTAAAAGATTTGTTATAATATTTTAGCGAGGGTTTTCTTTTGAATGGTTTGACCGTTTAGAAAGGAAAATGAATGTATAACAGTAAATGTGATTTAAGGTGCAACTGGGATGAAGAGAGTGAATGGTCAATTTTGCTTCATAAGGAAACATAAAAAATGAGAATTGTATTAATAATGAATGATACTTAACGTTGGAATAAGAAATATGATTTCTATTCCAAACTATATTTTCATATAGAAATTTTTTTTCTATGATATTTATTCTCTTGAGTTCAAGATATTTGATTGAAGAACTTTCCACGGTAAACTAGTTGCAATATGTGAAATAAATAAATATATATGTTAATAATGGACCTTCGAATATAGTACGCTATTATAGTAATGGCGGAAACAATGGAAGTGTACCATATAAAACTTATTGATTGCATTATATTACAAAAATTGTTTTTATAAAATGTGTCGAACATTATTTATGAAATAATGACTATTTTTGATATCGACGGAAAAATAGACATAGCTATATTTCAATACGAATATTATGAATTTTCGTTATAAAATAAAACTATAATGTGGTATTTGTTTTTATAACAAAAGTGATGCATTGGAAAATACAGAAGTATCTAATATTTTTTACAGTTATTTTGGAATTATAGACTAAGCCATTGTTTTGAGAAAATAGTTTATTATATGATTTTGAATCATGTGATACTGGTTCATTATATCCCAAACAATAAGGGTCATCCATTCAGTGGGGGAATCTTAAGAGTTGATGAACTCTTCGGATTGGTACATATTAATATATGCAACCGTAAGTCCATTAATACAAAACAGTTCCACGTACTTCGTCATATTCACCGATGAGTTATCACAGATAGGGACATTTGTATTTGATACACATGTAATATGTCTATGGTAAACTCATAGGGTATAAAACAGAAGTAAATAAAATAACATGCAATAGAAATGATTCGATCTGATCGAATGTGTGAGTATATTAGAAAAGGTTTCGTTGTACCTAAAAAATGAATAAAGATTCAATTTCAAAAGTCACTCCTCCATGTGATACATAATGATGCATCAATAAGGATTAATCGAACTTTGTTGGACAATGTACTATTATTTATGAGTAAAGTTGAGTTATTTTCTTTCGGTAAGGTCATGTAATTAAGAATAGTACACAGGGTTAATATTATTTCATCTAAATGATAATTTATAAAATCACACCAGATAAGGGTTTATAAGAAACTCCAACATATCCCAAGCCAAGGAGTTGGCATGTTGTGTTAGTCGAAAAATTGCACGTAATAATTGTTCATGAGGGATCTTGTATGAATCTCCCCAAATGGATTTTGGAAAAGACTATCGTTAAAGGACATATTTTTGTTTTGAACGTAAGTTTTGTAAAAGTAAACCATATCAGTTTTATAAATAAAGAAATTCATAAAATGTTTATGAGTACTTCTTTTGCTACATTGAGAAACAATTGTTGTTTCAAGAAATATGTAACACCCCTAATTTTTAGTAACAATATTCAGAAGATTTAATTAGATAAATTAAATATGTAAATATTAGAGCGATAAGGGGATCGAGATTTGAAAGTAAATTAGAGGTCATGCTTAACTAAATAAATAGGCTTATATACGGTTAATTAATTAACCATGGGTATTAGGGTAATTAAGCACCTTAATCCCATTACCCTTATATATCGTGTTTCCTTTATGCTACACGTTCATTTTTCATTTCACAAAAAACGTAAATCAAAATGAAAACAAAGCCGGCCGTTACTAGAGAAGGAAAAAGGGGGAAATCAATCTAAGAATTAAAGCAAGGAAGGTTAATCTCAATCAAATCTCAAAGTTCTTATCCTAATCAATGCGAATAATAATCTAAATCATCTCTATTTTGTTTTTATAATCATTTGATTTTTGAGTGTAAGATGAAATCCATTATAATGATAATTCCGATGATGATATGCTTGGATTTTATAACATGTTTTTTTTAAAGAAGATTGTTTGAATATAGTTATATACGATTTTAAAGGTAAAACCGATTATAATGAATTTTTGAAAGCTATGAGGAAATTATATGGAATGTAAAACATGATTTTGGAGAAGGGTTTCAATTTTTATAATTTTTCAAGCTATGGAAATTTTATTACAAAATTTCAATGGAAAATATGAATAATTGGGTTTAGAAATTAATTTCTGTTATCTTATGAAGAATTTGGGTCTGAAATATTTTTATGTTAGATGACATATTGAAAGTGAATCTCTGTAATTTTTGGCGATTTTTCCTAAGTAATCTATTATGGAAATTAAATTATTTTAGAAGAAGGATTTAATTGTTTTAATAGTTTTGCTTAATAGAAGGGCTTAATTATGATAATTAATCTTTGTTTAGATTTGAAATTATGCGGCAGTTATTTTGGCAAAGGGTTTGAAAATTTATGGCAACGAATTAAATGTTTACAAATAGGCAGGTTAGTTATAAAGTAATTACTTTAATTTACATTAGATCAGTCTTTACTTAGAAAAGTGGCTTTCGCCTCTTTCAGAAGCACCCTTCGACCCTATGCTTCCGCCTTCAATCAAGTTGAAACCTACCAAGTAGAAACTAAGTAAGCAGAAACCAATACACAAATTATCGCAGTGTTGGTACGTAGTGGATTTGAGAAGGGAGAAAGGCATGGTGTCGAAACATAGCTTTCGATGGGGTCGAAACCTTTGTTTTATTTTCTAAAGAAATGCATTTGCCTGTTTTACTAAATGCTTTCGAAGGAATCGAAACATAAGCTTTCGAAAGTTTTTTTTATATTTCTTTCAAAAGGGGTTTCCGCTTCTTGTTTATATGGTAGCTTTCGAATGAGTTACATAGTTTAAAATCAATGCTTTCGAAAAGAGTATTTCGACCAAGTCAGAACCTTCTGCCGTCCCTATGCCTTTCGAATGGATTGAAGTTATCAACCAATTTGAAAGCTAGCCTTTGTTTTAAACCTGTACTAATCCACTTCCTAAAGCTTTAGAAAGGGTTTAAAGGTTTCGATGGCAATGACTTCGAAAGGGGTTCAAAGCTATCCTTCAAACGTTTTACTTAAATGTTTTGAGCTTTCAAAAGGATAGTGCCGAAGCCATCTGTTTTTTCCTAAACTCTTTTTAATGGTTTTGAAAGGGGTTATTTAGTTAGTATTCACTTAGACCCTATAAGATATGTTTTAAATTAAAACCAATAGTTTCGAAAGGGGTATTTTGAAATGGTTTCGTAGCTATGCTTCTATAATTAAATGGTAATGCTTTAATACATTCGAAAGGTTTCAAAAGAAAGGTTTTAAAGTGTTTCAAAAGGTAGGTGCTTAGAGTTTTGAAAAGAAGATTTGAATGCTTTCAAAAAGAAATTTTCCAATGGTTTCAAAAGTAAAGATTAAAGGTATCGAAAGCCTTAGTTTTCAAAACAAAGGACCCAATCTTAATTTTTAAAGGTAAAACCCATGGCATTATAAAAGAGCTTTTAAATGCTTTTAATCTAGAGTTTTTATGGAAATTTTCCTTGATAAAATAATAGTTTAAAGGGATTAATCAGGTTTTGTATGAAATTAATTTCAAGGATATTAAACCACAGGTGTTGGTATTATTACGTTATTATGTTTGCTCTTCTAATATACGTATTCACTTTAATATGGATCCATATCTATACGTGGGGAAAATAGGAAGAATAACTAGCTAGGTTGACCGAGTAGTGAATATAAATTGGGTTAACTCTCGAACAAGTAGAATTACATCCAGAAGGTCAAGTAGACCAGAATATAGTGTTAAATATGCTAATATATGATTTTTTATGATAACAAACATATATATATATATATATATATATTCATTTAAATGTATTTTTTATTATACTATTTTATTTTTCACATAATTAAATAAATATTTGGTGAATAAAATAAATAACATAGAAGTCATATTCAAACAAATATTTTATTCAAACAAATATTTTATTACAATTTTGAATAGTACAAATTTGAGCTCTCACCACATATATACATTTTCAATTACAACACAATTTCGATTACATCATAAATTTCACTTTACAATGCTGACCTCACTACATATCACTCAAACATTCGTATTTATCTCCAACTCTATTCCAGTTTGTATTCAGCATCTGAATTATCTGCAAAATAAACACTAACATAGTAAAATTAAAAAATAAATACTTTTGCAGTGTAAAATAAAATGTGTGTTTTTGAAAATATTATTTTCCTCAGTTGTTGGGTTGTTCGTTATCATTTTCATTTGAATCCATCATACACGAACAACTTGTGACATGCGCAGTGTATCACTGTACATGCCACAAGGCCGTGCACACCAACACTTTGATAAAACTACAGAGACATGTGGGCACAAGGTCAAACTCGAGCCATGGCTGGATTCAACTCAGGTGCAATACATAAAAACTTCATACCATCGTAGCTAGAGCAAATGAAAACAGGTCTGGCCATAACAAGTAACATATATATACATATGCAAATAGACCAGATACAAGCTTAAACTCAGAGGCAACAACAAAAGTTTTCAAATCAATGCACACATAAAGACCAATATGAACCAGACCATTCTAACTTGAGGCAGGTAACTATAACTCGACAATCAGACATGCAATGGTACCGTATGCGAGGTCCAAGTGCAATGGCCAAGACCAAACACAAGAAAGAAGGCAGTAGAGATAGGTGCACCAACAAGTTCATATGCAACCATGTACAAGTCAACAGAGTTCATATGCAAGCAGGCCTAGACTACAAGACCAAACTACGAATGCAGACTTCAACCACCATCAAAGTGACCAGACTAAAGAAAATAACAAGTGCACATTATACAAAGTCATCAACAACATATGGAACCAGATATGAAGCCATGAATACGAAGTGCACTAGTTCAATAAATAACAACATGTACCAGATATATGCATACAAAGGACATAAAAATGATTGAGACCATGCTTCAGTGCATATGTTCAGGAGTGCAAGCATAATGGAACCACATACAACATTGCCTGGATATGCAGACCACTCTTAAATCAAGGTACAACATACATATATACATGTATGTTCACACATCTATATACACAGTCCATAAAAATGAAATAAAGAGACTCCAAGTCCAGATATACAACAAAGACATGCAACTGACTATTTAACCCGAAGCTATTCAAATGGAACCACACAAGACGGAACCAAAATATAAATGCCCACGCATGAAGACTGCTAGAACCAGATCGGTCAAAAGTGTATATGAATGATCACAAATTGATACAAGCGCAGTCAAGTCAATCACACACATATATACATACATATATGTATGTATATATGTATGGAGACAATCAATTAAAATTAGCAGTCTATATGAAGCAGAGTATACAGAAAAATCAAAACAATAGCAGGTTGAACTAGTACGAGCAGTGAAGTCAATTAGGATGAAAATGATTGAACAAGTCGAAGTCAGGTTTATCTCAAAAATTCAAATGCCACGGTCATAGCAGAAAACTGCGGTCAAAATATTCAAATGCCGAAGTTATAGGAACCAATCTAAATCAAGTCAAGCTACAATTTAGAGATGAACAAGTTAAAGAATTATCACAAGCATTCAATCAGTAAACGAACAGCCAACCAAATGTTTGAAGAATTCAAATACAAATATAGGAAACAATAATATAGGTTTTCGTTCCCTATAAAACCCAGTAACATCATTGGCAGAAAGTCATTCGAATTTAAGCAAAAAATCAGAGAGCAAGCATCAATCTAGAACTCGAATCAAGTCGAGTATAATTATAAATCGAAAAGGGAACAAACATACCAATTCAAAGCACCATTCAATCTCAACAAATTAGAGCAGTTGAAGTCAAACAAAGCCGCAATCGACTGACAAAGCAATCCAAAGAAAACACATATTTCAATCGAAGAAAAAGAATAAATTGAAACTTCAACACAGCAAAGCCCTAATTATGAAAGAGGAAAACAAGAACATGGACGAAGATATTTCACGAAATAAAATAGAAGGGAAGTCGGCTTTTTATTAGTTAAGTGGGCCTTTTGTTTATTTGGGCTTAATATATTAAAAAGGGTTTTTTTTGTTTTATTTAGTTTATTTTTTAATTTCTTTCTAAACTTTTGTAAAATTCTAGTCGTGTGACTAAGTTACAAATTACGGTGGTGTAGTTCGAAAATTCGCAACTCATTGGTTTAGTTTTGGTAGGTTTTGAGCATGGAGTTAGGTTAGTCATTAGCGGGTGTCCCAAGTTTACGTGTGTAAGCTTCTAAATACTTAATTTCTAGTAGAAATCTTAGGGCAACACATAGGCAGGGTTTTTCTGAAGCTGGGTAAATCTATGTTGTTCTATTTCTGCTTCTTATTCTACTACTATCTGTACTACAATAATTTTATATATTTCCGCATTAATTAATATCACCCTATTCAGCCCCCTTAGGGTGAAATCGATCCTACATACAGGATTCCTAAGTACTAGTTAAAGAAGTTGTCGAATAGACATGTTCAAAGTAAACCCATGAAAACTATTCTTATAACAAGTTATTGGCAGGGGCCAATTGGTTCATAGTAAATCCACGAAAACTATGATTAGAAAGAATATTGGCAGGGGCCAATAGGTTCACAGTAAATCCACGAAAACTGTAATTAGAAAGAATATTGGCTATTTATAGTGAACCAATGAAAACTATATTCGAATTAAGTTATTGACAGATGTCAATAGGTTCCTAGTCAACCCATGAAAACTAGGATAAGAGGGAAGTTATTGGGGATACAATAGGTTTAGGGAGAATCCATGAATGATGAAGTTATTGGCAAGGGGCCAACAGGTTGTTGGTGATCCCAGAAAAATTATAAAACAGGATAGGGAGTCCATTAGTAATAAACAGGTTATTAGTCAGCCCATGAAAACTAATAGGTTAATAATGACCCTAGAAACTATAACTGAGATAATAGCAAAAACGAATAGGGATGTGTAATCCATAATTGATTTACTTGTTTGCATATCATCATAATATTTTTGAAATTCTATGCTTTAACCATTGTGGATGTAGGAGCACAATATATGGTTTTATAAAGTTTTGATTAGGATATTAGTAAGGGGAAAACCTACTCCACTAAGCGACGTGGCCTCATTAGATATCTGAATGGTTTGAGATGGTAGATTATTATTCATACCAGGCTTTCTGTCTAACTTGAAGTTTATGTTTTCCCCGTAAACTCTTGGGTGCTTATTTGATTTTGAGTACTTTGAGAGTTGAGGTTTTTAGGTACCTCTTTAGACGAATAAGCTTCCAGAGACGTGCATGAGGCATGATAGCTATTTAGAGCTCATTTCTATTTTTATTCCGCTGTGTTTAGTTATAAAGGCAAAGTTATTTAAATTTTCAAGTTATATACTCTGATCATTCAAAGGGGCATCTTCGTGTGTCGCTCTAGGCGTATGTTGTAATAATTATATTTTCTCTGAACGTGGTTCTCGTATTGGGATTATGTAATGAATTTGAAATGCTTTGAAATGGAATGAGAAAGTTGTTTGTTATTTTAATTTTTTTTTCTATATCCATGTATTTCTGTTATATCAATGTGTCTAACATTACCATATTTGGTCGGCGAGAATTAATAACTATGGATGTCTACAGCATCAGTAGCCATTAGCTTTAGGTCTCCAAGTGATGGATGTTACAAGTTGGTATCGGGGCATAGGTTTATGAAATTTAAAAGAAATTTAAACCTAAAAGATTTTTCAAAACATAATCCAATGAATCAGAAAATAAGATCGGGGTTTGGGTTAACGCTATAGTAACGTACTTGTATTTGATACATAGATATATAAGTACGTATTCCTCTCTTTCTTAGACGTTCTTCTGTATCTTACTAAGGCTTGTATGCAGATTATGAGAAAGAAGATATGGAGATAGGAAATGAAAGAGGAAATCTCGGTAGCGGAAGTACCAAAACCAATGAAAATGTTCAACCCACCTGGAGGAACATTGGTTAACAGGCTAATGCTAACCAAAACGTAGATGCCAATGCGGGTGCTGGAAATCCACCAGCGGATATGGGGGCGATGTATCGGTTTTTTGTCAATATGATGAAAGCAGGAGCTGCTACTGGAGTTGTTGGGATTGTATGAAGAGCTAATTCTAAGGCTCTAGTTGGGAATAATTATGCTAAGCTGAGCAGGGATTATACTAGCCTTGGTAGGAAGCCGTTTATGGGAACGGAGGATTCTATAGAAGTTGAGAATTGGTGTTGCATTGTAAGAGAATTTTTGCTGATTTGTGTTTGGATGATGAGCAAAAGAGGAGGCTGGCCTCTAGGCAGTTGCAAGGGGCAGCACTTCATTGGTGGAATAGTGTTACTGCCGGAGTTCCGAAGAAGGAGTTGACTTAGACAGATTCTAAAAGGAGATTTGAACAGAGGTTTTTATCTGAAGTCGCTAAGTCAGTGTTGATGAGAAAGTTTATGGATTTGGTGCAAGGAGAGATGTCGGTAATTGAGTATGCTACTAAGTTTGATGAGTTTTCCCGATATGGATATGCTACTATAGACACCATCGTCAGAAGGAATGAGAGGTTCATTCGAGAATTGAGGCCTAAGATTGCCAGGGCGACTCTGACACATCTGTGATCCTTGTAATGTCGTTGTGGAGATAGAAATCTGACATGAGCGGATGCTTTCTATTTGTGCGAGAGAAAAGCTAGTTGAAACCCAGGGTTCTTATGGAAAGAAGATAAAGATCTTTAAGAAGAAAGGAGCCCAGAAGGGAGAGACTTCCAAGAAGGAAAAGGCTGATTTAGTTTGTTTCTAGTGTGACAAGAAAGTTCATTATGCTTGTGAGTGTCGGTCAGGCAAAGGGAAAAATGCTGTAGAAAAGAAGAATGTGAAGTGCTTCAACTATGACCAGGTTGGGCGTTAGAAGAATCAGTGTCTAGAGCCAGTCAAGGCAGACACGAGAAATGTTTTTGCTATTGACCATCATTTTCTAGGCCAACTGCAGCTGAAAAAAGGAAGATATGATGTAAGGTACGTTTTTGATTCAAAGTTTACCAGTTTGGATACTATTTGGTACGGTGCATCACATTCATTTATATCTCAGAATTTGGTTGATAGGTTATGCTTAGAACCCGCATAACTTGTTACTTCCTTAAGGGTTGTGAATCCAATAAGAGGGTTTGCAACTCTAGGGATGAGATGTGACCAGTCAGAACTAGAATCCTTAGGTCATAAGTTTGCATGCAAACTGTATGTTTTCGATTTTGTAGGTTTTAGAATCATTTTGGGTATGGATTGGTTGGGTAAGTATGAGGCTAGGATATTTTTTCAAGATGGGGTGATATCACTAAGACACCCTATTAGTCATTACCGAATTATATTCTCAATGGGGAATTCTAACCGGAGTATTTGTGCTTTGTTAAGTGCTATTGAAGTAGGAGAAGAGTTAAGTCAGGTTCGAGTAGCAAGAGAGTTTGCAGATGTCTTTGAGCCGGTTACGGGACTACCACCAAAATGAATTGTTGAGTTTCAAATAGATCTTATGCCAGGAGCTGAACATGTTAGTAGAACACCTAGCAGAATGACACCGATAGAGATGAAGGAATTAAAGATGCAGCTAGTGGATTTAGAAGGAAGGAATTTTATTGGACCCAGTAGTTCGCCTTAGGGTGCGGCCACGGTTTTCATGAAGAAACTGGATGGGTCGTTGAGGATGTGTATGACAATCGTAAGTTGAGCAAGAGGACGAATAAGAATAAGTATCCTTTGCCAAGAATTGATGATCTATTCGATCAGTTGTGTGGAGTTAAAGTGTTTTCCCAGTTGGATTTAGGGATAGGTTTCCATTAGTTAAGAGTATTTGATTGATAGCATTCGATTGATAGCATTTCGAATTAGGTATGGTTCATATGAGTGGTTAGTAATGTCATTCAGGTTAATGAATGCACCTGCTTCCTTCGTGGATTTGATGAACCGATTTTTCCGAGGGTACTTGAATAGGTTCGTATTGGTGTTTATAGATGACATTTTAGTACACTCTAAGGATAAAAGGGAGCGTGAAGATTATCTTAGAGTGGTGCTTAAGACACTGAGACAACATCAGCTAAAGGCAAAGTTTTCTAAGTGTTATTTTTGGAAGAAAGTGGTTAAGTTTCTTGGTCATGTGGTTTCAGAGAAGGGATTGTCAGTCGATCTAGATAAGATCGAAGCTGTTAATAATTGGAAGAGGCTAGAGACGGAGTTTGAGATTAGAAGTTTTCTTAGACTTGCTGGCCATTACCGAAGATTCATTATGGATTTCTCGCGGATAGCGGTGCCTTTGAATAAGCTAACCAGGAAGGATGTGAAGTTTATCTGGTCTGATAAATGTGAGGAAGCATTCCCTAAGTTAAAGCATTTGTTGACCAATGCACCAATGTTAGCAGTTCCAGACGGAAACCAAGGGTTGGTGGTGTATAGTGATGCATGTGGGACTGGACTAGGAGATGTGTTGATGTAGAAGGGTAAAGTTATTGCCTAAGCTTCACGACAGCTTAGACCGTATGAAGTAAGATATCTTACTCATGATTTGGAGTTGTCTATGGTATCTTTTCATTGAAGATTTGGAAACGTTATCTTTTATAGGAGAGATTTGAGTTATACATAGATCGTAAGTCATTGAGCTATTTATTCTTGTAGAAGGAGCTGAATATAAGACAGCAGAGGTGGCTGGAGTTTTTGGCTTCTTATGATTTTAGTATAGAGTATACACCTGGGAAAAGAAATAAATAGCAGATGCTCTTAGCAGAAGGCATTAAAATGTGGTGTTAGCTATGTTGGTAGAATGAAAAGATTTAGAAGCTTTGACTACTTGTAGTGTGTAGTTAAGATCGATTGCTTATTCTAGTCAAGGCACCGCCATATTGTCCAGTTAAGAGGTTTAGCCAATGTTGATCAAACAGATTGTCTCTAAACAGAAAGAGGATCTAGTATTAGCCGAGACGATTAGAAGGCTTGAGGTAGGATCAGAGATCGATGACCTAAAGGATTTTAGTTTTGATTAGAGAGGAAGGTTGAGAAAGAAGGGATGGTTATGTGCTCCAAATGTTGAGGACTTAAGGAAAAAATTTCTTGGAGAATTTCATTGATCTAAGTTAAAGATTCATCTTGGAGGGACCAAGATGTATCAGGATATAAAGAGAAGCTTCTATTGAAAAGGTATAAAGAGGGATGTTGGCTTGTGGGTTAGACCACGTGTAAACTATCAACAGGTGAAGGTCGAACATCAAAAGCCTAGTAGGTTGCTTCAGCCTTTGAAGATTCCAATTTGGAAATGGGAATCAATATCCATGGATTTGATAGACGGGCTGCCAAGGTCATATAGGGGAAATGAGAGTATATGGGTCATAGTGGACAGGTTGACCAAGAGTGCCTATTACATTCCAGTTAAGTCAACAAGGATGGCACCTATTTTAGCTAAGTTGTTCATTATGAACATAGTTAGAGTACATGGAATTCCTATTAGTATAGTTAGTGACAGAGATGCTTTGTTTACTAGTAAATTTTGGAAGAGTCTACAGGATGTATTAGGTACCAAGCTAACGTACAGCGTATCACCCTCAGACAGATGGGCAGACAAAGAGTGACAATAATGTACTCAAGAATTTATTGAGAGCTTGTATATTGGACTTTGGTGGATCTTGGAATGATCAAATACATTTGGTTGAGTTTTCTTATAATAATAATTATCAGACTTGTATAGGAATGGCATCTTTTGAAGCTTTGTATGGAAGGCCATGCAAATCACCAACATATTGGTTGGAGAATAGAGAAGATTGGTCTTAGGTCCAAATCTAATTAGAGAGGCGATGGGGAAGTTTGAGTTAATTCGAGAAAGGACGAAGGAAGCTCAGTCCGGACAGAAGAGTTACGTAGATAAGAGGCGTAAAGAACTAGAATTTTTAGCTGGAGATAAGGTTTTCATTAAGGCACCACTGATGAAGGATGTGGTACGATTTGAAAAATCCAGGGAAATGGCCCCAAGATATGTTGGCCCATTCTTAGTTACAGAGAGGATCGGGAAGCTCACATATAGAGTAGAGTTGCCAAGCAATATGGCAGGTATCCATAATGTGTTTCATGTGTCTCACTTCGCAAGGACGTGCATGATCCAGAGACTACTATCTCTCTGACAGGGTTGGAAGATTTGATAGTAGAGCCTAATTTGACCTTTGTTAGACAAAAGTTTAGGTTGTAGCGAGAGGTGAGAACAGATTGAGGAACATGACAGTCAAGTTGGTGAAAGTTTAGTGGAGCGACAATGATAAGGTCTGTACTTGGGAGACAGAAGGCAGGATTAGAGATACTTATCTTGATCTTTTTTGAGGGTATGTTTGTATTAGATTTATGTAGATAATTTTTAGTTGATAGGCTAGTATGGATATTAGGAGCTGCTACAGATGATTGTATGTCTAGTATTTAGTCCTTACTAAATTTCGAGAACAAAATTCTTTAAGAAGGGGAGCCGGTAACACCCCTAATTTTTAATAACATTATTCAGGAGATTTAATTAGATAAATTAAACAAAGTAATGTAAGTATTAGAGTGATAAGAGGATTGAGATTTGAAAATATATTAGAGGCCGTGCTTAACTAACTAAATTAACGCATGGGTATTAGGGTAATTACGCACCTTAATCCCATTACCCTTATATATCTCATTTCCTTTACGCTACACGTTCATTTTTCATTTCACAAAAACGTAAATCAAATGGAAAACAAAACTGGCTATTACTAGAGAAAGAAAAGGGGGAAATCAGTCTAAAGCTAAGGAATTAAAGCAAGAAGGTTTATCTTAATCGAATCTCAAAGTCCTTATCCTAATCAAGGTGAATAATAATCTAAATCATCTCTATTTTGTTTTTATAATTGTTTGATTTTCGAGTATAAGATTAAATCCACTATAATGATGATTTCGATGATGATATGCTTTGATTTTAAAACATGTTTGATTTAAACAAGATCGTTTGAATAAAGTTTTATACGGTTTTAAGGGTAAACCGATTATAATGAATTTTGAATTCCATAAGGAAATTATATGGTATGTAAAACGTGATTTTGAAGATGGGTTTCAATATTTATTATTTTCCAAGTTATGGAAAATTTATTACGAATTTTCAAAGGAAAATATGAATAATTGTGTTTAGAAATTAATTTCGGTTATTTTATAAAGAATTTGGGTCTGTAATTTCTATATGTTATATGACATATTGAAAGAAAATCTCCGTAATTATTGGAGATTTTTCTAAATGATATACTGTGGAAATTAAATTATTTTAGAAGAAGGATTTAATTGTTTTAATGGTTTATCTTAATGGAAGGCTTAGTTGTGAAAATTAATCTTTGTTTAGATCTGAAATTATGCGATATTTATTTTGGTAATGGATTTGAAAAGTTTATGACGACCAATTAAATGTTTACAAATATGCAAGTTAGTTATAAAGTAATTACTTTACCTGCCATTAAATCAGTCTTTACCTAAAAAAGCGGGTTCCTCCTCTTTCAAAAGCACCCTTCGACCCTCTGCTTCTGCCTTCAATCAAATCAAAACCTACCAAGTCGAAGCCAACTAAGCCGAAATCAATACACAAGGTATCACAATGTTGGTACATAGTGGATTGAAGAAGGGCGTGCCGAAACATAGCTTTTGATGGGGTCGAAACCTTTGTTTTATTTCCAAAAGAAATGCGCTTACCTGTTTTACTAAATGTTTTCGAAAGAGTCAAACATATGCTTTTGGATGGTTTTTTAAAATTGCTTTCGAAAGGGGTTGCCGCTTCTTGTTTAAATAGTAGCTTTCGAATGAGTTACTTAGTTTAAAATCATGCTTTCGAAAAGAGTAGTTTCGACCAAGTCAGAACCTTCTGCCATCCCTATGCCTTTCGAATTGATTATAGCCATCAACCAATTTAAAAGGTAGCCTTTGTTTTAAACATGTACTAAGCCACTTTCTAAAGCTTTCGAAAGGATTCAAAGTTTTTGAAGTCAATGACTTCGAAAGGGGTTTTGAAGCTATCCTTCAAATGTTTTACATAAATGTTTTGAGCTTTCAAAAGGATGGTGCCGAAGCCATATGTTCTTCCCCAAACTCTTTTTAATGGTTTGAAAAGGGTACTTTCGCTTGTATTCACTTAGACCCAATAATATATGTTCTATACTAAATCCATGGTTTCAAAAGGGGTACTTTCAAATGGTTTTGAAGCTATGCTTCAATAATTGAATGGTAATACTTTAACACATCCAAAAGGTTTTGAAAGAAAGGTTTTAAAGTATTTCAAAAGGTAGGCGCCCAGAGTTTTAAAAAGAAGATTTGAATGCTTTCGAAAGGAATTTTTCCAATGGTTTTGAAAGTAAAGATTAACGATTTCGTAAGCCTTAGTTTTCAAAACAAAGAACCCAATCTCAATTTTTAAAGGTAAAACCCATGCATTATAAAAGGGCTTTTAAATGCTTTTACATTGGAGTTTTTGAAGAAAACTTCCTTGATAAAATAATAGATTAAATGGATTAACCATGTTTTATATGAAATTAATTTCAAAGATATTAAACAATAGGTGTTGGTATTATTATGTTTGCTTCTTCTAGTATACATATTCACTTTAATATGGATCCATATCTGTATTTTAGGGAAAGGGGAAGAATAATGAGCTATGTTTACCTAGTAGTGAATATAAATTGAGTTAACTCCTGATTGAGTAAATTTGCATCCAGGAGGTTAGGTTGACCGGATTATAGGATGCCTAAATACTTGTTAAAGAAGTTGTTGGATAGACAGGTTCATAGTAAACCCATGAAAACTATGCTTAGAACAGGTTATTGGCGGGGGCCAATAGGTTCACAGTAAACTATGATTAGAAAGAATATTGGTGGGGGTTAATAGGTTTGTAGTGAACCCATGAAAACTATATTCGAATTAACTTATTGACAGATGTCAATAGGTTCCTAGTCAACCCTTAAAAACTAGGACAAGAAGGAAGTTATTAGAGATACCAATAGGTTCAGGGAGAACCCATGAATGATGAAGTTATTGGCAGGGGACAATAGGTTCTTAGTGATCCCATTAAAACTTTGAAACTGGACAGGGAGTCCATAATTATTAAACAGATTATTAGTTAGCCCATGAAAATTAAAAGATTAATAGTGAACCTAGAAACTACAACCAAGACAGGAAGTAAAAAAAGAATGGGAATAGGTAATCTTGAATTGATTCACTTGTTTGCATATCATCATAACATTTTTGAATTGCTATGTTTAACCATTGTGGATATAGGAGTATAGTATATGGTTTCATAAAGTATTGATTAGGATACTAGTTAGGAAAACCCGTTCCGCCAAGTAGCGTGGTCTCACCAGATATCTAAATGGTTTGAGATGATAGTTTATTGTTCATACCAGGCTTTATGTATGACTCGAAGTTTATCTTTTCCCCTTAAACACTCGGGTGCTCAATTGATTTTGAGTAGTTTGAGAGTTGAGGTTTTCAAGTACATCTTTAGATGAATAAGATTTCGGAGACATGATAACTATTTAGAGTTCATTTCTATTTTGATTCCGCCGTTTTTAGTCGCAAAGGTAAAGTTGTTTAAATTGTCTAGTTATATACTCTGATCATCCAAGGGCGTCTTTATATGTCGCTCTTAGCTTATGTTGTAATAATTATATTTTCTCTGAATGTGGTTTTCGTATTGGGATTATATAATGAATTTGAAATGCTTTGAAATGGAATGATAAAGTTGTTTATTGATTTTAAATTTTTTCCATATCCACGTGTTTCTGTTTATCAATGTATCTAACATTACCGTATTTGGTCATCGAGAATTTATAATTATGAATGACTGTAGCATCTGTAGCCATTAGTTTTGGGCCTCCAAGTGGGGGATGTTACAAAATACCACTTCAATGTGAAGGAATTTCTTTGAAGCATTATTGGTAGTAAAATGGAATTGTATACGATCCGTAAATAGAATTGATTAGATGAGATGAAATGAAATTAACTAACCTAAGCAAACACATCACTTTAGAGCGTCTAATAAGTATTCTCGCACATTGAAGAGAAACTATGAGCTTTATATCAATGTCGAAAATATATAATCCTCGGTTGTTTAATCAAACCATTAAGAGTGTGGACTCTATGATATGGTATGATGCCCAAATACAAAAGAATTCCAAGTACGCTATCAAAATATGATTTTGGTAGTCGTACAGAAAGGATGTGATCCATCAGCCATGATTGTGTCTATATGAGCAAGACTAATGCAACTGAAATTTAAGGAGCAACGTTGATAAGAATATCCTTGTAAATTTCAATTCTTGAAATTAGCATAAAGGATTTGTTATTTAATGTACTCAATTTATTTCATATTTACTCACAAAATTATCGCTTGATTAGCCTAGTGTTTTGGTATATGTGCGCTGAAATAGAAAATTCCAAATAATGATTTAGAATGATCCATTTACACACAACATCCAAAGCGTCACGAAGTCAGTGGGAGCCATATAGAGGTTGTGATTTTTCGAATATGATCCAAGAAATGATACAAAAGTATCATTTTATAAGCATCAAAACCGAGTAAGTATTTTGATAGAAATATTAAATAGTTTGATTTTCAGTCAAAGTGCAGAGGAAGCATGTGTTTATTAAGAAATAACGTTAAAAGTTACATTGATAATTCTAAACTATAAGTTAACAACACGTTGTTAATTTTAATGATGTACTTCTGTTAAATCAACCTTAGTTATTTTATTACTCAACTTTGGATTGTAAATGATGTCTTTTATAGTAAGTATAGAAGATATTAGGAATGTGCCTAATCAATATGTAAAGGCACCTTATTAAATTGTTTAATATGGAACATGTGAAATGGGTTCCTTCTGCATTGGTAATGGGAATTACCATACATTTTATGTTACCAACAATATCATGATTTGTTTATGTATTTGATACATGAAGCAAATATCAAATCCAAGCAGATATCACTAAATGGCAGTTTGAAGTGTTCTCGTGTATTTATGAAATACTAGAGAATTGTTTACAGAAACAAAAGCTTCTTATGAAGGAGTGTATAGACTCAAACATTATAAGTGATATTGAATATAATATGTCAACAATAAATTCAAGTTAAAAATCTTTAAGTTGGAAATGCTCCAAATGAAAGACCATGGCTTATTCAATGAAAAAGGCTAACTACATCGCCTTGAATAGCACCGCAATAAAAGCATGTATGTATGTGTATGTGTCTCTTTCTCTCTCTCTCTCTCTCTCTCTCTCTCTATATATATATATATATATAAATGCAAAAAATTATAACTTTAGCCGATTCCAAATGTTGAGATTCCTATAACATTGTTACATGATAACAATGTCGGGATATAGTGCGTAAACGAAACTTAGAGCTCACCGGAAGTCGAGAGACATACGTCGAATTGTTCCATATGAAAAAACAATTTATCACCATTGGAGAAAGTTGATTAACATAGTAGAAAATTGAAAAAAAAAGCATATCCATTAATTGAGTGACTGACCCAATTGGTTTTGAGAAAACTGATTAGAGAATTAGGTGTAAGATTTCATAATTGACCCTCGTTGCAGGTGGAAGATTGATAGAGTTTGGAGTATGCTCTAGGGACAATTATGTAATTTGTTACATATATCTAACTTGTTGACTAATCATTTTCGAAATAAAGGTTCTATTACATACTGGATATAATGTAGTTCTATTAATTAATTAAAAGTATATTTAATAGAAAATCCATAAATGGTATGTTTTGTGATAGTACTTACAAAGTGTTGTAACGTGAGTAATTTATCACAATAAAAATAAATATACAATTTGAAATGTTCCTAGTCAAAATGCATTGAGACTGCATATCAATGTATACCTTGAGACAAGAATACGTAATACTCTCCAAATGTTGGACAGTGTATTATTCATGATTGCTGGGGGAACCTGCGGGTTACGTACTAATAGTTATTGGATAACTATGGAAGGAATCATTTGATAGTTTTTTGTTGGTTAATATAACTAAGGTCAAATGGAAAATATCAATGTGAATAATTTACACAGTTCTTTCGACTTGAGAGTTAGAAAGGTCGAACATATAATAAGATGGAAAAAAAGCGGCTGTATGTGTGTGAGAGTGAGAGAAGTAGTTGATTGGGTGAGAGAAGAGGTGTGTCAGATGTTAGTTTAGTAGGTGCAAATAGTATCACCTTACTTTTTTGGTCTTCCTACTGTGAATCTTCAATATGAAAGCCCCGCTTTAATTATAGTCAAATCATGACACGACATCCATCGAGTGACTATAGTTGGGTCGAGTGGAAGTATTGGAAGTGAATCACTATCCAAGAGAGGATTTGCCTCCTCGGTTATATGGTGTTGGTATCATGGTCAACTCAAGTCAATCCAAAGTTGAAATCTTTGGCCAAAATAGTTCGGTTAATAATTATTGTTATTATTGAACCAAGGAATCTGTGTTTGGACTATAGAATTAAATGTGGACGATGTTGGAATTTTTAAACATTACCAAATTCAATTAGTTCAAAGTGATAAAGTTGGCGATGAGAATTGGTGTAAATAATTATCACAACTAGGTAACACTTATTAAATTAAAATAATATTTTTTTCAAAAATGAGTAAGCGATAAATTTGGCCATAATGTCACACCACCTGCTAAGTGAAGTGTGATTAACGTTCGAATAGTTCAACGTTAATTGCTGACCGAGTTTACATCCAAGAGTAACACAACCGAATCGATGAACTCTCTTAAGGCCGAATGATTTAATCAGTTTGTAATTTTTATAAATCGATTAAATTAATTAATATTTATGAAATATTAATTATAAAATTTGGATATGATTTGAGAAATAAATTTTTTGCATGTATTTATAAAAAGTTATAAACATGTTGATTGACATGAGATATCGACAACAAATGTAGTTGAACATAATTATGTACATTTAAATTGGGTTAAATGGACTCAAAACCCATAAATTTTAGAGGTGAAAGTTGTTGGTTCTGATAGAGGGTGGGGAAGCTACTATGCATGAGATTAGGGTTTTGAGATGTGTGATTGAGATCATTATTTGCTCTCTTATCCTACCCATGTAAAAGCTCAAAACCCTAATCAAAGGCTAATTCATTGTTGAGCCACCACTTTCTTATTCTTTTATCTCATTTTAATGGCAGCAACTCTTTTCTAAAATCAACCCAAAAATTCTCAAGTCCAATTTAAATTAAAAATACTAATTTGTGTAGATGGTCTCCAATCCCAGATCAGCAACTTGATGGATTGGGTATTGTTCTTGGAAGAGAATTCATTATTCAACGTAGACTCAAAAGCCTCACTAGGAGGTGAACTTTTATTTATTATTATTGTTTTAATTCCAAGTTTATCATATGAACGTTGATTTACACCAAAATCACTTGTTTGTATTCAGATCTGTTTATTGTTTGGATTAGGTGAGATTTTTGTGGTATATGTGTTTGTTACAATTGGATTGGTTATGCGATAGTGTTTTTTATTGATTTATTGTTGAAATTTTTTTCTTAATTTTTTTTTCAATTTTGATTTATATTAATATATATAAATAGATCTAGATTAAATGAATATATTTTTGTGGATTGTCTATATGTATAATTATATATATATTTATATCTTGTATATATTTAACCAAAAAAATTTCTTATGATGTTTTGTACCTATTGTGAATCATAAAATATAAAATTATTTTATCAAATATGACATATGTTACTATTACTTAATGATCTTGTGAATTGTTTACTTTGTATAAAATAATTAATGGTTCAAAATTTCAATCTTATATTTCTATAGTTTCTACACCATGAAAGATGCTATCGTAAAATTTTAAGGTATTTTGAACTTAATTCATTATTTTTTAAAATTAATTTACTTTTGGCTTGCAATCAATTATTTAATTAAAATATGAATTCAATTGATGAAGTTTTAGAAATTTTTCCTAAGCATTAGATGTTTCACCGACCTTTATAAAAAATTAGATTTTTAAAACTTAATGTATTATTTTTTATAATTAATTTATTTTCAAATTACAGTTAATTATTTAATTAAAAATATAATTTTGGTTGAAAAATCCAAGAAAATTTCCCTTCTCCTAAATTATGTCTCATCTACCTTCATAAAAAGTTCCAAAAATTTTCAACCTGATTTCATATTTTTAAGAATTAATTTGATTAAGGGCTATTATCAACTATTTAATAATAAATATTATTATAATTAAAAAAATTCCATAAATTAATCTTAAGCCCAAAATATGTTTCTAGACATTTTAAAATTATAAAACTTGTATTTTTATCATGTGATTATTTTACATTAATTTATTATAGCAGAAATTATTTTATTTAATAACACACACACACATATTAACATCCTATTTTGACATATTATACAAGCACATATTTGAACAAATTACGGTGCACACAGAATGAGTTAACGTATCAGTTGCATTGTAAATCCCAGCATTTGTATACGGGCACATTATATCCTTCGCGGATTATGATGTACATGCACACACATATATATGTATATATGTTTCATGCACATACACACACTTAGATAAACAAATAAAACAAAATTAAATAGTCTCAAACTACAATTTGTTACAGCTAGAATACATATGGACATAGTAATAAATCTTGCCATGAATAAATTATTGATTAAGGGCATTTATTGTATCAATCAATTCAAATTAAAGAGAAAAAATGAATGGTTTCTCTCTCCATTTAATGCAATTAATACTCTCAATTAATTTTTTTTAGGGAAAGAAATGAAAAGTTTCATTCCCTATACATTAACTAAATGTTAGGTGTATTTGATACACCACACATTTGAAATTAAAAATTCCCCTTTAACTAATTTAAATAAAATAAATGATTTTATTTAAAACAAATTTAGTAATGTTGTAAATAAATTAGGTTTTACCAGCCCAACTAAGATCCAATAGGGTAAAAAAATTTGAAATTCGCTCATTTCTTCCACTGTGGGCTGCCTAGTTCCTTCACCTATATTATTATTGGGTTGGTTTTATGGATGGGATTAGACCGCTATATATATATATGTGTGTGTATATGTATATATGGAGGAACAACGTAAATAACAAAATTTCATATGAACACTTAGCTAGTGATAAACTGTACATAAGACTGTAGGTTAATGAGGAAAATAAGTTAGTAACTAGAAATAAAATAATGCTTCAATCTTAAAAAATTAAAGATTTTAGGTAGAATAAATTTGATCGTGCGGAGAGACACCATTCAAGGATAGCCATTCACCTGGAGAAGATAAGATGAATATGAATGTGAAGAGTATTTTCTATTGGACATGGATGAAGAAGAAGGTGATAGAATTTGTCACTAGGTGTTTGACATGCCTAAAAGAAAAAACATAGAACTTATTAATCAGGCGAATGAAGGCCGCAATAAATCGCTAGAAATCCTGTAGACAAGCATAGAAAAGAGATATAATTAGAAGTACGGGATACAATGTTTACTAAAGTTTTCTCTCTTTGATAGGTCTTGAGATTTGGAATGTCGGGAAAATTGGCATTAAGTCCTGTTGTGCCTTCCCTAATTTTAGAAAGAATGTGAAGAATTGCTATCGTGCGGAGCTATCGAATAATTGACAGGAGTCCATCTCTTTTTTTTCGTTTGACATTTAAGAAATGCGTTCAAGGAATAGCTTCTGTAATAGAGCCTGATATATTAGGAGATTTCAAGATGGAGCCAATAGCATCCTATGCCACCACAAGCATTGTAGAGCACGAAAGTAGAAAGCTCCGCAACAAGGAAATTAGAACGGTTTGAGTATAACGAGGGGAAAAACTAGCGGAAAGCATGAGGGATAATAATCCTAAGATTTTCACTGGCAAACTTTCCTCTTAAAATTTAGGTTTTAGTTACTTGTGGTTGCTAGATTGGATAGTAGGAGATGGTTGCTACACTTTACTATCACTTTTTCACTCATATATAACACTTTTTTCATGTTTAGGGTTTTTTCATACATATTTATATGTCACGATCAAAACTCATACTAGGATTGACCTCACTTATAGTATGCCTGCACATAAAATCACATTGCACTTTTGGTCGAGTAGATGATTATGTAGAAAACTTTGACGTATAACATTGATATTTATTGCGCATTACATTGTTCATCCTCTGGAAAAATTTCGAGGATGAAATCCTTTTAATGGAAGAGAGTGTGACACCCCATAAAATTAACCATAAATAAATAGGTTGAATAAATTAAATTTAACAGTATAGGGATAAAAATGGGAATTTTGTAAAATTAAGAATTTGACCACAAAAGTTATGCCATTGTGTAGGCGAAATTCTAATCATTTTCCATATATAATAAATTGAAAACGGAGCTCAAATGGAAAATTTATGGATGTTTAAAGTATTCTATTTAAAATAATTTAAATAAAATTCAAATTCAAATGAATAATTAGTTTTAAAATTTCAAATTCAAAAGTTAACAGTAAATAGACTTGGGAATTTAGTAAATGTTCAAATTAATGTTAACATTAAAGTGTAATTAAGAAACAAATTAAATATATGTAAAAATGGCATAATTCCTTCCTAAAATAGATGGAGAGGTCGACCGGTGGCATAGGGGGCAATCAATCGCTCCTTATTAAGCGATGGCTAGGGTTTTTAATTTTGGATGTTACAGATTTAATTATTTAAATCCGACGGTTTTAGTGCTTCCTCGCTATTATAAATAAGACCCTAGACCCCTCACTTTTGTTCATAAAATATTTTGAGAACATTAGTGAAGCTCTATCAGTTCGTCTCTTCAAGATTCAAAAAATCCATTGGTGTTTCAGGTAAGAAATCATATATATATATCTGTTTTGTTTTCTAATTATTTTCCTAAGCTATTCTCCTTCGATTTTCAGAATCTAGTCTATATATACACACAAATCCCTTATTGTATATATATATATATATATATATATATCTAAAAGATGAGATCTGCTAGAGATTGTCTCAAATGTGGCAAAGATAAGGATATACTTTGAGTGAAAATCTTAGCTTTTCTATTTTAGTAATTGATTAGCATAATTTGGGTCTGAATATGCCTTTGGGAGTTTTGGTTTGCGAAAACATCATATTATAAATCCCCAAAACTCCTTCAATGTGAAATGCCGATCCTTGGTTGAAATATCAATTTGTTTGCGGAAGAATAATGGAAATAGTGTAGATTAACAGTTTTGATAATTTTAACTTCTATTCCACTTCTTATTCCTTTTTTGAATTTGGTTAAAGGATTTTGATTAAGAAATAATGTGTAAGGTATGAATTTTATTCGTAATTTGCACTACTTATTCCCATGAATTAAATAAAAATTCATTCGTTTATTTTTATGTGAAAAATGAGTTGAATAGAGTGTAAAAATTAGAACTGTAAGTTTCTATTAACAATATATTCCATTATTTTGATGTAGTAAGTTGATTTTTTATTTTTGTGTACCAGTCTATTGATTGAGATTTTTGGATTTGAATATTGAAATTTTGGTATTATTGATAATATGGAATGAGACTTGTATAATTTTTTAAAGAGTTGACATTTAAATGATAATATAGGGTGTATATTCCACATGCTTAGAGATTACTAGGAGTGTGTGTGTATGTATGTATATATGTGTGTACTTAATGTATAATTTCAGCATATAATTGCATAGTTAGATAGGTTATTAATTGTATTAAAATCCATCTTAGGAAGTACGAAATAAGAAAGATTACTTATAAGGCCTTGATTATGGAAATAGTGAGATGTGTGATAATATATGTAGAGTGTGATATAAATTGTGACTAAGTTATAGAGATGCGAGGTCAGCCAAAAACATAAGAAGTCTACCCTGCTAATCTAGCTACCGACAGCATGACTTTAGAGATAATGTGAAACATCGCCTACAATAAGTAACAACGATGGCGTGAGGTTAGTCCCAAATTTTGTAGAGTAAATCTGCCCCCTAATCTGGTTTCCAGTACCTACGAATAGTTGGGCTAATATGAGACGTCACCGTGGAGTACGAGTCATAATATGAAGGACCTACTTCAGAGATTGAAGGCATTAAGGGGGCGTGTAAGGGCCTACCTCTTCCTTATGTAGGTAGCAGTAAATGGTCGGGTTATGGGTTAGGCATGGTAGAGGATATCATGGAAAAGGACATGCTTCAATAGGAAATATATTAAGTGGCTGAAGAGATTACGTGCAACGTCAGCTAGGTAATTACTAGTGAGGAGTCCGCCTTAGGATTATAGGCAATAAATGACATGTGCTAGAACCTCCATTCTATGGTTTCAATAACGACAACTATACAATCATATATTATACATCTTATCAAGATTACAAGTATATAATACAAGAGATCATCATGCTCAAAGATATTGGGACTCGAAGACAAACAAAGACCGATGGATCATACTATGGTTAGTAAGGTTATTCTAGTGTATTAAGAATCTTAGATAAAACATTGTAAGTTCTCAGTGAGTATGTATAAACAAATGATTTCATATGCTGAAATTCATTGAAAATTGAAAATTGAAAATATCATCCACAGACGTCTATTGAAAAGACATAGACGTCTGTGAGAATACTTGGGAAATTAATCCCTAAAGCCACAGATGTTTGTTGCTTCCCTACAGACATCTGTCACTTAAACAATTGCAGAAATTTGAATAGAAACTTTTTTAAATTAAGAGAACTCAACTCTTCATCAAAAGGTAGCAGCCATTAAATTGAATAGACCTTATCTAATAGAAACAACTCCTCACCTGCATCTCTTCAAACCTATAAATCCTACAATGATTGAGATTTACAAGAATTGAATCGATTCTCTCTTGATTTCTTATTACTCTCTACTTACATGTTTATGCATACAGTGCTTACATATTACCAATCTATCATAACCAAAATATCGTTTTGGTAAAGCCACTTCCTACAACTCAAAGCATTCATATTCACATACTCAAAAGTGATCACAGGAAGATTTGTACTATTAGTTAAAATTAGTGTTATTAGGACACAAGATTTTAGAGATATACTTTTATACTAGCCTATTCCTCTGGGTGAAGCAAGGGTTATTTGGTTAATGAAAGTACCGAAGAGGAGCTCTGGGACTCGATGTAGGACGAGAGGTCCAAACCAGTATAAAATATATGGTGTGCTCATATTTAATTATTTACCTTATTTATATTCAATTATTATTCTTTGCTTAATATAGTTAGTAATATAAACTCTCACACTTATATATATACAATTCGCATTACATAAAAAATCCTTTGGACTTTCATTTTGTATATTCAATCAGAAATGTATTATCAACAACGACGTCAAGGATCTCATCTTAACTTTCTCCATAAATGCATTCTAGCAATTTATGGTCATTCACCAACAAAAAATTGTATACATCAAAAATCTCCTCATTTACAAGAGACCCCTACAAAAATGTATCACATTAGTTTAATAAATTTATGCAAGCCAAGACCATCAAACCAAGACCGGATTGACACTCCAGCTATCCTAAGTTGGTCTCCACTAAAGCCGTTAATCGACGACATAAAGATGGAATCGAATTCATAGGATGTACAACAAATTAAAGAAATCCGACCCCTCTGACAAAAACTAAAATTATGATAGGCATTTTGGCCAATTTTTTTCTTTTCTAATATTGTAATTTCTTATATATATTGTTTCTATAAAAGTTCTCTTGAAATTTAATAAAAAGATCACATTTTTACATTCCAAGACATATGTTCTGAACACACAGACCATAGATGTCTATGACAATATCACAGACGTCTGTCAAAGGTTTCGGGTAAACAATTTTCTGAAACCACAAAAGTCTTTGATTATACACGGTTGTCTATCACTGGTTTCAGGAAATTATTTCCTAAAACCACAAATATCTATGGAAACCCACAGATGTATGTCATATGTTTCAAATTTTTTTTACCTAAAACAGCAGATGTCTATGGTACCCCCATGTGACGTTTGAAGCTGCTTCGATCTCACTTTTACAACCACCATATATATATATACATATATTACCCTCTTTTCAACTTTTCACCAAACAATTTCCAATCTACACTCAAACCCTAGTTCCTAAAAGCTCAAATTTCTCAATAATGGCTCCCAAGGCAAGAACTCTGGTTAGCAAAAGACCAAAGAAAAGTCAATTCTCATCTTCTCAAAACCCTTTAATCACCGAAGCTCACATTCAAGGGTGGCTTCGAATAGCATGATTCCTAACAAGAGATTTGAAGAGCTCAAACAAAAGAAGCTTTATTCCGACCCATTCTACAGATTGTGCATGTTTGGCAAATATGGGATTCAAGAACTCATGGTCGCCTCTGAATGTCGAGATTTACCAATTTCGACGAAAACGAGGTACAAATTTATCAATTAGCAATCTTTCTTTTTATTCCAATTTATGTAGTAATGATATCTGGACTACTGACAAGGACGATGGTTGGTTATGGACGAGTGTTTACGGACGTGTTTTAAAGAGTAGCGTAAACACCTTTGGGCGTGTACTTGATTGTTCTTCATCCGGAATAGATTTAGAAGAAATTCTCGACCACAGAAATTTGCCACAAGGTGAAATAACCCGTCAAATTAGGAGGATAGAATGCCACAGTAGAAATCTATTTACTTATGTCCGAAAGCTAGGTTATTAAATCATATGATTATCAATATGATATTTCCTCGCTTAGGAACTCGTGAATAAATATACGACAATGATCATATAGCCCTTATGCTATTTGGATACAAGTAAATTGGGCTAAGTTTATTCATGATGAAATAAAAAGCTTTTGGTCTCATCATCGATGCACAATAATATGTGCACCATATATTATGCATCTCTAAAATGGCCTTGGGGTAAATCCCTGTCAATGAAAGCGGTATAAGATTTTTATCTTTAATGCGTCATCCCAACGACCGCCTCCAATCGTCTCGCTGGCCCAAATGACCTTGCAACAACAACAACAACAACAAATGTATCCGGGTCCTTAACAACCTCCTTCTCCTCAATAACAAACCCACTCCCCTCATCCTTCACAACAACCTGCTTCCTTTAGTCATGCTACCGAGTATTATTCCAACTCGAAAATTCAAGAAGCTCACATTGAGCTAATCAAAACGAATCAATTCGTCGTTCAATACTTCAAAAAAATAAAAAGTTAATCAAGGCTATAGCGGGCTTTGAATAATAAAATGACTGGCTTGGAACGGTCTTTTTCAACACGAATGACTAAGATGGAAAAAACTTTGGAAAAAGTCGTATCCACCTTAGGAAAAGTAATGAGATAGGTACATGGCAGATTGTCCTCTCGATCATCATCTTCTCCGTCACCTACACCACCTCCTCGGACCCAAACACCAATTTACCATGCTCATACTTCTCATGAAGGAACCTTTCAGGACAAAGGAAAAACTGTTAAGCAAGAACAACCTGAAGAGGAGGAAGAAGATAATGATGATATGTCCATATCAAACCCTCACCAATTTCAACACCAATCTTACATAACTTTCCAAGGACCTTCTATTCAAGAAAATGAGGAGTATAACGATCATACTAATTGGCCAACAACATAAAAGTAAGATCCTTTAGCATACTGGAAGTATTACAAAAATTATGGTGAATTTTCCTATTCTTCTAACCAGTATAACTAAAATCGTTTATTTAATCATTTATATTTTGTTTATGACCCATGTTATTTAAACTTCTATTTTTAGTTTGTATATAACTTCATATAACTTTCTTCTATGGTCTAATTTTTCTATTGACGTCTATGATTATATTTCTATTTTATGTCTACATAGTTTTCTTTTCTTTTGATAATGACGAAGGGGAGAGAATAATAAGCATATACATAGAAGGAGACGAAATTTGAGGGCATTTTATTTTTATCATAACTAACGGTTGTATAGTTGTCATCATCAAAATGGGGGAGAAATTTAGAACCTCCATTCTATGGTTTCAATGACAATAACTATACAATCATATATACAATACATGTTATCAAGATTACAGGTGTATACTACAAGAGATCATCATGCTCAAAGATATTGGGAATCGAAAAAAAACAAATACCTATGGATCATACTATGGTTAGTAATATTATTCTAGTGTATTAAGAGTCTTAGATAAAACATTGTAGGGTATCCTTGAGTATATATGCACACACGATTTCATATACACTGAAATTCATTGAAAAACTGAAAAAACCATTCACATATGTTAGTACAAAATCCACACATGTCTGTGAGAATACTCGAGAAATTAATCCCTGAAGCCACAGACATTTGTTGCTTCCGCACAGACGTCTGTTATTTGAAAAAAAATGAAAAAAATGTGAATAAAAACTTCTATTAAATTAAGAGAACTCAACTCTTCATCGAAAGATTGCAGCCATTGAATAGAATAGACCTTATCCAACAAAAAAAAATTCCCCATCGGCATGTCTTCAAACCTATAAATACTACAATGACTGAGACTTACAAGAATTGAATCGATTCTCACTTGATTTCTTTTTAGTCTCTACTTACATATTTATGCATACAGTGTACTTATTCTCAATCTATCATAACCAAAATATCATTTTCGTAAAACCACTTCCTATAACTCAAAGCATTCACATTCACACACTCAAAGAAGATCATAGGAATATTTGTACTATTGGTCAAAATCCATGTTAGTTGGAACACAAGATTGTTAGAGTTATATTGTATTAGCCATTCCTCCAGGCGAAAAGGGTTATTTGGTTAAAGGAAATACCAACGTGGAGCTTCAGGACTAAAAGTAGGATGGGAGGTTCGAACTAGTATAAAATATCTGGTGTGCTCGTTTTTAATTATTTACCTTATTTATATTCCATTATTATTCTCCGCTTAATATAGTTAGTAATAAACACTCTCACAATTATGTATATAAGTTGCATTGCATAAAAGATGCTATAGACTTTCAACGTAGACCTGCCTTGAATAAGGTATTGAATGGAAGGAGTCTTCCTAATTTCCATTAAAAGGTATTAAGTGACTTAAGTACCATCTTTTACATTGATAGGATATTATGGACAAAAGATATGGGTTATTGGGTTGATATCTAATTGGCTCTAGGCTTATATTTGGAAAGCCTTTTATTTATGTTTGAGAAAAGCCATTGGGCTTATGTTTGATAAGACTTATGATGTAGGTAGAATACGTAAGACATATTCCTATTTAAATTGTGCTGTCTGAGTACTAATATAGTAAGGCTCGAGATTTTTATTCACTAGACATATGTTGTTCTGACTCCCTCCTCATTACAATATAAGTTAGGAAAGATGACTATGTTGAAGGCGAAGGCGTGGAAAAAAACTTGTGGTAGTTTAACTATTTATTTACTTACGTTATTTTATGATGTACCCATTAAAGTATAATGATGTATTTTGAAAATTTTATACTACATATATGTATTGTGTTATGTATTTTATGACATTTAAAGTTGAATAAAATGGGCGCCTTTGTTATTATGTTTTATCATTCCGCTGTGAGATCTAAATGTGTTGATAATAGCTTTGTATTGTTATTTTTACCTTCCAATAGCTAGTTTCGAGATGGGTCTAAGTTTCGATGGGACTTTTCTGAATCAGAATTTAGGTCTGTTTCTGCGAGTTTTTACACTTGGTATCAGAGCGTAGATTACCCAATGAATGGGGATAAGTATACGTATGAGAGGCGTACTTGTTATTTTTTTAAATGTTTTTCAAAAATCCTATTGTATATATTTATATATGTATGTATGTATGCATACACACACATACTTTTATTTAAACGTACGTAAAAACACTAGGAAAATCTTTACCTCGGTGCATAGTACTATCTTAGGAAATGGAGAAGGAAAAGATATAACCCCAAAGTTAATACTGCAATAAATGTGCAATAAATAGGGAGTTACACAAATTTAATAAGAATATAAACAAACTAATTAAAGAGATTATTAGTGTACTTATGGAGAGATAAGGAAGGCATAATAGGTAAAATTTGAATGAATAACTAAATGTCTTTTAAAATTGTCTGTTAGAATAAAATCATATATTATGGACAATTGACATTTATAGAAATAGAAAATAAAATTTCTATGTAGTAATCAAATACTATAAGGCAGTATAATTGGCATTAGGGTAAACGTAACATCCCGCCTTTTCACACGATTTAAATCGACACACGTGCCAATTCAAACCATACGGAATGGCGGATTGTTATGGAGTAAATAAGAAAAACAGAGAAGGGAAAAAAACTAAACAGAATCTCACAGTGGAAGGATAAAATATAATAATAAATATACAGTTCACAAAAACTGTTTACAAGACATTTGATTCTTCTTTAGACAATAAATATCAGAGTTCACATACCAATAAATATCAATGCAGCGGAACACAGTGTGTAGTGGAACCATATAATATAATAATAATAATAATTATTATTATTATAATAATAATAATGAAATCTTTGTCTTCGTCCTCCAGAGCTAAATCTTCCAATCCTGAAACGCTCGGACTGACCCGAGCGAATTTGAAAAGACAAAAACACTCGAGTCAGAACTAAAAGATCTTATGTGAATTAAATTAACAGAAATAAATATGAGTGCAGTAACTCAAGAGATGCTCCGGATTTACCTCTCCTAAGGATCCGTTAAACTATTTACTATGTAGTATATTGCGCTATTATAATAGTGTCTATTTGTAAAATAAACTTACTTTTAAATAGCGTTAAGGCTTTACATTTTCCACCTTAACACGTAATAGTCTCAGTAGTCCATCCAATATCATGGTCCCTCCTGATCGAGAAGCCACCAGAGGATACCACACGGGCTACGGGAGAAATCCAAACTCGTACGAGGCGCGATAGGGTAGGTGACACGGCACAACTAGGCAATGCCAGGGTAGATATACCAATTGTTATCCGGGCTGGTGGTAACGCGTAGCTGCTACTACCGCCCACCTCGAACAACACCCCCAAATAAAAGTGGCCATCGAATCCAAATCCAAAAGTCAGAGTATAATATCGAAGGAGTGCGTCCGATCAGAGGAATGACCTCATTGGCCCGAGAACCGCTCCTGTTTTAGCCACCTTATGCCAACTCACGGGAGTTGGGTCCACGTATTTACCTCAAGGAAATGCCTTCACCAACCTACTTCATTCTGGAATCTCCACCGCGTGCACGGTTGTTAAAGTGGTTTTCGGAGTTGGCAGAGAGTATGAAAACTTCCGATCCCGGTCTCTTCAACAACCAAACGTTATTATAACACCGCGGTCCTTTAAAATCATTTATACTTTTAAAACCAGAATATAATATCCATTTCAAAACCATATAAATATGATATCCCTTCCTTTTAAAACCCCAAAACAATATGATATCTTCTTTATTTTCCAATATATTCTTTCCAAAAATCATAGTGGTTTCAAAGCAAAATACTTAGAAATCAAAACTCTTGAATATAATATTTCCAAATTATACTACCTTGAAAACATAGCTTTGAAACAAAATTTCCATCTCTTAAATGGTTAAATATTAAATTACTTTTATAAAACAAAATAGCTTCTTTAGATTTCACAAATCAATTTCAAATGTCGATTTAAACTACCAAATACCATTTCAATTCTTATGTTTCAAAGCTTTAAATATTTCACCATTTCAAAAACAAACTCATTTGACAAACCTATATATATAAAATTCAATTACTTATTATTTAGACTTGAAATGTTTACTTAATGAATTCAATATAATTTAAGTAAAACCTTTAACTTCACATAATTGGAAAATCTTTCAATTTATTAAACTTGATATATTCATTTAAATCAACCTGATATTCATTTAAATCACTTTACACAAAAATCAAGTTATAAAAATCATATCCTTTAAAAAATTTAATTTTTATTAAATTTCAATTTAACTTAATATTCATCTTCCAAATCTTATTCTCATTTAAGTCATAAAAACTCTAGAAATTAGATTTTAAATAAATGCTTAATCGTATTTGATCTTAAAAATCAAACTTTATTTTATACTTCAAATCAAATTTATGCAAAGCTTAAACCCGAAAATTACTATATATATATATATATATATATGTATAACTAATTCAATATCCCATAAACCATATATATATATATATAGCTTTACAAAACCATAAAACATTCCAAAATATATTTTATATATATACCGCGGTGCCTGTATAAAATTTTCGACCCTATGGTCAAGTGATACAGATGTTTATCATTTCAATCCGCAATTTAAAATAAAATGCGGTTGTATATCATTTCAAACCGCAATCCCGAATGAATGAAATGCATAACAACTTGCAATTAATAAATTAAATCATCCATTCATCCATCAAATCATACATCCATTTATAACAGTCATCATCCAATTTCAAACAATCATCAATATATAACAGGTGATAAATAATGGTATCAATTATCAGTTTATACTCAAAATAAATTTAATAACTGTTAATTGGCAGTTTATATGCAAAAGTAAACGTAAACTTAACTGGCAGTTAATATGAAATAAAATTTAACATAACTATGCCTGGCAGTTAATATGAAATAAATAAATTCTAACTGTCAAATTTATATGCAATAAATAAATAAATTTACAGTTATATTAAATAAATGCGTTTAAACAGAAATAGTGAATAAAACATGCCAAACAGTCATAAAAAAATAATTTCTACCCATATCTAAAATTAATTTAACAAACACAAGAAATTTTAGAAATTGTGAGTGGGTTAAAACACTCACCTTTTGAATTTAAATCGAATTTAAATCCGATTTAAACTCAAAAATTCGACGGTCTCTAAATCTGTCCAAACCAGCATCGAAAGATCTGGAATTTAACTACGATCCTAACAAAAAAAATCACGCGTGAAACGGAGTTCGTATGTGGAAGTTAAATGTATTAACGCGTTTGAAAAATCAAAATTAAATTAAATTCAAACAAAATAAACCTACCTATTACCACTTGCCACGTCAGCGTTTCCTTCGCACCCCTAGTGAATAATCTCACCAAGCCCATGTTCCAATTTCGCAAATAGATGAAGAAATCAAAAAGCCCTAAATTCAACCTTTTGGGTTTCGAATTTTACACGTTTGACCGTGATTTCTGGTTGTCTCAAGCGACTATTGCAAAACAGAGACTGCGCTTAGATCCGTAGATGAAAATTACAACATAATTTTTTTCTCTTTTTTTCTGAGAACTTTGATTTTTTTTTTGATTTTTGAATAGAATTGGATCTGAAATTTGCATTCATTTAGGAAGAGAAAGAATTGAAGAAAATGAACGCACAAATAAAAGAGAATAGATGGAGGCTAGGTTTTGTTATTGGGTTTATATAGATAGGTTAGAATTAGAGTAGATGGATCTGATAAACAAACGCGCTGAACGATAATTTAAATTAACGTAATAATTACAAATCACCATACTATGAAGACATTTACATTATTTCCCATTTATTACTTTATTTAACACAACCCTTAATTTACATCTATTGCAATGTTTTCAAATTTAATTGAATGAACTAATTATATCACTCCTAATAATTGTTGTAAGACTCTAAATCCCACATTTGTAAGTATATATTATTTCCACTCAAATATTATAGATATGTACAGAGTATAGGTTTCCATTAAATCATTATTTATTATATATTCAAATTAACTAAATTCACTATCGAAGTCCGTTTATATTTATTACCGAATATCCATTTACCTTTCCCAATAAATTTGAATCCATTCATTTAATATAACAAATCAAATTTCCATTCACACCTTATTATCAACGCACAATTTATTGCAATTCATTATCTTAGGTAGATTTTATACAATTAATATCAACTTTACATTAAATTTCTATCCAATGAATACTTATTCATCAATCAATTCAATATTTACTTTTCTTTCCCTCTATTTGATACTTAACCTAGTATACATTTAATGGGTAAACATAACATTGAATTATAATGCATTTCTCATGCATGCTTCATTTCATATAAATTCCTCTTTATTAACTAAGTCACATTAACAAAACAATTTTTTTTTTCAATCGATTACCAGTCTAGACTTAATATATTAAATAAACGGTTAACCTAAAACGATTGTTACCCCTTTAGCATTCAAATTCACTTACGACTATTGTTAACACAATGTTGCCATTTGATTTATATATATTTAAATAAATTATATGAATGGGTAAAACTTTTAAAATTATCTTACCTACAAATTTACTCACAAACATCCTAAATTACCAACTTGCAATTTATTTTTAATTACTAAATTTGCATTGATTATATCAAGTTGAGATTTAATACGTATTATTTCCTCAAATAAATAAATCTTTGGATTTAAATTCCCAAAACCATAAATTATGTCCTACCATAAATCTATGCTTTTATTATTTTACGTTCGCACTCCCGTTACTCTATAATAAATCACTAAGTAACGATATCCTAAACCAACATTAATTTATATATCAATCCTTATAACTCAATAAATTTGTCAAATATGAATAACCTTAACAATACTTACACATATTATCTTACTTACAATAATGTAATATTAAACGTTGAATTTCATTTATTTTGCAATACTTCAATTTAATTAATAAATACTGCTCCTATACTTAAATCTATATTAACAAATCGTTAGATTTGGATCGATAGAAATCGGTTTACCAAAGCTTACGTACACATTACGTAAATAAACAACTATACAAATTTTCCATCTATTAGCTCTAAATTTTATTCTTAAGTTTGTTACCTATTAATTTAGATTATACTTCCATCTATAATGCAAATCTAAATCTCCTCTAACTGCATAAATTAGGGCAATTTATTGCAATTGATTTCCCATTAAACTTCATAAATTAACAAATTGAAACCTAAATAAAAACGTTTATTTATTTAAAAATCTTGTTGTTTAATTGAATTGACCATTCACGGATATAATTTATATTGTTCTCCAATTATTACTTAAATACATCACACAACGTTAAATCTATATTCAATACAATTTGTTACCATAATTAATTTAACGAAAACAATTACTCCCTTAAAATTTCTTTTCATTCATTAATTGCTAATTGTTATTCAATTAAACCCATTCATTTGATTTTCATATTATGCATCAATTATAAACCCATCATCTTAAAGGTGATGTCTACATTTTATACTATAAATTTACCCTTTTATATTCCAATATCAATGAATGCTCACATACAAATTTAGATCTTAACTCCAATTAATTATTCCATTTAATCCATTGATTTATTAACTTTAATTACTGCAATTCATTGTCTTGCATAAATTTGAATCTATTTTCAAATTTTCACTATTCCAATTAATTGAAATATAAAATTAAATTTGTAAAAATTTAATTACCCTTAATTCATCAAATTTCAACATTCTCTTTCATGTAAACAAATAAGATTTCTGTTTCTTCTTAAATTTAAATTAGAAATTCTATAATTTAATTCATTTTAAACATCGAATTTACACGAGGCGTTACACTCTCCCCCACTCAAAACTTTTCGTCCCTGAAAAGGAAAAGAAGGGAGAAGGAAGAATTTAATAATAGTACATCTAATTCAAATATTAACTTATAAACAATAATTTACAACATTTGTTACCTCAAATAAAATATACCATTTTAAAATCATTATATCTTTTGATACTTAAATTATTAAAGTTTGTAAAAAAAATTCTAAGTCTAAAATTTACGGAAATTTTTTGGCAGAGTCTCCTTTGTACGGGGAGGCTTAGGAGAAAATATAACAATTATATTACATATATTATCCAAAATATTATATTCCAACTCCCGAAATTTATATAAATAGCGCTATAAACCGTAATCTGAAACGTACCTATTTGTCGGGCATTTTACGCTTAAGTTATGGAACCAAAAGCAGCAGCAATTGCTTCCACAACCTGCATTTCACTTATAAAGATCCAAAGGGTTAACAATTTATATAAAGTGAAATTAAGCGGTTTCAAACACTAACAACCAATCAGTACAACAACCATCAAAACAGCATACACAACAAATCCAAAACAACCATTCAACAAACAAACAAATAGTTGTTCGGATTCAAAACTTGAAATTGTACGGAATGGAAATAATTATCAAGTGCATCATTTACTCAACAGTCTTAGATGGAACAAAATAGATTATTTATTCATCCAACAATTTCAAATTCCCTTACCCAACCAACCATAAATCAAATAATAGAATTCAAACCAACAAACCAAATTAACTTATTATAAATTTATTTCATACTTTAGCTGTTTAATTTCCATTCTTTCATTACGTCATTTATTTTCATTATATTTCTTTCTATTTTTTTTTAGAAATTAACTTCAACCCTTTTTCTTAAGTTTACAATTTCCCTTTATTATATTACACTCATTTATTTTCACTTACTAATTACTATTATTCATTCATTTATTATTGCATGACCTCTTTTATTTACACTTTAATTACTTAAGTTTATAATCATCTATTTGTCATACTTACCTTTATTATATTTTACTTGGTAAAATTTCAATTATAACTTAAGTTTATAACATTAAATTCTCATTTAACAGCAATTTCATTGAATACTTTTACTACTTGTATAATATTCTATTACAATCTCTTATTAAACATTTCAACTTTTAATATTTGGTAAGTTATATATGTTATTTAAGAGTATAATTGAAAGTTATACAAGTTTGTTCTATTTCCTTAAATTAAATTAAAGTTCAATAATAGTAATCTTTATTTCATAGGTTACAAATTTCCAATTTCATTTAATACCATTTTTACTTTACTTAAAGGTTCAAATTTGCTACACTTAATTGTCCTATTAATTAACTGGAACCTAAGAACCAAATACCGGGTTTAATTTTAAATCATTTAAAATAATAGATAGATATCTACACTTAACATATATATCCAATTATAATTAAAACGATAAAATTTCTTAACGTTTCTACAGTAAATTACTACAGTGGCCTTCCCACTTCGAAACTCGAAAATGAATGTCGATGATGCGTGCACTCATCACCGAAATTATTTTCCAGCGACAGAGAGGAAAGTACAAAACTTATTTTCTCCAAAAATCTTCTTTAAAACAATTTCTTTTAAATTATATTAAATATTTATATCAGAAAATACTTATAACAATATTATTTTGTTACAAATCATCTGAAAGAAGTTTTCAAAAACCCCGGAACTTAAGTTCTAAATTCCCAGATTACATTTATTTATTTTTAATCTTATTTACCTATTATTTATAAATTTTATTCCTAACAACCAATATATTGCAACCAAATATAGATATCATTTGAAAATTTTATTTTATATATAGAAAATATAATAGGCAAAATTATTTCATTCACCTATATTAAAAACAAATATTATGTCGGTCTGTCCTATTAAGTGTTTAGAAATTCCTATTGATGTCACAGCGTCCCATGCACCAACCAGAATTTATAAATACCAAACAGAACAAATTAACACAATATTAAAACCTTTTATAACGCTAACAAATACGCTCTCTCATATATATACACTCAGCGACTCGCATAGGGTATTACTACCCTATTAGTAAAGAGTCAAACCCCACAAAGCTAAGGTTGATCGCTAAACCAAAGCTCTGATACCAACTGTAACATCCCGCCTATTCACACGATTTAAATCGACACACGTGCCAATTCAAACCATACGGAATGGCGGATTGTTATGGAGTAAATAAGAAAAACAGAGAAGGGAAAAAAACTAAACAGAATCTCACAGCGGAAGGATAAAATATAATAATAAATATACAGTTCACAAAAACTGTTTACAAGACATTTGATTCTTCTTTAGGCAATAAATATCAGAGTTCACATACCAATAAATATCAATGCAGCGGAACACAGTGTGTAGTGGAACCATATAATATAATAATAATAATAATAATAATAATAATAATAATGAAATCTTTGTCTTCGTCCTCCAGAGCTAAATCTTCCAATCCTGAAACGCTCGGACTGACCCGAGCGAATTTGAAAAGACAAAAACACTCGAGTCAGAACTAAAAGATCTTATGTGGGTTAAATTAACAGAAATAAATATGAGTGCAGTAACTCAAGAGATGCTCGGGATTTACCTCTCCTAAGGATCCGTTAAACTATTTACTATGTAGTACATTGCGCTATTATAATAGTGTCAATTTGTAAAATAAACTTACTTTTAAATAGCGTTAAGGCTTTACATTTTCCACCTTAACACGTAATAGTCCCAGTAGTCCATCCAACATCATGGTCCCTCCTGATCGGGAAGCCACCAGAGGATACCACACGGGCTACGGGAGAAATCCAAACTCGTACGAGGCGCGATAGGGTAGGTGACACGGCACAACTAGGTAATGCCAGGGTAGATATACCAATTGCTATCCGGGCTGGTGGTAACGCGTAGCTGCTAGTACCGCCCACCTCGAACAACACCCCCAAATAAAAGTGGCCATCGAATCCAAATCCAAAAGTCAGAGTATAATATCGAAGGAGTGCGTCCGATCAGAGGAATGACCTCATTGGCCCGAGAATCGCTCCTGTTTTAGCCACCTTATGCCAACTCACGGAAGTTGGGTCCACGTATTTACCTCAAGGAAACGCCTCCACCAACCTACTTCATTCTGGAATCTCCACCGGGTACACGGTTGTTAAAGTGGTTTTCGGAGTTGGCAGAGAGTATGGCAACTTCCGATCCCGGTCTCTTCAACAACCAAACGTTATTATAACACCGCGGTCCTTTAAAATCATTTATACTTTTAAAACCAGAATATAATATCCATTTCAAAACCATATAAATATGATATCCCTTCCTTTTAAAACCCCAAAACAATATGATATCTTCTTTATTTTCCAATATATTCTTTCCAAAAATCATAGTGGTTTCAAAGCAAAATACTTAGAAATCAAAACTCTTGAATATAATATTTCCAAATTATACTACCTTGAAAACATAGCTTTGAAACAAAATTTCCATCTCTTAAATGGTTAAATATTAAATTACTTTTATAAAACAAAATAGCTTCTTTAGATTTCACAAATCAATTTCAAATGTCGATTTAAACTACCAAATACCATTTCAATTCTTATGTTTCAAAGCTTTAAATATTTCACCATTTCAAAAACAAACTCATTTGACAAACCTATATATATCAAATTCAATTACTTATTATTTAGACTTGAAATGTTTACTTAATGAATTCAATATAATTTAAGTAAAACCTTTAACTTCACATAATTGGAAAATCTTTCAATTTATTAAACTTGATATATTCATTTAAATCAACCTGATATTCATTTAAACCACTTTACACAAAAATCAAGTTATAAAACATATCCTTTAAAAAATTTAATTTTTATTTAATTTCAATTTAACTTAATATTCATCTTCCAAATCTTATTCTCATTTAAGTCATAAAAACTCCAGAAATTAGATTTTAAATAAATGCTTAATCGTATTGGATCTTAAAATCAAACTTTATTTTATACTTCAAATCAAATTTATACAATGCTTAAACCCGAAAATTACTATATATATATATATATAAATAACTAATTCAATATCCCATAAACCATATATATATAGCTTTACAAAACCATAAAACATTCCAAAATATATTTTATATATATACCGCGGTGCCTGTATAAAATTTTCTACCCTATGGTCAAGTGATACGGATGTTTATTATTTCAATCTGCAATTTAAAATAAAATGCGGTTGTATATCATTTCAAACCGCAATCTCGAATGAATGAAATGCATAGCAACTTGCAATTAATAAAATAAATCATCCATTCATCCATCAAATCATACATCCATTTATAACAGTCATCATCCAATTTCAAACAATCATCAATATATAACAGGTGATAAATAATGGTATCAATTATCAGTTTATACTCAAAATAAATTTAATAACTGTTAATTGGCAGTTTATATGCAAAAGTAAACGTAAACTTAACTGGCAGTTAATATGAAATAAAATTTAACATAACTATGCCTGGCAGTTAATATGAAATAAATAAATTCTAACTGTCAAATTTATATGCAATAAATAAATAAATTTACAGTTATATTAAATAAATGCGTTTAAACAGAAATAGTGAATAAAACATGCCAAACAGTCATAAAATAATAATTTCTACCCATATCTAAAATTAATTTAACAAACACAAGAAATTTTAGAAATTGTGAGTGGGTTAAAACACTCACCTTTTGAATTTAAATCGAATTTAAATCCGATTTAAACCCGAAAATTCGACGGTCTCCAAATCTGTCCAAACCAGCATCAAAAGATCTGGAATTTAATTACGATCCTAAGAAAAAAAATTGCGCGTGAAACGGAGTTCGTATGTGGAAGTTAAACGTATTAACGCATTTGAAAAATCAAAATTAAATTAAATTCAAACAAAATAAACCTACCTATTACCACTTGCCACGTCAGCGTTTCCTGCGCACCCCTAGTGACTAATCTCACCAAACCCATGTTCCAATTTCGCAAATAGATGAAGAAATCAAAAAGCCCCAAATTCAACCTTTTGGGTTTCGAATTTTACACGTTTGACCGTGATTTCTGGTTGTCTCAAGCGACTATTGCAAAAACAGAGACTGCGCTTAGATCCGTAGATGAAAATTACAACATAATTTTTTTTCTCTTTTTTTTCTGAGAACTTTGATTTTTTTTGATTTTTGAATAGAATTGGATCTGAAATTTGCATTCATTTAGGAAGAGAAAGAATTGAAGAAAATGAACGCACAAATAAAAGAGAATAGATGGAGGCTAGGTTTTGTAATTGGGTTTATATAGATAGGTTAGAATTAGAGTAGATGGATCTGATAAACAAACGCGGTGAACGATAATTTAAATTAACGTAATAATTACAAATCACCATACTATGAAGACATTTACATTATTTCCCATTTATTACTTTATTTAACACAACCCTTAATTTACATCTATTGCAATGTTTTCAAATTTAATTGAATGAACTAATTATATCACTCCTAATAATTGTTGTAAGACTCTAAATCCCACATTTGTAAGTATATATTATTTCCACTCAAATATTATAGATATGTACAGAGTATAGGTTTCCATTAAATCATTATTTATTATATATTCAAATTAACTAAATTCACTATCGAAGTCCGTTTATATTTATTACCGAATATCCATTTACTTTTCCCAATAAATTTGAATCCATTCATTTAATATAACAAATCAAATTTCCATTCACACCTTATTATCAACGCACAATTTATTGCAATTCATTATCTTAGGTAGATTTTATACAATTAATATCAACTTTACATTAAATTTCTATCCAATGAATACTTATTCATCAATCAATTCAATATTTACTTTTCTTTCCCTCTATTTGATACTTAACCTAGTATACATTTAATGGGTAAACATAACATTGAATTATAATGCATTTCTCATGCATGCTTCATTTCATATAAATTCCTCTTTATTAACTAAGTCACATTAACAAAACAATTTTTTTTTTCAATCGATTACCAGTCTAGACTTAATATATTAAATAAACGGTTAACCTAAAACGATTGTTACCCCTTTAGCATTCAAATTCACTTACGACTATTGTTAACACAATGTTGCCATTTGATTTATATATATTTAAATAAATTATATGAATGGGTAAAACTTTTAAAATTATCTTACCTACAAATTTACTCACAAACATCCTAAATTACCAACTTGCAATTTATTTTTAATTACTAAATTTGCATTGATTATATCAAGTTGAGATTTAATACGTATTATTTCCTCAAATAAATAAATCTTTGGATTTAAATTCCCAAAACCATAAATTATGTCCTACCATAAATCTATGCTTTTATTATTTTACGTTCGCACTCCCGTTACTCTATAATAAATCACTAAGTAACGATATCCTAAACCAACATTAATTTATATATCAATCCTTATAACTCAATAAATTTGTCAAATATGAATAACCTTAACAATACTTACACATATTATCTTACTTACAATAATGTAATGTTAAACGTTGAATTTCATTTATTTTGCAATACTTCAATTTAATTAATAAATACCGCTCTTATACTTAAATCTATATTAACAAATCGTTAGATTTGGATCGATAGAAATCGGTTTACCAAAGCTTACGTACACATTACGTAAATAAACAACTATACAAATTTTCCATCTATTAGCTCTAAATTTTATTCTTAAGTTTGTTACCTATTAATTTAGATTATACTTCCATCTATAATGCAAATCTAAATCTCCTCTAACTGCATAAATTAGGGCAATTTATTGCAATTGATTTCCCATTAAACTTCATAAATTGACAAATTGAAACCTAAATAAAAACGTTTATTTATTTAAAAATCTTGTTGTTTAATTGAATTGACCATTCACGGATATAATTTACATTGTTCTCCAATTATTACTTAAATACATCACACAACGTTAAATCTATATTCAATACAATTTGTTACCAAAATTAATTTAACGAAAGCAATTACTCCCTTAAAATTTCTCTTCATTCATTAATTGCTAATTGTTATTCAATTAAACCCATTCATTTGATTTCCATATTATGCATCAATTATAAACCCATCATCTTAAAGGTGATGTCTACATTTTATACTATAAATTTACCCTTTTATATTCCAATATCAATGAATGCTCACATACAAATTTAGATCTTAACTCCAATTAATTATTCCATTTAATCCATTGATTTATTAACTTTAATTACTGCAATTCATTGTCTTGCATAAATTTGAATCTATTTCCAAATTTTCACTATTCCAATTAATTGAAATATAAAATTATATTTGTAAAAATTTATTTACCCTTAATTCATCAAATTTCAACATTCTCTTTCATGTAAACAAATAAGATTTCTGTTTCTTCCTAAATTTAAATTAGAAATCCTATAATTTAATTCATTTTAAACATCGAATTTACACGAGTCGTTACAGTAAATTATATAGCCTTAGTTATACAGATGAAGAAATTAGTAGGCCTATCCCAATACATAAAATTTGATGGGAGGTAGGAATCTATGTGTCGTAAAAATAGATGGAGAAAATTTTGAAGAAGGAGTGGAGCGAGTTCCCATAGGAAGGTGTGCATTAATCACGATAAGGAGATAATCAAATTTTTTTTAGATTGAGTTGGGAAGAAGGACATTTCAATAGGAAGGACAATTAAAGTCAATTTCTAAATCCATTCCAATGGGAAAGAATATGACAAAAGATTTTTGAAAAATTCCTTGAAATGCTTTGAATAAGTTTTCAAAAGATTTATTGATAAATTGTTCCAAAAATGTAAGGAAATATGAAAATTCATAATTTAAAATTCTATTGAGTCAAAAGTTTCCGATTAAAAGGATTTTGGTAAAAATGATTTTTCATTTTTGAAGTTCTAGTTTAAAATTGGTTGAGTTAAAAGGTTCCTTATTTTTAGAGAAAGGTATTCTTTGTTTTTAAAATAAACATAAGATAGAGCGTATGCTAGACTTCATGATTGCTATTCTATTTCATTAATTCGGAAGTTCTTTTTAAAAAAATTCTTTCCAAATGGGGTTAATAAATGAAAATGGAACTTAATTAAATTAAGGAATGGAGAATACAAAGATAAGAATAACTAGAATAGGAGGAGCATTTCCATACAAGAAAAATACGGAAAATGATAGCTTAAGTAGGAGCCAATTAGATAGGACAAAAATAAATAGAGGTAGCATTAGGAGATTTGGATAGAAATAGCATTAGGAATTTATATAGAACATGATCAGTAGTCTAGTTAAAAAATAATGTGATAGAAGTTATTCTTGTCTACTCCACTTTTTGTTGTTTAAAGTTATAGAAGATGTTTTTGAATTTTTTTTCACTATTGGATGTAATTAAAGATAAATGAGATGGGTAATTTTGTGAATGTGATAAGGAAAAGCATTTATGTGAGGACTTGAATTTTATATATTTATTTTGGAGTTTGTTTTAAAAATGGTAACGAAACCAAATTAAATTAGGAATTTGGCACGCATATGAATAGATTATGGTTTGAAGTCTACTTGCATTGTAACTAGAAATATCTTTGAAATAATAGTTGACTAATAAAGGAAAACCTATTATTTTTGAATGCTATCTTTGTATTGGATTTAAAGGGGTGAATGGACTTTTCATAAGTATAGGCCATAAATTCATCGAGTGGTAAGTGCTAATTTCGAATTTCATGTATAAGTTTATGAAATTTATTTTATATGTCGTAGAAGGTTTTTAAGAAGGGAAATTATTTTGCTCCATTATGGAATTAAGCAATTTTTGAATTTTTGATTTAGTAATGATTTGGTTTGATCATTGGGGTTTAAATGTTTTGAATTAAAAATCTAACTTTTAAAGAAATAAATCTCTACTGTAGAAAGTACATAAAAAGAAAAAGTTGGTTAGAGAAAGGAAAATTTTTCATGGCTCATTTTGGGTACTACACAATTTTTTGAAAATTTGCAAAAAGGAAATTTATATTTTTAAAGATAAAGGTTCGGATAAGGTACTTTATAGTTATGAAATTTTAGTCTTAGAGGTTGAGAACCAAACTATTTTTTTTATGGAGTAGATAGGGATCACTGCCTAGGTAAGGCAATGTAAATGTTTTGATATATGAATAAAATAGGAATACTATGTGCAACCTTCTAAATATTTGAGATTGGTCCCAAATATTTAATTATAGAATATTAGTAAAGTTGTGAAGATATTTCAGATTTATACTTAGGTTGTAAGTTTGGTTGCCCTGGTTGACTTGGAATGTAAATTTCTATGTTTTGATTTATTTGGGGCGGCCTCTATAGAACTTCATAAAATTTTACAATTCCAAGATATGTATGAAAATGTAGGTTTGAATTAATAAGGATTATACGAAAGAGGGAAAGAAATGTATAAAATGTGGATACCTTTTTTTATAGTTTACACTTTCTATTTCAATAAAATAAAAGGAAATAATTCCTTGTAACCAAAAAAAAAATATCACTTCCATTAATTTGTGGAAAGTTATAACCATGATCCTTTATAGAAGTGTAGATTTAATAAATTAAAATATGGAAAGGAATATTATAATTTAGAAATTAATGGTTAGAAATAAGTACTAAATATACACACATTTAACAATGCTTAACGTATAAGAATATAAATATATAATGTTTGCAACCCAATTGGTCACAAACACCCAAGAATAGGTTTGTCTAGAGAAACTAAATTAAAATAGAGGAATTGAGTAAACTAATAAGCAAATCAAAACAATAAATAAGAACACCGGGACTTATAGTGGTTGGGTATCGTATGCCTATGTTCACTTTGAATATTCTCTTTATTGATTCACTATTAACTTGATTACAATAGAAAACAACAAGATGTAAGGAAGAAAGTTGATTCAAAAAGAACTATGTAACCAGCAGCATAAAGACCCCTCTGAAACTTCGGCTACAGGACCTTCTTATCCATATGGGTAACCATAGGGGTCGCTAGGCCTAAATCTCAATGTAGATGGATCGGCTCCCATCCATCCATTGGTCGACTCTAAAGCAGCGATCCTTATGGCGGCTTCTTCATGTTTAGACATGTTGGCACTTCAGATATCATGCTGATTGAGCAGGTAGAACTCATGCTTTGGTTAATCTTTGGTTTAGATCCACTTGGAGGCCTTTTCTGCCAAACAATCCCAAATGGATCATGCCAATCGATACCCTTCTGCTTATGCCGATCCATGCACACTTATTTGTGCTAATCTCTCTATTGCTTCAACTGTGCCAATCCAACATACAAATGTCTATGTCTTGCCGATCCATATACTTCCATCATGCCATGCCAATCCATCAGATGACCAATCATGGTATGCCGATCCATCACATGACCAATCATACCAATACATATACTTCTATCTTTATCGACCCATCATACAACCAACCACATCGACCCATCAAAATCCACTAAGCTATGCCGATCCATGGCTTTCCTAAGCTAATTTTTATATTCTATCATCATGTATCATGTATCTGCCAACTCCGTTTAACCCTGGGCTTCATATAACCATTTGAACTCTACTTATGGGTCCTACAGCCATTGCTCCATGGTCATCCTTCTTGACAACAGTTGAATCTGTCTTGCTCAATCAGTCTAATATAGCTGGGTCAGAATACTAGATAACACTTGCCTTCCAAAGTATGTCTTGCGAGTAACATGATGTGCTTTGAATCGAAACAAATCTGAATTGTCGAAAAGAAGTTCATTTAGCTACCTGACTGATTGCTATTCTATTATCTAATTGTTTTTCAAGGCATTGAATTCTCCATTGATCGTTAAGATGCTTGGTCGACTTTCAGTAATATAATTCTGATGTCATATTCCGTTAGTATATACATATCCGATCATGCAGGACTTATAAGCCTTTTATTATCTGATCCAGCCTCAAAGCTAAAATTTTCAGGTTTGACTACAATTCATGTTAATTTCAAGAAGTTGAAATTTAAACCATTCCCATGCATATTCATATACACATTTCTGTTGTTGGCTCCCAGACGTGTTCGAACGTTCGTAGGTGGTTACCAATTTATATAGTGTTTTGTATGTTCGCGTTTACAGTCAAACCTTCATGAGAACTATCGTCGTTCACTTTTCACTCGTCCATCAATTTTCTTTTTCATTTTTCATTTCTTCATCATATATTTTTATATGTGTATGGATCGGCATTCAACACGTCGTCCATTGTTGAGGCTGTGCTAATTGGGATCGGCGGGCCATAATGTCGATCCCTCCTTACCATTGACTAGTTCAACTCTTTGGCCGATTCCTCTTCCATACCCGCACATATATATAAACCTTCCTTCATTTCTTCCTTCACTTTTTATTCTCCTCTCTTTTCATAGAGCTTCCCTATCGAACCCAAACTCTCTAAACCTCGACTTCAAATCTATCCATGATTCCATCCATTCCACAAATTTGACCTTCCTTCTCTTGCAATTCGACAATCCTCAATCGTTCGTCCCCATCTTAATTCGAAACTCTCATATAGGTACGAATTTTTCATAGCTCTTTTAGTTACATGATTATGTTTCCTGCTTCGAGTTGTTGATGTGAGCGTAAGGTGGCAATGGTGAGCGTTTGGATATGAGAGAGAGAAAAAGAAGAAGAAGGAGATGGGTTCGGCTGATGTTTTGATGGAGATGGAGTTAGGAATAGAGAAAAGTAGCGTTCGTTCCATGGTGAAGGCGATGGCAGGGATCGAAAAGAGAAGTTTTGGTTGTTTAGCTGCTTTTATCGAGTAGATGATGGGATGAGGGAAAGTTGAGGTTTGGGATCGTAAAGGAGAGATTTTGAGATGGGCCGGTATAGGATAGGGATCGGTATCTCCTACTTTGACATAGGGTTTGGTGTAGAGACTTTAAACCGAGGGATCGATAGGAAGTGATCTAGAAGAGGGATCGGTGTGAATGTCTTGGGGAAGGGATCAACAATGAAGTTAAGGGATTAGCATTTACATTATTGACTAACCCAATCCATTTCATTCAAACATTCAATGGTAGTTTGTCTTATGGAAATCGAACATAAGATGACTAAGAACAATATAACATGCATACTTGAACTGTTAAACTTAAGATTGAACAATCAAACATCTAGAACTATCAATATAGACTAAATAATAAACATGCTAATGAATTTGGGTAACAAACTTCATAATTCAATATTTTGATTCTCAATCCTAAGCTTTCATTACCGATAGATTTTCTTATCAACTGAGATGGTCAGCGATTGACGGTCTCTTTAGACATAACTCCAAATCTCGTCATTTTATCTCACTTTTATGATATCAAACTATTTTTGTCTATTATATACTGCACTACACTACACTAGTTCACACTTCATACAAGGGGAACAAGTTATTTTCTAATTTCAATTATCTATTGAGTATAGCTGACATAGATCTCCAACGCTTGAAGCATTCAGCTGACATGTCTTTCAATTCGACGACACGACACATCGGTTCTGAGGCGAATTATAGTTCTGTCACTATATCCAGCAGACCTTCTCAAAGCCATTTTACGGAGCAAATAAAGGTATCTAATCCACATGTTGATCTTTTCCCCGATGTTCCAGTCCTTCCATTAGAGGATATAGGTCCTGCCCCTGATGCTGTAGAGGGCGCCATTCTTCTTGATAATCTAGTAGATTCACAGTCTTTAATTACCGAAGCTGCTCTTCATCGATTATGCTCTATCCATGGGATTCCATACAGGGAATCTTGGTTCCCTCAAGATAAGATAGACCTCTCTTGCCCCGAGCTGGGTATACAACATGCAATAAGTTCATGTGTTGGACTGGATGCGTTCCGCCTTTCAATTCCTTTGTTCGGGAGATGTTGAGATATCTCGAGATCGCCCCTACACAACTACATCCCAACAATTATGCTTTTATTCATGGGATTTTCTTGCTATTCATGAATGTTCTATTTCGTTCGCCTACTTGTAAAGACAACAGATTCATTTATAATTTCAAAAGACAATTGGGAAACCCTTGTTAGGTCTTCCTCGAGCCTTTGTGAAATTGCATTGTTTTAATGGGCGTTTGGAAAAAATTCTTAGTGTTTAAGCACGAATAGTTCTATGTGCATTGCCACCCTGGATTTTCAAGGCGATGGTTAAAAGGACATAAGTTTTGGCCTTTTTTCCCCTCTCAAGTTCATTAACCCAAGCCATAACTTTTCCTTTGTATCCACTAACATTCGGGTTCTTTTAGGTGTTCGCCCATATCCTAAAGGCACTAATTTTTCTACGGTCATCACTACCATACTTGCTATCCTCGTTGAGGACCGGGACATAAAATTCTTCATAATTGATGAATTGTCATCTTTGTTCAGTTTGTTGGAAGAAGGCCGCAGGATCGGACATCCTGGAAGCATGACATTATCAAAGAATATTGCAAAATGAAGAGTTGGCACAGTTAATTAACCCCATCATGCCCTCTACTAAGCGGACCCAGAAAGATACCGAGGAGGGAGAGATTAATGATTCTCAAGTCGAAAAAATGGGAGATGTTGATGCAGGCCTCAGAAAAGAGCCAATGGTTGAACCACCGCAAGTCGGACAATCCCAAACACCTACAAAGAGAGAAAAGAGGTTGGCAAACAGGCTACGTAGAAGAAAGACCGCCTTGGACTCGCAGTTTGTTATTACTCCTCTCAAAGAAGAATCATCATCTTAGCATTTGGAAATTTCGTTAAAAGGGTTCTCTAATCTTCCAATTCCAGACGACATCATGTCTTACGACTTTCCAAAGATTAACGTCGAAGGGCTTAACTCCCCACAAGAAGCGACAAAGGCATTCTACCTTCTAATAAAGGAGAGAACACATCAATAAGCGAAGCTACTGTCATCGGCCTGTTGGAGGGACACTAGGGCACTCACAATCACTTGCACTCTACTATACACCTACCATCGATCTCTCATATGAGAATTTTTATACGCTCTTATTTGATCTTTACAGGTGCAATGTCTCAATCGAGAGCCTTTAACTGTCTTCGAAGCTCCTCGGTATATCATCGTGCAAGCCAGAATTCTGAGTCCACCCGATGAAGAGAAAAGGACGAAGGATGAGACAAAAATTATCACTCAAGGGAGTCTTCTTCCTCTTTCAAACGCAAATCCCAATCTCACACATCTCGACAAGTCGAGCGGCCCGATTTTGCTGCCTATAGTAGAGAGCAGCCTTCCTATCATGATTTTCATATCACTTTGTCTCGTGAGCCACATCCCGCTCGTCAAGCTCCACACAATCTCATGAGAGCCATTCTGGCAGACATCCTCTCGCCATATCCGAACCACGTTTGCCAGCCCCTACTCCCGACGCTTCCACAGCAGAGAAGTTGGCCGAGCTCAAGGCCACTTTTCCAAGGATTTCCTCTGATGGCCTTAAATTCCTTCCCTCTATTCAGTATATCCCAGGACATTCCAAGAAAAGTTCTCTAGCATGTGTGAACAACGTATTTGTACAACAAAAATCATTCATATACTTGGCAAAAAAAGTCTTGAAGCTTTTATCGAGTTACAGCACGAAATAGATTGTCTCAAGTTGGAAGCAATACACGACAAGGATATAATCAAGCATTAGGATGCTGAGTTTCTAGAATTAAAAAACTAACTTGTTGAGGTGGAAAAGAATGCCAAGGGGACGGTAGAGGCAGTAAGCCATCTGGGAACTTCTCAAAAAAAAAAAGAACTCGACGCGACACTTTATCGCAGTAGAACACTCGCTTTAGAAATGGACTCCTTGCATAAGAAGAAAATGCTTTTGCTCGCTGCATTGAGGATCTTGAAGAATTGTTAAAGAAGGAAAGGGAGGAAAAAATTAAAACCCAGGAGGAATCATAGGAGTAATGTGAAGAAATCATTGAGGCTAGGAGCTTGAAGGCAAAAATTGATGAACAATTTGCTAAAATTGAAGCTCTCCAAGAAGAGGCCCAAGAAGAAGGCCAAAATGAAATGATCGAACAAGTCAACTCTTAAGTGGAAGCCGCCATGGAGTTCAGTAGGAATGAGATCAAGGACTTATTCGATCCGTTGATTATAGAATACAATGCTAAAGTCCTGCTTTATCGTATCTTAAGTTTTCTTGGTGAGGGCTACCTTGAATCACGTGCTAAAGCTTGGAAGCATATTGTTAAGATGAAGAAGGAAGAGCTGGATGAGGCTGATTTTAATGAGGAAGAATTAGCGGGGGAGGTTCTTCGCGAAAACGAGCCTTTGGATCTAGCCGTTGAAAAACTTCAATTTTTCAAGGCTTCTGCATCTAATGAAGGAGGAGAGGATATTGCCGGGTCTTTAGGAACTAATCTTATGGGTTCCTCTCTAACCCAAGTAGATGAACCATCAACTCTCTTAACGAGAAGCAAAATCTCGGCTATGATCCAAATAAGCCTGGCTTTGAATCAAAAATGACATCTCCCATCCTTGAAGGAGGCACCATGGCGACTACAGAGAGTCAACAAGATATTGGTATCGCGTTTTACTTCTTAGAACATAAGGAGTTTTGTTTTTCACATGTGATGGTTTTAGGATAATTCCACTACTTTAACAATTTTTTCAGGTCCTCCTGTCTCTAGCCAGACTCCTAAGAGTGGTGTGGATGTAGAAAAAGAGGAGAAAATGATGGAGGATCGAGCATGAGCTGATGTTCTGGGGCCTGATGCTCAAGTCATTAAAGCACTTGATGACAATAAAACTGAGGATCTGCTCCATGCTGATGATCCCAATGACATCATGATCACTGGCACCTCCAAACATACCACCAAACTCAGCATGAAAGAACAGACCAAAAAAGAGGAGTTGCCAAAGAAAAAAGCTAAGTCTGAGCCCGTTGAGGTGGATATCGATGATCCATATTTTGTACCATTGCAACTCATCCCACCCTGCGGGTCTGTTCCTAGTGAACTCCCTTCAGCTTTAGAAAGCTCTCCCGCCAAAGGTGGTAAAGAGTCTCGAAAGAGAAGTACTAGCGGCTCCACCCCTGAAAAATCCAAAAGGGAAAGAAGATCAAAGAAGTAGTAGTTGCTTCATGTCATTATGTATACTTATCATAATTATTTTTTGTACTAGTCATAGTTGTTCGGGTATGAATCTCGATCTTTTGAAATAACTATGTTGAACTTTTGGCATCTGTAAATAAAAGTTTTTTTTCGATTAAGCATCGTGTGAATTGTTATTTAAATAGTTGAAAGATTACTTTCCATTTAATGTACTTGTTGATTGCAAATTCCGTCAACAATTCACTATCTCTATCTCAAGGCCTCTATATGGTCATGGCCTCGTGTCGTATTAAATACCAGGCTTAGGCCCTTGTGTTACACTGTCGAATTCAGTGGTTTTTTTTACTGCGGTTCTGCATCCAACTTGATTTGGCAAGGCCAAAAATCAGACGGTTGAATTCCATCCTTAGCAAGTTTATATTCCTTCTATCAATTTCAGGTTGGAATTTATGGAATAAAGAATGGTCAGGATCCACTCATCTATTCATGGAGTTTGCGAAATAGAGAATTGTCGAAATCCACTCATCTATTCATGTAGTATGCAGAATAGAGAACTGTCGAAATCCACTCATTTATTCATGGAGTTTGTGCAATAGAGAACGATCAAAATCCACTCACGATTCATGGAGTTTACGTAATAGAGAATGGTCAAAATGCGCTTATCTATTCATGGTTATACTCGAGTCCACTCTCTGGGGACTTGAAGCTATTTTGTGGGCAGTCGGTATTCGCATGATTTATGTTCACATTCCAGCCCATGCTCTGGGGATTTAGAGATGTTTCACGGGCAGTCGGTATCCACTCGATTTACGTTTATATTCTAGTCCGCACTCTGGGTACTTAGAGTTGTTTCGGTAGTGACTAGGTTGTACTCCTTTTGGTTGATTGGTTTTATTTCAGTCCCACAGTTTGGGTATGAATTTTTTCGCCCCTATATTGTCGACCATATTCGTTCCTTATTGTGTGTTTCATTCTCTTGATCATTTTCAGGAATTTTTAAGTGAGCAAATTGACTGAGCTTATCTTGTTTGATCCCATCGGGGGTTAGCACGATCGATCGATTTCAAACTCTAGGAGCCTGTTCACACATATCGATATCAATTAGTTTCATTATGTACTTAGCATACAATGCAATAACACTCATAACTATAAAGGAAGCTTGAAACTTTATTCATAAAATGGAAAGGAACAAATAATATGTCTTATTACATATTCAAAAAATCAAATGCTAAAGAAAAACTCTGAAAATAAATAGAACTGAAATGTAAAGAAAATAATTTAAGTGAAATAGCGTAGTAAATTTTCGTTATTCCATGCTCTTGGAAGTGTAATGCCATTGATAGTTGCTAGCTTGAAAGTTCCTTCTCCAGGCCTCTGTTCAATGACATACGGTCCTTCTCAAATTGGATTCATGTGTGATGGGGTAGGAAAAACCCATTTCAAGACAAGATAGCCAATTTCGAAGGTTCTTGATCGTACATTAGTGTTGTAATATCGGGTGACTCGATGTCAATGTGCAACTGCTCTCAAATCGGCTTCCCCGCATTTCTGATCTATAAAGTCCAAAAATTCCAAGAGAAGATCTTTGTTTGTTTGGGATCATAGTAAGTCACTCGATGAGAAGGGACTTTGAGTTTTACCGATATAATGGCTTCGGAACCGTAAGTAAGAGCGAATGGACTATGGCTAGTCATGGACTTGCGAGTGGTTCTGTAGGCCCAAAGTGCCTTAGGAAGTACATCCACCCACTTGCCTCTAGCCTTCTCCAAATGCTTTTTTAGAATAGACTTGATAATCTCATTTATAGCTTCAACAACCCACTTGTTGGTGGGTGAGCAACCGCTGCAAATCTCTTTTCAATGCGGTATCTTCGGTAGAAGTATCTACTATCGAATTAAGTGCTATTATCTATAGTAATGGTTCATGGGTGACTAAAGCGACATATGATGTTTCGAACGACAAATTTGATTACTTTCTTGATCACGATTGTAGCCAAAGGTTCTACCTCGGCCCATTTGGTAAAGTAATCAAATGCCACAATAGCATACTTTGCACCACATTTAGAGATTGGTAATAAACCAATAATATCTATATCTCACATGGTAAATGGCCATGGGCTGACCATTTGTGTTATATCTGTTCATATTGGCATTTATCACATCATCTTACACAATCGGCTGCATCTCGGTTCACGGTTTGCCATAATACCCATAACGAGTATCTTCTTTGCCAGAGTTTTCCCCCAATGTGATCATTGCATTATCCCTCATGTAATTCTTTCAAAATGCACTTTATCTCGTCATGAGCAATACATAGGAGTAAGGGAACTGAAAAACCTTTCCTATACATAGTTCCTTCTTGCATAATATACCGCGAAGCTTTGCAAAGAATTTGTCATTTTTCATTTCTTCTTTCAGGCAAGATTCCATGCAGTAAATAATCTTTAAATAGAGTCATCCATGATTTCCTTTCGGGTTTCGCTTCCAATATTTGATCGATTTCCATCATGTTTAACTTAGGGCATTTAATACTTCGATTCGTACCAAACCTATTTATTGTGCATCGTTGGTACTAGCGAGCTTTGCCAACAAATCAGCCTCCTTGTTTTGATTGTGTGGAATATGTGAAATGTCAGTATTCAAATTCAGTTAACAACTCCTAAACTCGATTGAGATAAAGAGCAAGTCGTTGTCCTTTATCCTGGTAGTCTTCTCTAATTTAATAAACTACCAATTGTGATTCACAAAAGATTCCAAGAGATCTAACTCCAAGTTCTTTAGCAAGTTTAAGTCCAGTAATAAGGGCTTCATATTCATCTCCGTTGTTTATCACTAGGAAATCAAGCTTCAGAGCATAACAAACTGACCGATTCTTAGGAGTTACAAGCATAATCCAAGTTCCAGAGCAGTGATCATTGGATGCTCCATCAGTATATTGCTTCCATCATACAGTGGGGATTTCACTTCCTTCTAGAAGATCATCCTACCCACTAAACCCTACAATGAAGTCTGCTAAAGCCTATCCCTGGATGGCTCTCTGAAGGAGATAAGAATTATCGAATTGGCTGAGCTCAATGTTCCACTTGAGTAACCTCTCAGACGCTCAGATCGCTGTAGGACCTATCGTAACGGCTGGTCAGTGTAAATATTGATCGGATGCGCCTGAAAGTATGGGCAAAGCTTTCATGATGCTATCAGCAAGTTGTTCGCCAATTTCTCTATTTTCGAATAATTCCTTTCTCCTTCCGTCAATTGTGTACTGACATGATACACCGGCCTCTAGATCTGATTTTCCTCACAAACTAAGGTGGCACTTAAAACGTGTGCTGATATAGCCAAATAAATGAACAACTCCTCAGGATCCACCGGTTTTGATAGAATAGAGGGTCTCTCCAAATGATTCACCAAAATTTGGAATGCGTCTTTACAATCCTACGTCCATTCAAAGTTTCTTTTAACCTTTTTAATCAGATCGAAGAAAGGAATGCATTTGTCAGTAGCTCTAGTGTAACGACCCGCTATTTTGGACCATTCAAATCGACAATAAAACCATACATATCCGACTTGAATAATTCAAAATACCGAATTGTTAATTTAAATTTGGCAAAACCCAACATATACAGTAAATAAATCAAACACAGAATCACAGATACAGAGTAGTACAAAAATACGCAGCGGAATAAATAGATAGTAGTTCATGAAGCTACTATAAAAAAAAATCAGAGTTAGAGATAAAGTACAATAGAATATCTCAGATACAGTGAAGTCTCCAGTACGTGCGGAAGACTTCTCTGGACCAATCAACTGGATGACTGAAAGGATAGATAGCTGGATCTTCAAGAAAACTCCAACTTCGAAGGTGAGTCTCAAATGCTGTATCACTCAGTCTGACCCGAGCGTAAAGCAAAACACAAAACACTCGAGTCAGGATTAACATTCTTATCTAAATAAATCCAACTCAAGTGAAATATCAACTGAAATACAATTAACTTAAAGGATGTTTGGGATAACCATCCTCTAAGGGTCCATAGAACTATCTACAAGGTAGAAATATACACTATAACACCGTAGTCCTTCCAACTTAATTTATACTTCAAAACCAAATATCATTTTCACTTCAAATATCTCTATATTTCCCAAAATAGTATTTATATATATATATATTAAATAATTTATAGAGTAAAGTATTTTCAATTTCCTCAACTTAACAAATTGTTTCAACATCAACCCGACCTTCCTATTCAAATTAAATCCAATCTTAATTTATCAATTTAAATTCAATTTAGTTTCTAAATAACGAATTCAACTATATTTATTTCAAATACAGATCCGAATCTCAAAATAAACCATTTAAATTCCAATATAGTTCAAGGCTTTAATATTTAAAAGTTCAATATAACAGTTTCATATAGATCTCGATTTAACCTCATTATTATTTAGTCTTGAAATACTCCCTTATTAGATTCAATATCATTTAAGTAACCTTAATTACATTTTACTCAATATTTTCTTTAATATATTTAAACGTGAAATATTCATTAAATCACTTACATCAAAAATCCAGTTACAAAATCATACCCTTAAATTTCCCATTCAAAATTTCAAATTGATTTAATTAAATAAATCCTTATTTAAATACCATTTTTAATAAACTCAAATTTATCTCTAAATCTTAATTTATCCCAATTATTGAAAAATTTTATTTGAACTATAATTTACCTAAATAATTAACATAATTTATGTATTAAATCAATCTTAATTGAATTAAATATTATTAAATCTATATATATATCATTACCCTTTATATATAATAATTTAAGAATTAATATTTATTAAGACCATATATTTCTTTCCAAAACAATGAATTTATTTCAAAATATTTTTATATATATGGACCAACGGTGTTTGTATATATTTCCTATCATATGGTCAAGTGCTACGGATATTTATCATTTCAAACCGTACACTAAATATATACGGGTGTATATCATTTCAACCCGTAATCCCAAATTCAATTAAATGAAAATCGCTTGGGTCTATCATTTCAACTCATAACGAAATTCTCCTATTCTAAAGTCCGTTCGGGTATGTATCATTTCAACCCATAGTGAATTCTAAACTACAGGGAACTTGCAGAGTGATAACATATAATAATAATATAACAGGCATATATCATCAATAACAGTATAATATAAACAACAGGATATGGTGTCATATCCCACAGGTGAACAGTTACAAATAATAGCATATAAACAATTTAAATAACTAATAACAACATATTTCAATTGTCGTTTCAATTGAAATCAAATTTAATAAATATAAGAATGTTAAATCGTGAGTGATTGCTCACCTTTCGAGGCTAGATAGATTGGACAAAGAATTGAGCTACGCTGGATCACGATCTAGACATCGAACAAATCCAAACAAAATTTTCAAAGCGAAGTAAGATTGGCACGAATACGATGGACAACTGATAAATAGAGATCGATGAAAATAGATCAGAAATTGCTTTATGTAGACCGAAATGAAATACAAATATTATTCTATTATATCACTCTCTTAACCAATATTAGTTTTGAAACGCATTAAAATTACATATACATACATACGTTTTCAAACAAATGCAAATAATAGAAAACTGCAAAACTATGTTTAAAACCAATATTAACATAATTTTTTTTATAATCATATTTAAATCAACATTTAAGTCAACATTCCACATTATTATTGTTAAGACCAATATCGACTTTTCTTGATTTGCTGAAACACTACACACCTTATACTTGATATAAATTTACCTCTTGCAAAATATTTATAAGAAAGAGAAGGGCGAGAGCACAGCTCCAACTTAATTTAACAATTTAAATTCCAGTATTTTCTTTAATATTAAAACAGGCTTCAGGCATTTCTTACATGTTAACACTTACATTAAACTTTCTTTATCATCTTAAAAATATCAATGTCAAATTTTAACCCATATAATCACTAGTATAAACTTACATTTTAAAACAACAGATCTTAGATCTTATAAAACTGTATTTGTATAATAATTCATCTCTGGACAGACACACAAACTAACTTAAAATATATTATACTATATATTCTCCCAAAAATTTTATAACTCTACAACTATATTTTAAACAACAGAAGGAAAATTTAAACCCATGCAAACTCTACCTATATATCAAACTTATGTTTTATAACTTACTGTATATTAATATGTTTATAAATGTATACTGTCCCACAATATATATATTATAAAATTAACCCCTTTTTATAAACAATACAATATAAAATTAACACCTTTCTTTTTTTTTATATAAAAATCTTACATATTGTAACATATATGCAGACTGCTAAACATCTTATATTATATATAAACCGTATGAAATAACCCAATGTATATTCAAAAGTCAGACTATAAAACTAACCATAGAACAAATGCAAATGTTTACAACTTTAAATTTAATGTATACTTGTGCTGCACTATATAAACATACTTATAATGTAAAATATATACTTGAAGCATGTTATGCTTAAAATAAAGGAAAAGCAAAAGCAATATAAACAATAATAAAACAAAAGAAAAGGATGAAAAAGAAGAATAAAAAGAAAAAAAATAAGAAGAAGAAAAAAATTTAGTGCAACCATTTACCTACAGAAGATGCTTCACACGCAAGAGAGGAGATGAAGGTCTATTGATATGGAGCAGGGTATGTACGAGTGATTTGTATTTATAAGAGAAGCCTCACATTGATAAAGTGGAAAGAAATTTTGTTTAAAGTGGCAAGAAATAAAGATAGTAATGGCTAGAGGAAATTTAAGAATTTATTCCTATAAATTAAGGAGAAGTAAAAAAAGAAAGAGGAAATAAATTAAAACAAATATATAAAGATTAAATGCTGGTGAACAGAGAAAATAAAATGAAACAAATATGTATATAAACATTGAATTCTGGTGAAAAGAGAAAATAAATTAAAACAAATATGTATAAAGATTGAATGCACATGTATAGAGAAAATGAATTAAAACAAGTATGTATAAAGATTGAGTGTTGGTGAAAAGAGGAAATAAATTAAAACAAATAAGAAGAAAATGGATTGATTTAAAGGAAAGGCAATGAATGGTTTAGAAATAAATAAATGTAAAACGTATACGTTTTAATTTCAAAAAGGAAAGAAATAAATACGGGGATGCCAACAGTCAAAATGCACGTTTAGGCAAATAATAGAATATAAAAGTAAGAAACTCAAAAGGATAGGCATAGAGACGTGAAATCAGGGAGACAAGGGAAGCAAGTGATCTTTCAAATTTATAACGTTGGCAATAAATATAAAATAAATGAAAATTAATAGATGGATGCTTGATTGACGCAGTGATTAAAGTAAGCTTGCGTGTCAGTCACGATGAAATTTGAAACAGAAAAAATGTAAATGAATAAAAGGGTAAGCTAGATTTTCCGCTTAGATTTAGAGAAGACACATCAAATGCTGAAAACGGGAATTATGAAACGGCTAGATTCTAGCAAATAATAAATATGGTAAGAAAAGTAAATAGGCAGGTTATAAATCAGATTGGAAAGAAAAGTGGAGAGGTTAATTGATAAAAGAATTAAGATAATGAAAATGCATAATAATATTGTTGGCATCTAATGTCATTTAATGCAAAAACGCATATAGGAGCATGCGTTTTCTTCTGACTTGCAACATCATTCATCATTTTGGCATTCGTGGCATTCAACAAATTAAGGTGGTGGTCAAAGTCGTGAAATGGTAGCAAATTAACGATGAATAGGATCCAATAATTCTTAGTGCAATGCACAAAATCGGAAAATATCAGCATGTGCCTTCTACGCACATGTTAAGATTGCATAATTTCACTAATGACCTTTATGATTTTGCATTTTTGCGTGATAAATATAGATAGTTTGAGTTTTTAACAATTAACACTGTGTATTAGTGATTATCTCTTGTTTGAGCGGTTGTTAGCATATGCCTACTGAATACATATTAACATAATCCCATAAAAATTTATGTGTACTTAAAATGTTCTTCTGATAAAGTTTTTTTTTTCAAGATTATTATTAACATTTAGAATAGCATTTGACTTATCCGAATGTTGATGATTTTCAAATCCTATTAAGATTAAGGTCGCTAATTGATTATTGTTGAAAGCTAAGGATATTAAGAAAATACTATTATGAAATCCATATCTTGAACACGGAATTTGTTATTAAAATCGTATCATTAGAGTTACATGTATGATTATAAACAATAACATTCATAATTTACAACTACGATGTTGCAGATCCTTTTATTAAAATTTAGATTACATATCATTAGCAAGTCAGCATGAATTTAATAGAATTTCACAAAATAAATAAACTTTCATAAAATTAATTGAAAATTTACCATTTGCTATATTTAATTATACGTAAACCAAATATTAAAACTTTATTTCAAAATATTATTATTAAAATTTCTCAAAATCCAAATTAAATACGTTATAAAACCAATTAAAAACTATTAAAATCTACGGGTCATTACATTCTCCCCCACTCAAAACTTTTTGTCCCCGAAAAGGAAGGAGGTAGGAGAAAAGAAACAACCGGAAGGAAAGATAGATTGAAAGATAAGGATTAACAATTTATTTAACTATATACATTTTATTTGAAATATTTATTTGAAAACTTCATTTGCAATTCAGTTATCTTTAATACTTTAAGTTTTCAAAACCCATTGGAATTAAATATGTTTATTAAATTAATAACTTCAAAATACTTACAATATTTTAAGGATTATATTCAAAAAGGAAAGGAAGGTAGGTTTGGAAAACAGAATCAAGGTGAATAACTAATCTGAGCAGATAAGGTAGATGCAAGGAATAGTATCGGGCACGAATAATTAATCTAGAACCATAAGAATTTAAATTTCAAATATTAATTCAAAAATTCTTTGTTGGGAAAAATACTTTTATAATAAAATACTATTATATCGATATAAATTTTCCTTTCGAAAATACTTTTATAACTCGATGTTTCAACAAGTTTATCCTCGTTCTTGTAGACTCTGGCCATGCGTTGATCAGGCGCAAAGCTAGAATTCTTCAAGTACTTGGTAGACCCGTTTCCACACCCAGTGAAAATACTTGAAAAACCTTAAAAAAAACAGATATGGAAAGTACAATCCAAACAAAACAACCAAACCAAAACCTTAGTCCGATCATGGTTCGCAGATACACAATGGTTACGCCTGGGTCCCCCAGGAAACAATCCATATCCGTAAGCTTTTTCAGCCCTGCGAGTTACGACATGATGACCAATAGAGTGCAAGATACACAATGGTTACGCCTGGATCCCCCAGAAAACAATCCGTACCCCTAGGCAAGACTCAGCCAGGCACTTGCGCTACTATTCGCGACCTACACAGATTGCAGGATACACAATGGTTACGCCTGGATCCCCCAGTAAACAATCCGTACCCCTAGGCAAGACTCAGCCAGGCAATTTCGCTATGCATTTACGAGATAAAAAAAACCATGGGTTACGCCACGGTGGGAAGACTCGAGTATTACATCCGAAAAACCAAAAATCAGAGAGAATAATATCGATAGAATGAATCCACGATGTGGCCACAAAGCGGATATCAAGTAGAAGGCACTTTCCATATCTTTATTTCGAAAATATATATCATATAGTACCTTTCCAAATACTTTCAAATATCGTACTTATATAAAGTCCATATATATAGGATTCCTTTCTAAATCGAATACTTTCCAAATCAATAGTATATCAAAACATACTTATATAGACTTTGATTATAAAAATTCTCTTTCCAAATTGAGTACCTTTCAAATCAATAGATTTCAAATCAACTTTATACTTATACAAATCCATTTTATATAAGTTCGACCACTCCCAAATCAAGTGCTTAATAATATAAGGTTCTCAATTTCAAATCATTTCAATATCATATATGATTTCACCAAATTTTCTTCCAGATTAAATATCTAAATTTCAAAGTTCCCAAAATAATAGGTTTAGAAAATTATCCCAGTTTCCAAATTAAAATAATTCAAGTCAAACAAATTCATTTCCAAAATCACAATATAAGTACTGGTTTTTAATTTCAATTTAATTTCAAAACCAAAAATTTTCTCAAAATTAATTATACTCAAATGGTTTCTAAATTTATAATTATCCCTTTAAACCCTTTAAAGTATTTATTTTTTTATTTGAAATATCAAATTTTCCTTTCTGAAAACCATTATTTAAAACTAATAGTTTTTCAAAACATTTAAAACTAAATTCCATATTAGTATAATTTCAAAATAGTCATATTCATTTACCTAACAAAAGGTTTCAAACTTAACATACAAAACAAAACTTATATGCTTTATCAAACATTTTGTACTCTTCGAAATTTCTTAGCTTTAAAAATTTAATCTCGATTTGGAAGTGTTCGAACATTCAAAATAGTTAGGGAAATCAAATTTCCAAATTCAAGATTTGAAAATCAACATAAATCAATAAACCAATTGTTAAATCTGAAACTCGAGGACTGAACACCGGTCTCATTTTAAATTGTTTTAAAATATATACCTATATCTTTCTAAAATATCAAATTATACCTCGGAATTTGTAATCAAAAAGGTTTTACAAAATCACTTGCATAGCGAAGCTATTAAAGTGGCCTCTCCCCCACTTTGAAACTCGAAAATCAATGTCGATGATGCATGCACTCATCACCGAAATTATTTTCCAGCGACATAAGTGAGTTCTGGACTTCTATTTTCTTGAAAACTTCTTTGAAATTTCTTCAAAATTATTAAAATTCATTAGAAACATTTCTTATTCGAAAAATACTTTTAAATCGTATTATTTTTATATATCTTCCAAAATCTTAAAACTAATTTCAAAATACCGGAATTCAATTCTCGAATTTCAAATTTAACTCTACAGTTATAAATCAATTTTATATAAATCAATTTCTTATAATTTTTCAAAATTTCAAATCCTTTCAAAACCTTTTTATATAAGTATATAATCCTTATCGAAAACATTTTCACTTTTATATATAGAATAAAATCATAGTTATCAAAATAATAATTTCGGTATAAACAATTTCAAAAATACAACATACCCAAATTTTTCAAAGAATGGGTTTCAAACAAAGATAGAGATTTAAATTAGCGGAACTCCAATCAATAGAATCCTGATTCGAAGATAGACTCGATAGAAGATGAGATAATTAAATTACAAAATAGAAGATGGATATACTTCTACAAATCGCGGGCGACCTTAACCGAGTCAACCGTGACTTCAGGAATATAATCGATGCGGAATTCCAAAACAAATCGACATTCGATCGCCAGAGATAGAATTCGGCATACCAAGATACAACAGCATCGTAAACCGATGATACAAAAAAATCTTCGATGAATCAATGCCAATTGAAAAGGAGTTTTCACCCCCTTTTACGAATCATTCAGTGGAGTTATGGGATACTCCAGAATCAAACGAATATAATTAGGGAGAGACAAGAATGAATTTCGGAACCGAGGGACATTCCAAAATTCAAAGGAAATCGAGTCAGAAAGGAAGAGATTCAACTCGAGCGAAAGTGATTCTGTAAATAAATTTACCATATATGATAAGTTTTGCCTAGAGCCAAAGCTCTGATACCAACTGCAACGACCCGCTATTTTGGACCATTCAAATCGACAATAAAACCATACATATCCGACTTGAATAATTCAAAATACCGAATTGTTAATTTAAATTTGGCAAAACCCAACATATACAGTAAATAAATCAAACACAGAATCACAGATACAGAGTAATACAAAAATACGCAGCGGAATAAATAGATAGTTGTTCATGAAGCTACTATAAAAAAATCAGAGTTAGAGATAAAGTACAATAGAATATCTCAGATACAGTGAAGTCTCCAGTACGTGCGGAAGACTTCTCTGGACCAATCAACTGGATGACTGAAAGGATAGATAGCTGGATCTTCAACCAAACTCCAACTTCGAAGGTGAGTCTCAAATGCTGTATCACTCAATCTGACCCGAGCGTAAAGCAAAACACAAAACACTCGAGTCAGGATTAACATTCTTATCTAAATAAATCCAACTCAAGTGAAATATCAACTGAAATACAATTAACTTAAAGGATGTTTGGGATAACCATCCTCTAAGGGTCCATAGAACTATCTACAAGGTAGAAATATACACTATAACACCGTAGTCCTTTCAACTTAATTTATACTTCAAAACCAAATATCATTTTCACTTCAAATATCTCTATATTTCCCAAAATAGTATTTATATATATATATATATATATATATATATATATATATATTAAATAATTTATAGAGTAAAGTATTTTCAATTTCCTCAACTTAACAAATTGTTTCAACATCAACCCAACCTTCCTATTCAAATTAAATCCAATCTTAATTTATCAATTTAAATTCAATTTAGTTTCTAAATAACGAATTCAACTATATTCATTTCAAATGCAGATCCGAATCTCAAAATAAACCATTTAAATTCCAATATAGTTCAAGGCTTTAATATTTAAAAGTTCAATATAACAGTTTCATATAGATCTCGATTTAACATCATTATTATTTAGTCTTGAAATACTCACTTATTAGATTCAATATCATTTAGGTAACCTTAATTACATTTTACTCAATATTTTCTTTAATATATTTAAATGTGAAATATTCATTAAATCACTTACATCAAAAATACAGTTACAAAATCATACCCTTAAATTTCCCATTCAAAATTTCAAATTGATTTAATTAAATAAATCCTTATTTAAATACCATTTTTAATAAACTCAAATTTATCTCCAAATCTTAATTTATCCCAATTATTGCAAAAATCTATTTGAACTATAATTTACCTAAATAATTAACATAATTTATGTTTTAAATCAATCTTAATTGAATTAAATATTATTAAATTTTTATATATATCATTACCCTTTATATATAATAATTTAAGAATTAATATTTATTAAGACCATATATTTCTTTCCAAAACAATGAATTTATTTCAAAATATTTTTATATATATGGACCAACGATGTATGTATATATTTCCTATCATATGGTCAAGTGCTACGGATATTTATCATTTCAAACCGTACACTAAATATATACGGGTGTATATCATTTCAACCCGTAATCCCAAATTCAATTAAATGAAAATCGCTTGGGTCTATCATTTCAACTCATAACGAAATTCTCCTATTCTAAAGTCCGTTCGGGTATGTATCATTTCAACCCATAGTGAATTCTAAACTACATGGAACTTGCAGAGTGATAACATATAATAATAATATAACAGACATATATCATCAATAACAGTATAATATAAACAACAGGATATGGTGTCATATCCCACAGGTGAACAATTACAAATAATAGCATATAAACAATTTAAATAACTAATAACAACATATTTCAATTGTCGTTTCAATTGAAATCAAATTTATTAAATATAAGAATGTTAAATCGTGAGTGATTGCTCACCTTTCAAGGCTAGATAGATTGGACAAAGAATTGAGCTACGCTGGATCACGATCTAGACATCGAACAAATCCAAACAAAATTTTCAAAGCGAAGTAAGATTGGCACGAATACGATGGACAACTGATAAATAGAGATCGATGAAAATAGATCAGAAACTGCTTTATGTAGACCGAAATGAAATACAAATATTATTCTATTATATTACTCTCTTAACCAATAATAGTTTTGAAACGCATTAAAATTACATATACATACATACGTTTTCAAACAAATGCAAATAATAGAAAACTGCAAAACTATGTTTAAAACCAATATTAACATAATTTTTTTTATAATCATATTTAAATCAACATTTAAGTCAACATTCCACATTATTATTGTTAAGACCAATATCGACTTTTCTTGATTTGCTGAAACACTACACACCTTATACTTGATATAAATTTACCTTTTGCAAAATATTTATAAGAAAGAGAAGGGCGAGAGCACAGCTCCAACTTAATTTAACAATTTAAATTCCAGTATTTTCTTTAATATTAAAACAGGCTTCAGGCATTTCTAACATGTTAACACTTATACATTAAACTTTCTTTATCATCTTAAAAATATCAATGTCAAATTTTAACCCATATAATCACTAGTATAAACTTACATTTTAAAACAACAGATCTTAGATCTTATAAAACTGTATTTGTATAATAATTCATCTCTGGACAGACATACAAACTAACTTAAAATATATTATACTATATATTCTCCCCAAAATTTTATAACTCTACAACTATATTTTAAACAACAGAAGGAAAATTTAAACCCATGCAAACTCTACCTATATATCAAACTTATGTTTTATAACTTACTGTATATTAATATGTTTATAAATGTATACTGTCCCACAATATATATATATTATAAAATTAACACCTTTTTATAAACAATACAATATAAAATTAACACCTTTCTTTTTTTTATATAAAAATCTTACATACTGTAACATATATGCAGACTGCTAAACATCTTATATTATATACAAACCGTATGAAATAACCCAATGTATATTCAAAATTCAGACTATAAAACTAACCATAGAAAAAATGCAAATGTTTACAACTTTAAATTTAATGTATACTTGCGCTGCACTATATAAACATACTTATAATGTAAAATATATACTTGAAGCATGTTATGCTTAAAATAAAGGAAAAGCAAAAGCAATATAAACAATAATAAAACAAAAGAAAAGGATGAAAAAGAAGAATAAAAAGAAAAGAAATAAGAAGAAAAAAAAAATTTAGTGCAGCCATTTACCTACAGAAGAAGCTTCACACGCAAGAGAGGAGATGAAGGTCTATTGATATGGAGTAGGGTATGTACGAGTGATTTGTATTTATAAGAGAAGCCTCACATTGATAAAGTGGAAAGAAATTTTGTTTAAAGTGGCAAGAAATAAAGATAGTAATGGCTAGAGGAAATTTAAGAATTTATTCCTATAAATTAAGGAGAAGTAAAAAAAAAAAAGAGGAAATAAATTAAAACAAATATATAAAGATTAAATGCTGGTGAACAGAGGAAATAAAATGAAACAAATATGTATATAAACATTGAATGCTGGTGAAAAGAGAAAATAAATTAAAACAAATATGTATAAAGATTGAATGCACATGTATAGAGAAAATGAATTAAAACAAGTATGTATAAAGATTGAGTGTTGGTGAAAAGAGGAAATAAATTAAAACAAATAAGAAGAGAATGGATTGATTTAAAGGAAAGGCAATGAATGGTTTAGAAATAAATAAATGTAAAACGTATACGTTTTAATTTCAAAAAGGAAAGAAATAAATACGGGGATGCCAACAGTCAAAATGCACGTTTAGGCAAATAATAGAATATAAAAGTAAGAAACTCAAAAGGATAGGCATAGAGACGTGAAATCAGGGAGACAAGGGAAGCAAGTGATCTTTCAAATTTATAACGTTGGCAATAAATATAAATAAATGAAAATTAATAGATGGATGCTTGATTGACACAGTGATTAAAGTAAGGTTGCGTGTCAGTCACGATGAAATTTGAAACAGAAAAAAATGTAAAGAATAAAAGGGGTAAGCTAGATTTTCCGCTTAGATTTAGAGAAGACACATCAAATGCTGAAAACAGGAATTATGAAACGGCTAGATTCTAGCAAATAATAAATATGGTAAGAAAAGTAAATAGGAAGGTTATAAATCAGATTGGAAAGAAAAGTGGAGAGGTTAATTGATAAAAGAATTAAGATAATGAAAATGCATAATAATATTGTTGGCATCTAATGTCATTTAACGCAAAAACGCATATAGGAGCATGCATTTTCTTCTGACTTGCAACATCATTCCTCATTTTGGCATTCGTGGCATTCAATAAATTAAGGTGGTGGTCAAAGTCGTGAAATGGTAGCAAATTAACGATGAATAGGATCCAATAATTCTTAGTGCAATGCACAAAATCGGAAAATATCAGCATGTGCCTTCTACGCACATGTTAAGATTGCATAATTTCACTAATGACCTTTATGATTTGCATTTTTGCGTGATAAATATAGATAGTTTGAGTTTTTAACAATTAACACTGTGTATTAGTGATTATCTCTTGTTTGAGCGGTTGTTAGCATATGCCTACTGAATATATATTAACATAATCCCATAAAAATTTATGTGTACTTAAAATGTTCTTCTGATAAAGTTTTTTTTTTCAAGATTATTATTAACATTTAGAATATCATTTGACTTATCCGAATGTTGATGATTTTCAAATCCTATTAAGATTAAGGTCGCTAATTGATTATTGTTGAAAGCTAAGGATATTAAGAAAATACTATTATGAAATCCATATCTTGAACACGGAATTTGTTATTAAAATCGTATCATTAGAGTTACATGTATGATTATAAACAATAACATTCATAATTTACAACTACGATGTTGCAGATCCTTTTATTAAAATTTAGATTACATATCATTAGCAAGTCAGCATGAATTTAATAGAATTTCACAAAATAAATAAACTTTCATAAAATTAATTGAAAATTTACCATTTGCTATATTTAATTATACGTAAACCAAACATTAAAACTTTATTTCAAAATATTATTATTAAAATTTCTCAAAATTCAAATTAAATACGTTATAAAACCAATTAAAAATTATTAAAATCTACGGGTCGTTACATCTAGGGATAAATCAACTCAAAGCAGCAATCTTCCCATTCAGACTCTGCACTTATTTAATGGTTCTTGGTGCATGGATATCGTGGATAGCCTGAATCTTCTCTAGATCAAATTCTATTCCACCAGCGTTGACAACAAAGCCCAAAAACTTTCCTAATGGCACGCCAAACAAACATTTCAAAGGATTGATTTTCATCTTGTAATATCTGAGGACGTTGAACATTTCTACTAACTTTGATGTGGTTGTTTGATCGTCGAGACTTCACGAGCATAGACTCCACATACGCTTCTATTGTCTTTCTAATCTGATCCTTAAACATCCTATTAACCAAGTGCTGACAAGTTGCTTCGACATTCTTTAATCCAGGCATTACAACATAACAATACAGCCCAACATCTATAACGAAACTGGTGTGCTCCTGATCGGGGATATGCATCGGGATTTGGTTATATCTCGAATACGCATCCATAAATGATAACAATTAACGTCATGCAGTCGAATGAGCTAGCTGATCAATCCTGGGAAAGGGAAAACTGTCTTTTGGACATGCTTTGTTTAGATTTGAATAATCAACACATGTTCTCCATTTTTCATTCACCTTCTTTACAAGCATGGGATTAGATACCCACTCAAGATAGAGGGTGTCGTGGATAAACCCGTTGACTTTTAGTTTTTCCACCTCCTCTTTAAGAGCAGCAGATCTTTTCGGTTCCATTCCTTGTTTTTTTTGCTTCACTGGAACATACTATAGATCAATATTCAATGCTTGGCTCATAATGACAGGAGAGATCCTACACATTTCAGAATGAGTCTAAGCAAATACTTCTAGATTTTCTTGGAGAAAACCAGCAAGTTCATTCATCATTGAAGGGCTGAACTACGACCCAATCTTCAGGATTTATGATAGGTCATTGTGGTTGACTGTGATAGCAATCGTCAGCTCAGCCGGCACAGCCTTGGTCTCTTTGGGCTCCTCCTCATCAATATTCAGATCTATATCTCTATAGAATCGACTATGGTGCCCAAGCCAAGGCTCAGGCGCCAATTGTCAATCTTCAGTAATTTGGAGGCAGATAGATTTGTCCACACCTTTCCCCTTTTCCTTGCGTTGAGCTTCTCTCAACTCAGCTACATAATAGGCACGTCCAGTTTCCTGATCACCATGAGCAACTCCCATACCATTATCCATCGGAAACTTTAAAATAAAACACCACGAGGCAAGAGCTGACTGAAATTCAACAAGGATTGGTCGACCCAGAAAAACGTTGTACGGCTAGTCAACATCCAAAAAATAAACCAAAGGATCCACACTATCCTACGTTCACCTTCTCCCAATTCAATGGGCAACTCCACATAACCAACAACATTAGTCGCCATGCCATTAAAACCATGTATGCGAGCTTTAGATAGTTTTAAATCTTTGTCCTCCATCCTCATCTGATCATACACCTCCTTGAAAATTATATTCACTGAACTTCCACATTCAATCAAGATCCTTCTTACCAATGAAAGCCAATCATTGATGAAATGACCATCGGGTCAATTGTTGGAGCCTTTACTTTGTCTGCATCCCTTGTTTTAAACACAATATCGTCCGCCATGATACGCTACTATTTTGCCAACATTCCATCTTCCGTATTTAAATAGTATTCAAAATCTACACGCCTTATCGTGGTAGCATAATGCTCCATTTCTTACCAACTTCTTTCCGTAGGTTACGATCCCCCAACTATCATATCAATCACTAGTCTTCCACCGGTCCACCTAGGCTTCTCACCCCTACGCGGAGCTTATACTCGATTGGGGTCAGTGTCCCCTGTCCGCCATCCTATGGAGTTTTTAGAAACTGTTGCAACTTCTTTTCCCGAATCAATTTTTCTATGACATCCTAGAGGTGACTACTTTCATTCGTATTATGGCCATAACATTCGTGAAACCGATAATACTTCTTAGTCTGCTTCCGTTCTCTGTCGATTCTTTTGGTTGCGGCTTCCTGTACCGCATTGTATCGCAAGTGGACAAATAAATCTTCTCTAAGGAAGTGTTTAGCGGCGTGTAATTTTCATACATTGGAATCCTGGCCTTTAGTCTTCCAAAATCCCTCTTTCGCTCTCGATTCCTATCTCCATTTTTTTTCTGTTGATTCGGCTTATTCTGAACATTCACCTGAACTTTACCGGAATCGTCATCAAACAATTTTATTGCAATATTACTTTGCACTGCTTCTTCACTCGGTCCTGCAATGCACTTTTTCTTTGAGGACCTGGCTTCCTTTTTCCTTAAAAACTGAGCTGTCTTTGATTAGAAGCGCTCCAACGTGCCAGGTGGTTCTCTAGCTAGCCAATCACCGAATCGGACTTCAGATCAATCCCTCTCGCCACGGCCATAAGTATAGCATGATCAGTTGGGTTACTGATTTCCGTAGTGGTGGTATGAAATCTTTCCAAATAGTCTTTCAACGATTCCCTTAAGGGCCAGGACCACACTGGAAAGGGACATGTTGTCTTTAGGATGAACTGCATGCATTCGAAATTATTCTACAAACTTGGTTGCCAGCTAATCGAATCTCGAAATTGACTAAGGAGGTAGTCTCATGAACCATATCGTTGCTATCTCGGAAAAGGTTATGGGAAAACATCTGCACTTGGCTGCTTTATTGGCTCTTACGGAATCCACCAGCCATTCGCATCTCATAATATGTTGTCTGGGTCGGCCTTTCCCTCATAGCTAGGCATTGATGGCATTTGAACCTTCTCAGATATTCTGCATGCAAAACATTGTCAATAAACGGGTTATGGCCCTTCAAAATTCCCTAATCATCATTAGTCAAACCTTGGTTCTCTCCCTAACTATCTGACATTGTTGACAAATTCGGTGTTTGGATGGGTGGTGCCAAGCGGTGGTTATGCTCCACCTCACGGTAATGGTCCGATCGATGTCTATGGGACGTTTCATGCCTTCTTGGTCCACCATCCTCTTGGTGTGCACCTTGGACATTCTTCTTGTCGTCGTTTCGGTGAGGTGCCTAGTAAGCATTCAATCAAACTCCAACATCCAACCTTCTGAGAATAGCACCAGTGGGATTTCCCAAGTGTAGTAGGGGAACCCCTCCTTTGGAGAAAGGATTAGTAGCGATCCCCAAGGAGGGATCGACATCGATCCGTCTTGGCAGATCATATTGGTAGTCTGCCAAGTGGCATTCCGACGTTTTTGCACGATCTCCTTGAAGCCTGCGATGCCTAAGCCTCCGTTGTTCATCCGACGAGCTTGAACTTTCTGATGTTGAGTAAAGAGTGGGACCCCTTCTATCGTTCCCACGCTATTGCCGAGTTAACTGGTTTATCAGGTTAATACTAGGCTTAATTTACTCATTCACCTATCTACGACTTTCCATTAATTCCCTCATCAAGTTATTAAATTCATCTTTAGTTATGGAATCATTAGGGTTCTGGACTTTAGCAGGATCAACATTCAAATTCACAGGTTGGTTGCTTGTGGCTCCTTGTTGAATATTAGCAGTCTCAATCCCATCAACATTCTAAGAAGTGGATCTGGTATGTCTCAACATTGTTAGTCACCTTGTTTATATTTTTAAAAATATAAGAAGTATAACGATAACTAGGGATCTCCTTCGAAGAATTTGCCTAATCTAGCAGCAACAAAGGGGATCCTAACGTACCGAGAATTAGGTTCTCAATGAAAGCACCAAAATATTTGCAACCGAATCGATCACAAATACCTAAGAATAGTTTTATGTGGAGAAGTAAATGAAGAAAACTAAATTAAAACAGAGGAATGGAGTAAACTAATAAGCAAATCCAAACAATAAACAAGAATGTCCAACTTTGATAAATAGATTAATTTTAAAACTGGTATAAAGATTCGAGGAATTCAAATGAGGATGAAATAAAGATGGTCCAACTTTGATATTACTTGTCAATTATTACAGATATATTAATGAAGTAACAGGTGGAACACATTTATTAGAAATCATGAAGGAGAATTAAGAACGATGGAGAATTTGGTGGAATAACATGCTAAGGATGTTCATCTTAATTTAGTAAGGAGTGTTAAGGGGCCCAACATCATTAAGACCAGTTAATGATAAATGAAAACATTTAGCAAAATTTTCTTTCGGAGTTTTTGATTATTGCTAGTTGTTTTCCTTAGATTATTTGAAAAGCATATAATATGGTGTAAGATATGTTTCCATTTGATCATTAGGTTGATTTTATAGATAGGATTAGACCGCCAAATAAACATATATAGGACACTTAGCTACTGATAAACTTTAGGCAAGGCAAAGTTAATGAGGAAAGTAAATTAGTAACTGGAAAAAATGAATGCTTAAATCCCAAAAAATTAGGATTATGAGAAGAATAAATTTTATCGTACTGATAAACACCATTAAAAGATGACCATTCACCCAGAGGATATAAGATGAATATAGATATGAAGAGAATTTTCTATTAGACAGGGAAGAAGAAGAAGGTGGCAGAATTTTCCACTAGGTATTTGAAATGCCAAAAAAAATTAGGTAGAATTGACTACGCAGCAACAAAGGCCACAAAAGATCGCCAAATCACATGCGGACAAGCATAGAAAAGGGATATAATAAGAAGTAGGGGATACAGTGTTTATCAAAGTTTTCCCTCTTTGATAGGTCATGATATTTGGTATGTCAAGAAAATTAACAAAGATGTTTGTTGGGCATTTCTCAATTCTAAAAAGAATAGGAAGAATTGCTTTCATGTAGAGCTGTTGGATAATTGACAGGAGTCCTTAACATTTTTTTTCATTTCACATTTGAGAAAATGCCTTCAGGGCACAGCTACTATAGTAGAGCCTGATATAATAGGAGATATTAAGATGGGCCAATAACATCACATGCCACCACAAGCATTGTGGAGCACGAAACTAGGAAGCACCGCAACAAAGAAATTAGACTGGTACGAATATAATGGGGGGAAATCTAATGGAAAGTATGAGGACTTCTCATCCTAAGCTTTTTACTAGCAAAATTTCCTCTGCAAAATTAGGTTTTAGTTGTATTATCGTTGCTAGATTGGATGGTACGAAATGGTTGCTACTCATTAGTATCACTTTTTTCGCTCATATAAAACACTTTTTGAATGTTTTAGGTGTTTGAATACATACTTATATGTCATGATAATGCACTCATGTTTGGATTGAGCTCACTTACAGTACGTCTACACATAAAATTACATTGTACTTTTGGTTGAATAAATGATTGTGTAGATAACTTAGCCCTATAAACTTGATGTTTATTGTGTGTTACACTGTTTGCCCTTTGGAAAGATTTGGGGAATGAAATCCTTTTAATGGGGGAAGAATGTAAACCCATAAAATCAATCATAAGTAAGTTGAAATAAATTAAATAAAATATGGATAAAAATGGGAATTTCTTAAAATTTAGAATTTTACCATGAAAGTTTGTCTTTGTGTCTGTGGCAAAATTCCGATTAATTTCCATATATAATATGTTAAAAATGGAGGTCAAATGGAAAATTTATGGACGTTCGAAGTTTTCGGATTCAAAATAATTTAAGTAGAATTAAAATTCAAATGAATAATTAATTTTAAAATTTGAATCAAAAATTAATAGTAGTAAGACTTGGATATTAAGTAAATGTGAAAATTAATGTTAATGTTAAAGTGTAATTAAGGAAGGAAAAAGCTATATACAACAATGGCACAATTCCTTCCCAAAATAGAAGGACAGATTGACCTCCCGACCTTTACCGGTCGACTGCTAACGGTCGATTGGTGGCATATGGACAGTCAATTGCTCCTTACCAGTGGCTGCTTAAGTTTTAAATTTTGGACATCTCAGATTTAATTATTTGAATCCAATAGTTCTTATGCTTTCTCACCGCTATAAGTTACACATTAGAGCCCTCACTTTTATTTGTATAATATTTTGAAAACATTTGCGAAGCTCTGTCGGTTTGTCTCTTTAAGATTCAAAAAGCTTAAAGAGATTAATACTAGAGGATACTCTATAGGTACGATACAAATCAAACTCGTAGTGAAGCATGCTAGGGTAGGTGACACGCACAACTAGGCAATGCCAGGGTAGATATACCAATTACACTTCTAGACTTGTGGTAACGCATAACCACAGCTACCGCCCACCTCGAGCCACACTCCCAAAAAAATCAAAGGGTGCACCCAATCAATCACAAAGTAAAAGAATGGTATCGAAGGAGTGTGTCCGGTCAAAGGAGCTACCTCATTAACCCGTCAATTGATCCTGTTTTATCCACCTTATGCCAACTCACGGGAGTCGGGAACACGTATATACCTCAATAGGACGTCGCCGCCATCCTACTTCATTCTAGAATCTCCACCGCGTACAGTTGTTAAAGTGGTTTTCGGAGTTGGCAGAGAGTATGACAACTTCCGATCCCGGCCTCTTTAACACCAAGCATTATTATAACACTGTAGTCATTTCAAAATAATTTATACTTCAAAACCAAAATACCATTGTCATTTCAAAACCATATCAATACGATTTCATTTCCTTTTCAAATACATCTTTCCCAAAATCATAGCACTTTCAAAGTTATAACACTTTCGAAACCAAACACTTGAAATTATAATACTTTCAAAACATAATACTTTTGGAATTCATAGCTTTGAAAACATAACATCCACCACTTATACAGTTTAAATATTAAAATAATATATATAAAGTAAAATAGTTTATAAAGTAAAATAGTTTATATAAAAGAGTTATAAGTTAAAATGGTTTATATTAAAATAGTTAGTATGAAAAATAATTTATAAAATAAAATATATAAATAGTTGTTTTAAATAAAATTTAAAAATACTTTATAAAATAAAATAGTTTCCTCAAAATCTACAAGTTAGTTCCAAATCAACTCGAGTTCCAAAATTCAAATTTAATCAAATCTCAAATCATCTATTTCTATTCAATTCAGTTTCTCGATAAACCATTTCAAACTATATCAATTTCAAACCTCAAATACCACTTTAATTTCACTATATATTTCAAAGCTTTAAATATTCCATAATCTCAAAACTAAATTCAGTATCCATAAAAAAAACTCAAACTTGAAATATTCGTTAATCATCTTAAACCAAAATCAAGTGATGAAATCACATCCTTTAAAATATCAAATTCAGTAAGTTCAAATCAATTTAATTAAATAAAATTCTTAATTAAATACAATTTCAAATAAATTCAAATCTGTCGTCCCAGCCTTAATTTATTAAAATAGTTATAAACTCTATATTAAAATATAATTTAAATAAATACTTAATCATATTATATTTTAATAAAATCAAACTTTATCATTAAACCTATTTTGTATTAAAACAAATTTATACATAGCTTAAAATCAAGAATTTAACTATATATAAAATAATATTTATATACTATTTGAAATCAATATTTATATAGAATCATATATTTCTTTCCAAAACCGTAGAAATCATTTCAAAATATTTTTATATATAGACGACGATATTTGTATATAATTTTATATCCTATGGTCAAGTGATACGGATATTTATCATTTCAATACATATTTTAAGCATATACGTGTATAAATCATTTCAACCCGTAATCCCCAATTCAATTGAAAATCGCTTGGGTCTATCATTTCAACCCATAATGATTTTCTCCTATTCTACAGATTGTTCGAGCATGTACCATTTCAAACCATAGTGAATTATATACTAACAGGGAACTTGCAGAGTGATAAAAAATATGATAATAATATAACAAACGTATATCATCAATATAAATAACAGTTAATGGTGTCAAATGTCACAGGTGAACAGATACTGATAATAACATTTATATAGCAAATGTAAATAACTAACAACAACATATTTCAATTGTCGTTTCAATTGAAATCAAATTTAATAAATATAAGAACATTAATCGTGAGTGATTGCTTACCTTTCGAGGCTAGAGATGAACGAAAATACGATGAGTTACGAATCCAAAGCAAGGTGAGATGGGCACAAATTTGACGGATAAGCTGATAAATAAGAAATAGACGAAATCAAATCAAAACCAGATATAATCGAAATAAAAGTATATTATATTATTATTTTCTTAAAACCTATATTCAATTTAAATTATATATTACATTTCAAATCATAATACATATCCAAATCACTTTATATTTTATATTATAGAATCTAAAAGAATCAAAATATCTATAAACTAATATATTATACAATTAGTTAACATAACTAGATAACATATGTAGGTTATATATAAATAAATATATACTTAAAACAATATTTTATACTTAAAATCATATACAAAGCATATACCACTTAACAGCCGAAACCATTATATAATTTATAGAGTTAAACAGACTTATATATATAGTATGGTAAACGTTTATACTTTTAGGTACACACGCATATATACAATGCTTACATCATTTCAATACATATAAGCTGGCATCAATATATAACCTATATACGTGAAAGTAACAGATTGTATATATTTACATATTACTTATAAATAAACAAATATATGAATACTCGTAACATGTTTTATACATACTGCCCTTATATACTTATACCGACCTTACTAATATAGCATAGTTGAAAAACTTTTCCATTTTCATTTCTATATATAATACAAAAACCTGACACTTTATCATATACATATTTTAAATATATAAGGAGTGTAACTTAGCACACTTAAAAAGATCATATATATAAATTTATATAACCAGTGTGTGTGTGTGTGTATGTGTGTGTGTGTCTGAAATACCGGCAACAGACATATAAATTTTCCAAAACATCAATAAAACAATTTACTAGCTTAATATATTATATACTATATCATGTAAATCTTAATCTTACATAAATCTATATATATTTATATATAAATTATATACGCTTTTATAATGAAAACCCAAAATGCATATCCAGTAAACGCTCATAGCTCAAAATATATATAACAACAACTTGTCATCAATAAGATATATAAATATGTATAAATATTGTAGCCTAAATATAGTTTGTAAAATTATATATATACGACAACTTAATGCATATACACAAAGTCAGAGGAGGAGATGTCGCGGTAAGGTGAGGAAGTGAGAAGCTCGACTACTGTTGGGGACATGAGCGTGGCTTCGTGTGGAGATAAGGCCGAGGTGGGTGGCAGAAAGACGAAACTGAAGGGTGAAGAGTAGTGAAGCATCAGTTGTGCTTGGAAGTTCGGCGTCAAGGAGGTGGGCCGAAGAAGATGGGTCAGTTGCTTTGCTCAGGTGTTTGTTAGGCAAGCGAGGACGAATAGGTGGCTAAGGTCGAAGATCGAGAAAGTAGAAGGGTGGTCGATAAAATGAAGGGAACGAGCCGGCTTCGAAGGCGAGTAGTTTAACCAGTAAAATTTAGTGAAAGCTTGAAATATCTTATATATATTATTATTTTATCAAATGCTAGAACAGAGCAGAAGAGGGGAAAGGAGGTGTAACAACCATGTTTTTGAATTACTGTCGAAATAAATATTAAAAATGGAAATTAAACAATTTTGTTAAGCAAAACAAAATCTGAGTTGAATTTATAAGTGGAAATTTAAGTGAAGTTAAACAAATGATGTTTGAAATGAAATACAACTTAAATGATGTTGAATGAAGTTGATTTTGGTATCAAAGTAAACTAATAAGTGAATTAATGAAATGAAGTCATTAAGGATATGAACTTGAGTTATATAAATGAAATTCAACTTTAAATTGTTAAATGAATTAGCTATTGAACTAATGAATGAACTGAATGTACATCAATTGAATGTAAATAAGTTGATATGAAATAATGAATGAAGTGTTAATTCATTGAAAGCCAATATAATTAGAAGAATAATTGAATGAAAATCAATTTAATATCAACCAATTGGAATTAAAAGTGTTAAAACCAAATTGAATGAATGTAAGAGAAGTAAATAATTTGGTTATGTTGAACATACATTGTTTGTCATATGGATGTTAGTTGATTGTATATAATTCATTAATTGTTGATGAAATTGAATTAGCAAAATTGAAAGCTATGTAATTGAATCCAAATTTAAAGTAAATGAATTTGAATAGAATTGAATTTGATTTGGAAGTGAACTAAAATGAATGTAAATTAGTGAATGCAAACTAATTGGAAACGAATAAATGAATGTTGATAAAGTCCAATGTTAACAAATCAAATGTGATTAAAATGAAAAACCAATTCATTGAATATTAATGAGAAATGAAAGAATATTGATTTGGTTATGGATTTGTTAGATGTTTATTGGTTGGATAGTTGTTTGATGGTTGCACTTGTTGCTTTTGTTGCATTTGCTATATTGGCATATGTAGTTGTTGTAGTGATATATGTTGTATATTGATATTATTTTCATATATACATGTTCTCATTTGTTTGATTGAGTGTATAGTAGGTGCGAATGGCTTATGCTTCGCATTTGGAGCTCGCTTTCGCGCTATATTAGCCGTATATGCTCGCCAATAATAAATAAGGTACATATCTCGGATTAAATATCATGCTTTTACACTTTTTCCCTGCGGGATGCCTCATCACTTGATGTGGTGTATATTTGTGATATATATACTGTCATTTTTTTCGGATCGAGCCGCGCAAATGAGACTATGACGAATTTTTTCGAAAATTTAAGGCGTTAGAATATTTTTGGGAATTTTGGAAAATTTTGAAAACTATAACTAAGTATGATTTGAAAACTTAGTAAAGATTTTGTATGAAGTTTAACTATAAATTTTGGGAAAGTTAAACACTTAAGAGATTTGTAAATCAAATTGAACGGTTTGTTTTGAAAAGTTAATGGATTCTGTAACTTTTTCTTACTTGGTAATTTCGAGGACGAAATTCTTTTAAGGGGGGAAGTTTGTAACGACCGAGAATTTTTGTTAATTAAAATTTGGATATTTAATTTATTTTAAATATTAATAAGTGAAATTTATAAGTCAAATGAATTTAAATTCGAATAATTGGATTTAATTGCATACTTAAATCGATAATTTAATAGTTGAAATTACAGAAATAATTGAAAATTGGATTAAAGATGATTGAAAATGATTTGTAAAATTTTATTTTATCATATTGGAGTTAGAACGATATTTTAGAACTTTTAAAATTGAATTTAAAGTTAATTTGTGAAAATTGAATATTTTAATATTTAATTATCGACTGAAAAATAGCCAATTTTCGAACAGTCTCAGAATTGGACGAAACTAGTTCCATTGGATCCGTAATAGTTTGTTATTGTCGGATTTCAATTTTCGTAGCAATCAGAGTTTTCGTTTGACCGTGGCAGCTCGAAACGCATCGAAATTGCTTTAATATTAATCTGGCGAGTTAAAATAGTCATTTTTCAAACAGTCTCGGATTTCGAAGAAACCAGTTTCATCGGATCCGTAATGTGATATTATTGTATGGTTTCAAATTTCGTGTCAATCGGATTTACCGTTTATCCGGGGCGAGCCAAAACGCATAGAAAATCATTTAATCGATTTAATTTAAAATCGATCGTTTATTGCCGTAACTCTCACAGATGATCGAATTAGCTCCCGAAACACGTTCCATTGTGTTCGAAACGTGGGGGTAAACCTTAGAAACGCCAACCGGCACGCTTCGTTTGGAGTTCGGAAAATTTCGATGAATAGTAATTTGGACAATTTTCTATAAAAGCACTCAATTTCTTTCATTTGCATTCAAAGCCTTTGCTTCTTCTTCCAGCCGGCCCTAAAATTTCTATGGCCGAAAATCACCAATTTTCTTCCCTTCAAATCTCCCAATCCATCAGCTTTTAGCAAATTCTTCCAACTACAAAAATGTAGGGGGCTATGAGATCTTGTATATCAACGGCTATGATCGTTTAACTCGAAGTGAATCGACGGCAAATCAAGCATAAAGGCCGCGACTTTGTGCACGTTTTACTAGGCCATGGGGGCCCGAGCTACACTATCTTGCAGCCGAAGGTAGCTCTCGAGACGAGCTTCAAAGTGGCATCTCCTGATCGACGAATAGATGAATGTAGGACGATCGGCTATTAGGGTTTGTAAACGAATTTGGGTTCGGCCGAGCTAGTATTCGCATGGGGTGAAGAAACCTGAAGTGCTGCCTTGATCTCGTGTGTGATGATGGATGGCCAAGATTAGATGTGGGTTTGAAAAATTAAAATAAAAAGTTGTAATTTATATATATTATAATTCGTGTAACTTTAAACTATCATAACTTGTTCATACGAGGTCGGAATTTGATGAAACAACTTGCGTTGGATTCGTTTTGTCGAGCACTACGCTATGGAACAGGATTGGAGTCGTTTGGAGCTAGTGAGAATTTCGGGTAAAATTAAACGCACGTTTAATTTTATTCGAAATAAAACGCTGAAACGGAATTGAAATCAAGGTGAGAACTTCTCACTCAATCGAATTGTTTCGATTTGTATTTTAAATAGTTAGATTTAAAATTGTTGATTGTATGTCTAGATGATAAATTTATTATCTATTATTGATTGAAATAGACATTATGCGCCGTTAGTAAGCGGATGTTATTTATTAAAAACATATACCGCAATAATTCAAACCTGTATGGAATTGGTATTATATATGTACTTGGAGTTGATTTTCCCGCATTATATAGCGGATGAGACCCTATTGCGCCGTCTATTAAGCGGATAATATTTTATAAATCCCATATACCGCGATATTTCGTCTTGAAGCGAAATGGGTATTGTGCTAACATCTTTGGATGCAGGGAAACAGGTTGGAGGGATCCAACTGGATTCTTCAAACATTTGAATTGGTTTCAATGTTGTGTGTTGATCTATTTGTTGACCTATTTATAATCTACGTGATTATCTTTGTGATTGAGATTGTTAAAGGCTAAATTTTAGCCGAATATATTTTGGTATCGTTAGATGCCGAAATTAAATAAAACTGGATTTTTGAAAACTTAAGTTGAGAATTCAGAATAAAATTTAATTTTGGAATTTATTCATTTTAAATAAATAAACGTTATAATTTTTATTATTATAAAAATGATATTTTTGGAAAATAATACTTAATTATGATTTTGGAGTTATATAAGCTTTAATAACGATTTGTAAATTATTAAAAGGATTGGTTTATTTAAATTGGGATTTTTGAATTATTATAAATGAATTATATAAAATATTTATAAAATTGATATTTATAAATTAAAAATATTGGAATTATAAAACAAGTTTTTATAAGTGTTAAAATGGAATATAAATGGATTTTATAAGTGAATGAAATCTATATATTTATAAATTGTGAAGTTATAAAATGAATAGATTTTATAAAATAAAAGATTTATAAGTAATTAACTTATAAGTTGGATTTTTGCGTGTACATGGAATATGGATAGAATTTGTTAATAAAGTGATTTTATAAGTTGAAGTTGCCATAAAATATAAATGGAATTTATAAAAAAAAATTATAAATCCGAAAACGACTTATTTTGATAATTTAATTATTATAGCTTATTAAAGGAAATATATCCACGATTTTGGATAGTGGATAATCCTTTAAATAAAATATGTAGAAATGTTAAATCTGGATAAGGAAATATATTCAGGATTTTGGACGATGAATAATATATTAAAGAAATATCTTGGAAAAAGTCATATTTTTAAATAGAATTTAAACGATTCAAAAACGTTTTAAAATGGGTTAAGTATCGAAATCATGGATTTCAACATTTATTGTTGAAATAGACGTTTTCGAGAAATAGAAGGAAATGGTGGACTATAATACTGTTGTTATAGTAAAGACTTCCGAAAGGAAATGTTTTATGCAGTATTGGGATTTATATATCTATTTTAAGTTGGAATCCCTATACTAGTGATTTTGGGTTGTTGTAACGATGTTTTACGTAACATTCGTTTTGACCCAAACAAATGTGTTTAAGAAGATGTTTTCCTGAAAGAATAAAATGTATACTTAATTTGAATTTAAGTATATTGAATATTTTCAAATTGTTGAAAATAAATAGATTGGTGAATTACTTATTATTATTTAATAAGTATGGAAATGTTTTCCAATATGAAGTGAATGTTTGAGATTTTATCTTTTAAAGATAAATTGAAAATGAATATTAGAAATCGATTTAAAAATCGTATATTCATAGATATTTTGGAATTTTAAATTCACTATGGAATTTATAAAAGAAAGGGAAATTAGTTAAAAATAAACGTTGATTTATTTTGAAGTGTGGAAATTTATTTACGGATTTGGAACTTAAATTTAATAAATCGGTAAGGATTTATTTAATTGGTTTAAATGAACCATTTTGAAATGGAAGTTGTAAGGGTGTAAATTTATTTGAAATTGGTTTTCAAATGGTTGAAGTGTGGGATATATATCTTATAAAGATATTTTTGAAAATAAATAATTTGGGAAATTATTTGAAATCGGGTGATGTTGTGAATGTTGATTGATAGTTAAATAACCGACTATCAAATATTGACCTTTGAATAGGTATTTGCTGTGAATTGGTTGAAATTGAAATGCTACACTTATTTTTAAATTATTGCTCTCGTTATTCGGATTACCCATTCTGAATAGTGATACGACGTAATGGATAGCATTGAAGACTGGTGGTGAAGACCGGGTATTTGTGAAAACGATAAGATGACATATCGATTGTCTCTGCACCGTTAGCTACGGTATGGAGATTTCCTTTGTGATGGGAAATTTTATCGGGATTGTGAATACCCGGATTGCAAGGGCATCTTTTGAAGTGCCTTCTGTTCTGTTCGAATCCGGAACAGACTTGTATGGTTACATGTCTGACATTACATTTTGAGATATAAAGCAGATTTCTTTCAAATACATTTCTGTTGGTGGCGGAGAATTTATTCTCTAGCTTAACACCCTTCTCTGAGACGTACGCGCTTAGAGGTTATGTAGTTGAAGGTTATCACCGATATATTCCCAATTTGGTAATGTGGCATGCTTAGTGTTGTTGTGTGATGATTATTTATTGATCATTTGTTGATCAAAGCGTGGCTTTGTGCCTAGCTTTGTGGACGAGACTTTGTCAGACCTCACTCCCCGGAAATGGTCAAAACAGGAATATGCGGCAAGGTTATGAGGGTCGCGCCCTTTAGGGTATGTCATTTCCTTCTGGAAAGGGTGGTATCATGGTATGGAGCCCAGATATTTACTCATGTTGATACACTATATCTATTACTGTGTGGTGTTGTTGGAATCGAGCGCTCGGATAAAGGTCCAAAGGGACCGGGGGATGGCATAGTCATGTAGTAGTTACCTAGTGACAAAGGTAACCCGACCTTGTGTTGGCAGAGAGCTGGTTAAGTTCTCGGGACGTCCCGCCAGAGGCGATCCCATGTGGCAGTAGGAAGTTTCTTAGCCTGACCATTTGTTGGAAATCCAAATAAAACATTACGGAGCTTGTATGGTTTTAGTTGTAGAACCTATCATTCACTTATGGTGGCGCCCCACTGTTTGGATGGTAGCTATAGTAGGCATAAGTGCGGAATGCCTATGTTGGCTAAGATTTATATCTTTACTTTCGAAATTTTTTCTACACTATGCACTAGTAATAATATCAAATGTTTCTTTTTAATGCGTATCAAGCATCTTTGACTATCATAAGAAGAAATCTCCTCCAATTCTGCGTTTGCATTGTGTGTGTGGCAGGAGGTCTTATGGTAGTCTCATTTTCGAAAAGCATTGTGAATTGACTTTAAAATTATCCTCTTCTTTGTTTTTTTAAAGTTAAATAACTGTTTTAGTTCTCACACCAGTCACATGACTGACTCGGAGTTTATTTTTTTCCTTCCTAAACTCTGGGTGCCCATAATTTTCCACACGGGCAGTCAAGAGTCGGGTTTATCAGGATATTCTGGAGTTTAGGAGTTGCTGGAGGCAAGCTGGATGACATGGCGTATTCACTAGTATATAGTACTTCTTTTCCGCTGTTTATTGTTGTTTGTTGTTGTGAACTCTGATAATGTTATGTAAAGTGACGTAATGTAATAACTGATATAGTTCTTTGTTTAAAGATTATTCATTTATTTATTATATGTTGTTCCACTGCGAATGTGAGATTTTGATATTGTTTCTGTTCTATTTTCTTCCTTCTTCTATTTTTTTCTTCCACCTCTTCTTCTTTAACCATAATAATTCGGTTTTTCGGCATTCGATTGCTCGGCAGTTGATACAGTGGACGTAAGAATGCCGACCTTCGGATCCCGATAAAATCGCAATGTTACAATATTTCTAATGAGTAATCCCACTGGAGCCAAGATTCTCGCTTAACCTTCAGCTTTGATACTAAGTGTAACAACCCACAAATCCATACCCCTTTGAGCCGACAATATTCTCCAACAGTTCAACTCAAAGTAGACGGAAATACAAAACATTAGGGTTAAAAGAAGAAGAAAGAGGTAGAAGTAGAAGATAAAACAATATCAGAATCTCACTATCGCAGCGGAACAATATATAATAGATAAATGACTGATCTTTATACAAAAGAACGATATCTGTTTTATACATTACATCATCAGTGTACAACACAATCAATAGAAAAATACTGGATAGTTATATTAACTTGTCCCCACACATCTGAATACACAGCTTATACTGAACAGATGTAACGACCCGAAAATTTTAGCGGTTTTATTTATTTAATTAATTGAAATTTTGTGAAATTCTAAACAATAAAAATCGAAATAAAAAACTAATATTTGAAATACGTCTACTCAAACATAGCAAATGGTAAATTTTCATCTGATAATATTGAAGTTTATTTTTCTTGTGTAATTCTGTTTCAATTTAAATCATTTAGAAATTTGATGATAATAAAAAAATTTCCAAATCTAAATATTTTTAAAGAATAAATTTGTAAATCGTCTTCTGAATGAGACGTCATATTTCGTTTTACCAAATTTTGACTGTTATTGCTCCGTTTATCTTATTTTCGACAAATTAGCAGCATTTTCGGTACTACATATCAACTTTTGATAGGATAGTCGTACCACTGATGTCTGTATATCGTTTTAATCCTCTCGTCGTGCTGATCTCTGCGGTATATACAAATCTTATTTTCATATTCTGACGATATCAGTATAACTATTTCTGTATCGGTTTATATTTGAGTTATTTGGGCTTTCTGTGTTCACATTAACCATTGGTATCTAAATTTCAACGGTAGTGGCTTTTGGTTTTAATTGATTTCGAAATGTTGTTTCGAATGAAATGAATATCCGCATATGTTAATTCATAAGTTTTGTACCTGTAGCCAAAAGAATACATCTTCCTCCTGTGACGCCCCACCTCTATGCTCACAATAACAAAGGTTATTATAAGGAATAACGTCTGCAATTGCAAAGAATAATGCTCGTTAGAAGCGACCATCCGTAAGTTATGCCTTGTACGAGTATTGATTCCATCGATAGGAGTTGTGTAAGTTACTCCCAAAGATATATATTCAATTCAAATCTAAAACAAAACTACGGTGGCTAATGAAAAATTCAGAACAACTCATAACAACAACAACATAGATAGTATAATCACATCGGAACAGAAATATCAGATATATAGCGGAAGATAAGTCTGGTACATGCTACAACAATCGATAGTTCACATGAACCAAATATACATGTACATGTCATCAACATACATGAGATTATAGTCAATACACCAAAAGTAACACCTTGAAGAGTAGACAAAAGATGATGTGAAATCCCAAAAGCTGAAGCAGCAACTGAATCAAAGATAGCGATTATCCTGAAATAACTCGGTCTGACCCGAGTACTATTTAAAACAAAATAATAAACAGATCAGTCTAATTTAAACTTAGAAGTGAATGCGTCATAAACAATATCAAAGCAAAATAATCATAGTCTCGAATGAGACTATTCAACATAAGTGATCAACATAGTTTAAATGAAGAAATCTCATTAAACTCCATCAAAATCAACTTTCAAATTCATAATTGAATTCAAAACAGCAATTCACAAAAATCTAGAAATCAAAATAAGATAACTAGAAAATCAACATAAAAGTGGATCGATCCCAGCATATGGCGAGTCTAAGCTACGCCGCACCTGCATCAACATATGGCCAAAGCCTACCAAGTACTGTCATCATAATTTTTAGCGCCCGACAAATGACCTGAAGGTCCAACATATGACCCGAAGGTCTAGTATTGGTATTTGACCCGAAGGTCCAGCATAGTGGCTCGAAAGCCCAACAAAATCATCAAACAACAAATCCACAACAAATATTTCAATTAACGAGTCTGGAATTAACCGAATTAGTAAAAGCGTGGTTCCATATTCCGCACTTTTGCTAAATCGTTTAAATCTCTTCATCGTTTCCTTGAAAGTGCAAAAATGTGTATTTTATATAACTAAAATTTACGTTCTCAAATGGACAAGTCCGAAATTAAGCGAATCAGTAAAAGTAAGGGTTCATGGTCCTTAATTTTGCTGAAGCGTTTAAATCGCTCCCTCATTCTTTCAAAAGCGTGACAGTAAAATTTTTGGAAACAATTTTATTTTAAAACGATTTTTAAAACACGTGATTAAAACAGCAACATCTATAGCAATTTCGACAATGAAATTGCGCTTCACAAAACACCGTAAAAACGGATATCAAATCAGCGTTGCGAGATAGCCGCTTGAAAATTCACTTTAAATTGACGATTACTGAAGTCAAAACAACAGTAATTTTTATTCATCAAAAATCTCATCAAAACAACACGCTTCAAAAATTTAACACCAGAGTAAAAATCCGTTATAAAAATAACGGCAACAAAATATGTTTTAAAACCAAACACCGGTTCAACGTAAATCAAATAGTAGACTATACTACTATATATTCATCCAATATTTCACTGCCCACTTGCACTTATATATACCCAAAAATGAGGGTCTGGGCATTATAAAAAAATTTCACGCATGAATTAAAAATGTGCATTGGATGAATACTACTGTTGGACACTTGTAAACATCGCACGCAAGTGCCAAATGCATGGTCTGGACACGTCTCGTGTTGCACATATTAGCACTAAAAATGGACTGACACACTTACACTTTCATGCACGTTCAAAATATATAAAAAAGGTCTGGTTGTATGCCAAAAGTGAAGTTAGAAATGAAGGCCAGGAAAAGCTAACTGTACACATATCAAAATATGTAGCCTGGACAATATAAGCTTTACACGCACAAAATAATTGAAATCTTAATATCCAGGTCTAGGCTTTCGAGTATTTCATGCACGCATGGAAAAATAAATTTAGGTGACCTGGGTAATACCAGTGCAAGGTTTACGTGCATTACTACGTGCATAAGAATTACAAAACACAAACACTACTTCGTGTATTACTACGTGCGCACAAACAATGCAATGCCTGTACATTTTTTTCCACGCAAACACAATAATTATAATACGCAAATAATGAGTTAAAAATAAATAAATAACTATCCTTAGCTTAGATTTGTTCTACATGTAGGTAACTTGGGCAAAGCTTGCACACACGGAATGAAGGATGACGTGCTAAAATTTATTCTTTCCCAAAATGAAATTAACACAATTTTAAAGTAACATAAGCAAAGTTTAAATAGATGTGTGAGTTTGCACTCACCTTTAATTCGTTTCAAAACCGGTTAGCAAGCAAGATCCAAAAGGAGTAAATAAATGAACCGCCATTAATTTTTACCGAGCTACTGAAAATATCCAACAAAAGAATGATGCATCTTATACTTTTCCTTTCTCTTTTTTGTGAATAAGTCAAAGAATAATGTGCTGGCAATGATTTGTGGTATAAATGCATTAAATTGAAAACGTGCATCAATGCAAGAAAGGACTTGCTGCACATAAATTGACGATGTAAAAGCAAAGTGTGTTCAACTTTTGCTTTTACAAATATAGTGACATCAAAGAAATTTTTTTTGTTCCAACCTTGTTTTAACAAAAGTGTGCATAATATTGCCTTTGAATTGGACTCATTCACATACGTGAAAGGCAAAGTGAAGCATAACATAACTTAGATATATTCAATGCAACAAGCTATTTGCAACTGACTTTGCAAATGAATTTCATATATATATATATATATATATATATATATATATTTCAATTTCAATTTAAAATTTCCATTTTTAATATTTATTTCGACAGTAATTCCAAAACACGGTTGTTACAAACTCCCCTCCTTATGAAAATTACGTCCCTGCAATTTTCATACTAGAAGTTGTTTATAACACAAATAATTAATCACAACAAAGATTTAAAATAGAAAAGATGAATAAGAATTCCCACCCCCACCCGAAGAGGAGAGAAAACCAGGATAAGAACGCTCGATGAATTCTTTGGTTTCCCAAGTGCAATTTTTGGGGTTTGCGAACCATTGAATTTTCACAAGCGGGACTTCTTTATTCCGAAGACATTTAACCTCCGAAGCTAGCACACGAATAGTATTTTGCACCATAGACAAGTCGGGTGAGAACTCAAGATCTTGCAACATATAAGGATCAATGATAAAATCCGAATCTCGAAGGCATCGACGAAGCTGGGTGTAACAACCAAGTATTTTCAACCATTCGCATCCGCACATGTCGGACTTGAATTGCTCAAAATATCGCGTGTTGTGAATAAAATTTGGCAAATCTCATAATATATCACAGATTACAGATACGGAGTAATAATAATGCAGCGGAAGTATAGTAGTTCATGAAGCTACTATATAAATATATCATAGTTACATAAGATACAACAGAAGAAATAGAGTACAACAGAAGTCTCAATACATAGAAGTCTACTAATACAAGGGCTGAAAGGAACAACAGACTGAAAAAGGTAAAACTAGACAGGTAGATAATCTCCAACGATTCCAATCTCTACAAAGTGGAAATCCAAATCTGTTAATAACTCAGGCTGACCCGAGCGTAAATAAAAATACAAACACTCGAGTCAGGACATACATACTTATACAATGTAAACCAACTCAAGTGAACTGTAGTAAAGGTACAAATAACTTAGAAGATGCTTGGGACCGTCCATCCTCTAAGGATCCGTTAAACTATTTAATATGTAGTAATATTGCGCGATTATAATAATGTCTATCAGTAAAATAAACTTACTTTAAAATAGCGTTAAGAAGTGACCAATATTCCCCTTAACACAAATAATGCCAATAGTCTATACAGTACCTGCATATCTCCTGATCGGGAGACTATGAGAAGATACTGCATAGGTACGACACAAATAGAAACTCGTAGTAAAGGATCGATATGGTAGGTGACACGGCACACAAGGCAATGCCAGGGTAGATATACCAATTACGACACTCGGGCTGGTGGTAACGCAGCAGCCAAGTACGCGCACCTTGGAACACATTCCCAAAAATCGAAAGGGCACCCAAAAAATCACAAAAGCAATGGAATGGTATCGAAGAAATGCGTCCGACCAGAGGAGCTACCCCTTTTGGCCCGAGACCGCTCCTATTTCTACCACCTTATGCCAACTCACGGGAGTTGGGTCCACGCAGTATACCTCAAGAGTGTCGCCACCATCCTACTTCATTCTGGAATCTCCGCCACATACACGGTTAGTCAAAGTGGTTTTCGGTATCGACATAGAGTATGCCCATATCCGATCACGGTCTCTTTGCCAACCAATCGTTATTATAACCCGTGGTTATAACTTAAAATAATATTTTATACTTTAAAATAAAATATCATTTCAATCCAAATCTTTATCAAAATAAAGATTAAATCATTTCCAAGCCATTTCAATATATCAACATACCGTATCTTTCAAATTCAAATATTTATCAAAATAAATATCAAGTCATTTCCAACCATTTCAATATATTAAATTATCATATCCTTTCAAAACTTCCATTCAAATCATTGTAATACATAAATATCATATCTTTCAGAACTTCAGTTTCAAATCATTTTAGTATCAAAATATCATATCTTTTAGAACTTCATTTTTCAAATCATTTAATATCAAAGTATCATATCTTTCAAAACTTCATTTTCAAATCATTTTAATATCAAAATATCATATCTTTCAAAACTTCATTTTTAAATTATTTTAATATCAAAATATCATATCCTTCAAAATTTTATTTCAAATCATTTAATATATATCAAAATATCATATCTTTCCAAAGCTTTATTTCAAAACATTTTTAATATCAAACTATCATATCTTCCAAAACTTCATTCCAAAATATTTAATATATATCAAAATATCATATCTTTCCAAAGCTTTATTTCAAAACATTTTTAATATCAAACTATCATATCTTTCAAAACTTCATTTCAAAATATTTAATATATATCAAAATATCATATCTTTCCAAAGCTTCAATTTCAAATCACCATAAAAGTTCAAATCCAAATATTCAACTTTAATTACCTTTTAAATTCAAAGATATCATTCATTTATTATCATTCCAGATCACCTTTTAAATAGCTTATATTTTAAATCAAAATAATTCATTTAAACCATTTAAAATATAAGTTTATATACTTTCAAATCAAGTATTCAACTTCCAAAGTTTTAAACCATTACGAGTTCATTTACTAAGTTAAAACCATAAACATTGAAAATTTTAACCTTTCATAACATTCAGAAAAAGCTGCTGAAAGTTATACTTGAAAACATTTCAATTTAAACCTTTTAAACATTATAAAAATCATATTTTAACATTTAATGATGTTCATTAAAATACTCTTTTAATTAATGATTTTTATAAAGCAACATTTTATAATTAAATCAAATTTCACAAATCCACTAAATAAATTCAAGTGTAAACTTTCCATTTTTACATTTAACACTTTATTAACATTTACATTATCAAATTATCATTTCACAAATTAAACTAAATTTTTAATTGATTTAATTAACTTAAACCCTTAATTAAAACCAAATTCACATTTCTAGGTCAAGTTCATTTTAAAATTACACTTTTATACATTCATTCATTTAACCGTTTTAATACATAGAAAAATCAATAATACTTTAGTAATTCATTTAAACTCAAATTTAATCAAATCATCATATTTACATTTTTCCAAATATAATTAAATTTCCATTTTATTTATATAACTTAAAATCCCTTTATAAACCAAAACCCAAATTTCCAGACTTTAAGTTATATTTCAATAATTCAACTTAACCATTTATTTATTTAACATTTTCCACTTATACACAAATCATAATTACTTTATTTAAAACATTTTAAAATCTATTTAAATCAAATTATCATAAATTTACATTTAAACCACTTAAAATTTTATTTATATAACTTAAATGTCATTTTAAAAGCCAAAGTCCAAATTTCCAAATTTATGTTGTATTTCAAAAATTCGCTTTTTACCATTCATTTGAATTACATTTTTAACTTCTATAAAAATCCAAAATTTCTTTATTTAAACATTAAAATCCAATTTGAATCAAATTTCAAAAAAAAAATTCACTTTTAAAAATATTTATAATATTCAAAATACTTTATAAAATATAACCACGGGCCTGTATATAGTTTTCTAACCTAGGTCAAGTGATACAGATATATATCATTTCAATCCACAGTTTAAAAAGAAAAATCCGGGTTCTATCATTTCAAACCCGCAATCCCAAGTTAAAATAAAGTAAATAAAAACCGTTCAGGCCTATCATTTCAGCCCATAATAATTTTTCCTATTCTAAAGTCCGTTCGGGTATGTATCATTTCAACCCATAGTGATTCAAATCTACAGGGAACTTGCAGTGTGATAAACTGATATAAATAACAGAATAGCATGATATAACTATAACAGATGATATAACAGGTGTACAAATAGGGTGAACATCATATGATCATAACATAGTCGAGTATAACATGATAATATAGTTCTACAGATTCACAGGGTGTCAATTTACTAATTATATAAGTACAAAATGTCTGGTGGGAAATACTCACATGTTTAAACTGGAGATGACAACCAAAACACACAATACAGAATCTTTGAAGGCACGACAACACGAATATGATTTGAGTGGGAGAGCCAAAGATAAATCTCCTTGGATACATTCAACAAAACAAGTATAACAACACATAAGTTTCAACACAAAATACCATTAAACAATGATAGAATTGGATGCATAAACAAATCCAAAGTCTTTGCACTTTCTTTCTACCACCTATGCTTCAGCTCCAGATCTGAAATGACACGGTCAAAGGCATGGTTTGGATCTGTTTTGGGTTCCTAAAGGTCGGCCTAGCATGGGAAAATGATGGGGTAAAGTATGGTAGAGAGATATGAGCATGAACACAACTACACAAGGCAAAGCAACAATGGTTTTCTATGCAACAAAGGTCACAGCCACAAGCATCATGGGCACGGCCAGGTCTATAGTGGGATGGAAGAGGGCGTGGCAGAGGGTGCAGGTCAGGAATTTGCTAATGGTGGTGTTGTATGGTCGGCCAAAGTGGTGGAGGAGGTGATGGAAGCAAGGTAGTGGTCGGCTATGCAAGTGTATGTGGTGTATGCTCATATTTTGGTGGGTCTACTTCATCAAGGGGCACGTCCATGGCTTGTGGCTGGGATGGAGGAGGTGATGACCAGATGTGGTGGTGGTGGAGGAGGGCAAGGAGGAGGAGATGGAAGGAGCTTAGCCTAGAAGGTGAAGAAAGCAAGAGCAAAATCATAAGAAAACAAGAAGAAAATGAGTAGAAAGAGGAAGAAGATTACCAACTCTTTGCCCAAGGAATGGAGGCTATGATTTTTGTGATTGAGAAGAGTTTGTATACGGGAATGAAAAGAAAAATAAGCGACTGAAAGAAAAGTTAAGGTCGGCTAAAGAAAATGAACACAAGAGGTTGGAAAATGAAGAGGTGGAAAGCAAAGAGTCTCAAGCAGCTAAAGAGTCACAAAACTCTTCGAATTTCTTATATATATATATATTGTAATTTATAAATACATATAAAACTGATAAATAAGGATGAAAATCATAAATGAACATAAATATATAAAATAAATAATTAAATAGAGTTTAAATTAAGAAAATGGCTTAAAATGCAAACTAGGCTTTAAAAATTGGAGATAACTTCAACACACTTCGGAAAAATTTATTTTAATTTAAATACATGTAGAAATAAATATAAATAAAGTAAAACATAGCAAATAATAGTTAATGCATAAAATAAATACATAAATTTTAATTATATATAATTAAATTAAGAAAATAGCAAAGAAAATAGAAACTAGGCTCTAAAATTGAAAATAAATTCAATAAGCTTTGGAAATTTTTTATTATCACTTTAAAAATATTTAAAAGTAAAAATATATGTAATATAACATAAATACACAAACTAGAATAAGATATATCAAATAAAGATGTCATTTTTTTATAAATTAAAACAAAGAATATTGTTAAATAACTCAATATACACAATATTGAAAACAATATAACTTTTACAATTTAAATCAAATTTCAACGAAAAGAAAAGCCGTATTTATGATATTAAATATATTTTCAAAATAAAATATAAAATTTAAGAATTCAAATATTTAAATTTTAAATTTAAAAGTCAAAGTTTGACCGGTTTGACCAAAAATCAACATTTCAGGGAAATATTCAACTTACACTAGTTTGGAATTATAATTCATATAAGAATCAAGATTTATATTTAAAAATGAAATGTTGAAATAAAAAAGTTTAAAATAATTTCAAAATAAAATAAAGTCAAATTTAAATTATATGCAAAAATCTAGGGTTGTTACACTGGGATACATGAAATACGTCATGAATTCCTGAAAACTGAATAGGTAGTGATACACGATAAGCAACTGGGCCAACACGTTCCGTCATAGGAAACAGTCCAACATATCGAGGAGCCAATTTCCCGAAGCTACTAAAACGCACCACACCCTTCATCGGAGAAACACGAATGAATACGCGATCGCCAATAGAAAATTCCAAAGGCTTCCTACGATGATCGACATAAGATTTCTGCCTATTCTGAGCCTCTTTCATTTTCTGTCTAATAATATCAATCATCTCAGAAGATTCACGAATATAATCGGGGCCGAGAACTAACTTTTCTCTGGATTCCAGCCAACAAGATGTTGATCGACACCGCCTTCCGTAAAGAGCTTCGAAAGGAGCCATACCGATACTGGATTGGCAACTGTTGTTATAAGAGAATTCAACAAGAGATAAGTGGTCTTTCCAACTACCACCAAAATCAAGAATACGAGCTCGAAGGAGATCTTTTAAGACTTGATTCACCCTTTCAGTCTGTCCGTCAGACTGTGGATGATAAGCTGTACTGAGATTGAGCTTAGTGCCCAAAGCTCTCTGAAGGCTCTGCCAGAAACCACTAGTAAAAAGCGGATCTCTTTCACTAACAATAGAACTAGGCAGTCCATGAAGTCGAACGACTTCTTTAGCAAAAATCTTAGCCAACAAAGGATCGGTCCGATTGGACTTGATAGGAATAAAATGGGCTAATTTAGTCAATCGGTCAACAATCACCCAAATACTAGTATGGCCCGACCTCGAACGAGGTAGACCATCAATGAAGTCCATAGAAATCTGATTCATTTCCATAATAGAATCTCAAGAGGCTGCAAAAGACCACTAGGACGCTGGTGTTCTGCTTTAATAAGTTGACAAGTCATGCAACGACTTACATAACTTGTAATATCACGCCTCATGCCTTCCCAAAAGTATAATCGTTTCATATCAGCACATATCTTACTACTACCTGGATGGATAGTATACTTAGAACGATGACAGTCCTCGAGAATGTCATTCCTAAGATTAGGAACATTAGACACGATCAACCTTCCCTTCTTCCAAATACAACCATGAATATCAATATCGAAATCCTTTAGATCATCACTTCGGGATTCCGATTTATAACTCTAAATAAGATAAGAAAGATCTGGATCTTGTTCCTTGGCATCGGAAATACGATCCAACAAACTAGGACGAGCTTCCATGCTAAATAAAAGCATGAAAGAATCAGAAACTGAAGGACGGTCTCTAATATCACAAAGAGATAAAGCTTCCAACATGTTCCATTCTGCTAGCATCATGGAAACAACAACCTGCTGCTTGCGACTAAGCGCATTAGCAACTCGATTACCCTTACCAGGGGTATACTGAATATCCCAAATCATATGAAGCAAGAAATTCGAGCCAACGCTGTTGCCTCATATTAAGTTCTTTCTGAGTAAATATATACTTCAGAGATTTGTGATCAGTGAAGAGAATAAAATGCTCGCCCAATAAATAATGTCGCCAAATCTTCAGAGCAAAGACTATAGTGGCTAACTCCAAATCATAGGTAGCATAACGAATCTCGTTAGGCTTTAGTTGTCTAGAAGCATAGGCAACTACTCCATCCTTTTGCATGAGAACAACATCGAGTCCATAACCACTGGCATCAGTATAAACAACAAGATCATGATTCCCCTCGGGAACCACTAAGATAGGAGCATGAGTAAGGAGATCTTTTAACTTCATGAAAGAAGTCTCACACTTAGCAGACCAAATAAAAGAAACAACTTTTCTCGTAAGAGTGGTAAGTGGTAAAGAAATACGAGAAAAGTCCTTAATGAACCGACGATAATAATCTGCCAATCCAAGGAAACTACGGATCTCAGTAACGGTCTCGGGCCTCTTCCAATTCTGAATAGATTCGATCTTGTTCGGATCGACAGAGATACCATCAGAAGAAACAATATGACCGAGAAACTTCAGCCTCTTCTCCCAGAAGTGACACTTGGAGAATTTGGCATAAAGCTGATGTTGACGAAGAGTGCTCAAAAGAATCTCCAAATGCTGAATATGATCGGCTTCAGATTTGGAATAAATAAGAATATCATCAATGAAAACCAAGACAAACTTATTGAGATATTCCCATAATATCTGATTCATAAGATCAACAAAATACGCTGGAGAGTTCGTCAAACCGAACGGCATAACAAGCCATTCGTAAGAACCATAACGAGTACGGAATGCGGTAAGAGGAATGTTATCTTCCGCAACTCGTAACTGATGAAATCCGGTAGCAAGATCGAGTTGGGAGAAAAGCTTAGCGCCACTTAACTGATTGAACATGTCGTCGATCCTAGGTAATGGATACCTATTTTTGACAATGAGCTCGTTAAGCTTGTGATAATCAATGCAAATCCTAAGAGTACCACCTGGCTTCTTAACAAAGACAACGCGGCGCCCCAAGGAGATGCGCTAGAACGAATAAATCGCTTGGCTTCCAACTCAGATAATTGTTGCTTCTGTTCCTCATTTTCCTTAGCAGACATCCTCATAGGAGGACGACCGACAGGACGAGCACCAGAGATAAGATCAATACGGAACTCAATTTCCCTCTTCGGTGGCAATCTTTAAATAGGCTCGAAGACATCAGAAAAATCACAAACAACCGGATTATTAGCTATGACATCCTCCGATTCGATGGAAGAAATGAGAGCATTTGAAGTATGATCCATGCATCGAAATATAATAGATAACTGCTCGATAGCATCGGGATGCTTGAGATATAAAGTTCTTTCGGGACATAGGATTTGAACTTCATAATAGATGAGCCAATCCATCCCCAAAATAATATCAAAACCAAGATGATCCATAACATGCAGATTCGCATGAAAGGAGAAACCACATAGAATAATCTCAACATCAACACATAACAAACCAAGAGTAGCGGATCCACCAATAGGATTCACAATCCTCAAAGGGTTGTAAAGAGTAACAACATCCAAAGGAATAACATCAACTAGCTCCTATGACATGAATGAATGTGATGCACCCGTATCAAAAAGAACTCTAATAGAACGGCTATGAAATAAAATAAAACCTTCCAAAACAGAAGGAGTAATACCTTTGGGCTGAGAAGAATCACCAGAAGCTTTAGCAACATTAAGCTTCCTAGATTTGAAACCCTTGGGAGCAATAGGACAATCAGAAACCCAATGACCCTCTTTTTTGCAATAGCGGAAAATGCGAGGCTTAGGAAAACTACGAAGAAGATGATCCAAAGAACCACAATTATTGCACGCCCTATGAATAGAAGGTGCACTACTAGGCTGAGAACTAGAGGTAGCTTGCTTCTTCTTCTTGTTGGAAGAAGAATTAGGCCTATGAAATGGAAACCTCTTCTTATTGGGGTTCTTAGAAACCTCAACCTCATCACCACTATCACGTTCTTTTTCAACAACTTCAAGGCAAAGTGCCGAATCAACAAGTTCCTCAAAAGTGAGATTAAGCTGAAGAAAAAGAATTTTCTTCAAATACTTCTTCAAACCATCAACAAAACGAAGATTCTTATTACGCGGAGTGTTAATGAACTCAACTCCGTATTTGGACAAGGCCTTGAAAGATGCAACATAATCAGAAATAGAGGACATTCCTTGCTTTAACTCAAGGAAACTACGAGCAAGATTAGCCTTTTCTGATTCAGGAATGAACTTAAGTTCGAAACATTCCATAACTGAATCCACGAGAGAGAGGACTCATAAACTTCCGCAATAAAAAGCTCATACCAATCAAGCGCACGCTCTTGCAACATGCTAGATGCCACGAGAACGCGATGATGATCAGAAAGATCCATCCGAGAAAATATGCGCTCACAAGTGCGTAACCAAGTCTGAACCTCCAATACACTTTCCGATCCCTTGAAAGGCTTGCCTCCAAGGTGGGAATAGTCACTACACATGCGTGCGAAGGCAGATTTTTGAGTAGGAGCCGTGGGAGTAGCAACAGAAGGCTGAGTACCCCGAAATAGCTCCATAAACTGATCAGCTGACATATAGACTCTGTCCGGATGAGAACCACTAGATGAGCCTGCAGAAGAACGCTTCCATCTACCTCTTTCAGCCATAGGCTGAGAGACAAGAGAAGGTAAGGATTAGTTAAAACAATACAAGATTGATAAGAAATTTAACAAATGTAATACTACGGAATATGATATTTATTCATAGACATACTCCAACATGTTAAAGTGGAAAGACTAGATTAGAAAGGCACGAATAAAACCCTCGAATAATTGTAACGCATGTTCCATTCTGCTTCTGTAATGTGTATATTATAATTTGTTCTGAATTTCTGCTCTGATACCAAGCTGTGACGCCCCACCTCTATCCTCACAATAACAAAGGTTATTATAAGGAATAACGTCTGCTATTGCTAAGAATAAGGATTGTTAGAAGTGACCCTCCGTAAGTTAAGCCTTAGATGAGTATTGATTACATCGATAGGAGTTGTGTAAGTTACTCCCAAAGATATATATTCAATTCATATCTAAAACGAAACTACGGTGGCTAACGAAAAATTCAAAACAACTCATAACAACAACAACATAGATAGTGTAATCACATCAGAACAGAAATATCAGATATATAGCGGAAGATAAGTCTGGATACATGCTACAGCAATCGATAGTTCACATGAACCAAATATACATGTACATGTCATCAACATACATGAGATTATAGTCAATACACCAAAAGCAACACCTTGAAGAGTAGACAAAAGATGATGTGAAATCCCAAAAGCTGAAGCGGCAACTGAATCAAAGATAGCGATTATCCTGAAATAACTCGGTCTGACCCGAGTACTATTTAAAAGAAAATAATAAACAGATCAGTCTAATTTAAACTTAGAAGTGAATGCGTCATAAACAATATCAAAGCAAAATAATCATAGTCTCGAATGAGACTATTCAACATAAGTGATCAACATAGTTTAAATGAAGAAATCTCATTAAACTCCATCAAAATCAACTTTCAAATTCATAATTGAATTCAAAACAGCAATTCACAAAAATCTAGAAATCAAAATAAGATAACTAGAAAATCAACATAAAAGTGGATTGATCCCAGCATATGGCGAGTCTAAGCTACGCCGCACCTGCATCAAAATATGGCCAAAGCCTACCAAGTACTGTCATCATAATTTTTAGCGCCTGACAAATGACCTGAAGGTCCAACATATGACCCGAAGGTCTAGTACTGGTATTTGACCCGAATGTCCAGCATAGTGGCTCGAAAGCCCAACAAAATCATCAAACAACAAATCCACAACAAATATTTCAATTAACGAGTCTGGAATTAACCGAATTAGTAAAAGCGTGGTTCCATATTCTGCACTTTTGCTAAATCGTTTAAATTTCTTCATCGTTTCCTTGAAAGTGCAAAAATGTGTATTTTATATAAATAAAATTTACGTTCTCAAATGGACAAGTCCGAAATTAAGCATATCAGTAAAAGTAAGGGTTCATAGTCCTTAATTTTGCAGAAGCGTTTAAATCGCTTCCTCATTCTTTCAAAAGCGTGACAGTAAAATTTTTGGAAACAATTTTATTTTAAAATGATTTTTAAAACACGTGATTAAAACAGCAAAATCTATAGCAATTTCGACAATGAAATTGCGCTTCACAAAACACCGTAAAAACGGATATCAAATCAGCGTTGCAGGATAGCCGCTTGAAAATTCACTTTAAATTGACGGTTACTGAAGTCAAAACAACAGTAATTTTTATTCGTTAAAAATCTCATCAAAACAACACGCTTCAAAAATTTAACACCGGAGTAAATATCCGTTATAAAAATGACGGCAACAAAATACGTTTTAAAACCAAACACCGGTTCAACGTAAATTAAATAGTAGACTGTACCACTATATATTCATCAAACATTTCACTGCCCACCTGCACTTATATATACCCAAAAATGAGGGTCTGGGCATTACAAAAAAATTTCACGCAAGTAACACAGGTAAACAAAAATATAAATTGAAAAAATTAGTTTGGACTACATGAATTAAAAATGTGTATGGAATGAATACTATTGCTGGACACTTGTAAACATTGCTCGCTAGTGCCAAATGCATGGTCTGGACACGTCTCATGTTGCCAATATTAGAACTAAAAATGGACTGACACACTTACTCTTTCGTGCATGTTCAAAATATAAAAAAAGAAGGTCTGGTTGTATGCCAAAGTGAAGTTAGAAATGAAGGCCAGGCAAAGATAACTGTACACATGTCAAAATATGTAGCCTGGACAATATAAGCTTTACAGCACAAAATAATTGAAATCTTAATGTCCAAGTCTAGGCTTTCGAGTATTTCATGCACGCATGGAAAAATAAATTTAGGTGACCTGGGTAATACTAGTGCAAGGTTTACATGCACTACTACGTGCACAAGAATTGCAAAACACAAACACTACTTCGTGTATTACTACGTGCGCACAAACAATGCAATGCCTGGACATTTTTTTCCATGCAAACACAAAAATTATAATACGCAAGTAATGAGTTAGAAATAAATAAATAATTAGCCCTGGCTTAGATTTGTTCTACACGTAGGTAACCTGGGGAAAGCTTGCATGCACGGAATGAAGGACGACGTGCTAAAATTTATTCTTGCAAAATGAAATTAACACAATTTTAAAGTAACCTGAGCAAAGTTTAAATAGATGTGTGAGTTTGCACTCACCTTTATTTCATTTCAAAATCGGCTAGCAAGCAAGATCCAAAAGGAGTAAATAAATGAACCGCCATTAATTTTTACCGGGCTACTGAAAATATCCAACAAAAGAATGATGAAGCTTATACTTTTCCTTTCTCATTTTTGTGCACAAGTCAAAGAATAATGTGCTGGCAGTGGTTTGTGGTACAAATGCATTAAATTGAAAACGTGCATCAGTGCAAGAAAGGACTTGCTGCACATAAATTGATGATGTAAAAGCAAAGCCTGTTCAACTTTTGCTTTTACAAATATAGTGACAACAAAGAAAAATTTTTGCTCTAACATTGTTTTAACAAAAGTGTGCATAATATTGCCTCTGAATTGGACCCATTCACATACGTGAAAGGCAAAGTGAAGCATAACATAACTTAGATATATTCAATGCAACAAGCTATTTGCAACTGACTTTGCAAATGAATTTCATACACACACACATATATATATTTCAATTTCAATTTATAACCATTTTATCATTTGGTTTCACTTACATCTTCTCACTTTCTAAGTTATACAACTTATATTCATCAATTTATTATCCAAAGCTAAATTTATTATCTCATACTATAAGTTCAAAATTCATTTCACTTATATTCATCAATTTTAACTTGGATTTTTAAATTTTCAAATTTGTTTATCACAACAAAACTTCAATTTCAATTTACTATGGTAGCAAATCCATCACACAGAAACTCGAAAATGATACTGATGATGCTGCAGTCATCGCCCTTATTATTTCCCAGCAATCAATAGTGAATTCAGTGCTTTAAATTCTTTCAAAAAATTTCCTTTTATCTATAAATTACATTTATAAATCTTTCCTTATAAAATTTCATTATTTTCCTTTACTTATACAAGATTGTTTCATAATTGTAAATCATTTTAATTATAATTCCATACTTATAATTCATTTGCTTATACAATTCATTCTTTTACAGCTGTTGTTTTTATTTAACTTATTCAACCAAACAATCAATTCATATACACTTTAATAATTCTAAAAAATTATTCCTTTATATATAAAATATAATCAAGGTAAAATTATTTCATTTACTCAATTAAGACGATATCGTGCCTAATTATTCTGAACAAGTGTTTAGAGATCCCTATCGATCGAGTTGTATGGACTATACCGACCAGAATCCATATACCACTCAACAAACCAATCATCACAATATAAAATAATTTTATATTCACTAACAAATACGCGCTCATATCTATTATTACACTCACACTCATTCTAGAGTACTACTGACTCTATCTCTAATGAGCAATACCCAACAGAGCCATGGTTTTCGCTTAACCATATGCTCTGATACCAGCTGTAACATTGCGATTTTATCGGGATCCGAAGGTCGGCATTCTTACGTCCACTGTATCAACTGCCGGGCAATCGAATGCCGAAAAACCGAAATGTTATGGTTAAAGAAGAAGAGGTGGAAGAAAAAAATAGAAGAAGTAAGAAAATAGAACAGAAACAATATCATAATCTCACATTCGTAGCGGAACAACATATAATAAATAAATGAATAATCTTTAAACAAAGAACTATATCAGTTATTACATTACATCACTTTACATTACATTATCAGAGTTTACAACAACAAACGACAATAAACAGCGGAAAAGAAGTACTATATACTAGTGAATACGCCATGCCATCCAGCTTGTCTCCAGCAACTCCTGAACTCCAGAATATCCTGATTTTAAACCCATATAAATACGATATCGTTTATATTTTTAAAACCCCAAATCAATACGATATCATTTAGACCCAAAATCATATAATGTCATTTTATTTTCCAATATATATTCTTTTCCAAAATCATAGGGTTTCCAAAGTGAAATATTTAGAAATCACAACTCTTGTATATAATAATTCCAAATCATACTACCTTGAAAATCATAACTTCAAAATAAATTTCCATCTCTTAAATGGTTAAATATTAAATTACTTTATAAAACACAATAGCTTCTTTAGATTTCACAAATCAATTTCAAATATCGACTTAAACTTCCAAATACCATTTCAATTCTTATGTTTCAAAGCTTTAAATATTTCACCATTTCAAAACAAACTCATTTGACAATCCCATATATATTAAATTCAATTACTTCTTGTTTAGACTTGAAATGTTTACTTAATGAATTCAATATAATTTAAGTAAAACCTTTAACTTCACATAATTGGATAATCTTTCAATTTTATTAAACTTGATATATTCATTTAAATCACTCTACACAAAAATCAAGTTATAAAAATCATACCCTTTAAAAATTAATAACCTTTTTATTTAATTCCAAATTTTACTCAATATTCATCTTCTGACCTTATTCTCATTTAAGTCAATAAAACTCCAGAACTTAAATTTTAAATAAATGCTTAATTGTATTTAATCTTAAAAATCAAACTTTATTTTATACTTCAAACAATTTATACAAAGCTTAAAACCGGAAATTACTATATATAAAAACCTTTATTAATAACCAAATCAAAAACCCATAAACCATATATATATAGCTTTGCAAAAACCATAGAAAAACATTTCAAAAATAATTTTATATATTTACCGCGGTGCCTGTATATAATTTTATATCCTATGGTCAAGTGATACGGATGTTTATCATTTCAATCCGCAATTTAAAAGATATAAAATTTTGCAGTTGTATATCATTTCAAACCACAATCCTGAATGAAATGAAAAATACATGATAACTTGCAGTTTAATGATATGAAACAAAACATCCATTCATCCATCATCAATCATCAACCAAATTATCTCAAACATCATCAGTTTAAACAAACATCAATATATGGCATATACAATATAACATGAAATAATTGGCAGTTATTAATTAACATTTCATATTCAATTAAATTTATAACTGTTTAACTAGCTGTTTTTATGCACATAAATAAATTCTAACTGCCAATTTATATGCAATACATAAAAGAAATTAACAGTTAATTTAATAAATGCGATTTAACAGATATGCTGAATAAAACATGCCAACAGTCATAAATAAATTTCTACTCATATCTAAAATAAATTTAACAAACATAAAAACATTTTAGAAGTTGTGAGTGAGTTAAAACACTCACCTTTTGAATTTAAATCGAATTTAAATCCGATTTAAACCCAAAATTTGACGGTCTCCAAATCTGTCCAAACCTGCGTCATCAGATCCGGAATTTAAACACGATCCTAACAAAAGAAATTTCACGCGAAACGGATAACGTATGAGCAAGTTATTCGAGTTAAACGATTAAAAAAAATCAAAATAAAAATTGAATTATAAACAAACAAACCTAATTATAATAAAGCCACGTCAAAACCCAGAAAGGGTTTTGCGATCCGACAAATTTTGTTGCGACGATGATGAATGGCCGTGGATAAACTAGGGTTTTCTGGAAAAACTGAGACCCGAATCGAAAAACGAATCATACCAGCAAATTACGTATCTCTAGAACTATGACATATATTTTTCTGGAATTTTTATGGAGACTTTAAATTTTGACTTTTGATTTTTGAACTGTAGATAGATCTAGGTTTTGCAACCATTAAGGAAGAGAAAGAGATGAAGAAAAGAACTTACAGACAAATGATAGAAAATGGAGGCTAGGGTTTATGATCGTCTATTTATAGATAGATCGCAAAAGAATAGGTGTGCACGAATTTTAACGTGCAAACGGAAGTGGTCCCAAAAGATAAATAATATTAATTACACACGTTACGGATTTAGGAAATAAATAAATTCCTTATCATTTACATTTTATTTTAAACGTATTTACAAATGTAAAATCTAGATGTTTCGTTTACGTTTCAAAATATATCCACAATTTTATTAATTTCCAAATTGATCTAAACAAATTTAGATGTAAATTAAAAGCTGATAAGTCTACCCATTGCAGTGTTAATTTCTCCACTTCCTTATATTTAGAAATTATAAATTAAGTTTTCAAAAACCTATCTTTGATTTTCAAACTTTTATATACTCATCTTTTACCAGTAATAAGGATGCATTAACATTTGTTCATGGTTTCACCTTATTATCCTCAAATTCCATTTTAAATTTTCAATAATTACAATTGTTGAATGTTGATACTTTAATTAAATTTATACATCTTGCTTTCTATAACCTATATCAACAAATGGTCCAATTATAAATAGAATTAGCATTAACTTCATCTTATAGGATTAACTACTCCAATTACAAATCTATGCTAACTGCCCGATTTAAGTCAATTAATTGTAATTGAGTCTACATTAAATGTTATAAATTATAAATTGGAACCTCAATAAATTCGCTTATTGATTTAAAAATCTTTCTATTCAGTAAATAGACATTTTATGGGTATAAGTAACATTTGAATTATAACACATGTCATTAGTGCATGCTTCATTTCTTATAAACTCCCCTTTATTAACTAGAACACATTAACCAAAACAAAATAATTAATTTAGATTTATTTCAATCGATTGCCATTCTTAACTTATCATACTCAAAATGGTTAACCTAAATAATTGTTACCCTTTTACATTCAAATTCACTTACAACAATCATTATAACAATGTTGCCATAGATTTAGATTTAATTAAATAAATTAGATAAATGGGTAAAGTTTTGTAATTATCACTAATGCCAAATATATATGCATTAATTACTACTTATTATCATGAATTCATTTATTAATTTACTAGTTGCCTTTGTCTTCTTATATCCTATTTACTACCAATCTTTCTATTCTTAAATCTATACTCCCATTGATTTATTAAATTTTCACTTATTATGCATACTTTTAGCAACTCATATATACTTTGCATCTATTCCCCAAATTTCACATTCTATTGTTACATAAATTTGCATTGATTACTATTTATTATTACTTTACTGATAAATTAGATATTTGCGTTGGTTTTGCTTATGCTAAATTAATTTCCCATAATAAATAAGGTTTCAAAACAATTAATAACATTTGCTTAGCCCAAACCCCGTTTACCAATTATTTTCCTTCAATAATTCATGTTGCTATAAATACGTACATTTACACTTTATAGTTATTCTAGTATACCTATTCCCACTCTTAACTCTTATCTTTACGTTCACCCACTTGTAATATTAATTATATTTATTACAATTCAATGTTGGCATTTATTACTATTAATTTATACAATGTTTATTGCCCTTATTTCAATTTCTTCCTTTTCAGTTGCTACTCTACTATTCACAGTTTCTTTTGTATACTCCTTTCCTATATAATCCAACATACACAAATTCCAATTAAATCCAATTATTACCTTTAAATAAAACATAACATTCGAATACCTCTTATTAAATTGGAATGTTTCATTTAAGTTTATAATTGATCCACTTGTATTAACATAAATTTTTTATTTTCAAATTTATTCCCATTTACGGTTAATCAATGTTATTTTACATTAACCAATTTTAATATTCACCTTTAATTTCACATCTTCAAAGTATATCTAGGAAAATCTTTCCACCTCTTAATTTACCGAATCTTATGCAGTCTTACTATAAATAAGTTTTAAATTACCATTACTGTACATTCAATTACTATCCAAAGTATTTATTCATAAATCAATTCGATATATACGTTTGTTTCCTTCTATTTGATTTATACCTAGTATACATTTTCCTAAATCCCATTTCATTACCTTCATTAAATGGTTATCGCATTGAGATCAAATTTATTAGCTTATATCGCATTATTACCTTTAATTAAAATTGGCTTACAATTTTTTATTTATTCAATACTCTAAATAAATAACATATTATTCCATAATTACTCTTGTTTTCACATATTCCATTCAAAAATTAAATCACAATAATTACATTAATTTATTGAATTGGAAATCTCATTTTAAATTGTTAACTTCTAATAAGAACAAATGGCAACACCAAATTCCTAACATTCATTTTATTAAAAATTATGGAAAATATGACAAATTTAGTTAACGAAATTTTTGGGTCGTTACACTCTCCCCCACTCAAAACTTTTCGTCCCCGAAAAGGAAAAGAAGGGAGAAGAAAGAATTAAATAACAATACATCTTATTCAAAATATTTAACTTATAAATAGTAATTTACTAAATTTATTACCTTAAATAAAATATACCCGTTTTATAATCATTATATCCTTTTATACTTAAATAATTAAAGTTTGAAAAAACATTTTCAACATAGTTCTAAGTCCAAAATTTACGGAAATTTTTGGCAGAGTCTCATTTGTGCGGAGAGGCTCGGGAAAATATAATACCAAAATATAACAAAGTATCATATAGAATATTCAAAATAGTATATCCCAACACCGGAAATATATAAAAATATCGCTACAAAACGTAATCCGGAAACAACCTATTTGTCGGGCAAATTACGCTTAATTTATGGAACCAAAATCAGTAGCAATAGCTTCCATACCTGCATTTCCCTTATATAATCTAAAAGGTTAACTATTTATATTAAAGTGAAATATTTTCATAGTTTCAACTACTAACAATAATCAATACACAATCATCGATTTCAACAAACAGCATACACACAAACAAAACAACCATTCAGTCAAACAAGCAAATAGTTGTTCGGGTTCAAAACTTGAAATGGTACGGAATGAAAAATAACCATCCAGTGCATCATTTACTCAACAGTCTTAGATGAGACATAATTAGATTATTTATTCATCCAACAACTTCAAATTTCCTTACCCAGCCAACCATAAAGCAAACAATATCGATTTAAACCAACAAATCAATTTAACTTATTATAAATTTATATTTCATACATTAACAGTTTGATCTTTTCATTCATATAACAGTTTATCTTTTATTTTCGTTTATTTCTTTAAATTATCCTTTTATAATTTACATTTACTTCCCACAACCTTTAATTTATTCACTCCTCCAATTATCCGTTTCCATTTATTTAGGTCATGTAAGTTTCTTCTATTTTATTACATTTAATGCACTTCTCACTTTCAATCATTTATTTAATGCTTCCATTTCTATTACATTTAATTATAGTAACCCTTTTTAATTTCACTTAAATTCTTAATCTTATAACATCCATTCTTATAAATAAAGGATTTTATTAACTCATTAACAAGGGTTTGCAGTCATCTATTTATATTACCTACTTTTATTATATTAAACTAGTAGCATTTATCATACTTAGGTTTATAACCCTACACATCAATCCTTATTATTAAAGAATTTCATTTTATTTACTTAAGTTTAAAATCACCTATTTATAATTCTTACCTTTAATTTTGGTAAAATTTCAATTTATAACTTAAGTTTATAACATTAAATTCTCATTTATAACAGAAATTCATTTAATACTTTATTATTTCCAAAATTTCTACTTGTATAATATTCTATTCCAATCTCTTATTTAACATTTCAACTTTTCATATTTGGTAAGTTATTTATGTTAAAGAAAATGCAAATGAATTTATACAAGTTTTATCTCTTCTTTTAATTAATTTAATGTTCAATAAATCTTAAATTTTCCCTTATAAGTTAAAAATTTAACTTCCTTTATAGCTTAGTATTTTAGTCTCTTATTTTATTTAGGGTTTCAATTATTAATTTTTTTTTGTTTCACTACCATAATTGAAACAATTAATTAATGGAAATTAAGAATTAAATCCGGGTTAAATTTCAATAGATAAGTATATTATTATAACTTATATACCTCTAATTATATTTAAACAATTAAAATTTAGATATTTCAAAATAAATCTGCAGTAGAATTTACTACAGTGGACTTTCCCTTCGAAATTCGAAAATGAAAGTCGATGATGCGGCCGCCATCACCGAAATTATTTTCCAGCGACAGAGAGGAAAGTACGAAACTTATTTTCTCCAAAATCTTCTTTAATACAATTCTTCCAAATTATACTAAATATTTATATAAGAAAATACTTATAAACAAAATTATTATAATTCATAAATCCTTTGAAAGCAAATTTCCAAACTCCCGGACTTAAGTTCTAAAATTTCCAAATTTCATTGATTTTAATTTCAATCTCATTTTACCTATTATTTAAAATTTTATTCCTAATAACCAATCTATTGCAACCAACAATATATATATATATATATATATATATATAATACCTTAATAAAATATTATATATAGAAAATATAATAGGCGAAGTTATTTCATTCACCTATATTAAAAACAAATATTATGTCGGTCTGTCCTATTAAGTGTTTAGAAATCCCTATTGATGTCATAGCGTCCCATGCACCAACCAGAATTTATAAATACAAAACGGAACAGATTAACACAATATCAAAATCTTTTTATAACACTAACAAATACGTTCTCTCGTATATACACTCAGTGACTCCCATAGGGTATTACTACCCTATTAATAAAGAGTCAAACCCCACAAAGCCAAGATTTATCGCTAAACCAAAGCTCTGATACCAACTGTAACGTCCCGCCCTTTCGCACGCTTCAAATCGACACACATGCCGATTCAAACCATACGGAAGGCGGATTGTTATGGGGTAAATAAGAAAAACAGAGAAGAAATAAACAAAATAGAATCTCACAGCGGAAGGATAAAATATAATAATAAAATACACAGTTTATAAAACTGTTTACAAACATTTATATAATACATATCAGAGTTACACATACCAATAACAATGCAGCGGAAAAATATGAGTGTAGTGGAATAATAGTAGATAATAGTAATACAAATCTTCGTCTTCGTCCTCCAGAGCTAAAACTTCAAATCCTGAAACGCTCGGACTGACCCGAGCGAATTGAAAAGACAAAACACTCGAGTCAGAACTAAAAGATCTTATGTGAGTTAAATTAACAGAAATAAATATGAGTGCAGTAACTCAAGAGATGCTCGAGATTTACATCTCCTAAGGATCCGTTAAACTAATTACTATGTAGTATATTGCGCTATTATAATAGTGTCTATTTTTAAAATAAACTTACTTTTAAATAGCGTTAAGGGGTTACCCATATAGCCCTTAACACAAAATATATTCCCATAGTCTATACAGTACCGTAATCTCCCCCGTACTGGGCGTCGTCAGAGGGCACTCCATAGGTATGGTACAAAACCAAAATCGTATAAGGCGCGCTAGGGTAGGTGACACGGCACAACTAGGCAATGCCAGGGTAGATATACCAATTGCTATCCGGGCTGATGGAAACGCATAGCCGCAGCTACCGCCCACCTCGAACAAACTCCCCCAAAAATCAAAGTAAAAGTGGCCACTGAAACAATCCAAATTCAAAGTATAATATCGAAGAGGAGTGTCCGATCAGAGGAATGACCTCATTGGCCCGAGAATCGCTCTTGTTTTAGCCACCTTATGCCAACTCACGGGAGTCGGGTCCACGTATTTACCTTGCCGGAAACGCCGCCACCAACCTACTTCATTCTGGAATCTCCACCGCGTACACGGTTGTTAAAGTGGTTTTCGGAGTTGGCAGAAAGTATGACAACTTCCGATCCCGGTCTCTTCAACAACCAAACGTTATTATAACATAGCCATCATTTAAAATAATTATACTTTAAAACCAGAACAAAAATCCATTTTAAACCCATATAAATACGATATCGTTTATATTTTTAAAACCCCAAATCAATACGATATCATTTAGACCCAAAATCATATAATGTCATTTTATTTTCCAATATATATTCTTTTCCAAAATCATAGGGTTTCCAAAGTGAAATATTTAGAAATCACAACTCTTGTATATAATAATTCCAAATCATACTACCTTGAAAATCATAACTTCAAAATAAATTTCCATCTCTTAAATGGTTAAATATTAAATTACTTTATAAAACACAATAGCTTCTTTAGATTTCACAAATCAATTTCAAATATCGACTTAAACTTCCAAATACCATTTCAATTCTTATGTTTCAAAGCTTTAAATATTTCACCATTTCAAAACAAACTCATTTGACAATCCCATATATATTAAATTCAATTACTTCTTGTTTAGACTTGAAATGTTTACTTAATGAATTCAATATAATTTAAGTAAAACCTTTAACTTCACATAATTGGATAATCTTTCAATTTTATTAAACTTGATATATTCATTTAAATCACTCTACACAAAAATCAAGTTATAAAAATCATACCCTTTAAAAATTAATAACCTTTTTATTTAATTCCAAATTTTACTCAATATTCATCTTCTGACCTTATTCTCATTTAAGTCAATAAAACTCCAGAACTTAAATTTTAAATAAATGCTTAATTGTATTTAATCTTAAAAATCAAACTTTATTTTATACTTCAAACAATTTATACAAAGCTTAAAACCGGAAATTACTATATATAAAAACCTTTATTAATAACCAAATCAAAAACCCATAAACCATATATATATAGCTTTGCAAAAACCATAGAAAAACATTTCAAAAATAATTTTATATATTTACCGCGGTGCCTGTATATAATTTTATATCCTATGGTCAAGTGATACGGATGTTTATCATTTCAATCCGCAATTTAAAAGATATAAAATTTTGCAGTTGTATATCATTTCAAACCACAATCCTGAATGAAATGAAAAATACATGATAACTTGCAGTTTAATGATATGAAACAAAACATCCATTCATCCATCATCAATCATCAACCAAATTATCTCAAACATCATCAGTTTAAACAAACATCAATATATGGCATATACAATATAACAGGAAATAATTGGCAGTTATTAATTAACATTTCATATTCAATTAAATTTATAACTGTTTAACTAGCAGTTTTTATGCACATAAATAAATTCTAACTGCCAATTTATATGCAATACATAAAAGAAATTAACAGTTAATTTAATAAATGCAATTTAACAGATATGCTGAATAAAACATGCCAACAGTCATAAATAAATTTCTACTCATATCTAAAATAAATTTAACAAACATAAAAAAAATTTAGAAGTTGTGAGTGGGTTAAAACACTCACCTTTTGAATTTAAATCGAATTTAAATCCGATTTAAACCCAAAATTTGGCGGTCTCCAAATCTGTCCAAACCTGCGTCATCAGATCCGGAATTTAAATACGATCCTAACAAAAGAAATTTCACGCGAAACGGATAACGTATGAGCAAGTTATTCGAGTTAAACAATTAAAAAAAATCAAAATAAAAATTGAATTATAAACAAACAAACCTAATTATAATAAAGCCATGTCAAAACCCAGAAAGGGTTTTGCGATCCGACAAATTTTGTTGCGACGATGATGAACGGCCGTGGATAAACTAGGGTTTTCTGGAAAAACTGAGACCCGAATCGAAAAACGAATCATACCAGCAAATTACGTATCTCGAGAACTATGACATATATTTTTCTGGAATTTTTCTGGAGACTTTAAATTTTGACTTTTGATTTTTGAACTGTAGATAGATCTAGGTTTTGCAACCATTAAGGAAGAGAAAGAGATGAAGAAAAGAACGTACAGACAAATGATAGAAAATGGAGGCTAGGGTTTATGATCATCTATTTATAGATAGATCGCAAAAGAATAGGTGTGCACGAATTTTAACGTGCAAACGGAAGTGGTCCCAAAAGATAAATAATATTAATTACACACATTACGGATTTAGAAAATAAATAAATTCCTTATCATTTACATTTTATTTTAAACGTATTTACAAATGTGAAATCTAGATGTTTCGTTTACGTTTCAAAGTATATCCACAATTTTATTAATTTCCAAATTGATCTAAACAAATTTAGATGTAAATTAAAAGCTGATAAGTCTACCCATTGCAGTGTTAATTTCTCCACTTCCTTATATTTAGAAATTATAAATTAAGTTTTCAAAAACCTATCTTTGATTTTCAAACTTTTATATACTCATCTTTTACCAGTAATAAGGATGCATTAACATTTGTTCATGGTTTCACCTTATTATCCTCAAATTCCATTTTAAATTTTCAATAATTACAATTGTTGAATGTTGATACTTTAATTAAATTTATACATCTTGCTTTCTATAACCTATATCAACAAATGGTCCAATTATAAATAGAATTAGCATTAACTTCATCTTATAGGATTAACTACTCCAATTACAAATCTATGCTAACTGCCCGATTTAAGTCAATTAATTGTAATTGAGTCTACATTAAATGTTATAAATTATAAATTGGAACCTCAATAAATTCGCTTATTGATTTAAAAATCTTTCTATTCAGTAAATAGTCATTTTATGGGTATAAATAACATTTGAATTATAACACATGTCATTAGTGCATGCTTCATTTCTTATAAACTCCCCTTTATTAACTAGAACACATTAACCAAAACAAAATAATTAATTTAGATTTATTTCAATCGATTGCCATTCTCAACTTATCATACTCAAAATGGTTAACCTAAATAATTGTTACCCTTTTACATTCAAATTCACTTACAACCATCATTACAAAAATGTTGCCATAGATTTAGATTTAATTAAATAAATTAGATAAATGGGTAAAGTTTTGTAATTATCACTAATGCCAAATATATATGCATTAATTACTACTTATTATCATGAGTTCATTTATTAATTTACTAGATGCCTTTGTCTTCTTATATCCTATTTACTACCAAACTTTCTATTCTTAAATCTATACTCCCATTGATTTATTAAATTTGCACTTATTATGCATACTTTTAGCAACTCATATATACTTTGCATCTATTCCCCAAATTTCACATTCTATTGTTACATAAATTTGCATTGATTACTATTTATTATTACTTTACTGATAAATTAGATATTTGCATTGGTTTTGCTTATGCTAAATTAATTTCCCATAATAAATAAGGTTTCAAAACAATTAATAACATTTCCTTAGCCCAAACCCCGTTTATCAATTATTTTCCTTCAATAATTCATGTTGCTATAAATACGTACATTTACACTTTATAGTTATTCTAGTATACCTATTCCCACTCTTAACCCTTATCTTTACGTTCACCCACTTGTAATATTAATTATATTTATTACAATTCAATGTTGGCATTTATTACTATTAATTTATACAATGTTTATTGCCCTTATTTCAATTTCTTCCTTTTCAGTTGCTACTCTACTATTCACAGTTTCTTTTGTATACTCCTTTCCTATATAATCCAACATACACAAATTCCAATTAAATCCAATTATTACCTTTAAATAAAACATAACATTCGAATACCTCTTATTAAATTGGAATGTTTCATTTAAGTTTATAATTGATCCACTTGTATTAACATAAATTTTTTATTTTTAAATTTATTCCCATTTACGGTTAATCAATGTTATTTTACATTAACCTTTAATTTCACATCTTCAAAGTATATCTAGGAAAAATCTTTCCACATCTTAATTTACTGAATCTTATGCAGTCTTACTATAAATAAGTTTTAAATTACCATTACTGTACGTTCAGTTACTATCCAAAGTATTTCTTCATAAATCAATTCGATATATACGTTTGTTTCCTTCTATTTGATTTATACCTAGTATACATTTTCCTAAATCCTGTTTCATTACCTTCATTAAATGGTTATCGCATTGAGATCAAATTTATTAGCTTATATCGCATTATTACCATTAATTAAAATTGGCTTACAAATTTTTTTTTATTCAATACTCTAAATAAATAACATATTATTCCATAATTACTCTTGTTTTCACATATTCCATTCAAAAATTAAACCACAATAATTACATTAATTTATTGAATTGGAAATCTCATTTTAAATTGTTAACTTTTAATAAGAACAAATGGCAACACCAAATTCCTAACATTCATTTTATTAAAAATTATGGAAAATATGACGAATTTAGTTAACGAAATTTTCGGGTCGTTACACGAAGGCACTTCAAAAAAGCCCTTGCAATCCGGGTATTCACAATCCCGATAAAATTTCCCATCACAAAGGAAATCTCCATACCATAGCTAACGGTGCAAGACAATCGATAGGTCATCCTATCGTTTTCACAAATACCCGGTCTTCACCATCGGTCTTAAATGCTATCCATTACATCGTATCACTATTCAGAATGGGTAATCCAAATAAGAGCGCAATAATTTAAAAATAAGTGTAGCATTTCAGTTTCAACCAATTCACAACAAATACCTATTCAAAGGTCAATATTTGATAGTTGGTTATTTAACTATCAATCAACATTCACACCCGATTTCAAATAATTTCCCAAATTATTTATTTTCAAAAATGTCTTTATAAGATATATCCCACACTTCAACCATTTGAAAACTATTTCAAATAAATTTACACCCTTACAACTTTCATTTCAAAATGGTTCATTTATACCAATTAAATAAATCCTTACCGATTTATTAAATTTACGTTCCAAATCCGTAAATAAATTTCCACGCTTCAGAATAAATCAACGTTTATTTTTAACTAATTTCCCTTTCTTTTATAAATTCCATAGTGAATTTACAATTCCAAAATATCTATGAATATACGATTTTTAAATCGATTTCTAATATTCATTTTCAATTTATCTTTAAAAGATAAAATCTCAAACATTCACTTCATATTGGAAAACATTTCCATACTTATTAAATAATAATAATAAGTAATTCACCAATCTATTTATTTTCAACATTTTGAAAATATTCAATATACTTAAATTCAAATTAATTATACATTTTATTCTTTCAGGAAAACATCTTCTTAAACACATTTATTTGGGTCAAAACGAATGTTACGTAAAACATCGTTACAACAACCCAAAATCACTAGTATAGGGATTCGAACTTAAAATGGATATATAAATCCCAATACTACATAAAACATTTCCTTTCGGAAATTATTTACTATAACAACAGTATTATAGTCCACCATTTCCTTCTATTTCTCGAAAACGTCTATTTCAACAATAAATGTTGAAATCCATGATTTCGATACTTAACACATTTTAAAACGTTTTTGAATCATTTAAATTCTATTTAAAAATATCACTTTTTCCAAGATATTTCTTTAATATATTATTCACCGTCCAAAATCGTGAATATATTTCCTTATCCAAATTCAACATTTCTACATATTTTATTTAAAGGATTATCCACTATCCAAAATCGTGGATATATTTCTTTTAATAAGCTATAATAATTAACTTATCAAAATAAGTCCTTTTCGGATTTATAAAACAGCGTTTATAAATTCCATTTATATTTTATGGCAACTTCAACTTATAAAATCACTTTATTAACAAATTCTATCCATATTCCATGTACACGCAAAAATCCAATTTATAAGTTAATTACTTATAAATCTTTTATTTCATAAAATCTATTCATTTTATAACTTCACAATTTATAAATATATAGATTTCATTCACTTATAAAATCCATTTATATTCATTTTTAACACTTATAAAAACTTGTTTTATAATTCCAATATTTTTAATTTATAAATATCAATTTTATAAATATTTTATATAATTCATTTATAATAATTCAAAAATCCCAATTTAAATAAACCAATCCTTTTAATAATTTACAAATCGTTATTAAAGCTTATATAACTCCAAAATCATACTTAAGTATTATTTTCCAAAAATATCATTTTTATAATAATAAAAATTATAACGTTTATTTATTTAAAATGAATAAATTCCAAAATTAAATTTTATTCTAAATTCTCAACTTAAGTTTTCAAAAATCCAATTTTATTTAATTTCGGCATCTAACGATACTAAAATATATTCGGCTAAAATTTAGCCTTTAACAATCTCAATCACAAAGATAATCACGCAGATTATAAATAGGTCAACAAATAGATCAACACACAACATTGAAACCAATTCAAATGTTTGAGGAATCCAGTTGGATCCCTCCAACCTATTTCCCTGCATCCAAAGATGTAGCACAATACCCATTTCGCTTCAAAACGAAATATCGCGGTACATGGGATTTATAAAATATTATCCGCTTAATAGACGACGCAATAGGGTCTCATCCGCTATATAATGCGGGAAAATCAACTCCAAGTACACATATAATACCAATTCCATACAGGTTGGAATTATCGCGGTATATGTTTTAATAAATAACATCCGCTTACTAACGGCGCATAATGTCTATTTCAATCAATAACAGATAATAAATTTATCATCTAGACATACAATCAACAATTTTAAATCTAACTATTTAAAATATAAATCAAAACAATTCGATTGAGTGAGAAGTTCTCACCTTGATTTCAATTCCTTTTCAGCGTTTTATTTCGAATAAAATTAAACGTGCGTTTAATTTTACCCGAAATTCTCACTAGCTCCAAACGACTCCAATCCTGTTCCATAGCGTAGTGCTCGACAAAACGAATCCAACGCAAGTTGTTTCATCAAATTCCGACCTCGTATGAACAAGTTATGATAGTTTAAAGTTACACGAATTATAATATATATAAATTACAGCTTTTTATTTTAATTTTTCAAACCCACATCTAATCCTGGCCGTCCATCATCACACACGAGATCAAGGCCGCACTTCAAGTTTCTTCACTCCACACGAATACTAGCTCGGCCAAACCCAAATTCGTTCACAAACCCTAATAGCCGATCGTCCTACGTTCATCTATTCGTCGATCAGGAGATGCCACTTTGAAGCTCGTCTCGAGAGCTACCTACGGCTGCAAGATGGTGGAGGTCGGCCCCCCCATGGCCTAGAAAAACATGCACAAAGTCGCGGCCTTCATGCTTGATTTGCCGTCGATTCACTTCGAGTTAAACGATCATAGCCGTTGATATACAAGATCTCATAGCCCCGTACATTTTTGTAGTTGGAAGAATTTGCTGAAAGCTGATGGATTAAGAGATTTGAAGGGAAGAAAATTGGTGATTTTCGGCCATAGAAATATTAGGGCCGCCTGGAAGAAGAAGCAAGGGCTTTGAGTGCAAATGAAAGAAATTGAGTGCTTTTATAGAAAATTGTCCAAATTACTATTCATCGAAATTTTCCGAACTCCAAACGAAGCGTGTCGGTTGGCGTTTCTAAGGTTTACCCCACATTCCGAACACAATGGAACGTGTTTCGGGAGATAATTCGATCATCTGTGCGAGTTATGGCAATAAACGATCGATTTTAAATTGAATCGATTAAATGATTTTCTATGCGTTTTGGCTCGCCCCAGACAAACGGTAAATCCGATTGAAACAAAATTTGAAACCATACAATAATATCACATTACGGATCCAATGAAACTAGTTTCTTCGAAATCCGAGACTGTTTGAAAAATGACTATTTTAACTCGCCAGATTAATATTAAAACAATTTCGATGCGTTTCGAGCTGCCACGGTCAAACGAAAACTCCGATTGCTACGAAAATTAAAATTCGATAATAACAAACTATTACGGATCCAATGGAACAAGTTTCGTCCAATTCTAAGACTGTTCGAAAATTGGCTATTTTTCCGTCGATAATTAAATATTAAATAATCAGTTTTCACAAATTAACTTTAAATTCAATTTTAAAAGTTCTAAAATATCGTTCTAACTCCAATATGATAAAATAAAATTTTACAAATCATTTTCAATCATATTTAATCCAATTTTCAATTATTTCTGTAATTTCAACTATTAAATTATCGATTTAATTATCCAATTAAATCCAATTATTCGAATTTAAATTCATTTGACTTATAAATTTCACTTATTAATATTTAAAATAAATATCCAAATTTTAATTAACAAAATTTTTGGGTCGTTACAAATATATTTAGTAATACTCAAAGAATGAGTTTGTGTGTATTAATAGATATGAGCGCGTATTTGTTAGTGAATATAAAAATTGTTTTATATTGTGTTAATTGGTTTGTTGAGTAGTTTATGGATTCTAGTCAGTACGAGTAATTAATGTTATTGATAGGAATCTCTAAACACTTGAATAAAACAATTCGACATAGTACTGTTTTAAAATGGGGTAAATGAAATAATATTGCCCAAATTATTTTATATAAAGGAAATAATTTTTAGGAATTATTATAGTGTATATGGTTGCTTGGTTTTTAGAAAGTAATAATATTTAATTATTATCATTGTTGTGTGAAAATCGAATAAGAAATTTAGGTAATAACTAAAAGATAAGAAACGAATTCATATAACAAAAGGAAATTTATAAATGTGAATTATAAATGTGATTTATAATTAAAATGAGATAAAATTCTAGAGTAATATTTGAATATGGATTGAAAAGCTTTGAAATTTGAGAAAATTCAATTTCTTTTGGATTTGTAAATGATTTTCAAAAGGGTTTGGAGGAATAATAGTAAAATTATTCGAAAATATTTTAGAACTGGATATGAAATCTGGTGAGATTTGGAATATAAAAAATATGAAAATGTATTTAAAGAAATAAAAGCACTGAACTCACTTCGGTCGCTAGAAAATAACTTCGGTGATGACTGTAGCATCATCGATATTCATTTTCTATTTTCCAAGAGAGAAATTGCTACCAAAATGTTTTAAATTAGAATTGTTTGCAAAACTGGTTTTGATTTTAAAATTCAAAGGATAATTTGATATGCAAATGAATTATGTATATAATTGATTTCAAAAATGATTTTGAAGTGTTGATTAATTTTTTAAAAGACTCCAGAATCTTATTTAAAATGCTTATGGAACATAAGTAAGTTTGAAAATCTTACAAGAATTTGAAATTGTTAGAATAAAATCTAACTTAAAGAAGAGTTAAATCAAAGTAGGAGGTGAAAACGAAATAAGTTAGAAAGGTAAGCCAACCAAGTGAAGTAAAATTAAAAGGGTTAGTGAATGAAATGGAAATAAGTTGGAGAACTTTTTAAAAGCTTGGAATTTAAATTGAATTGGAATGTAGCTGAACCAAGTTAAATAAAAGTGAATTTGAGGAAATGAATCTAAGTAAACTAAATGGAATGGTCATTAAAATAAAAATTTATTAAGTATGAAATAAATTTGTGAATGAGCAAATGAATTTACATTTGTATGTAAATGGAATTGAAGTTCAATATTGGAATTTAATTTGAACCGTGTGAAATGAGAAATTAGTCAAGTTGGAATAAATAAATAAAAGTATTGAAATTAAAATTAGTAAGTAAACTAATTGATTTAAATGGTAAGCAAATAAATGGAAATTGAATATTGGGATAATATTTAATTTAAATTGTGTAAAGTAAAGTGAAGTTGGATAATTAGTTTGAAGTGGACTAAAAATAATAAAGGTTTGGAAATAAAAATGGTTTGAGATATGAATATATTAGTAAGTGGAACTAATTAAAGAAAGGGTTAATTAAGTATGGTTTGAGGTAAGGTGAATAGAATTCAATATTTAAAAATGAAAGGTAAATTGCACTCATATTGGAGATCCAATTTGAATAGAAATAGATACAAACCAAAGTGGTGAAGTGAAAATAAATATTTAAGTGTGTAAAATATTTATATTGAACTTAAGAAGAAATGGTGAAATTCTTTAGTAAATTTGGTATTGGAAATATGCTAAGTTAGTATATGAATGAAGATTAAATAAAGCGTGTGAAATGATAAATTGGAAATAGGTGGACGAAAATCAAAATAAATGTGAATGAAAAAGAGAATTGATATAACTATTAATCAATTTAGATAAATACGTAGGATGTATGTGTATTATTTTATTCGCATAGCGATTTGATCCAGATTCGAGCATAGGATTTCGAGATAGTTATATCAATCTGAGTTGGGATTTTTCACTCGATTTCGACTGGGAACCGTGGATATGGATTTTTGATTGATTCTGAATATTCTCTATCATAGTAAATGGCTATGTGAGGAGGAGGATAGTTTTTGATTAAGGAACCAGATCTGAGTCGCATTAGGAAGTCGGGTGGACGATACTAGTTCGAAAGTGAAATTGTGTGATCGAGTGAGCGATCGGATTTGATATTGCATATGGATGATATATGTACATCGTACATGCTTGAATGAAATAGATATTGAAAATTTTGAAAAGAAATGTATAAAATGTTTTTGAATGCTGTGATTGGATATTATTGCTAAGTAGTATACATGCATTTAAAAATAAAAAGGAAATTGATGATTTTGATTCAAAAGATAAAATTGTAGGGCCCGACAAAAAGGTATGTATTTAAATTGTCATATGAAATTTGAGGAATTTCTGATCTAGCCACTTGGCATTCTGTTTTCTTTTGGAATTTGTGGACCCGTAGAGACATTTTGTAGTTGTACCGATCCAGCCGCGCAAAGGAGACGCTGGAGAATTTTTTTGAAAATTTAGGGAGTTAGAATGTTCTGAGAAAATTTTGGTCATTTAAAATTTGGTTTTAAATTAAAATTTTAAATGGTTGAGTAAGTAATGTTGTTTGAAAATTATGGATGAATTTGGAAAGTTAGTAAGAGGTGTAGTGTGTCTTTAATAAAAAGATTGTTTTGGGAAGTCGTTGAAAAACTGTTTAGTTTTGGGAGGTTGTTAAAAACTATTTGGATTGGGAAAATAGTTAATAGGTTATGGATCATTCTTCTTAACTAGTAATTACGAAGATGAAATTCTTTTAAGGGGAAGGAATATGACGACTCAGAATTTTGGACATTTGAAATTGGAATGTTTAATTGATTTTAAATATTTAAAAGGGTAATTTTAATTTTAATTTTGAATATCTCCATTTATTAGATAATTAAATTATTGAATTTAATTAGTGAAAATTAGGTAAAGCACTAGATATGGAATTTAAAGCCTATTTAAAATATTTCAATGGATTATAAAATTTATATAGATAATACTGAAGGTAATAGAACATTTAAAATTGAATTTAAAAGTGGTTTATACAGTTTTGAAAATATATCATTTAAATTGACATTCAAAAATAGCCTTCCGGGCACAGTCTCGAAATTCGACAAAGCTAGTTCCATTAGATCCGTAATATTGTATTATTATCGGATTTCAAATTTCGTAACATTTATAAGTTTTAAAGTTGTTTAAAAAGAATGTTTTAGAGAAATTATTATTTAATCATTTTAATATTTTTAAACAAATATTTATTAAGTTAATTATAGAAGTGATTATTTTAAAGGTTTAACTAGTGTTATGATTTAAAAAGATAATTATTAAATATTATACATTATATAATAATTTTATTTTAAAGCGGTTTTGGCTCAAGTTTTTACTTGGAAATTATTATAGAACTTCATAACTATTGTTTGAATAAGTGACTTAAGTAGTTTTATTTAAAATGTTTTAAGTATATATTTTTGGGTAAAGTGATTAAATTATTGAAATATAATTTTTATAAGACATAGTGTTTTCTAGTGGAAATAAAATAATTGTTTGAATTGATTGTTCATTTGATAGTTAATAACCGACTATCAAATCTGGACCCAAATATGATTTTGGAAATATCTGGGAGGAGTACGGGAATTATATGGTAAAGTTACTGTTCGAGATGCTACACTGTACGTATAAACTCGTTTGTTTTTCTAGGGCATTTAAAAGGAAATTCGTCCACTAACGATTAGGAGGTGATCTCTGATCTTATCTTCGTCTGTTTATTTCCTAAAGAACCATGGTCGAATTTACCGGGAAATAGCAAGCGTTGTTTCGAAGAGACCGGGATCGGATATATGATCCGAAAACCACTTCGATCCAACGAGTACGTTTTCGTGATGAAGACAAAAGCTTGGAATCGAAGATGGAGCAGTGAAGTGAAAGTTCTAATCGCTACTAATCCTGAGGGTAATTCCAAAATTGATGTAGCAGGAGTAGTGCCTTTGATTCGGTTTGGACCCGGAACGGACTTATATGGATGAATTCTATCAGAACATCATCAGGAGGACGATGAGCATTCTAAGTAAGATGTGTTCTAAAAAGGTAACGCTTAGTCTCGAGCCTTATCAACCGAGAATGACTGAAAATCAGGGGATATGCAGCAAAGCTAAGTAGGTAGCACCCTATTAAGGTAAGGTCATCCCTGTCTAGATGTCCCTTTTATTCGGTTGTATGGACGGTTGCTGTTCCCAACCGTGGGGTGATCTTATTCGAATCATCCAGTAAGGGGTGCTCTGGTCTTGTGTTGCAGAGGAACGAGAGGGGTCCTCGGTATGCTGATCTAGACCAGGTACCATGACAAGTGGTACCCTAGTGCCTAGTCATTAGTTGGAAATCCATTCTCCGTACATGCCTTTACATTTTTGATTGTAGAGCCTAGTAATTGCTGGAATTTAATGAATGTAACAATTTCGGCTGTTTGAATAAGTATTTGTACTTAGACACTATTCTAATACCAGAGGATTTTTATAAGAAATGTTTTGGTTATCGTAAGGTAAAAACCTGGCATGTTTATTTGTGGCGTGGTCTTACGAGATACCTTTGATTTCAAAGGATTTTGGAAACTCTATAATCCAATTGAGTTTGTTTTCTCACGCTGGTTTTCTAGACTGAGTCGGGTGTTATTTTACTATAATGCTCGGGTCAGATCAAGTATTATAGGATATAGAATAGGATGCTGTGGAGCTCAAGAGACGAGCTGGATGGCGAAATGTATCACACGTACTCGATGTATATTCCGCTGTGTAGTATAAGCTATGTATTCAGTTGTGTAGGGACAAGTTAATATAACTGTCCAGTATTTTGCTATTGATTGTGTTGTACTCTGATGTGTAATGTATAAAAAAGATATAGTTCTTTTTGTATAAAGATCATTCATTTATGTATTATATATTGTTCCGTTGCGATGGTGAGATTCTTATGTTGTTTTATCTTCTTCTTCTGCCTCTTTCTTCTTCTTTTAACCCTAATGGTTCGTATTTCCGTCCACTTTGAGTTGAACTGTTGGAGAATATTGTCGGCTTAAAGGGGTGCAGATTTGTGGGCTGTTACATTTGTTTTAGTTTAATGTTTATCAGCAATTTTAAGGACGGATGTTTATAACTGTCCAAGCTGAATTTAGATTAGACTCTAATATATGTATTTTAAAATGTTCTGCTGTAAAGATATTGTTCAATATTATATATTACTCCATTCATGAGATTCTGTTCTGTTTATTTTTCTTTATCACCCTTCGTGTTTCGTCTTTTCATGCAATTTCCATAAGAAGCATTTACCACGGTTATTTCCGTTACCAAATCTAGTAATTTCGTAAATAGATAAAAGTGGTAAGGATAGGATCGTCATTTTTCCTATTATTATTAATCATCTCATCTCTCACGCTTCTCTCCTTTCTACTTATTCTGTAAATCAAAATTCCATTCTAGGGTTTTCGCTTCCTTTCACCTCCACCCCATAACACACCCTCCACCCCGGACTTGCTTTCGTCGCCTATAGATGCAAAAAAAAAGGCCACGTTGCTAGTCTATAGTTTGAGTGCTTTAGTGCTCGTTTCAGGTGGTCAATGGGTGGCTCGCTATCACAATATTCATCGATCTAATTGTCGAGATGTATCTATGATCGACGAATGTGATGCGGTCGAAGTTGCTAGAACGAGACCCGAAACAATAACCACTACTGTCACCAAAAATCACGATATGGAACCCGAGTTTGCCTATCGCTTTGATTGGGTTCAATATATATTTTTGTTGCGGATAAGACATGAATCAAAGATGACAAAAGCTAGTAGAGTTGTTACAAAGAGCATCACCAGTAAAGTTACAAGACAAGGTTCAAAACATGGTACAGGAGAAGCATCTGAAATAAAAAAGGTATACAAAAAGATAAGTTATGTTTTTTACTCTCTTCTCAAGCGACTTCTACATCTTAAGTTCGTTTGTGAAGAAAACTCATAAATGACATGCAACAGGTAGCTCGACCACGGGTGTGTGGAAGTAGACAAGGATTTGGTGAGCAATCCCAGAATTCAAGGAAAAATTCAGAGTAAGTTCTCTTCACTTTAAGCATCAATTTAAAATGTAATCGTAAAATTCCACTGCTTTATCCCTCAGAAAAATAACTTGCATATTGGTTAAAGAAGTTTATTTCTTTTGGTTATTGTTCTTATTACTTATATAATAAATACAGGCAAGAGAAGCCTAGACGGAGATAAAAAGGCAGCTTACAAACATAAAGGAACGTACGTCTGAAGGTATGCATTAGTTCCTTATGTATATGTAAGCTCTCCATTATGAAAATTATCCATGCCTGACTGGTACATGTTGCGCCGTGTAATCTCCATATCAGTGTTGTATTTTATTGCTGAGCAGTAGTAGCACTTCAGTGACAAAATAGAGTTTACTACAGTAGTTTAGTATAATTTTGCTATTTAGACGTTATGTTGCCATGGATTATAGAAACCAACTCCACTGCCCTTCTTAGTATAAATTAGTGGTTACTTAAGGCAGAATTATACTACTGTAAGAAATAATTATAAATAATTCGATAAGAATCAGATGAAAAGGTACATAATGATTTAATTATTACATGCACAACTTCGATCATGTTATAATCATGGCATAGATAATAATTACACATTTATGGACAGGCCAGCACATCTAGTTTGCAACAGCTTATTGCTTTAGTGATCAAGTACTCAAAATTTTGATACAACTCTACCCCTGTTTTCTAAGGACATATGTAAAATATAGTTCGGTTTAAAATCAACGTTCCAAAGAGATCTGAAAGCTTCACCGACATAGCGAACATTCCCGTGTTCCTCTTCAATACGTAATAACTGAACATAGTTTATTAAAAAGTTAATTATATAGAATAAGCTGATAGAATAGTAGATTTGTAAAACTTTAGACACTAAATGGTCAAACGACATATGTAAACTAGGCCACTTCTGACCCGAAATAAAAGGCCTCATTTTGACATAAGCCCATCAATGGATAACTGAAATATCTGAAATTCGTTTGCATCCGTATCCGAAAAGAGAATAAATATCCAATATTCGAAAAAAAGATATATATACAATGGTATACGCATTCAAAAATTATCTGTCCGATTTTTTCAAGGTTAAAGTTGATATTTTGTGTATTTTAGTACAATGATAGACATGTGTTTATTTTTTTGTTAAGTTAATAGTTTGTATTATATGAATTTAATGCGTATTAATTACTCAGAACTATTTATTATCATTTTACTGGTTTTTTTTCACTTTTACAACCAATGAGATTGAAAAATATTTATCCTCAACCAAAAATTTATTTATATTTCTCGATTTATCGATCATTGACGGATAGGATAATTATCTTATATCTGTCCGTATCCATTGATGCATATATCCGAAAATGATTTCGGATGCAGATGCGGATATGACACTATATGGGCAACTTTTTTCAAATAGAGGGCAACTTTTATTATGATTTTCTTCTTCTTTTTTTCCTTTTGGCGTGTATTTGGAATGCATACAGTATCTTTGTATTTCTAGTCTTTTTTCAGTTATGACTAAATTTTTTGATAAGTAAACAACTAGTGGTTGAAAGAAACAACAGATAGATGTGAATAGTTAATGAAAATTTAATAATTTATAGACACAAAGCATAGATCTACATCTATGATAGATGCATTATGATATGTGCACATTTACCAAATTTTTGACGGTCCTCATAATGATTTGCAGGGAGAGTCGATGAATGGGAAAGAACCATGGCAAGGGGTGATCATCTATTTTTATATTCAGTTTTACGCTGTTTGAATAGCACAGCACCGTAGAGTAATGTTTTTTACTTATTAAAAATTATACAAATAATCCTTCAGGTAAGAGTACTTGTGGATGCTTACACGTCGTGACGGCCTCAGACTTAACTTTAGAATCTAATGCAAATTTAGATGGTTTCCCCTAGAGTACTTGTGGATGCTTACACGTTGTGACGGCCTTATAATTTTAGGCTTATTTTCGTAATATATCTAAAAGTTAATATGGTATACTTGTAGATTCGGATTTTTTCCAAAAGCTATTATTAAATTTATTCTTAAAAAATTCAATATTAGTTTGATTTTGTAGGTGAATTCAAACTCAACATTAAATGCAACCATGCTACTCTAGCTGGCCATAAGTATGTTCTTATTTTGGTCATTGGTGAATAGTTTCATTTAGCAGTTAAGTTGATATTAGATGAGCGGGTGTTTTATGTACATGGTGATAATTATGGGTATTTTATGTACCTGATGATAATTATAGCTGCTTTCATGAGATTGAAACCTCAAGAATAAATGGAATACTTGGAAATGTTGATGCAAACACTGGAGATCCTAAGATTGGTATTATTCATACAACTGAAATACTGTCTTTCATTGAGCTTTGTGTGTTTGTACCAAAAATGGTCACAAACACCCAATAGCCGTTGAAAGCACCCGTTCACAATCACAGATCTCAAATATCAGATATGTAAAGAAATATATATGAAAATCACTCAGCAAATTCATAGTAAGAACAATAAACAACACAGGATTTATAGTGGTTCGGCGATCGTGCCTACGTCCACTTTGAAGTTGGTGACTTTATTGATATTCTCTTGATGATTACAGTTGGTTACAGCAAGTTACAATGGATTATAGCTCTGAAACTTGAATGCAACAGCGATGATAAGGTGCAGAATTGAATCCGGTAAAGTCTTGACGCATCAGAATTCCCCCCCTTTCTGAATGACCTCGGGCTCTATTTATAGGTGTGGGAGGCTGATATTTCGCCTAAATTTAGGTAGACCACTTCTGGCACGTGAGGGGGCCCACACGCCCGGCCTTAGGAAATTTGGACCCACTTTGGGATCGATTTGAACTCCATTCGAATCAATCAAGAAATCATCCAATCGAGATGAAATTTGGTGTGGACATTCTTCAACATGTAAGTAAGCTCCAGTGAAAATTTCATAGCATTTGGGCTTGTGGTTTAGGAGATATCGTCGATACGAGATTGAAGTATTCGGCAGGTAATATGGTTTGAATCGATCCTGTTAGAATCGATTGCTTCGACTCGATGGCAATGCGCGTGAGCAGGTTGACGTGGCGCGTGCTTTTCGTGTCGATCCACTATTCACTCCGAGTTGACTGGGTCGACTCCATCATTTTCTCTACTTTGACTTAGTGGATTCGGAGACATTGATCGTTCCTAGATTCGAGCAAGGCTTCGTTCGTATCGATCGTGTCTCGCTTCAGTTGATCGATATGAAATGTCTGTTCTGAACGGATTTGAAGTGGAGTAATATCATGGATTCGAAGGAATTCAATTTGATGGATACGAACCGGATGGGTGTGAGGTATCTGCCATTCTGATCGATGCGGAGGCGATGGATTCGAACATTGGCAACACTGATGTATTCGAACTTGGGGTAACTTGATCGATTCGAATGTAGCTCCTGCCGATGGATACGAAGGTGTCGATGCGAAGTCCATGGATTCGAACCGAGGTGTGATGATGGATACGAAAATGAGGCCACTTCCTCCAATTTGCATCGATCATAACTCGAACATACGAACTCGGATTGACTTGAAATTTGAACTGCTGGCTTTCATGGCTTTGCTTGTCGTGTCCTATCAATTGTAGCCTGATCCGGGCTTGGATAAAACTCATCGATATCCATGGTGACGCAATGTACAATCAATCTTTGAGGTGAGTTATCTTTGGTTTTCCGATCAATCTTTTGGTATCGCGGCCGTGCCAAAAGGCGGGATAACATTGTGTTTAATAAGCTTGGAAATCTAACTTCTTTGCTTGTGTTAAAATGAAATATATCTATAGGATGGGATACTAACCAGTTCCTTACCGATATAAGTGAGGCCACTCTAGTTATGTTAAGCGTGATTCGAAATGTAAGTTGACTCAATTTAATCATGTTATATTTTTCAACTATGTTAGGCTTTGTGCTGATTATTATTACATATATGTTGTTTCACGAAACTGATGTTGAACTCGTTTTAATTTCAGGGTGGACATGCCCTTGGCGGTTTCAATTTTGATGCCAAATTGTTAGTGCTATACTGAGCTCAATGATTTTTGTTATAATGATTACTTCTTTAATTTTTTATCCTTAGATTTCATTATTTATTGTTTATTGTTTAATAATGTAGGCGGAGAGAGAGTACCGATGTAGAGGATACATTCCTTGCACATATTTCTGGAATGGACACATTGGCTCGTGGACTTCGCAATACTGCCAAGCTTATCGAGGTAAATTCATGACTGATTTCTTTAAACAATACCATGTATAGACATAATATTTTTCTGAAAAAGGATACCATAATTACTTGTATAATGATATGTTATTCAGGATGGTTCATTGGAGGATAACCTGATTTTCTACAACACTACATCACTTATTTCTTTGGCGTTACACCATAAGTGATGTGTTATAATAATTGTCTTTTTGAAGTTTTAAAATCATCCATTTCTTTAAAAATGATCTACATGATTGGAAAATCATATCTATGAGAATTGGTTCAATACAAAACTTTTTAGTACATAAATGTCGATAAGGAATTTTTGAGAAATTAAACAGTGGGGATGCAAAGACTCACTCTTTGATATCCGTGTATATATATGTATACACACATGTATATATGTGTGTGTATCGTGTATTTACTATGTACTCACCGCCGCTACCGCCAAAAAAATAAAACTAATGCTGTTCACTTCATCTTTTCTACAAGGTAACAAGGTTGATGAAAGCCGGCTTTAGAAAATCAAGAACAACATTAAGTCCTTATGAGCAACATTGATCCTTGACCTGCTAGTTTTACATAGATAGTATTGTCTTTTAATCTCATTGCAGTGTGCATTGGTGCTATGTTTGTGTGTCTATATATATGTATGTATGTGTATGTGCACGCGCGCGTGCTTGCTTGTATGCATAGATGTACACAAAATGTTAGTGCATGAATTGGTGCGTATTGCTTATTTTTGACTTAACACCTTTATCCAGTTTCATATTTTATGTTCCCCACTATGGTAATTTATTTGATCAAGTACTAATATTTGAATGGCCTATCTCCAGGTATCTCATTGCAGTAAATGGGACCCCTGAAATTTACACTATTTGGAAATTTTTTTCGTTTAAAAAATAGTGATGTTGTGGAGTGTAGGAGTTGCTGTAGGCTGTAGTATGGAGTGGTAGCTGTGGTGATTTTGGTGATTCAGGTGGGGTGGCAGTTGATCAGAACTTTTGGTAGAGGAGGAGTATGTTGAAAGTTGTGGAAGTGGCAGTTCGATGGTGCTCACTGTTGTATTGGAATTCTGTTGGAGGAGAAGTAGCAGCAACAGTAGTGGGTAGAGTAGTGGTATGTATGCAGTCAAGTTTGGAATAGTAGTGAGTTGTATACAAGAGTGGCTGATGTATGCGATGCTCTGGTGATTGCTTTGAAGGGTTGTGCTTGAGTATGTATGTTAAGTGAAGTGACACCAAAGCGTGAAGTGGGATAGTGTTGTTGTGATTGAGTTGTGAGATGAGTGTTTATGGTTCGATGGCCACTCGCAGATTTGGTAATGGTTCAAGCGATTTGTGCAAAGAAGGTTTGAGAGGCAGGTTGAAAGGCAACAAAGAGGTCATGATTTAATTTACAACAGTAAAGTCTGTGGTGAACTGAACTGAAGTGTAATTTTTTAGTTTTTTTGGTGAATTGAAATTAAAGTAGTGGCAGGACAGCAATAGTAAGTGGAAATTGATGTATGGTGGTCGCACTGTAAGGAAACAGAGATGATAAGTGAATGTTGTGAAGTTGCTGCTGTAGTGCTGTGTGCGGTAAGCAGTGGTCAGGGAAATGAAGTGGGATTGTAGATGGTGGTGTGAAGGAATGGCAGTAAGGTTAGGGGTGGTGATCAGTGATAGGGGATACTTAATATTGAAGTGGCAGAATGTGAATGAGTTTGTGGTGCAATTTGTAGGCAATTCGGACATGGGTTGTGGTTCGTGATTCACTGCAGTGAAGATGGTTGTGTTGAACTATAGTGGAGGGGTGTTGCAATGGTAAAAGAATGAATTGAGAAATGTGGTTCAAGAAGGTTATGGAAATTATAACAGTTAAAACAAATTGCCTGATGGTTAGAGGAGTTTGATGATAACTGATGGTTTAAGTGGAGTAGTGATGTGGTCTGGCAAACAGCAGTAAAAAAACTGGTGAAGTCAGAGATATGTAGTCTATTTGCTAAAGCAATTGAAGTTTGGGCAGAGGATGTTATGTATGGTGAAGTTTGTTGATGAAGTGCTGCATGTAAGTTGGTTATATTGTTGTAGTGGAGTGCGTTTGAGAGGAGTTCAGGCAATTGGATGGCAGTGGAAAATTGATGGTTTAGAGGTGTTGTGAAAGTGGAGAAGAATGTGGCTGATGGAGTTGTGGTCAGAAGTGAATTTGTAGAACTGAAGTTGCATGCAAGAGTTGATGGTAGAGGGGTGGGTCTGGTTTGTAAACAGAGAGGGTTTGAAAGTGTGGTGAATGGAGATGTAACAATATCTAAAAGTTTGTACAGAATGTTTGTAAACAATTGAAAATGGTGAAATGTACCACTATAACTTTGAATTTGGACATATTTTCTAGCCATTTTGTTCCTATTTTAAATGTTTTAAGCTGCTGCATATTTAAAGCTAACTTATAATATTACCACCAAGGCCATGGACGGATGTTAAATATACCATTTTGTCACGGTTATAACCGTGAGTAAATACTATTCTATCACGGTTATAAGTGTGAGAAATTACTATTTTGTCACGGTTATAACCGTGAGTAAATACTTTTCTGTCACGGTTATAAGTGTGAGAAATTACTATTTTATCACGGTTATAACCGTGAATAAATACTACTCTGTCACAGTTATAAGCATGAGAAATTACTATTTTTATCACGGTTATAACCGTGAGCAAAAGTGTGACTGAATTTGCCCATGGTACCTATTTTCACGGTTATAACCGTGACAAATTAGTTTTGTCACGCTTATAACCGTGAGGAAATTGCCTTTCTGGTGTTGTGAAAGGGTATGGAAAAACAGGTCGTGGCATTTGGTATTAGAGCTGAAGGTTAAGAGAGAACCTTGGCTTTGGTTGGGTAAAAACTCATCAGAGATAGGACTAGGAAATCCTAGGATGGATAACTCATTAGAGATAGGGTTAGTAACATCCTAGAATGAGTTATGAGAGTATTATATTTATGAGCGTGTATTTTTTTATTTTATAAAAATGGTTTTGTTTTAAAGAAGTTGGTAAATGAAATAATTTTATTTAAGTATATGTTTTGAATGTAAAACGGGGATCTTTTTTAAAATAGTAAGTTAGAAAACAAATGATCGTTTGAAATATAGATGATTAAATAAGCAACTTGAATTAATTGAAGACAAATCAATAAAGGATATCTTATTGTTAGAATTTCACGATTTAACAATAAAGATAAAAATCAATTAGTTGAAAACTAGAATTTAGAACATTATTCATATCCCCCTAGACATTTAGCCTTAAGAAGAAATAACGATTTGGTAAGTATAGAATGGGTTAATTTAAAAGGACTAAGAACAAATACCTTATGAATTAAGTTTCACAATTCGACTCTATGGTATTTGATGATAATGTGTAGAAAAATAATATTCTTTTCAGGAAGGATAAAACCCACTGTACTTCGCTTCACTTTTTTGGGAATTTGAGATCCTAAGTCAAAGAAAGTATCTAGGATCAGAAAAGGTCATGGAAGTTAAGGATTGGTTAAGCAAGTGTGATAAGCTCCAGCATAGCATAGTAAGCTTCATCCATGGGTCATTTAGGAAGATGATAAGAAATGCCATAAAATTCAAAGATGTTGTTCCACAGCCAACTACTAAAGTACCAGCCAAGAAGAAAAGGCATAACGAGAGCAAAGTTTGTTGTTTCAAATGTAGACAAAGAGGTCACCTTGCAAAAGAATGTAGATCAAGAGTAAAAACCAGGACTTTTAACAAAGCTGCCCCCAAAGAGTTGTTATTTCTACCATATTATGGAACACGTCGCCAGAGACTGTCCAATGCTCAAGTTGGTAGAACAGCCTAGGCCTTTTGTTACCCTTACTCGTCCACCTACTGCAGAAGAAAAAGGAAAGAGATTATGGAAGCATAAGTTAGTTAAGCATGTATTAGAAAACACCATCTAAGTATTTTAACCGTATGACTTTTGTAAAACTTTTTGAGTGTACTTCTTAGAAGTCACTAAGTATGAATATATTTTGGGAATCAATATATATATATATATATATATAGACTATCATTTTGTCCCTTTGTCAATACAAAATTCCGTTAGAACTTGTTAGAAAAGCTAAGATTTGATCCATTAAAAAATGAAAAGAAAAGCAATAATAAGTAAGTGCAAGGCACTTAATAAAAAAGCGATGAAATAAATTAAGCTGAGATAGAATTTTTGATGAGAAATGGTCAACTGATTTTAAGTTCTTTTATAAAATTGTATACAGTAACCAAGGTAGAAAGACTAGCAATTAGACAGAGATTTAGGGAAGCCTTGTTTAAATACGAAGACTTAGAGGTTTTGGATATACCAATTTCGAGTGATGAGGAGGATATGCAAGAAGGGAAGCCTTCAGGAATAGAATCAGGATCATTTGACCATCCAATATATATCTCAGAGGATGAGGATTTGATAGTTATTTTAGATGAGGAGAATATGTTGCCTGTAGGCGCAGATATTGATGCAGGGGCAGAGGCCGACGCTTAGGCAGATGATTGGATGTTGGATCCATTAAGTGAGGACAGAGAGCCTGAGGAAGAAGAGCCTATAGAGGAGCCCATGGAAGAATCGAAAGAGATCGAGCCACTGATAGAGGAACCTGTGGCAATGGAGATAGAAGACTTGGGGATTTACGATGCAAGGTTATATGAGGATGATGATTCGAAGAGTGATGAGAAGATCATTTGGGAGATGGGTATGCATATTCAGGAGGTAGGGTCTCCTGTTCAAGAGATAGCTAAGGATTTCAGTTTAGAGGATATTGATATGGAGGAGCATGTGTTGTGGACTCCAGGAGGCCCATAATGGCAACTGGTTGGTTGGGACTTAGCTCCAAAGATGATAGATGATGAGGAGCCAGTTGAGGACGGAGAGGAAGTAGAGCAACTAGTAGAGATCGACCAAGAGGCACCATCAAAGGGTTCATCCGATGAGTAGTGCTTCGCACTTAGGGATATTTTAGGATATTTTGGGTTTGTGATATAGCAGTTGTTATTATCTTAAGCATGTATTATGCGCTAAGATATGGGGTTTAATCCTTTAGTATGATATTTTGGTTGACTGATGCAGATGTTCACTTGTGACTATCTATTTACCTCTAATGTGCAGTACACACTCAGGTTAGAAGTTTGGGATTGATGTCTGTATTACATAATCAGTATTTAGTATTATTTCCTTTGTATATATTGTTGACCTTTATAGTTCCGTATCTTTGATTTTATTTCGAGGACAAAATTCCTTTAAGTAGGGGAGAATGTAACGACCCGTAATTTCGATACTTCGAAAATGAGAGATTTTTCTTATATTTAAATTTAAAAGAATTTAAAACTTAAATAAATAGGTTATATATAATAAATAATAATAGATAAATTATTAATTCTTATAATTACCGATTAAAAGTATAAATTTGAATTTTAGAACAAATCAGCAAAAGTTAAGTTTGGTTAAAAATAAATAAATGCTCAAATGAATAGGTATAAATATTTATTTAAAAATATAAATCCTATTAAAAACATCTAATAAAGATAATAAAAGTACGTTAAAAGAATTAAAAGTATATTAATAATCATTTTACAAAAATAACCAAATTTTGTCGCATTTTGTCAATTTTACATACACTGTAAAAATTAGAGATTTTGATATTATTTAAATATAATTTTAAAATATAAATAGACATGTTTCAATTTATTTAAAATAAGTAAAAAGTTCATTTTTAAATTTGGTTTACATAAAATTAACAAAAAAGTTAAATTTTGACTGTTAAATTTGTCAACAAAACACCGTTTTCAACCGTAACAAGTTGTCGCAACGTTAAATAAATGTGTTCACTTTATAACATATGTAATAACAACTTTACAAACTTTAAAACACATTACATTTAGCACTAGAATAAAAAATATTTATATTAGGAAAGTTTAAATAAATATATAAATATAAAAGGTATTATTTGACTTATTAAATTTTATTTTAAATTTTTATAAACAACATCATTACTACATCTCTTATCTCATTAATGAGATGGAATGTGCATGCATGGAAAAGGAGAAAACTTATGCATTTAAATATTTACAAACCATAAGAAGATGACACCTCCTTATCTTTTAACACACTCTTCCTAAACCATCATTCCATACATTAAATGCGACTCAAATCAAGGCTAATCAAAGTCCAAAAGTAAACAAGGGTATTAATGTCATTTGCCACTAAACAAGGGTATAAATACAAGCCAAAATCTCTCCTTTTTCCACTACACTTCATTCTACAAAATTCCTAAACTTCCTCTCTTCCTCCATTCTTCCTTCTACCTTCAAGCCATCACCTCCAAATCACCAAAACCTAGCCACACCATTACCTACACCACCACAACTCACGACCAAACACCCTATCCACCTCCTAAAAGCACATGCACCCCTCCTCTCCACATACCCGAGCCAAATACTCCACTCACCCACCTCAAGGACCCCACGGCCGAACCCTTTCCACAAACCCGAGCCCAATACTCCACCTACCCACCTCAAACACATGCCTACCCCGCCTACCCCAAAGCCACACACCCCCACTCAGAGGCCGTACCCTCCATTCAAGCCCACAGCTAAAACATAAAAAAAAGGAATAAAATAAAAAGAGAAAGAGAGGAAAAAACAAATTTGAGATGTTCGGAGAAAAAGCTCGTTAAATCAAGAAGCAAGCTAGCTTATAAAAAAGATTGACGGAGTGGATATGAATATGAGAAAATTCTCACCGCTATATAATTTATATTGATTTTTAAGTTGATTTGCTTCGATAGATAATCACCATTTTATTCGTGTGAAATTTTGTTCCGTCTATTTTTCTTTACCCTTCATGTTCCGTCTTTTCTTGCAATTTGAGTTGGATATATGTCATTTATTGTCCATTCGAAGGGTTTGGAACAATGGGTCGTGACAATATATATGCAGGTATTCAAGAATGAAGACTGTACAATATAGAAATTCAAGACTAACGAATTCAAGATTGAAGAAATTAAGACTGATGACTCATGAGTATCAAGAGTTCAAGATTTCAAGAGTTCAAGACTTCAAGAGTTCAAAATATCAAGATAAGTAATAGTGTCTAGATTTATGTTAAAACTTCGTAATAGCACTAAAATCTTTATTCGGATTTTAACTGTGGAATGGAATTCACCTTCTTGCTCTAATAGTAGGATGGAACCCACGACCTCTTTAGTAAGATGGAACCCACGACCTTCTCTAGTGGAATGTAATCCATGAATTTTTCATAATGATTTATTTTAAATATTTTTCCAAAAACATTTTAAAGTCATCTCTCTCAATTTTAATATTTTAGCCTTAAACTATTTTTATTGCTTTTAAATTTTGATTTCAAAATCATCTCTTGTTTTTAAACTATCTCTTGTTTTTAATATTATAAGCTTTGATCTCAAAAATATATTCTGTACTTATTTTTTAATATTACTTTTATATTATAGAATATATATTTTTAAGATTACATTTTAAATATCTTTTTTAAGTTTAAACTATATTAAAAATGGTTTATAAACTTCAGAAATTGTTTTGACAAGTTTTAAAAAAAATCTCTTTTAAAAACAAAATCAATTTTCAAAATTTACTAGGGCATGTCGACATACCCCATCCCTCCATGTCGACATGGTAGCCGTAGCATTTAAAATTCATATTTTCAAATGAAGTGTCTATTCGTTATAACCTTTCACGAATGGACATGCCCGAACTTCTTCTTTAAATACCAATTGTTTTCAATGAATTTTAAGTTAGTTTTTCTTCATATCTTCACTCCTTCTTCTCCACTAAAATATTCTCTTATATTTTAACAAAACACCGCCGAAATCCTAAGTGAATCAAACTTGATCATCTCTAGTTTGACTCTCTGCCATTCTCTCTTGGTGATCTCAGTGCTATTTAGAGTTATAGGATCATTTGTAATCAAAGAAGTGTATAGAATCTCTCTATCTATTAAAGTGATATTGGAAACGGTGTGATTGTGGCCCATAAATCAATTGGATGTGATTGTAGCCTGTAAATCAATTAGGTGATCTTGTAGCCTGGTTAAATCAAGAGAGTTTGCCCTAGACTCGGTGACAGGAGGGTGTATCTCGTGGCCTTGAAATCGAGGTTGTAATATCGACAATATATTTGAAAAGAAATCTGCACAAGAAATTGTGTGGGACTGGGTGTAGGGTAAATCCGAACCAGTATAAAATTCTGGTGTGTTCTTTCCTTTACTGCTTTTATTTACTATTTGCATCTGTGTCTGATTCTATGATTGTTTGTGTTTGTGAATTGCATCTATTTGTGTCTATTTCAAAAGATTTCAAAAATTCCATAAAATCCATTAAACACTATTCACCGCCCTCTAGTGTTAATCCAGCCTTAAAATCTGCAATCCACATTTCCAACATTTGGTATCAGAGCATTGGTTTTCAAAGTTATCATAATATAAATTTTGAAAAAGTTTAAAATGGAAATTTTTGGAGATTTTGTAAACACTAGTTCAAAACCATCCATATCATCATTATGTCATAAGTTTGCATATTGTTATTATAGAAAATGAAGTTATCTACTAAACTGGTATGTTGTGCAGGAACAGATGTGTTATATGGCGTTTGATGAATCAATGCTCAATGGACAAATGCTGCAAATCAAGAAAAATAAATGAGTACTTAATTGTGGATGTTCGAGACACATGACTGGCAATCCGGAGATATTGAATGACATAATTTATGAAGATGGAGAACCGGTCAACTTTGGAGACAACTCAAAAGGATATGTGATTGGTATCGACAATTTCGGTAACTCTAAAAATCCTACTATTTTTGATGTTATGTTAGTTAGGAATCTAAAACACAATTTATTAGCATAGTCAACTATGTGAGAAGGGCTACAAAATTAAATTTGAAAAGGATAAGTGTCACATCGAAGATAATAAATCAAATATTATCTTTGAAGGAATTAGGAAGAAAAATATTTATATATTTAGTATGAAAATCTCAGCTGATAACCTATGTCGTTTGACTAATACAAGTGACCGTCGGATTTGGCATAAAAGATTTAGGCATTTGAATTTCAAACTTTTATCTAGACTATCAAAACCTGATTTAATAAGAGGTCTCCCTAAAATGGATTATAAAGTTGAAAGTATATGTGATGCTTGTCAATTAGGAAAACTTAGGAAGAGTCCATTTAAATTGAAAGATATGATTTCAACTTTAAAACCTCTTGAGTTACTTCATTTAGATCTGTTTGATCTATCTTAAATTGAGTCAATAAATCATAGTAAATATGTTTTTGTAATTGTAGATGATTATTCTAGATTTACGTGGACAATTTTTCTAAAACTTAAAAATGATGCTTTTGATTTATTTAAAACTTTTGCCACAAAAATTCAAAATCAACTTTCTTTAAAAATCAAAACTATTCGTAGTGATCACGGTGGAGAATTTGAAAATGAAAATTTTGAGATTTTCTGTAACAAAAAAGGAATAACTCATAATTTTTTCTTTCCAAGAACTCCACAACAAAATGGAGTGGTAGAGCGCAAAAATAGGAAGATTCAAGAGTGTACAAGAACTATGCTTTCAGATAGTAAATTATCAAGAAATTTTTAGGCTGAAGCAGTCGCTACTGCTAGTTACATTTTGAATAGGATTTTAATTAGACCTCTAACCAATAAAACACAATATGAACTTATTTTTAATAAGGAACCAAAGGTATCTTATTTTAAAAAAATTGGAAGTAAATATTTCATTCTAAATACAAAGGACTATTTGGATAAATTTGATGCTAAATCCGACAAAGGAATCCTTATCTGATATTCTAATAGATGTAAAGCATATAGAGTTTTCAACTTAAAAACTAATACCATTGGAGAAACAATGCATGTATCTTTTGATGAAAATTTCAAAGATTTTGTACAAATAAATTATGAAGATGATTTTGTTACTTTAAATAATGAATCAAATGAAATAAATTGTGAAACTATTCACCCTAATAAAAGGACCATGCTTTTAAAAGATCATCCTATAGAAAATATACTAGGAAATATTGAATCGGTTGTTAGAACTAGAAATAAACTTAACAAGATGAGTAATGTAGCTTTTAAATCAACTATTGAACCTAAAAATCCAAAGGAAGCATCATATGATGGTTCATGGATTCTTGCTATGCAAGAAGAACCGAATCAATTCACCAGAAATGATGTATCGGAACTTATTCCTAGGTCTGAGGACAAAACTATAATAGGAACTAAAAGGGCTTATAAAAATAAAATGAATGAACACGGTGAGATCGTTAGAAATAAAGCACGGTTAGTCAAACAAGGTTATTGTCGAGAAGAATGAATAGACTTTGATGAAATCTTTGCACCCATGGTAAGAGTAGAAGCCATTAGAATTCTACTTGCTTTCGTAAACCACAACAATTTCAAATTATTTCAATAGAGTATAGATTTATGTTAAAACTTCATAATAGCACTAAAATCTTTATTCTGACTTTAATTGTGGAATGAAATCCACCTTCTCGCTTTAATAGTGGAATGGAACCACGACCTCTTTAGTGGGATGGAACCCCCGACCTTCTCTGGTGGAATAGAATCCACAAAAAATTTTCAAAATGATTTATTTTTTCAAAACTATCCTTTTAAAGTCATCTCTATCAATTTAAATATTGTATCCTTAATTCAAAAACTATTTTTAGTCATATTAATTTCAAAATCATCTCTAGTATTTTTAAACCATCTCTTGATTCTAATATTTAAGCTTTAGTATATTTTAAAGAAATCTATACTTAGTTTTTAATATTACTTTTATATTATAGATTATATATTTTAAGATTACTTTCTAAATTCTTGTATAAGTTTAAACTATATTCAAAATGGTTTACAAAGATTAGAAATCGTTTTGACAAGTTTAGAATAGAAATCATTTTAAAGCAAAATTAGTTTTCAAAATTCACATAGGCATGTAGACATCCCCCCATGTCAGCATGGCAACCGTAGAATTCAAATTTCCAATTTATAACTTCAAAACCCCTTGAGTTACTTCATTTAGATTCGTTTGGCCAATCTCAAATTCAGTTAATAAATCACAGTAAATATGTTTTTGTAATGGTAGCTGATTATTCTAGATTTACATGGATAAGTTTTCTGAAATTTAAAAGTGATGCTTTTGATTTATTTAAAACTTTTGCAAAAAGAATTAAAAATCAACTTTCTTTAAAAATCAAAACTATTCGTAGTGATCACGGTGGAGAATTTGAAAATGAAAATTTTGAGAATTTCTGTAATAAAAAAAGGAATAACTCATAATTTTTCCTTTCCAAGAACTCCACAATAAAACGGAGTGGTAGAGCATAAAAATAGGACAATTCAAGAGTATGCAAGAACTATGCTTTCAGATAGTAAATTACCAAGAAATTTTTGGGCTGAAGCAGTCGCTATAGCTTGTTACATTTTGAATAGGATTTTAATTAGACATCTAACCAATAGAACACCATATGAACTTCATTTCAATATGAAATCAAAGGTATCTTATTTTAAAGTTTTTGGCAGTAAATGCTTTATTTTAAATACAAAGGACAATTTGGATAAATTTGATCCTAAATCCGATAAAGGAATCTTTGTCGGATATTCTAATAGAAGTAAGGCATACAGAGTTTTTAATTTAAAAAATAACACCATTGAAGAAACAATGCATGTATCTTTTGATGAAAGTTTCAAAGATTTTGTTCAAATAAATGATGAAGATAATTTTGTTACTTTAAATGATGAATCATATGAAAAAAATTGTGAAACTATTCATCCTAATAAAAGGATCAGGATTTAAAAAAGAACATCCTATAGAAAACATACTAGGAAATATTAAAGATGTTGTTAGAACTAGAAATCAACTAAACAAGATGAGTAATCTAGTTTTTATATCAACTATTGAATGAAAAAAAATCTAAAGGAAGCATCATCTAATGATTCATGGATTCTTTCTATGCAAGAAGAACTGAATCAGTTCACCAGAAATGATGTATGGAAACTTGTTCCTAGACCCGAGGACAAAACTATAATAGGAACTAAATGTGTTTATAAAAGCAAAATGAATGAACAAGGTGAGGTCGTTAGAAATAAAACTCAGTTAGTCATGCAAGGTTATTGTCAAGAAGAGGGAATAGACTTTGATGAAACATTTGCACCCGTAGCAAGATTAGAAGCCATTAGAATTCTACTGGCTTTCGCAAACCATAACAATTTCAAATTATTTCAAATAGATGTCAAAAGTGCCTTTTTAAATAGTTTTGTTAAAGAGGATGTTTATGTTGAACAACCTCCACTTTTTGAAGAAGAAAAGTTTCCAAATCATGTTTACAAATTAAAGAGAGCTTTATATGTTCTGAAACAAGCTCCTAGAGCCTGGTATTATAGACTAAGATCTTACTTATTACAATCAAATTTTGAAATGGATAAAGTAGATAATACTCTTTTTACTAAAAGAAATAAAAATGGTATTCAATTAGTACAGATTTATGTAGATATAATTTTTGGATCAATAAACAATGAAATGAGCAAAGATTTTTCTGAAATAATGACAAGAGAGTTTGAGATGAGTCATATGGGTGAACTTTGCTTTCTTTTCAAGATTGTAAATAAAACAATTAGATAGTGGTATTTTCATTAGTCAAGAAAAGTATGCTAGGGATCTAATTAATAAGTTTGGTATGACCACTGCAAGTGGAAAACCCACTCCCAGAGCAATCATTGAAGCCTTAAATAAAGAAGACATGTCAAAAGATGTTGATCAAAAATTATATGGGGGAATGATTAGATCGCTACTCTATATAACTGCAAGTAGGCCTGATATCATGCATGGTGTCTGTCTCTGTGCAAGATACCAATCTCAACCCAAAGAGACCCATTTAAAATATGTTACATGTATCCTAATATATGTTAAACACACTTTATAATATGGCCTATTTTACCCTAAAAATGATTTGATTTAATGTCGTATTGTGATGTTGACTATGCTGGTTGTAAATCAGACTGAAAAAGTACAAGTGGAACGGTGTCACTTTTTAGGACATCCTCTGGTTTCCTGGTTTAGTAAAAAGAAAAAAAATGTCTCACTATCAACAACTTAAGCAGAATATATCTCTGCTGCATCGGCTTATTCTCAAGTTATCTATATGCAACAGGCCCTAAAGGATTTTGGATTAAATATTTCAAAATCACCAATTTATTGTGACAATACAAGTGCAGTAAATTTATCCAAAAATCTTACTCATCATGCCGAACCAAACGTATTGATATCAGACATCATTTTCTCAAAGGTAATATAAGCAAAGAGATTATTTCTCTTGAATTTATCAACATTGAAAATCAAATAGCTGATATTCTGGCCAAACCCTTGAATCAATCAACCGTTACTAAATTTAGAAGTGAACTAGATATTTGCTCTATAACTGAGACATAAACTATAGATATAGTAACTTATATATTAAAAATAATAAAGAAAAACAATATTGTCAAAATTTCCATAAGTTTGTCGACATATCTCCACCCCTCATGTCGACATACAACGATAAAATTTGAAAATTTGATTTTCCCTCTAAAATTAGTTTGGTAGTTATATATTCTCTATATTTCGAATTCTTCTCTCTTCCACTTCATTTTTCTCTATAATAAACTACTGAGAACATAAAATAATGGCCTCCTCTCCTAAATCAAACCAAAATATGACCTTTTCTTTCTCTTCTCGTAATGCTAGTCCGTTTCAACGAACAACACAGGCCTAAGTCATGAAGATAGAGGAAACTATAAAGGACTCTCTGCAAATGATGACTAAGTTGTAAGTCATGCAAATAAAGATGGCAAAAGAATAGGAGAAGCAAGGCAAAATACTTAGAAATTTGCAAAAATTTCTAATGGATAATTATGCGGACCCGATCGTGATTGAAGATGTCTCCTCTAACATTCATATTCATAATCCATTAGAGAAAGATGATGAAGAAGAAAAAGAAGTCGTAATGGACGAGGACGATAAAGTTATTTGCGTTGGAGAAGTTTTTTTTGATAAAGATGGTAATTTGGTGGAACAACATGGAAACTTTTATCTCCATTACCTAAATTGTTCGATTCACAAGTCAGCAATTATCAAAGACTCTCACTAGATTGTTATAATGATAGTGTTTTTATATATATTTTGTATATTTGTATATATTTGTGTTTATATGTGTAATATAACAACATAACAAAATTATATTTACGTTTCGCTTAATTATACTTCGTTATTAGTATTTAGTTCCATAGGATTAGTTTTGTTAATAACAAAAGGGGAGAATTATAAAATAGGTTAGATAGGTTTAGATTAAGGGGGAGTTAGTAGATTAAGGGGGAGTTGTTGGAGTAAGGGGTAGTTAGAGTAGAATCAGAGTTTTGTGGAGTAGATTTTATAAACAAAGGTTGTCATCATCAAAAGGGGGGATTGTTAGTTCCTAAGATGATGGATTTGATGACAACAACCTTAGGACTTGTTATAAGATATAAATACTAATATTCTTTTCTAGATAAATATATGTATATGCATGATATACATATATATGTAGGTACCAAAGAATGAAGACTGTACTGTATAGAAATTTCAGACTGACGAATTCAAGATTGAACAAATTAAGACCGAAGACTCATGAGTATCAAGAGTCCAAGATTTCAAGAGTTCAAGATATCAAGTAAACAATAATGTCTAGATTTATGTTAAAACTTCATAATAGCGCTAAAATCTTTATTCGGATTTTAATTTTGGAATGGAATCCTCCTTCTCGCTTTAATAGTGGGATGGAACCCATGACCTCTTTAGTAGGATGGAGCCCACGACCTTCTCTAGTGGAATGGAATCCACGAATTTTTCAAAATGATTTATTTTAAATATTTTTCCAAAAACATTTTAAAGTCATCTCTCTCAGTTAAAATATTTTAGCCTTAATTTTTTTTATTATCTTTTATATTTTGATTCAAAAATCATCTCTTGTTTTTAAACTATCACCTAGTTTTAATATTATAAGCTTTAAATCTCAAAAATATATTCTATACTTAGTTTTTAATGTTACTTTTATATTACGGACTATATATTTTTAAGATTACTTTTTAAATCTCTTTTTTAAGTTGAAACAATATTCAAAATGGTTTACAAACTTTAGAAATTGTTTTGACAAGTTTTAAAAAAAGAAAATCTCTTTTAAAAACAAAAAATCAATTTTCGAAATTTACTAGGGCATGTCGACATACCCATCCCCTCATGTTGACATGGTAGACGTAGAATTTAAAATTCAAATTTTCAAATGAAGTGTCTATTCATCAGAACCTTTTGCGAATGGACATGACCCTTTTTCTTCTGTAAATACCAGTTGTTTTACGATTTTTAAGTTAGTTTTTCTTCATTTCTTCACTCCTTCTTTTCCACTCAAATATTCTCTTATATTATAACAAAACTCTACCGAAATCCTAAGTGAATCAAACTTGATCATCTCTAGTTTGATTTTCTGTCATTCTCTCTCAAAGATCTCAGTGTTATTTAGAGTTATATGACCATTTGTAATCAAAGAAGTGTATCGAGTCTCTCTATCTATCTATCGAAGTGATATTGGAAACGGTGTTATTGTGGCGCGTAAATCAATTTGGTGTGATTGTAGCCCATAAATCAATTAGGTGATCTTGTAGCCTAGTTAAATCAAGAAAGTTTTCCCTAGACTCGGAAATTGGAGGGTGTATCTCGTGGCCTTGAAATCGAGGTTGTAATATCGACATTATACTTGAAAAGAAATCTGCATAAGAAATTGTGTGGGACTAGAATTTACCTTCGTTGTAACGACCCGTAATTTTCGACGATTAAAAATTGTTAATTTAATACGATTTTTTTGATTTAATACTAGGAGAAATAGAAAATTTTGTTATATTAGTGAAACAATAAATAGAATAAAATGTAAAAATGTTAATCAAAGCTAATTATTAACAACTTGAATGAAATTCCAACCAATTGAAATAATATAAATGTTATACTTGGTTATAAATCGAATGTTAGAAAACAAATGTAAATTTTTAATTAACTAATGAAATAATATATTGTTAATGATGATTGAATGAAATTAGTGTTATAAAGCAAGTGTAACATTTGTTTTAAGTAATAAACTTATTTGTGTGATCAAAGGTTAATCGCAAAAATTCTTATATGTTGCCTATTTATTTAGTCTATTAAATTAAAATTGGAAATCAATTGCAATTATATCTCTTAATTAGTGCACTTCGTGTAGATTAAATTGATAATTGAAGAATGGTAATTCAATAAGATATAACCAATGTAAATTCTATTCATAATATGATAGTTGAGTGAATAAGAAGAATTGTAATCAAGGCTGATCAATTTATTAGAATTTAAGCCATAATAAATAGATTTATTGCAATTGGAAATAAATATTACGTTAATGGGAATTTAGATGAAATTGTAAAATAGTAAAGTACTAAGGTATATACCAACGATAATTATATCTATAAGATGATAATTGGTTGAATAACAAGATTTAAAGTCGAAACAACTGGATTTTGGAAATTCAAATTTATAATCTCTAAATTAATTAAAATTAAAAATTATAATTGGTGAAATATTCAATAATAAATTGATATGGAAATTTGTTTTAAAGAATTGTAAATTACTAATTGATCTAAATTGATAGAAATAGTAAATAATAAAATGTGAATTGAAAAGTGAATTAATTAATTTAATATTGATTTATTTAATTAACGAAATATAGCCATTTTGGAAACTGTCTCGGATTCCGGCGAAACCAGTTTCATCGGATCCGTAACAGCGAAATATTGCAGGATTTCAAGTTTCGTAGCAATCGTATTTGTCGTTCGATCGTACGGGCTCGAAACGCCTAGAAATCAATTTGATTAAAATAAATTTGAAAAAAGATGATTTTAACATAACTTCTTCATATGACGGGATTAGGACTTGAAACCTGTTCCGTTGAGTTTAAACTATCCAAAACATCTATTTTGATATATAGAATTACTCATTTCTGTTCTTCGTTCAAAATCCAAATCAAATCTTATCCGCTCTTTCATATTTCGGACCTACCTATAAATATCTCGTTATAAACCCTAGCTGTTCTCATTTCCATTTTTCTGTATGTATAATTCCATCTACTTATCTCTTCTAAATGGCTGCAAACCGTAATTCCCAAATTTTCAATCAAATTCGAAACCAAATCCAAAAATTAAAACTCCTCAAAATATGTCGAATTATATATCAATTCGAAGCTCTCGACGAGCGCATCTTAGATCTGTTCTTCGTTTTTGCAATTGAATCATGGTTTGTTCAGAAATCGGTGAGTTATCCACAGCCGTCATCGCAAGTTGATCAACTTCGACGGATCGTTGATTCGTTGATACTGTTTTGTAGAGAGGACCAAGGGGAGTTCGTTGGCGTAGTTCGTTCTATCATCTGAGGGTTGGATTGGGCACGATAATTCGATTATGGTTGTAGGAAATTGTTAGTGGCTAGAGCTTCACGCGTATTTCAACGTGGATAGAGGTGGGTCGTGGACTTGGGGGGAGGACGCGGCGCTAGTGATGATTTAGGGGGTGGGGGCCAAGGCGGCGCTGGGCTCGAAGCCGAGGTGGCGCGTGTACGGGTTCACGTGCATGTGCGACATTGGGTTTCGGCTTTTAGGGTTTCTTGCATGAACGAGGTAGCGACGTGTTAGTTCTGTTTATTATTTTATTTATTTTGTAATTTAAAATCATAAGTGTTCAAATCGACGTAACTTTCACATACGAGGTCCAATTCATGCGTGATTTCTTGCACTAGGATCATATCGAAATTCCGGACATTTTAATGCTTGTTTGGACAAATTCTAAGATCGTTTGAATTTGGGCCATATTTTGAGTTTCAAGTCAATTTGAATTCAAAGGTGAGTGATTTGACCCACTCACAACTTCTAAAATTTATTTTGTTAGTTAAATTAAATTTGTGATGTGATTAAGAATTTATTTATTGCTGTTTGGTAGCTATAAATCATCATTCCAGTTAATTTGAATTTATTTGTAAATTAGATTGTTATTTAAATTATTATTTAATTTAAATTGCCAGTCAATTACCTGTAAATGATAATCTGCTGATTGTTGATATTTATTGGTTGAATTGAATGATGGATGATGGATGTTTGATGGTTGATATTGGATGATTGGATGTTATGTTTGATTTATATAATATTATCACTCTGCAAATTCCCTTAGTTATTATTAGGAAAATCATTATGGGTTGAAATGATATATACCCGAACGATCTATAGATTTGGAAAAATCGTTATGCGTTGAAATGATAGACTCGAGCGATTTTATGGATTTTATTTAATTCGAGATTGCGGTTTGAAATGATATATAACTGTAAAATTTTAAATTGCGGATTGAAATGATGAATAGCTGTATCACTTGACCCTAGGTTAGAGAATTATATACGGATACCGGATTGGTTAAATTTAGTGATTTTAAATCCTTAATTTTCTAGAATGTAGTTAAATGATATTTTGAAATAAAATTTGATTATATAAATCGAACTATTATCAAAATCCAAGTTTATGTAAAAAAAATTGGAATTGGTTTAAAGGAATTGTTAAAAGGAATTAATTGAAATCTTAAAGTTGATTTTGAAGTATAATGGAAATTTATCGGAATTGGGTTATTAAAATTGTTTGAAATATAACTTTGAAATATATTGAAATTTTGGTGATTTAAATTGATATTTTAAACATGGATTGAATCGATATAGAAAATTATTTATCGAGGGTTTGAATTGAAAGATTTAAATTGGGTTTTATTGATTTGGAAATTTAAATTGTTCAGATGTGATGAAAAAAGATAAAAAGTTTAAACTGATATAAAGTTCAAATTCATATTTAATATAAACTATTTAAATAAATATGTAAATTTAAAGGTTCTAATTATTAAGATCTTTAAATTGTTAAACTATTTTAAACGATAATAACTATATTAAAACATTTTAACCCTATTTAAACCACTTATTTATTTTAAAACTAATGAACCCATTTTAACATATTTTAAATCTAATTAATCTATTTTAAAGCTATTTAATCTATTTTAATTATATTTAATCTATTTTAAATCTATTTAATCTAATTTAAATCTATTTAATCTATTTAACTATCATTAAATCAATTTAACAATATCTTTAATCTATAATTTAACTATTTTCTAAATTTTCACACTAAGTAGACGGAAAGTGTTTATATTCAATTCATCAGTATAAAAGCAGATATGGTTAAACGATGTTATAACCTAAGTTGGAATTTAAATGTTATAATTAATTGAATATGATGATTTTGAAGTGAGGATATAACCAAATTGGAAATATGATTTTTGAAAGAAATTATGATTTCGAAAACGATATGATTTAAAAGGTGAGTATGATTTCAAAATGAATATGATTTTGAAAGTGATATGGTCGAGAATATGATATTTTGATATAAATTGTGATTCGACTTTTGAAATGTAAAAGAACCACCCGGTGTGTAATAAGAGATTGGTTGTTAAATTGACGGGGATCGGATATTGTCATACTCTCTACAATACCGAAACCACTTTAACAACTGTGTACTTGGTGGAGATTCGCGAAATGAAGTAGGATGGTTTAGTGAATGATTTCTGTATGAGGTATGACGTAACCCTGACTCCCATGAGTCAGTGTAGATGTGACTAAAACAGGAGCCATGCCCGGCCAAGTGAGGTCATTCCTCCTATCGGTCACATTTCTTGGATACCATTCTTTTACTTTGTGATTGATTTGTTGGCCACCCTTGGTTTGATTTGGAAGTGTGTCCGAGGTGGGCGGTAGTAGCTGCTACGCATTACCACCAGTCTGGATCCGCAGTTGGTATATCTACCCTGGCATTGCCTCGAGTGTTGTGTTCACATACCTTAGAGCACCTTCTACGAGTTTGTTTTGTACCATACCTATGGAGTGCTCTCTGATAGCCCTCCAGTTTACGGGGGGAGTTATGGTACTGTATAGACTATGGGAATATATAAAATGTGTCAAGGGGGATATGGGTAACGCCTGAACGCTATTTTAATACTTTACTTTACTGTAGACACTATTATAATAGCATATTGTACTACATAATAGATAGTTAAACGGATACTTAGGAGATGGATATCCTGAACATCTCTTAAATTATTGCACTCACGTTAGACAATGTATAAGAGATGCCAAACACTATAAACATCTCTGACACTGTTACACTCATTTTACCGTCGATTTAACTCACATAAGATCTTTTAGTTCCGACCCGAGTGTTTTTTCTTTTCAATTCGCTCGGATCAGCATGAGCATTTCAGGATTTGAAGACCTTATTTCTGGAGGATGAAGACGAAGATTTGTACTACTATTATTCACTATATTTATTCCACTACATTCATATTATTTTGCTGCATTATTTACTTATCTCCGATATGTGTAACTCTGATTTTGTGTTGTATAAGTATAATCAATGTTTTGTAAACAGCTTCATGAACTGTTATGAGATTATTATATTTTGTCATCCCGCTACGAGATTCAATTTTGTTACTTTCTCTGCTTTTTCTTATTTACCCCAATAATAATCCACCCCTTTGTATGGTTTGAGTTTGACATGTGTGTCTGCATAAACATCCAAAAAGATAGGTCGTTACATCCGTACATTTATTTATGCGTTCATGAGATAAAATGCATGATCCTCGTGTAGTGTCCAATTTTCTTTCCTAGCTTTCATGCATAGTTTTTCTTGGACCAGTCTAAAGCTTAGCCGTGTGTGTTATATTTTACTTAGTCAACAATTGTTCAATGGTAGTTTTGAAAATAAACTGAAAACTGTTTACTTCTTTCTTTAGTAAAATCCTTTTACTAAATCCCATATGACATGTAACGACCTACCTTTTCGACCATCAAAAGTCAGCACTCAATACATCCATGGTATTCAAATTCAAAACATTCAAGTGTCAAAAATGCAGACTGTAAGGTAAAAAGAAAAAGAAAAGGAACAGGAGAAATAGAATCTCACAGTGGACCGATAACATATAATATAACAAAATAGTAAAGGCTGTTACTCTAAAGTACATGGTATATTTGAGTTTAAAACAAACCTCATCAGCGTAGACAGTAATAACTTCCCGACCTTACAATTGTTGATGGGTATATAATAATACAATGGAAATAAAATACTACGATAGGTGAACATCCAACATTACTCTTTAGGCTCCATTTCCCATCAAAAACAACCTGAAAAATACTTGGTCTAACCTGAGCATTATAATAAAATAACATCTAAATCAATCTGGAAATAATAACATGAGAAAACTCAAGTAATGAGGTGATCATATAATAATTTTGTGAGACCATGCCGCTAAACACGAAATGAGATTTACCTCACAAATAACTTCCACGTATGAATGAATGGAAGCAAATTAAAACAAAACCCAAACTTGAAAGGATAATATAAACAGGCCAAAATCCAAATTTAAAGAATGGAAACAAATAATTAAACATTGAGAAAAGCTCCAGTCACTTCTCGACACAATTAAGAAAACAATTCAAAATTTTAAATCAATAACAAGGAAAGGAATTTTTCAACAATGATTAGGAGGGTGCTCCCCTTTACCAAAAGTATACCTCTAGAAATATAATTGAGAACTCCAATGGCTCTCGGGAGTCTCCAAGCCGAACACTACCTACCTTACCGAGAATCTAAGTATATCACATTTCCGCATGCATACCACTAAAACCAATCTAGAGTAGATGTGAAAATACCCTAATGGGAGCAACCCCACATAGCTTGGTTCCCCACTCTCACTTTTTTTTTAGTCGTTCTCGAAAAAAGATATCAACGCACAAATGAGCAATGAATCATCTTAAGTTGATGACATACAAATAGGAAAGCAAATCGATAGTCAATAAATCAACAATCAGGAATATTCAAAATGATTGCATATGGGAATTAAATATCATACCCTTACCACTACTCTTGGATTTCAAACTCGTACTATTCGTTGGTTAAGAATGAAGTCGGGCAAGTTAATGCAGTGTTTTCTCTAGGCATCACCTTGACAATAATTTTAACCTTCAAGATAGAAACGCGTTTCCATATCTCGACGTTGGACTATGACTAAATCTTTTCCATACAAATAACCAAACAACACTATAAATTATCATCCAAGCATTCAACAATAATTTATAGCAACACATATATCATATAATTTATTTAGAGGTGATTAAACTCAAAGAAATTCTAGTTGACGCTTTCGAATTCTGATTTGGTCTAAAATCGAACAGCGTCCAATTTCAGTCCAAAATCGAACAACGTCTGATTTTAGTCCAAAATCCAACTATCTCCAAATCCAGTGAACAAGTTTCGATGCATAGCTAACATCCCTATGAGTCTAACGCAAGTAACCGCGTTCAAATTCGACTCGTATGAGCAAGATATGCTTTTTATAAGATTTTGAATTAATTGAAATGATTACTTACTTAATTAAATAATCATTAACCTTATCACTTTATTAATCCATCTTTTCCATATACAAATTCCATTCCTGCTCCTACACATGAAGGAATGCATAAAATCATGCATGATCCACCTATGATACGGAGCTCCGGACCTCTGTTTGACAAACCATCTTCGTTGTTGCTCTTCTCCCCCCGATCTCCACAAACCTATACCCAAAAATCAATGCTCAGCCCCTCCTTACATAACTCGATCTACATGCATCATTCACCCAAACCCTAGAGCCGCTTTTCTCCAGAAATGATTAGACTATGCCAACATTCTACAATCAATGCTCTTTACCATGACAAATCTAAATCCAAACTTTATTTTGCTAATCGACGACTAAATCAACCCCTCCCTCAAACCTTGGCTCCACTGCCTAATTGTTAATCATCACATATCTCAATCGCGCATAACTAGACTTGTATAGAGTTGAAGATAACGACCACACGATTTCAGAGGTTCAAATTTTGCAATTTTTCATAGAGTACAACTTACAGTTTTAATTTTTAAATTTAGATGCCATTTTTTCTTTTACTGTAAAGTGATGAGCAAAAATTAGGAAACAGAAAGTATGAGAAGGATGGAGAGGAAAAGGAGGCTACGTCGAAATTTTTCTAAGTTGAAAAGAAATTTTTGCTTAACCTCAAACTCAAGCTGAACTAATATTACAAGCAACACTTCATATTAAAAATCAAATCGACGTCGATGGATTATAATAAAAATTTGAAGTTGATTTGATTTTTTAAAATTTTTAAATGAAACATCTAGGGTATTCTGCTCCACAATATCCGTTCACATATGAACCACGAACGGCAGAAATAAAAATACGATCATACACCAAAATGCGACATGGTTACAAGTCAACATTAAAATACTATATTGTTTTATCCTATGAAATCTTAAAAATACCATCGTTTGCTAAAAATCATCAGACCATAATTTAAGTAATTTCCAAATTAAAAATTATGTAAAAAACAGATAAATTCAATTAAAAAAATATTACAACAAAAATCAAGTCATTTTATTGACAATTGGTTTTCTTGTTATTTATTCGAACTATTATTATGGTGAATAAATTTATAAAATGGGTTCTCTATTATAGTTTATTAATTAAAAGAAGTTAAATAAGGCTATTAGATCTATTTAATTAATATTTAATTCACCATACAACTATTTAATTTAGAATTAAAAATATTTAATTCACAATTCAAGTGTTTAAATAATTCCTATATTTGAATTCAAGTTATTAAACTTTAAAAACCAATTATTTAAATATTTAAAATTAATTAAATATTCAAAATGATAAAATTACGGGATGTTACATAATGTCAACTTCTTGTTGGATCATCACTTAACATTTCAGCCACTTTTCCAAAAAAATAACCTATATGGTCAATTGATTAAATTTATCATTTAATTTCCTCTTAATTAATTATTTCTTTCCCGTTTGAAAGCTTTGCCCTCACTTCAATTACCTTGAAACCCTCAGTTTGCGACATATAGACGGTCTCTTCTAAATCACTATTTTGAAATGTTGTCTTTAAGTCCATTTACCATCTTTCGTAGTCATACAATTCAGTAATAGCCTGCATTATCCAAATGGATTTAAGCATGCATATAGGTGAAAGGCCTTGTCATAATCAACATGTTGAATTTGATGAAAACCTTCTCAACTTGTAACGACCTGGCATTTCAAACCATTCAAATCGACAATCATCCAAAATGTCGGACTTGAATTGCTCAAAACAACCAATTGTTAATTTATGTTTAGCAAAAGTTAGCATATAGAGTAAATTACTAAATCACATAATTATAGACATAGAATAATACAATAATAAGTAGTGGAATAGATAAATAGTAGTTTATGAAGCTAGCACATAAAATCGGAGTTTAAAGCAAATAAACAGAATCTCAAATATACGAAATTCTCGAATACAAATACAAATACAAATGACAGATTTAAACATAAATAACGGGAAATAAATAAAAACGCTGAATAAACAAAAATAGAACTCCAAGCAAAGCTCCAAAGGTGGGTCTAAAAACTCAGTCTGACCCGAGAATAAAGAAAAACACAAAACGCTCGAGTCAGGATTAACATTCTTATACAAGTAAATCAACTCAAGTGAAATGTCAAGTGAAATACAAATAACATAAAGGATGTGTGGGATTTCCATCCTTTAAGGATCCATGGAACATATACATAGATAGTACAATATGCTACATAGATAATGTCTAAAGTAAAGTAAAATATCAAAATAGCGTTAAGGTGTTACCTTATCCCCCTTAACACATTTTATATATTCCCTAGTCTATGCAGTAAGCTCCATCAAACTGGTGGTTTACTCAGGGAGCACTCCATAGGTACAATACAAACCAAAGTCATGGAGGGTGTGATAAGGCATGTGATAAGGCACGCGAGGTAATGCCCAGGGTAGGATACTAGCGTTTTGCGAATCCGGACTGGTAGTAACGCATAATAGCTACTACTTCCCACCAAGAGATATACTCCCTAATCAAAGGTGCACCTAATCAAATCACAAAGTAATAGAATGGTATCGAAGAAGCATGCTCGATCGGAGGTGCGATCTCACTTGGCCCAGCGTGGCTCCTGTGTTAGTCACATCAAGCTGACTCGCGGGGATCAGGGCTGCATTCATACCTCATATAGACATTGTCAAACTATCCTACTTTATTTTGGATTCTCCACCAGGTACGCAGTTGTTAAAGTGGTTTTCAGTATTGGCAGAGAGTATGACAATATCCGATCCTGGTCTCTTTAACAACCAAATGCTTATTTCACACCGTGTCGTATCAAAATATCATATACATTTCAAAATCATATCACTTTCGAAATCATATTTACTTTCTATATCATTATTCACTTTAAATCATAATTCTTTCCAAAATCATAACCATAAAATAGTTTAAACCATTATATTAAAATATTCGCATTTAAATCCATTAAATCTAAATTATAATGGTTCCAATGTAAAGATTTTAAATATTGAAAATAGTTTATATATATTGAAATAGTTATAAATTAAAATTAGTTTATATATTTAAAAATAGGTTATAGATTAAAATAGTTTATATACTAAAAATATTTTCAAATTAGAATTGTTTCTTCCAATTTCACAAATCAATTTGAACAACTTTAGTTCCAAAATTCAATTCAAATCAATCTCAGTTCAATATTTTCAATTAAAAAGGTTAAAGGTTCAATTCAAATTCTCATTAAAATCATTTTAATTTATATCGATTTCAAATCCAGGTTTTGAACTATAACTTTAAACCACTTTCAATTCAATAGGTTTCAAAGTTTAAATATTCAATCATTTTACAATAACTCAATTTGATAAATTTCATTTAAATTTCAAAATTTAAAATTTATTTATTTAAATTTGAAAATAATCTCTTAATCAGTTTAATAACATTTAAATAAAATTTCAAACTACAAATTTAAATAAAATCAAAAATTAAATATCTAACTTCATTTATATTTAATTCTAAAATATTTACCTAACCACTTGTTATAAGCATTTAATTAAAATCTCAAATTACAAATTTAAATCCAAATTAGATATTTAATTTTATTTAAATTTGAAAATATTCATTTGCTGACCTTTAATTAAATCAAGTTATAAAATTATACCCTTCGAAATTTCTAAACCAATAAGTTCTGATTAATTCTTATTTATATTAAATTATCAAACAAATTAAATTACAAATTAACTTAATTTATCTTTCCAACCTTTACTTATTTAAAGTTATTACAAAAATCTATTTTAAAAATATTAATATAAGTTTTAAATAAATATCTTAACATATTATACATATATACATATATATTATTATTAGTTAAATCAAATTCTTAATAAATTTTATTAAATTAATTATTGTTAAATTAAATATTATTATTAAATCTATTTTAAATCTTATTTTATATATTTTAAAAATAATAAAGTTATCAGTAAAATTTTATAATTTACATTTTAAAAACTTATAATTTTAAAATTTCTAAAACATATAATTTTAAAAATCTAAATTTTACACATATATAAAAATAAAAATCTTATATGGTATTTAAAAATCTATATTTATTCAAACCCATATATTTCCTTTCAAAACTTTAGAAATCATTTTTCAAAAATAGTTATTTTTTAAACTGGGTAAACCGCCTCATTAAAATCCTTACTAGTTATCAGCATGATACCTAGTAAGGAAAAAAGAGTGCGGTGCTTTATTGGTATCATATCAATAAAAATATAATGTTTGTACAACAAAGACAACCAACATCGGTACCAATACCACACAAAATTAAAATTCCTAGCGGATAAATACGAACCCGATACACTCAATTACAAAACGTGGCATAATCCAAACAACAAAAACAGAAAACAGAAACCGGCTGAGAAGGGAATAAATTTACTCGAAGCTTTTAGCCGGTATCCACTAAGTCAATGCCCTATCTTTCTAAAATTTCTTCATTTTCTCTTGATCTCTTTGTCTTCCTCCTACTTTTCGTCATCAAATATTATATCGATCTCCACATAATTCCATCTCCAAAACTTTTCAGTCTCTTTACCTTCATGAATTCTAGCATTTCGTTCCAACCAAATATGGTAGGTAACCGTAACGAAGCAGCAAGAAGCAAGATCTTTAATTTGGTTCTTAGCTTTGAAAGAATCGTATATAGCAGTCGCTTCCTCTTCAATCAACATCGAGCTAACCCGATTCATACCAAGTTACATTTTACATCGAGTCCAGAGATACGCCGAGAACATACATTGGAAAAACAGGTGATTTCTATTTTCTGGTTCGCATTTACATAGTACACATATAGGATCTACGGAGAATCCCCATTCAATCTGTTTATCTTTGGTTAGGATTCTATTTAGTATTACTTTGTATGCACAAAGCATCATTTTAGGGCTGTTGTAGTAGTTCCATATAACTTTAGACCAAATTGTAGGCTGAAAATGTCTTCTGGTGCAATCCCATGCAGTGTAGAAAGTAAATCCATTTGGATTATTATTCCAGCTCCAGAAATCAGAGTCATGTGTAGTAGACAGTTCTACTTCATTAATTTGATTTATTTGTCTGGTGAAATGTAGTGTGGCCTTATAGTGTTATTCTGTATTATACTGCTGACCTTTAGATTGTCCCGCCATTTAAGTCAAGAGCATCCCACCCAAGAATATTAACCAATAATTCATTGTTAATCCAGGCGTCGTGCCATAGGACTGTGTCTTGTCCATCAACTATGTTTCTGTGTATGTGTTGTAGACCTTTTTGTCTGTGTTTAAGGATAGATTTCCAGGTACATGAACTGTTGTTATCAATTTCCATAGTCCGGAAGTGTTTATCTTTACAATATCTTTTTCTCATCCATTTAGACCATATATTATTGTTGTTTATATAATGCCACAACAATTTAAGAGCAGTAGCAGTTCTAATATTCTCAAAATTTCTCAGGCCCACCCCTCCTTCAAGTTTAGGTCTACATAAGATATCCCAAGCAATTTTATGGGTTCTTCCCCAAATAAAATTTGCACATATCTTATTAATTTTATTGATAGTAGCAATAGGCAATTGGTATGTCATCATCTGGTATAGCACCATAGGAGTAATAACTGAGTGGGTGAGTTCAATCTTACCTGCCATAGAGAGAAGTTTACAGTCCCATCCATCCATTCTGAGTTGAATCTTGTCAATAAGATTTCCACAATCATTATAGTGAAGATAATTATATGACATAGGGACTCCCAAATATTTAATAGGTAGTGTTCCTTCTCTCATATCCAAAATATTAAGCAATGAATTTCTGTTAATCACACCTCTGCTGAATAGGCTTTAGACTTTAGGTTATTAATATTCAGTCCTGTAAAATCTTTTAAATTCTGCATCATGTCTTTGATAGTTTTAGCACATTTAAGCTTAGCTTTAGAAAAAATCATGCGATCATCTGCATACATAAGATGAGTGACACATGGGTCTTGGTTGTAAATAGGTTGAAAAGTACCAACCTAATATGCCATATACATCATCAAAGAAAGAAATTCCATAGCTATGCAGAAAAGATAAAGGGAGAGGGGATCTCCCTGTCTCAACCCTCTATTACTGTAAATAAAACCCTTGGGGCTACCATTAACAATGACAGAATAGGTGGGGGAAGAGATACATTTTCTTATAAGCTTGATTAGGTTATTAGGGAATCCCATCATATTCAGCATGTGGCATACAAACTCCCTGTTAATCATGTCATAGGCCTTTTGAAGATCTATCTTAAGACATATTTTATCACTGCCTTTTCTATTGAATTGTCTAATTTGTTCATGTGCAAGCAGGATATTTTCAGCAATATATCTTCCTAGAATGAAAGGTAACTGGTTCTCTGATATAAGGTGAGGTAAAAAAGGTTGATTCTATTGCATATAATTTTGGATATGATTTTGTATAAAACATTACAACATGCAATAGGCCTGTAATCAGAGATACAGATAGGCTGTTTGATTTTAGGCACAAGTGTGATAAAAGTATGATTTAGACCTTTTTTAATTCTGCCTGTTGTAAAAACTTCTTGAATCAAGTTCAGGATGTCATATTTCAACTCATTCCAGTGAATTTTATAAAAATTTGCAGTGAAACCATCCGGACCTAGGCTCTTGTCATCAGGGATAGAAAATACAACTTTTTAGGCCTCCTCAATTGTGATACTAGAAGTAAGTTTTGTTCTACCTCTATCATTAATTTTTCTCATGCACTGGATAACAGGAAGATTACTAGTTAGGGGCTGTGTGGAGTAAAAAATGCCAGTATAATAACTTATAGCCTCGGATTCAATTTTTCCAGCATCTTGTATAATTTCCCCATTGCTCATAATTATCTGATTCCAGTTGTTAATGTACCATCTTTGTGACATCTTTGCATGAAATTTTTTTGTGCATGAGTCCCCATCTGTTAGCCAATCAGTTTTTGCTTTCTGTTTTGATTTTACAAATTCAGCCACATTTTGATTCTTCTAGTTGTCATATGCATTGCTGAGTTTATCAAATAATAATGTGTTTGTAGGGTTAGCATCACAATCTTTAAGGTACATATGATTTTCCTCTTCATGTTTTTTAAGGGGATTGCCCTCTCTGCAGTTTTTAAGATTCCACTCTTTCAACTTAAATTTACATTCTTTAATAAACTTCATGAACTTGTGCAATTTCGAAGCTTGATAGTTAGGGAAATTTGACTGATATTTGTCTAAAGCATTTTGAAAACGGGTCATGTACCCTTCACCCAAATGCCATGAGTTAACATATCTAAAAGGAGTATTTTTGGGGATTTTGTCCTCTTTATTAAAGCTAATAAAAATGGGGATATGGTCACATATAGCATTAGAAACCCCAAAAGTGGTAATCCCTGGATTAGAGCCCAGTAATAAATAATTACAAAGAACTTTATCAATTTTAGAAGCCACACCCTTCTTCCTCTATGTTTATTTGAAACCTATAATAGGCACTTCAACCAGACCCACTCTAGAAATACAATTATTAAAACCCGCCATTTGACTAAATGGAACAGCTGAACCACCCATTTTTTCAGAAGATGATAAAGTATTATTAAAATCCCCAAGAATAATCCATGGGAAATTCACAAACCCAGATTCATCAATTATATCTTCCCATAATTTATCTCTATCTCTTATAAAGTTACTAGCATAAACAAAAGTTATTCTGCATTTAAAACCACCAGTGTTTTCAGCTAGTAATGAGATATGTTGATATGATTTTTTCTCAATTTGTAAATTCCAAATATTAGAATTCCAGATAATGAGTATTCGATCTTTGCTACCACAGTCATTGTTTTCAATCATCTTCCAGTTTCTTTGTAATCTATGCCCCAGTTTCTCAATATTCAGACTACTTAATTTATTTTCAAGTAAGCCAGCAATAGATGGCTTATATTTTGTTAGGAATTTAATCACTTCGAATTGTTTATCCAAAGCATTTAAACCCCTAATGTTCCAAGTAACAATGTTCATTATTTAACCTTACTTTGGCTCCTTGTGTTTGCTTTAGGAGGAGCAGGGATTGGCTTTCCTTTTCTACTTTTAATATTCTGCATATTAGGTGTTTCAATTTCTTCGTGAAATTTTTGGTTTTTATCCACACAGTTCGAGACATCTTCTATTTTTTCTGGCTTTTTATTAACATTTTCTTCTCTGGCAAGATTTTTGATAAGTTCCTCATCTTCAAATTCGCTTAAATCTTCTACCAAGCCTTCAGTGAGTTGTTCATTTACTTGGGTTTTTGTGCAGGAGGGTTATCAGGCATATCAGGATTCAGAATGGTGTGATTGTTAACATTTAACAAAGGTAAAACAGTGCTCTTCTCCTTGTATATTATAGAGATTTCATACATTATCTCCTTCTCTGTTGTTTTTCCAGCTGCAGGCATGCCAGATTGGTCAGAGACAGTCATGTCTTCATTACAATTATTTTCTAAATTTTCTGTACTTTCAATTGTATTCTGTTCATGTAATAAAGGGTTTTCTGACCCTTCAGATGTAATTTCAGAATCCACGTTTATACTTTCCTTATTAAACTCATAATTTGTTTTTCCTGCTATTTGCTCTGCATTTCCTTTTCCTTTAGTTTGTTCTGAGTTGTTAATTACAAAGTTCTGTTTAGGATTAGAAGAACTAGTAGCATTTTACTTATCTTTTGGTGCCCACTTTTCTTTACTTTTTATTTTGCATTGCTGGGTAGAATGACCAAACACTTTACATTCTTTGCAACTGTTTGGTTTGTAAAGATACTCTACTTTGATCGTAAGTTCCTCCCCAGTATAAAGAACGACAGTTACTTCATTGGGAAAATCATCACTTGCTTGCATTTCAACTAGTATTTTGGTAAAAGCAATCCTAGATTCATCAGCAGTAATCTTATCCATTTTAATAGGCTTTCCTAGTACACTCGCTATGGCACTCATTGCCTCTTTATCCCATAGTTCGAGTTCTAGATTAGACAGTTTTATCCATATAGGAAGAGTTGTTAGTAACTCTTTTCTGAATCTAGTACCCATCACCCATTTTTTCAGAATAATAACTTTATTGTCAAACAAATAAGGTCCACCTCTCAGTACTTTGTCATAGTCCAATTTGTTATCAAATCGTATTATAAAGAAACCGTTCTCTCAAGATAATAGCTGAAACTTCCCTGATGGTTTCCATACCCGTTCTATGTAATTTTTTAGATGCAGATAATAGGGTCTGACCCCATACATGTAGAAAATAATTGAGTGTTCCCACTTGCTTTCCAATCTCTTCACTGAAGTTTCTGATATATTTGCTTTCTTTTTATCATTTACAAAAACTGGTTGAATATAGTGGAGATCCAGATATTCATCTTGTTGCTCCTCTGTTCCCCCACTTGCGGCTTCCTTCCCCGATTTCGAATTCCCTGCTTTTATTTCATTTTGGATAGTTTTCCATTTATATTCTTCCTTACTAGAATCATTACAATCTCCTTGAACCAGTGGGATTCCATATCTAGTTCGGGTTTGACCCTCCTCCCCCCCCTCCCCAAAAAAAAACAAAAATCGGATCCCTGGATTGACGAACCACCTTGGTGATTTTTTGATTGCCGTGAAACAATTAATTATCTCTCAATCACTAGTTAACGATCCTTAAATTAATTACAATCATTAACTATCCATTAATTACTTTCATTAAGTAATTATACTTGATTATTAACTTAAATTCATTAACCTTTATTAATCTCATTAAGTGATTAACTTTTAATTAATTTCACTAATTAATTATCTTAATTAATCTCAACCGTAATTAAAGATAAATTCTTTATCTTCATAAATTACTTAATTACATCATTAACTTTACTTTAAAAATCATTGGTAATTAATTACATAATTAATATAATTATTTTTAAAACAAATTTAAACCATTAACTTTAACATTTTAAATTTTAGAAAACCTATATAAAACTTGTTAAATACTTTTCTTTGGAAACTAAATTCACACTTATACTATATTTGAAAACTTTCTTCCGAAACTTCCATTTTTTTCCCTTTAAAAGCTAGTTAATATTATTTTGAAACTAGATTTACTTTTGCTTTGAAATCATATTAATTTAAAATACACTTTTAAAATTTAGTAACATTTCCTTTGAAAACTAAACATTTTAAAACTTTAAACCTGTTCATGTATTTACTTCCTTTATACCCTGGTAGCTCAAACACACTAAAACCCAAGCCATCCTACCAGAAATCCCCGAGCAAAACATGAAATCCCCGAGCTACTCACGAACTAACTTCCTCGAGTCTCTCACGAACTCTACACGAGATCGTCCCCGAGAAAACAACTTCTTCCCCAAACTCAAAACAACACCCAGACACCATTGCTCATGTGCACGTGCACAGGCAACTGCCGCCATTCCGATCACCTCCAACGATGTCTACAAGTCGCCAACGACCCTTGCCAATGTCCCGACCACCTAGCTTCGTCGAACTCGCCGTGTGACGAAATTGAATAATATCGAGCAAACCGGAAACCAAAGTATCAACGGAAAACTCCCAATCACCTACGAACCTGACCTAGAGAACCCACGCTAACCACATCCGAGCTTCGTCTCGAACCCCAGCATCGTTTCCCCCCATCGAGAATGCCTCCGATGATCCATTGATGCCAAAATCATCTCGACTACCCAACACAACCAAACAACACTCCAAACCCTACCTCGCCGTCCCCTGGCCACCATGGCCAGTTATAAACCTGGCGATCATTTTTCCAGTGATCGTCAACACACTGGCCACCTCCAGGCCAAAACCCGACGCACCACTTGCCGCCGATTGACGGCTATCGACAAAAGTAGCAAATTCTTTCAACACAGATTATCTCATCAATTACTTATCTAAAAATCATGATTTTATCACCTAAATTCATCATTTACTAATATAAACCTGATTATGGTATTCCAATCATGAAATCAAGGTATTTGATTTTTCCTAAATTTCAAAAGTTTCACTGTAAATTTCATTTTAGAGATAAATATTCAACCATTAAACTCGAAATCATTGTTATAAATAATGTTACCTCATTTTAAATATTTACTCTTTAGAAATCAAAGTCTAAAATGGCTTCTAATGGAAGATAGGAATTTTTGTTTGAAGTTTTTAAGCATGTGGTTATAACAGGGTCAAGATATATATACACACACACACACACACACACACACACACACACACATACACACACACACATACACAGAGTCATATACATCCATATATACAGGGCAGTATCAATCATATTTCAGAAAAGAATTGACTCATGCAAACATATTACATCATATCCATATAAATTTATCACATGCAATAGATTCAAACTGTTTTTAAAGTAAAAGTTTACTCACCGGTTATAAAGAATAGAGAACTACTTTAAATCTATAACCTTATATTTTTATTGTTGAAATGAAATGCTTGCTGTTTGATTGCATTTGAGTTGAATCTTACAGTTTGATCTTTGAATTGAATTCATGCTGAGTTGAATTTGAAGCTCCTCAGGTTGAAGTTGTCATTGAATTTGATTTTATTTTCCTTTGATTTCTGGTTTTCAGTTTTAGTTTAAACATGAAGAAAAGGAATTGAAGAAGAGAAGCATTAGCCTGGTTTTCTCTAAAATACTTAAGTATATAATTTAATTTAAATGAAAACACACTTTTCCACTTGTTAGTTTATGTGTAACTTGGCTAACAAATGTTGTTTACATGTATTCAAAGCTTTACAAATGTATTTTTGCATGATTTATTTTCTTACAGATGTTAAAGACAATGTATTTTATGTTTAACCCCTTATTTATAAATTACTTATATTTTTATATTTATGAAATTTGATTTTGTTAATTTATGTTTTATATTTAACTATATATTTACAAACTATCTTATTTAAATTTAAACTTAAGTAAAAATATATTTTAAACAAATAAACATTTACCTTAAGTATTTTGAAAATATATGGTTAACTTTTAAATAGTTTTGAAAAGTATTGTGTTAAATTCAATCATAATTTCCAAACTATATATTAAAATTTGAAAACATGTTTTTATTTGTTAAATTCAAACCAAACCTTTCCTATTTATAATATATATATACACACACACATTATAAATGGAAAACATTTTAATATTAGCCTTGAGAATTATTATATTGAATTTTAAAACATAACTTCAAATCACAATATATACATACATATATGTTACAATTTGAAAACATATCTTTTATAAAATTAAAACCAAAATCTTTCTATTTATAATTTATATATACCAATGTATATATATTATAAATAGAAAACAATTTTATTAGCTTTAAAAGATAAAATTTATCAATTAAATATTATTAGCTTTTGAATAGAATAAACTTGCAAAATTTAAAATAATTATAAAAGAAAATTATTAAACCAATATACAAATTTAAATGATTATTAATGAAGATCATTAAATAAATATTGCCCAAAATTCCAGGACATCGCATATCATTTCAACCCGTAATCCCAAAATTTCAAAAATCAATAAAATCGTTTGGGTTTATCATTTCGACCCATAAAGATTTTCCCTAATCTTTAATATCGTTCGGGTATGTATCGTTTCAACCCATAGGGAATTCCTACCTATTAGGACACTTGCAGTGTGAGAAAAATAAAATAATATTATAAAATGACATACATATCAATAGCAGACATATATCATTATTAACAATTTAAAAATATAATATATGTACAAAAAGTTATGGTGTCATATATAAATTAACATAGATGAACAAATGCAAATAATAACACATCATATTTAACAATTTAATCACTAATCAATTCTAATTAACACCATATTTCAATCGTCATTTCATGTGAAATAAATTTACTAAACATAAGAATATTAATCGTGAGTGATTTCTCACCTTTCGAGGCTATGAAACAACGATGGCGACGTAAGTGACACAAACATGCACTTGGATACAATCACGACACTAGGATGCAGATCCAGACAGTGGCAAAGCAAAAAAAACGAAATACTGCAACAAATTCTAGGTAGTAGTGGAAACAAAGCAAACGAATAAGACTTGAAATCCAGAATCATATATATATATATACAAAAAAATTCATAAACCTTGACGATGAACCTAAACTAGACAAAGAGAAAGTGTTAAAACAATTTAAGCAAACCTACTTTATTTTTGGTTCTCACAAATCAGAAGGAAACATTACTAACAGAATGCTAGACCTTTATGTTAAAGAACATTATGAACAAATTAGACAGAAAATACTCAAAGAAAATAGAAAATGGTTAAATGAACCTCTAGACTTGGTCCATATAGATACAGACTATTGGTACGAAGACTATACTTACAATGAATTTTATTAAGGAGGAAAGTTACAAGATGGTAGAACAAAAATTAGAAGACTCTGAACAGATCAAAATGAAATGGGTTCCTAATTCCTATTTTACTAATCTACTTACTGCACCCTTGGGTCTAAACCAAAACAAGGAGGGGGTGTGAGTACCAATGTGAAAAATTTTGTTTGCTTTGTATATTATCCATGGGGTTACCTTACTGGCAGCTTGAAAGTGTTTAGACCCAAGGGTGCAGTAAGTAGATTAGTAAAATAGGAATTAGGAACCCATTTCATTTTGATCTGTTCAGAGTCTTCTAATTTTTGTTCTACCATCTTGTAACTTTCCTCCTTAATAAAATTCATTGTAAGTATAGTCTTCGTACCAATAGTCTGTATCTATATGGACCAAGTCTAGAGGTTCATTTAACCATTTTCTATTTTCTTTGAGTATTTTCTGTCTAATTTGTTCATAATGTTCTTTAACATAAAGGTCTAGCATTATGTTAGTAATGTTTCCTTCTGATTTGTGAGAACCAAAAATAAAGTAGGTTTGCTTAAATTGTTTTAACACTTTCTCTTTGTCTAGTTTAGGTTCATCATCAAGGTTTATAAATTTTTTTGTATAGTTATGTTTAAATGTTTTTGCAATATTATATTGCTGGTTTTCGTTTAGATCTGTATTTTTTAGGATTATTAATACCTTTGTCATAAATTTTTGTTCTAAGAAATTTTGTAGGGCTTCTATGTTTTTGATCATTGGAAGATCGACCAATTTAATTTTCCAATCGGTCTTCTGTAATTTTATAGTTATTTTTTAAAATTTTCCATTTATTCCATTCTATGCAAAAGTCTCTACAGAATCTTTCAGTTATTATTATGTTTCCTGGTTCTCTAAGGTAATTAAAGTTATTAAATATTTGTATGAAATCTGTGTCGCAGTCATCTATATTTATTAGCTCATGTGTGTGTGTGTATATATATATACATATATATATGCGATATATATATATACCTTTTTTATTTTCTATTCAAAGAAAGAGAAGACTGCCAGTTAGAAGTAGAGGCATAAATGCTCGGATGTTCGGCTCGCTCACAGGCAGAGCAAAGAATCTTGGTCGAAGGCTGGGTTTGTTCACAAATGAAGAATCAAATATATTTTTATACTCCTTTTTTTATAAAAAGAAGGGTGCTGGTCAGGGAAGAAGTTGCGCCAGGCAAGGTGGAAAGGTGACCGGCGTGCGGGCAGGTCGACAAAGTGACTTGGGTGGTCGAAGCTGTAAAGTGGAGCAAAGGTGGATAGGCGGCAATGGGTAGGTAGGTTGATCGGTGTAGGGCTGCTGCTGTGCTTGGGGTTAGGTAGTTACATCACATGGAGGGCCGAGGGACGGAGGTGGAGAGTTGTCTGCTGTGGGTTGAGAGGTCTCGGCGGCGCTTGACAAAGCAGGGACTGCACTCGGTTATGTGTGTTTGGTAGGGTCAAGTGGAGAGGCGCTGACGAAGTAGAAGCGGAGGGAGGGCTTTATGTGGTGGCTGTGATGTCGTGATTGACTAAAGGAAGAGTGGCAGGCGAAGGTTATGCTCGGATGTGAGAGGGAAGGGCAAAGAGAGGGGACTGGCCGGAGAAGAGAGATAGGTGATGGTTCGGCTATATATGGTAGTATGGGGTTGCGCTGCTTGTTTGGAGGGTGAGCTTGAGTTCTGGCGGAGGGATCTCGAGCTTAGAGATGGGTCGACGGTGGACGCATAAAATGGTGCAGGTGAATGATGTAAGGGGACGATGCGAGATCAGGAATGGAGATGAGTAGTAATCATAATATATAAAATTTAGTTATAGGCTTCAGACACAATATGCTTTGTTTATTATTATTTTTGAGAATGGCAGAACGAAAGAGAGAGACAACGGACGGATATAAATTGAAACAAGGGAATAACAAAAGTCACAGGAATGATTTCTGGAATAATAAAAACTAAGCGCTGTTTGTATTCAACTGATGGATAATGGCGATGGGAAAACAAAAAGGCTCAAAACGGGTACCGATACGGCTAACCATTTTACAAATTTTTCCATGCACCGAACGCCAAATTGCACAAATGAATATACTGCGGAGATCACCACGATAAGATGAACATAATTGTACACAGATATGAGTGACATGACCCACCTATCAAAATTTGAATTTCGCTATCAAAAGTGCTACTAAAACGCCGAAAATAATATAAGCAAGAGAAGTCCAAATTTGACGAAATGAAACATGATGCCTCACTCGAAAAATGATTTACATTTTTCTTATACAAAAATATTCAAGTTTCAAAAATATTTAATTTCCATCAAATTTCAACTGGTATAAATTTTGAAAATTGAAATTTCACCACCAAACAAATTTTCAAATTTACCAATGAAAATCTGTCATCTTCTATGTTTAAATAGATGCATACCAAATATCAATTTTTCATTCCAAAACTTTTATTATTCGATTTCAAGAAAAATTAGTTAATAACTTTATAAAAATCGTTAAAATGTTTGTGTCGTTACACAACTACCCTTGCCTTATAAATCTCTGCTTATCCATATGCATTCATTTTTTTCTTAAAATCTATTTTCACCAGATGGGTTTTATCCCTTTAGGTATGTTAGAAAAAGTCCTTAATTTGTTTTTATAGATGAAATCCATTTCATATATCATTACTCCATGCCAAAGTGCAGAGTCTTTACTCCGTAGTGCTTATAGGAATGATAAAGGAGTGTCGTCATATAAAACATCGTCCTCCTTCTTGCCATCCACAAGATAACCGTATTATTTCTCTATTGTGTAAGATTCTATACTAGTCCTTCTAATAACTTATGTTGGTTTGTAGATGGGTGTCGTTGATCCGATGTTGCAGGTAATGTTACACCATAGGTGTTTATTTTGATATGAAGGCTAGTGGGTTGTCATTTTATTACATGTGTTTCATGGCGATAATCATAAGGTGTTGGTGCTTGAATTGTAGTTGCAATTGCAAATAAACTATTTTGGATTTGGATTAAGTTAATATAGAGTTTGCCTGACTAGAGAATATTTACTACTTGGATGTGACATAGATTTAATATGGTAGGTTATGATGTTATTTTAAATTATCAATTTTTTTCCTGGATTGATATGGCGAGACACCATAGTGTATTGAGATGTCTTGACCATAGTAAGGTGAATGGTGAATTTGGATTATTAAGTAAAACTATATTTCGAAAGGATTCCGTTAGTGGGTTTATATAAAAGGTAGGCCTGTCAAACGGGTTAGGTTGGTTCAAAATGGGTTGGGTGGAGTTTGACTCAACCCATTTATGACCCATTCTCTTTTATCCATTTATGACCCAACCCATTTATGACCCAACCCAACTAATAAGCGGGTTACCCATTTAGCCCATTTAAAGATTTAAATTTAATTTGACTAATAAAAAACAAATAAATATAAAATAATTCTAATTTTTATGTTTTGAGATCCGACAATAATTTAAAATTTTAATTCTAATTTTCATCAAAATTCTAATATGGGGATGAGGTAGCTTATTATTTTCTAAGTACAACTGTTAGTCTCCATGGAGAACTACAGTGTACGTTCATACGATAACGTATCTGAGTGTTGCATACTATCCGTAATTTAGGTGGTAGTTAATCGGTCGAAGTCCCGTCCGATTCTGAGTTAGAATGAAGGAGTTATTGCAGTCTAAACAAAAAAATAGCGGCTTCTGCACTAGACGGAGTTCAATATGCAGATGTGGTAGCCTGTTATTTTCTTAGTACAACGTCAATCCCCTTGGAGAACTACAATGTGCATTGACACGATGAAGTATGCGAGTGTTCCATACTGTCCGTAATTTAGGTGGAAGTTGATCGGTCAAAGTCTCGCATGATTCTGAGTTAGAACAAAGGAGTTATTGCAGTCCGAACAAAAAAAATAGCGGCTTCTACACTGGGCGGAGTCAATATGCAGATGTGGTGGTCTGTTATTTTCTAAGTACAACTGTCAGTCCACTTGGAGAACTGCAGCGTGCGTTCACACAATAAAGTATCCGAGTGTTTCATACTGTCCGTAATTTAGGTGGAAGTTGATCGGTCGAAGTCTCGCCTCATTCCGAGTTAGAATGAAGGAGTTATTGTAGTCTGAACAAAAAAATAGTGGCTTCTGCACCAGGCGGAGTTCAATATGCAGATGTGGTAGCCTGTTATTTTCTAAGTACAACTGTCAGGCCCCTTGGAGAACTACAGTGTGCGTTCATACGATAAAGTATCCGAGTGTTCCACACTGTCTGTAATTTAGGTGGGAGTTGATCGATCGAAGTCTCACCTGATTCCCAGTTAGAACGAAGGAGTTATTGCAGTCTGAACAAAAAAATAGTGGCTTCTGCACTAGGCGGAGTTCAATATGCAGATGTGGTAGCATGTTATTTTTTAAGTACAACTGTCAGTCCCCTTGGAGAATTACAGTGTGCGTTCACACGATAAAGTATCCGAGTGTTTCATATTGTCCGTAATTTAGACGGAAGTTGATCGGTCGAAGTCTCACCTGATTTCGAGTTAAAACGAAGGATTTATTGCAGTCTGAACAAAAAAAATAGCGGCTTCTGCACTAGGCGGAGTTCAATATGCAGATGTGGTAGCCTGTTATTTTTTAAGCACAACTTTCAGTCCCCTAGGAGAACTACAGTGTGCATTCACACGAAGAAGTATCCGAGTGTTTCATACTGTCCGTAATTTAGGTTGGAATTGATCTGTCGAAGTCTTGCCTGATTCCGAGTTAGAACGAAGAAGTTATTGCAGTTTGAACAAAAAATAGTGGCTCTACACTAGGTAGAATTCAAATATGGGGAAGTGGCAGCCTGTTATTTTCTAACTGCAGCTGTCAGTCTCCATGAAAAATTATAATGTATGTTTAAAATTCTTATTTTTCAAATTTATATTAAAATTTAATGTTTTTCATAAATGGGTTGCCCATTTATAACCCTTTTAAAAATGGGTCAAACCAACCCATAACCTATTTTATAATATTCATAAATGGGTTGACCCAACCCATTTATAAGTAAGGTAAATGGGCTGGGTCAAATTTTGACAGGTCTAATATTAAAAGGACTACTGAAATTGGAGTTTTGATTGCAAAAGATATCTCAGACTAAGTTGGTGATAGAATTATATAATAGGGTATTTCGATGATTATAAGATCTCTTGACAAAGATGCACCAATTACAAATTATATATTATGCTGAAAGTAAGTATTGGAGTTTGATTTATGGGTATATAGGAAGTATTCGACCAAAGTTAGTTTCAAGTAAAATATGTTTTGGTTCGCACGGTTTTTCGTGCAAATATAGGATTTTAAGATCTAGATGTGATTTTGAGAAGGAAATAGGTTGATTCTTTTCGGTCATTTCTCAATTTTAAGGAACACTATCTATTAAAGGAGGTTATTTTGAAGAAGCAACTTATGGATACCTAATTTATGTTGCATATCAACTACACATGAACAAAATATCATGTAATTGACCACTATCATGTTCTTAGATTAGAATTTCACTTAGTTGAGGACTTCTCTTAGATTTAGGATTTTTTCTACTATGTTGGAATGGTTGAATAAAATATGGTTGTTTGGTTTAGATGTTTGTTTGTTTACATGGTTTATAACTTAGGTTTGGATTTGTAAGTCGCTGGTAGATTGAGAACATGGTACTTCGATACCATGATTACTTGATGTACGGAGAAGTGTTATCATAAGTCAAGTGATACTACCAAAGATGTATTAAGATGGGAGTAGTTATGTTATGTTCACCGAGTTAAGACATCACCCAATTTTGGTGTTCTTAGGTGAAATAAGGGATTGCATGAAGATTCATGTTATTGGTTGCTTAGTTGAGTCACCATCCACATTTGAGTTGTCTTACCATAGCATCCAAAGATGAAGTAATGATTTTGGTACTAGTATTGTCCGAAGGTTATGTATGTGCATTTGAGTTATGTGAAATTTTAGTATAGTTGGGGCATTCTTATGCTAAGGTTATTTATGGTGATGCGATTCGACATCGGATTATTTAGTTTGATGAGATGAACTGCAAAGTCACAGTTGTGCATGTAAGTTCGTATTTGATATTTGGGAGTCAGTATATGTACCAATAGTGAAGTCTATTTGATCGTGAATGGGTATGTGTACCATTAGGGGAATTCATTTATTTGGAATGGAAGTTAATTTGGGAAGTCGAAAAGAGGGCTCGAGCTTTACATTTTGACTCTTTTTCGAAATACCATTACATTCAATAATTAGTTGGTGTGGTTAGTTTGATTAGGATTGATGGAATGATTGTTATAAAGGCAAAATCATATTTCTTTCATAATTTAAAAAATGATTGACTAATTTCATTGTTTGGCTTCTTTGTTCTACTTATGATTTTTTTTAATTTGATATTTATATGTTTCATATTCTTGATTGTTGGTTGCTAGTTCTTGCATATAAATTCTAGTATATTGATATTAGTGGTTGATGCATATATATATATACATATACATATATATTACATGCTCATACTAGGATATTTGCATACATTCCTGATATGTCGTGTCATCTCATTCATATAGGAAGGCGTCGAAGGTCGATTTTTACATCCATTTAGTATATCATATGCCATGATCATCACAGATGCCTAGATATTTTGTTATGTCCTATGTATTACTATATTTGCATCACCCCGGTGAATGTTTGGTCATTATGTAATTTATGATGTACGATTTATTTAGATGACTATTTGGATAATTGCTCGAATGATTGATTTTGTATGTTTACTTATTTATGTGTGCTATCAGATACATGATACACAATAAAAGAGAGTGTAAGACAATCTTTGTCTCTTAGGAATTTTGAGGATGAAATTCATTTAAGGGGGAGAATGTAATACCTCATAAATTTTAATAATTTGCTAATTTAGCGGTGCCGAATGTCTGAATTTGCATTTTAAAATTAAAAAGTAGTCGTTGACTTCTCTCTCTATAAATAATTTTCCCGTATATTCGTTTCATTTTTTTCCAGAAATTCACCGATTCATTTTCTTCCTCCATCCCGCTTCTTTATCAATATTCAAAAAGTCATATCTCATCCATTTCTCAACGGACTTATGTGAAACCAATGGAAAAATCGATGCTTGCGGAGAGAGCTACACATACATATAAGTTTGGGGGCAAAATTAAAAGGGGATTGGGCACAACAGGTCGGATAGTATGAAGAAGTGGTGAAAATCACGTACACAATTTATAAATTTTGAAAGAAAACTTCAAAATGGCATATCTCCTTGTTTCTCAATGGAATTTGGCAATCCACCAATCAAAATGACCATATGGATGCAGATCATGATCTGGAAAAGGTGTGGGGGAGAAAAACAGAGGAACATGGGCGCAAAATGTGCAGTACGGTGAGATATTGAGTGGTTCACATGAAATTTAGTATGTGATTTATTCAATATCCTATCGTTTTATGATAGTAGTGGTTAGCTAGAAGTTGGCATTAGGTTAATGGTTTATGAAACTTTTAGTAAATATGTGAGTTACTAATATGAACTTAAAGTGGGATTTAATTATATAAATAATTTGAATTATGTTTTGCCAAACAATAAAGAACTGGATTATATGTGATGATACGAGACTTATAATTATATGAAATGCAAAGATTATTTTGAAATAAATTTTGTAATAACAATCTTTATGGACCGAAGAATATAAATTCGAAATTTAATTACATAGATACATACACACACATACACACATATATATGATTTATATGATATTTGAAGATATATTGAAAAACAATGTTTTTATACTAGAAAATAAAGTAAGTGGATATAAATGTTTATAAAATATATTAAATTATAAAAATATTTGTAAATGGTCAAATAATGTTTCAGGTCATAATATGATTTTCATTCAAATATACTATGATTTTAAAGTATATTATACATACATATAGTATATGAAAGGATACATAAAATTTGAAAACCAGTTTTATATTCATTGGCTTTTGGAAGAATTCCTAAAATGATTTCAACCTGAACTTTAAATGAATTTGAATTAGATAGATATTAGAGATTTATATTTAAATTTCAAAGAAAAAGGATCAAGAATCAGGTTAAAACAAGCAAGTTATCAAAGAAATAAAAAATGGAAAAAATATACAATGTTTGGAAGTAACCTTTATCTGTTTGACGAAGGAAATATAAACCTGGACCCTATAGAGGCCTATAAAAAATAGTCAGTTGACTCATATTTCGTTCTTTGAATCATACGTCGGGTTGAGTAGGATTTTTGGATGATATATATTGATGTTGATCGATGTAAATGTATTAGTTTGGTTTTTGACATTAGGCAATGATTTGATATGATTTCCTGGCTTGATTAAATTTAGTGATTTGATATATATAATGGTGTATGTGTGTGTGAATGTTGATTGCTATTGTTAGTGATTGTTCGCCTATTGATTTTTGAGGGCGATATTAGTTATCATGATAACACAATCATTCGGTGAGTTTTGAAATGTTAAGGCGTGTGTTGTTGGTAGGAATGAGCACATAAGCCATGTATGGAGCTGTGTCCATTCAATGATTTAGCCATATGTTAATGCAATAAGCTGGGCTTGCCTTTGTATATTGGTTAGACAATATAATTGAACATTAACCATATTTGATTGAGACTTTGCTTCACAGAGTTAGCCATGTGTTATTGTACTGTTTGATTAAAATTTTGGATATAGGTGAAATAGGATTAAGGTATGATTGTTTACCATAGTTATCTTGGTACTATTTGGACTGATTGGAGTATATAGTAAATTAGATGTACACCACTCACGACTGTAGTCTGACTGTCTCTATATATTTCTTTTTTTTTTGTTTCATCGGTAGGTTGATGGAGCCAGGCATAATGTTTTGAATAACGTATAAAGGTGTGATAATGGCGTTACCAATGTATATGGCTATACATATAAACCATTTGACATTTGGAATTTTATATATGGGTATTTGGATTGGTTTAGATATGTATATGAATTATGTATATAGAAGGATTAGTTGGTTTAGAATACAATGATAATTGATCAAAGTAGTTCATCGACACCAATTTGAGGGTAATCAGACATTTGAGTTTTCAAAAAACCAAATATTCAATTCTTCTGTTTTTCCTTTGGCACAAAGTTAGACATATAAAAATAGAGTTCCATGAGCCCAAAATCAAATTCTATTTATAAATATAAGAATGGGAGAATCTGCCTTATTGCATTAGAGCCTAATCAACTTTTTATAAAAATAAATCTAAATGTAACGTCTTCGGTGCTCGCCGTTACATGATCATGGAAATGAGATCTCATTAACAGTCAAGAGCTAGAAAATTCCATCTCAAAGCTTCTCTGCATAAGGACCTCCCAAGTTTGGACCAAGTGCCTCCATACCAAAAAAGACCCGTTTCAAAATTAGGTTGCCTATCCTGAAGGTACGATTTATGAACTTGGCATTAAACTATTGTACTGCTTATTTTGATGCGAATCTACCCCATATCAACATCTTCTCGTTTTTCATCAACCAAGTTGAGGGACTCAAGCAAGAGTTCCTCGTTCATTTTGGAACTATGGTGCATTTTTCAGTAAGAAGGGATTTCCAATTCAATCGAAATCGTGGTCTTAGATTTGCAAGCCAAAGTGAACAGAGTAAGGCCAGTCGCAAATTTGTGGGTATATGCTACACTAGATCCACTTGGCTTATAAGCCTTCTGATCCACTCGGCTAACATTGGATCCTCTTTCTGCTTAGAAGCAATCCTTTTGATCAACAATGATCGAACTTCTAAATAGGTCAACATGGTCGTGCTCTGATTGGAACTAGCAGTCGTTCTTAACTGCACACCACAAGTAGTCAAAGCTTCTATATCTTTCCACACTGCCAACATAGCTAACACCACATTCTGATATCTTCTACTAAGAGCATCTTCTACTTTATTTCATTTCCCTAAAGTATACTCTATACCAAAATCATAAGCAGCCAAAAACTCCAGCCACCTCTACTGTCTCATATTCATCTCCTTCTGAGAGAATAAGTACCTTAAAAACTTATGATCTATATATAGCTCAAATCTCTCCCCTAAGAGGTAATGTCTCGAAATCTTCAATGCGAAGATCACCACTGCCAACTCCAAATCATGAGTAGGGTATCTCACTTCATGTGGTTTAAGCTATCATGAAGCGTAGGCAATCACTTTACCCTTCTACATCAACACGACACCTAATCCAGTTCCACGTGCATCAATATACACCACTAACCCTTAGTTTCGATCTGGAACTACTAACACAGGTGCATTGGTCAACCAATTCTTTAAGGAATGCTTCCTTATATTTGTCAGACCAGACAAACTTCACCTCCTTCCTGGTTAACTTGGTCAAAGGTGCTGCTATCCACGAGAAATCCTTGATGAATCTCCGATAATAGCTAGCAAGTCCAAGAAAACTTCTAATCTCAGTCACCGTCTCTGGACTCTTCCAATTATTAACAGCTTCGATCTTTTCTGGATCGAATGACAACCCCTTCTCTGAAACCACGTAACCAAGAAACTTAACCTCTTTCTTCCTAAAATGTGTAACATCCCGGAATTTTTTGACAATATCAATTTAATAATCTGTATTAAAAATTAAATTGATATTGATATTTTGTTAATAATAATTCAAATAGATTTAATAATCTTCTTCAATAATGATTTAATTGGTTATTTTATCTTTTAAAAATAATAAAACTGGTTTCTATTTACAATATAAATATATGGTTTATATTTTAAATAGATTAGCATTGTTTTAATTTTAATAAATGAAGCATATTTTTCTAATTCTAATATTTATAGTAATTTGAAAATTTGTTTTTGTTTAATATTTAAGCTTTCCAAAGTTAAACAAATATATCTTGGTTTAAGCTTAATAAAGTGAATCATGTTTTAAAATTCTAATATATACATTTTAATTTAGGAATTTTGACTTAAATTAGTATTGAATTTTTAAAACTATTTAATAAATAAATATATGATTTTAAAATTGATAAGGAGAATATTTAAATGTTTATAATAGTTTAGCTTGAGTTTTAAAAAATGAATGAATAAACAAAAAGTTCTATGGCTTAATAAAATAGATATTTATTAATAAAAATATAATTTCTTTTAAAATGATTTTAATTTAATAATAAGATATTTATAAAAACAATATTAATAGTGTATTGTCTGTATAAATAGATTTTGAATAAAATTTGCAATTGTTATTTCAAATTAAATTTATGTACATAACTTGATTTGAAAATAATTGATTTTAGATTTGATTTGAATTTAATTCCAAAGTATAAATCTTAATTGTTTTAATTTTTATATGTATAAGTTTTATTTATAAACATGATTTGTTTTTATTTCTTTTTATAAATTTATATTCATATTTAATATTAACTAACAAATTAAAATTTGGCTTAATATGCACATTAATTTGTAAATTAAGTACTAATTATTTTAAAAGGGACAAGTGTAGTATTCTTAAGGTCTCATTATACAAATGTTCAAAAATTAACATAAAAATGTGACAAATGTAGAAAATTTGAACAAGCGTAAATTTTGTTTTCATTTTCTTTTATTTGATAAAATCTGAAAACTACATCTATATATAAACTTGCATTTCTTTCATACTTGTTTTTTTTCATTTCCTTAATCAAAAAGAAAACTTCAAAATTCTAAAATCGGTAACACCTCTTCAAAATCAATGAACTTCATTTTGTTTATTTCTTAAATCAAACTCTTCATATCTAAAAACTATAACTCCACTTCAAAAAAAATTCTTCATATTCAATTCCTATACAAGTCTAAAATCAGTAAACTCTTCAAAACATCTCCATATCAAAACTCCTCATCAAAATCAAATCGCATGTTCAGATCTAAACCAGAAAATCATCAAAGCCATGCTCAAATCTGTCATCAATCCCTCATTTTCAAAAAGAGGTCTGCATTCTTTTTATAGACCTAGAAATGAACAAATCTGCTTGCATCTTCTCTCTGCACAACCTCAAATTGAAGCCTAATTGAAGCCTGTTCAAAAGGGCATCTGCATGCAAGAAATTTTAGTCAGAAAAACATAAAGCATTTCTGTTTTTCAATGTTTCAAGTTCAAGCATTTTTGCAAGTTCTAGTTTTATTCATCAAGATTTAAAGCTCTACATTTAATAAAGGTGAGTAACTTTTTAGAGTTAAAAATTAAAATAGGTTGCATGCTAGAATAATTGACATAAATAAGTATTGTTTGTGAAAATCTGATGTGAGGATGTAATATATGCATGCTATTTTTTTTTACTTGCCTATTCTGTTTGACTTTCTAGACATAAAAACTTCATTTATAACACTTATCTTTTAATTTAGTTTCTGAGATGATCAGATTTATAAAGTAAGATTGTTGATTATCTTAAGTTAACTTTTAAAAAAAAGTTAAGTAAGTTAAAAAAAATATAGGTATTATCTCTGGAATTACAGAAACATCAGTACATGATAATTTTTAACCAAAATTAAAATATGTTAATCTTGTAATGCAGTTTCATAAATCTAAAACATTAACTATAACTTGATTTTTAGATCAAGAATTAGGACTTTAGGATGTTAGATGAAGTTGCAGTTGGGTTTTTAACTGACATTGAATCTTTAGCAAATTCTGTTGATTCATGAATTGAGAAGTCTTTGGTTTCTTCTGAGTGATGAAGAAGGTATAGGAGATGCTCAGAAAAATCATGGATGGGGTTAAAATTTATTAGAGTGGATGCAGTTTTGAATTTCATTGTTAAACCCTAGTTTTGATGGGTTTTAAGAAATGGGTCATTTCGATCTGAATAAGTGACCGAGTGCTATGATATTTAAGGAAGTATTAGAGTGGTCGTGGATGAGTTCAAGGCCGGAGGGGGTAGTCGTCAGGTGGACGGGGCGGTGAGAGATCGTCATTGACAGGTTTTGGCAGAAACCTGATTTGTTTTTCCAGGTTTAAGAAAGTGGAGTTCGAATTTGATTTCGAGGGTGGTGGTTCAATATGATGATTTCATTTGGGCATTGGTGTGTTTTTGGATGAAGTACGATCATCTCTGATGATCAGATAAGGCGGTGATCACCGTTCATATGAACGTCGATGAGTTTTCCTGATGTACTTTCTGATAGGTTTGGGTTCAGTGTGTTGCAGGGGAGATTTTGTGTTTGCTTGAAGTAGGTGGGTTGTTGACTCGGAGAAATCAGGTTGTTAACTCGAAGCAGTTTTGTTTGGTTCTCGGGTTTGCTCTGTCTTTCTTTCAGGTTACAGAAACCTGTAAATCTGGGTTTAAAACTTTAAAAAAATCTGAAGTTTTATTGTTAAGGAAAGTTTAAATGAAATATAAATTCAAGTTTGAATTTTAGAAATTCAAGTTTAATTCAAAATCTCAGTTTTAGATTAAAAAAAATAAAAAAATAAAGGAAATAAGGTTTTAAACTTAAACTTGTATAACTACATTATTTTGGGAAGTAATTTAAACTTTTTAAATTGAAGTTTGTAAAATGTGAGCAAGATTTAAAATAAAAATTAAATCTGGAAATCTTAAATTTAAAATGAATTTCAGTTTTTGAAATTAAAGAAGGTATAAATTTGGAAGCTTTAAAACTAAATGTAAATTGAAGTTATTGAAATTTTGAAATGAATTTAACTTCAAAAATTTTATGAATTTCATTTTTAAAACGAACTCTTGTCTGTCTTGAAATTTTAAAAAGGTTTTAATTTGTTTAAACTTTGATTTAGTTTAAAATATATTCATTTTAAATCATGTATTTGAAACGAAATTTAAAGGTAATTACAAAAGTACTTTGTTTCAAACAAGTTTGTTTTAAAACATAATTAAGAAATGGTTTTATCTTAAATTTAAGTTAAAGATTAATGTTTTAGAATTGATTTAATTAATAAGGTAATTAAGATTAATTAATTAATTTAATTAATTAATTGATTAGGGAATAATTAATATTGATTAATGATTAATCAAATTATATTTAAGATCATTAATTAGATTTTTAAATTAATGATTAAAGAATTATTAATTATATAATTAAGTTTTAAATCAAGGTTAATTAATTAAATAATTAGACTTTAATTAATGGATGATTAAAGATAATTAAATTTGTAATTAATCTCAGTTAAGTACTTAATTAAAATAATTAGAGAAGGGTTAATGAAGGTCATTAACCAGGATTATTTAACAATTGATTAATGTGGTTAATCTTTATAATTAATTAGATTATTTAATTTAATAATAATCATTTGTGAATGGTTTGAGTGTAATTACTTTATGAAGTAATCTAGAAATTAATTACTTAAGATAATTAATTAAGTTAACTGTGATCGTTTATTTTGATTAATTAAGTTTAATTAAATTTTAAACACTTGAGGTTTTAATGATAGTTACTTAATGTAATTAATGGATTGGAAATTACTTAGTTAAGTAATTGATTGATAATTACAGGTTGTAATTAATTGAAGATGTTTAAGAATGAAGTAATTTGGATTAAATTACTTAGTAATTAATCAAGGGATTAATTAAGAAATTAATTAAGGGTTAATTAATTTAGGTTAATAAAGTAATTAAGTTAGTTAATTACTGAATGTAATTAAATCTGGGAGACTAATAATTATGAGTTAATTACTCAAGGTAATTAATTTAGGAAGATAATTTATTTAAATATAATTAAGGATCATTAATTATTATAATTAATGATGTAATTAAAGTTAATTAATTAAGATTAATTAATCAATAATAGGTAATTAAAGGTAATTAATTAATGAAATTAATTAAGGATTAAGGTAATTAATTATAGATAATTAATTAATTGAAGTAATTAAAGGTTAAATTACTGTTTGGTTGAGAATAATTAATTTGTGAAATTAATTAAGGATAATTACATGAATGTAGTTAAGGGTAATTAATCAAGGGTGATTAATTAAGGTGATTAATAATGAATGATTAATTGATTGTAATCAATTAAATGGTTGAGTAAGCAAGATTTATATTGGTGAAGTAATTAATTTAATTTATTTTAAGTTAATTAAAGATAGAGTAATTAATTTAGTTCATTTTAAATTAATTAGAGGTGGAGATAGTTAATTTAATTCATTTTATATTAATTATATTGTGATGAAATAAATCTTTGCTTATGTATGAATGGATGACATTGATTTTCTGGGATGCTTTGAGATTTCAAAAATGAGATAAGTATTGTTGTGTGGTATGAATGCTTGGTTGCATTGTGATGATAACATAGATCATTTATTGTGATGGTGATATATGGATTATCTATTTCGATATTGATAATGTGGATTACCTGTTATTTGATAAATGTTGATTATCAATTGTGATTTGTGAGTTATCTATCTGTGTGTATATAGATACTGTATTGAATTGTTTTAAACTTTAAAACAACTTGGACCTAAAAGACACGCTTTGGATCTCGATGAGACCGGGATCGGGTTTCCATATTTGGATATCCGAAAACCACATTGATTCCAATTAAACGTTAGGTCGTGAATCAAAGTGGAGCTTTTTGAAGACTCGAGGTGTAAGGACTATACGTCAGTATAACTCTATGGGTGATTCCGTAATGAGTGTGACGGAATAGTACTTATAGACTCGAGATGGTGATTCAGAGTGCAAGGGTTATCGTCGTTAACTCTGAGGGTGATTCCAAAATGAGTGTAACGAGATAATGCCTTCGGTTTCGTTTGAACCCGGAACGAACTTGTATGGATTGAATGCTTTCAGAACATCGTCAGGTGGACGATGAGCATTCTAAGTGATGTGTCCTATAAAGGCAATCGTAGCCTCAAGCCTCATCAACCGGGAATGGCTAAAACAGGGGAGGTACAGCAAGGCTTCGTGGATTGCCCCCACTTGAGAGTGAGATTTACCCCTGTCTAGAGGTCCCATTATATTCGGCTGTGTGGGCGGTTGCTAGCTAAAACCGCGGGGTTGTCTTGTTCGGAACTGTTCAGTAAGGAATGGGTCCGGCCTTGTATTGCAGGGGAGCGGGCGTACTCCTCGGTACGTTGATCTAGGCCACGTACTGTGACGGCCGGTACCCCAGTATCCCTGCCATTGTATGGAATCCAAAATCCAATAAGTGCCAACGGTTTTGATTGTATTACCCACTTTTGTGGCTAGTATCTGGAATTCAATAATGAAACAATTTCGGCTATTTCTTATTTATTTGAAAACCCTAGACTTATTATAATATCACCGGATTTCCTATCAAATTTTTTGGTTAGCGTAAGGTAAAAACTTTTTCATGTTTATGTGTGGGAATTCTTACGTGACACCTTCCTTTCAAAAGGTTTTTAAAGTTAAGCAACCTTAACCTGTTACTCACACCAGACCCATGTCTGACCCGGAGTTTATCTTCTGTTTTCTTAAACTCTTGGGTACTCAAATTTTTACGAGTAGCCAAGGGATTCAGGTTAGTTTTGACGAATTGTGGAGGAGCAGTGGAGCAGGAGGCTTCCGCGTGTAGATATATATAGTATTCCGCTGTGTAGATTTCTCTGGGTTGTTTCTTGTACTGTATTGAGTTGTATAACTAGACAGATGTTTATAACTGTCTAGTATGTGATGTATATTTGTGTAACTCTGATAAGGATTGTAAACTATGTAATGTTTATGTTATTAATATAATTTATTCGTTCCGCTGTTCAGATTCTGATAATGTTTCTTTCTTCTCTTCTTTCTTTTCTCTTTCTATCCCTTTCTTTCTTAAAAATGATGCGATTTTATGTGGTAAGAAAGTCGGGTCGTTTCAAAATGACACTTGGAAAACTTCGCTTTCAGCAGATGCTGCCTCAGTGTCTCAAGAACTACTCTAAGATGATCCTCATGCTCTCTTTCATCCTTAGATATACTAAAATGTCATCTATAAACACTAAAACGAACCTATCCAAATACTCTCGGAAAACTCAATTCATCAAATCCACGAAGGAAGCAGGTGCATTCATTAATCTGAATGGCATTACTAACCACTCGTACGAACCATACCTAATCTGAAATGCTGTCAAAGGAATATTATCCTCTGCCACTCTTAATTGATGGAAACATGTCGCTAAATCTAACTGAAAAAACACTCTGGCTCCATACAACTGATCAAATAGATCATCAATTCTAGGCAAAGGATGTTTATTCTTAATCGTCCTCTCATTTAACTTACAATAGTCGATACACATCCTCAATGACCCATCTGGTTTCTTCAGGAACACCGCAGCCGCTCCCCAAGGTGAACTATTTGGTCTAATAAAATTCCTTCCTTCTAGATCCACTAGTTGCACCTTTAATTCCTTCATCTCGGTTGGTTTCATCCTGCTAGGTGGTCTACTTACAGGTTCAGCTTCTGGAACAAGATCTATCCAAAACGCAACAGCTCATTTCAGTGGTAGTCCCATAACAAGCTCAAAGACATCTGCAAACTCTCTTGGTACTCGAACCTGATTTAACACTTCTCCCACTTTCTTAGCACTTAACAAAGCACAACTACTCCGGTTAGAATTATCCACCGAGAATATGATTTGGTTATGACTATTAGGGTGTCTTGGTGATATCTCCCCATCCTGGCAAAATATCCTAGCCTCATACTTACTAAGCCAATCCATTCCCAAAATGATTTTGAAATCTACGAAATCTAAAACATATAGACTGCATGTAAACTTGTGACCTAACGAGTCTAGCTCTAACTGGTCATATCTCATCACTAAAGTTGCATACCCTCCTATTGAATTCGCAACCCTTAAGTAAGTAACAAAGTATGTGTGTTCTAAGCATAACCTATCAACCAAATTCTGAGATTTAAATGAATGTGATGCACCAGTATTGAAGAGTACCCTAACTGGTATACTCTGAATCAAAAGCGTATCTTCCATCACAGTCTTCCCTTCTTTAGCTGTAGTTTGTCTAGCAGATGATGGTCTAACAACAAAAACCTTTCTCTTGTCTTCCCTGACCGGCTATGGACATTGGTTCATATAATGCCCAACCTAGTCACAATTGAAGCACTTCACACCTTTCTTTTCTGTAGCCTTCCTCTCCTTGCCTAACTTTTGCTCATCGTCATAATGACCTTTCTTGTCACACTTGAAGCAAACTAATTAGCCTTGCCTCCCCCTTCTCGGCTCCCTTCTTCTTAAAGAACTTCCTCTTCTTTCCCTGAGGGCTCTGGGTTTCAACAGACTTTCCTCTACACAAATAGCAAGCATCGCCTCATATCGAATTGTCATCTTCACAAAACATTACAAGGATCATGAATATGTGTCAGGGTCGCCCTGGTAATCACAGGCCTCAATCCACGAATGAATCTCTCGTTCCTTTTGATAACGGGTCTATAATAGCATATCCATATCGGGACAATTCATTAAAATTAGTAGCATACTGAATTACCGACATCTCTCCCTGCACCAAATCCATAAACTTTCTCATCAATGCTGACTTAGAAACTTCAGATGAAAACCTCTATTCAATTCTTCTTCTAAAATTTACCTAAGTCAACTCTTCCTCCGGAACTTTGGAAGTAACACTGTTCCACCAATGAAGTGCTGCCCCTTCCAACTTCCTAGAGGCTAGCCTCCTCTACTGCTCATTATCCAAACCCAAATCAGTGAAGATCCGCTCACAATTAACAACCAATTCTCAACTTCTATAGCATCCTTCGTTCCCATAAACGGTTTCATACCAAGACTAGTGTAGTCTCTCCTTAGCTTAGCATAGTTATTCCCAACTTAAGCCACATGATTAGCTCCACCACATTTCCAGCAACTCCACCAGCAGCTCTTGCTTGCATCGTATTAACGAAGAATTGATACATCACCCTCATATCCCCTGGTGGATTTACAACACCCACATTGGCACCTACATTTTGGTTAGCACTAGCCTGTTGACCCGGATTTCTCATGGTGAGTCGATTTCCATTGGTTGTGGTGCTTCCTCCATCAAGATTTCCTCTTTCATTTCCTGCCTCCATGTCTTTTTTCTTATAAATGCTCATACGAGCCTTAGTAAGATACAGAAGAACGGTTTAAGAGGGAGGGGAATACATACTTATATATATATATATATATATATATCAAATACAAGTACGTTACTATAGTGTTATCCCAAAACCTAATCTTATTTTTTGATTCATTGGATTATGTTTTGAAAAATCATTTAGGTTTAAATTTCTTTAAGTTTTCATAAACCTATGCTCTGATACCAACTTGAAACATCCCTCACTAGGAGGTCCAAAACTAACGGCTATAGATGGTGCAGTCATCCTTAGTTATTAATCCTCAGCAACCAAATACGGTAGCATTAGATACATTGATATAACAAAAACATATGGATATGGAAAAAAAATTAGAATCAACAAACAATTTTCTCATTCCATTTCAAAGCATTTCAAATTCATTACATAATCCCAATACGAGAACCACGTCCAAAGAAAATATAATTATTACAATATACGCCAATAGAGACATGTGAAGTTGCCCTCTTGGATGATCAGAGTATGTAACTAGGCAATTAAACATCTTTGCTTTTTACAACAATACATAGCAGAATCAAAATAGAAAAGAACTTTAAATAGCTATCATGCCTCATGTAGGTCTCCGGAAGTTTATTCGTCTAAAGAGGTACCTGAAAACCTCTACTATTAAACTACACAAAATCAATTGAGCACCCGAGGGTTTAAAAGGAAAACGTAAAATTCAAGTCAGATATAAAGCCTTGTATGAATAATAATCCACCATCTCAAACCATTTAGATATCTAGTGAGACCATGCCGCTTAGCGAAACGGGTTTTCCCCTCATCGGTATCTTATTCAAATCTTTATAAAACCATATATTGTGCTCCTACGTCCACAATGGTTAAAACATGGCAATTTAAAATATATAATGATATGCAAACAAATAGATCAATTTTGGATTTTCCATCCCCGTTCATTCTGACTATTTGTCTTATTTATAGTTTCCAGGGTTACCATTAACCTATTTGTTTTCATGGGCTAACTAATAACATATTTAATGCTTATGGACTTCCTGTCTGCTTTCATAGTTTTCATGGGATCAATAGGAACCTATTGACCCCTGCCAATAACATCATTGTTTCATGGATTTTCCCTGAACCTATTGGTATCTCCAACAACTTTCCACTTATCTTAGTTTTCATGGGTTGACTAGAAATCTAATAAAATCTATCGATAACTTAATCCAGATATAGTTTTCATGGATTCACTTCAAATATATTGGCCCCTACAATAATTATTTTTAATCATAGTTTTCATGGGTTTACTATGAACCTATTGGCCCCTGCCAATAACTTACTGTAGGCATAGTTTTCGTGGGTTCACTATGAACCTATCAATCTGACAACTTCTTTAACTAGTATTTAGGCATCCTATATACCGGTCTACCCAACCTCCTGATGCACTTCTGCTCATTCAGCAGTGAACTAAAATTATATTCACTATTGGTCAACCTAGTTGGTTATTCTTCCCTTTTTCTAAAAAATTTAGTTACGGGTCCATATTAAAGTGAATATGTAAATTAGAAGAAGCAAACATAATAACATAATAATACCAACACTTGTGGTTTAATATCCTTGAAATCAATTTCATATAAAACATGGTTAATCCCTTTAACCTATTACTCTATCAAGGAATGCTTCTTCAAAAACTCCAGTTTAAAGTATTTAAAATCTCTTTTATAATGCCCTGGATTTTACCTTTAAAAATTGAGATTAGGTTCTTTGTTTTGAAAACCGAGGCTTTCTTCAAAATGAGGCTTTCGAAACTTTTAATCTTTACTATCGAAACCATTGGAAAACTTCCTTTCACAAGCATTCAAAACTTCTTTTCAAAACTCTAGGCACCTGCGTTTTGAAACACCTTAAAACCTTTCTTTCAAAACCTTTTGAATATATTAAAGTATTACCATTCAATTATAGAAGCATAGCCTCGAAACCATTTGAAAGTACCCCTTTTGAAACCATTAGGTTTAATTTTAAAACAAATCTTATTGGCTCTTAGTGAATACAAGAAAAAGTAACTCTTTCGAAACCATTAAAAAGAGACTGGGGAAAGACAGATGCTTCGGCACCATCCTTTCAAAAGCTCAAATCATTCAAGTAAAACATTTGAAGGATAGATTCGAAACCCCGTTCGAAGCCATTGCCTTCAAAACTCTTAAACCCTCAAATGCTTTTAGGAACTGGCTTAATACAATTTTATAATAATAGCAACCTTTCGAAAGCATTGATGACATTAATGCCTTCGAAAGGCATAAGATTGGCAGTAAGGTCTCGTCTAGGTCGAAACCACCCTTTTCAAAAGCATTGATTTATAAACAAGGAACTCATCCGAAAACTCCACTTAGATAAAGAGGCGGCAAAAGATTTGAAACCAAAGGGTTTGACTTGATCGAAAGCATTTTTTTGAAAACAAGGCAGGCATTTATCTTTGGAAAGCAAAAACAAAGGTTTCAACCGCATCGAAAGAAATAGTTTCAATACCATGTTTTCCGCCTTTCTCCAATCCACTACGTGTCATCATTGTGATACCTTGTGTATTGGTTTCGACTTTGGTAGGTTTTGATTTGGTCGAAGCGGAAGTAATGGATCGAGTGCTTCTGAAAGAGGCAGAACCAACTTTTCCTGGGTGAAGGCTGAATTAATGCTATTTAAAGTAATAACTTTATAACTAACCTGCCTATTTGTAACCTTTAATTAGTTAACTTAATCTTTTCAAATTCTTTACAAAAATAATTGTCGGGATTACTTCTGATCTAATTAACACCATTTTAGCAAATAAGCCCTTCTTTAAGCTAAGCAAATAAAACATATAAGTCCTTCAAAATCAATTTAATTTCCATAATAAATCACTTAGGAAAAATCCCTAAAAATTACAAAAATTCACTTTTGATATGTTATCTAACATATAAAAATTCCAGACCCAAATTCTTTATAAAATAATTGAAATAAATTTCTAAACCCAATTAGTCATATTTTCCTTTGAAAATTCATATTAAATTTTCCATAATTTGGAAAATTATAAAAATTAAAACCCACCTCTAAAATCATGTTTTACATATCATAAAATTTTCTCATGGCATACAAAAATCATTATAATCGGTTTTACCTTCAAAACCGCATAAAATAATTATCAAATTATTTTGTTTGAACCCAACATGTCCAAATCCAAGCATATCATCAATCAAAAATCTTCATAATAATGGATTTAATCTTAAACCCAAAAAACAAATGAACATAAAACAAAATAGAGATGATTTAGATTATTATTATTCACCCTGATTAGGATAAGGTCTTTGAGATTTGATTGAGATTAATTTCCCCTAGCTTGAATCCTTAGCTTTAAATTGATTTTCTCCTCTTTCTCCTAATGGTCGGCTTTGCTCCTCTTTTTTTATGTTTTATGAAATGAAAAATGAATGTGCATAATGAAGGGGACGAAATATGTAACGGTTATGGTGCGTAATTACCTTAAGTACCCATGCGTTAAATACTTAACATATAAAACCATTTATAAGCCCATTTATATCATCAAGCTTAGCCTCTAATTTTCAGTTTTCAAATCTCAATCCCCTTGTCACTCTATCATTTACATTATGCTATTTAAGTTATCTAATTAAATCTCGTGAATAATGTTATTAAAAATTAGGGGTGTTACAAGCAATCGTCCGAGTCGTTGCAACATTTGCCTCAAGGGTTTATCAGTCGATACTTTTATCGGGGGAGACTGGAAGTACGATCGCAAATTCCTTAAAGCACCTAGCAAATAGCATCTCTATCTCCAGATAACTATTTTATGCTTCGATGAACCACTTATCAATATGATACACATGCCTTTGGGTTTTATATTCCTAAAGTTCCAAGGTTCCACTCAGTGCATGAGTAGATACTACCAAGTAAACAAATAGATCTCCATCCAAAAGCATTGACAAAATCGGCAGCCTCTTCATGTAATCTAGCAGGTTCTAGAAAGCTTCTTGATACTCCTTCGTCCAGACAAACTTTCCATTTTCTTTCTGAGGGCATCAAAGAATAGTACACATTTATATTTTGCCTTCAAAATAAATTGACTCGGTGCAATGGCCTTTCCATTAAAGCTTTGTATTTCACCCTTTTTCTGGGGCAGTGACATCTTTTGATTCTTTTATCTGCTTCGGATTAGCTTCAATGCCCCTTGAGTTTACTATAAAACTGCAAACTTGCCTGATGCGACCTTAAAAGAACATTTCAATGGATTAATCTTCATCATGTATGTTTGGAGCACATCAAACATCTGTAAAGGTCTCGCAAACGATTCATTAGTCATTGTGACTTCACAAGCATATCATCCACATGATCTTCCATCAGCCGTCCAATCTAATCTTTAAATATTGCATTTACTATTTGCTAGTAAGTAGCTTCAACATTCTTCACATCGAACATCTTCACCCAGTAAAATACAATCCTCATTTAATAATGAAACTAATATGCTCCTAATATAAAATGTGTATCACTATCTGATTGTAGTCGGAGTACATATCCATCAAGGAAATTAATTCATGTTCGCCAGTTCTATCCATGAGATGGTCGATTTTAGGTAGAAGGTAGTTGTACTTTGGGCATGCTTTATGTAGGTCAAAATAAGTGATGCATGTTCACCATTTTCCATTTGTCTTTTTGATGAGCATGGAATTCGATACCCATTTGGAGTATAGTGCATCGTGGATAAAGCCATTTTTTCTTCAGTATATCACTTCTTCCTTCAACGCAGTAGATCGATTCAGACCCAAGTTGTGCCTCTTCTACTTCGTAGAAGGGTGCCATTGGTCCACATTCAATGTATAACATGCTATCTCCGGCGAGATTCCACATGTATCGGAATGCATCCAGGCAAAACACTTCTAGGTTTACCTGAAGAAACCCTACCAACTACTTCTTCGTCTTTATGCCAGGCTGATATTCGATCTTGAGGACCCGAGGGGGCCATCCTCATCGATTAGAATGTTGATCCTCAGCTTCGCTGGTGCCACCCTCGCACAATGTAGTTATTTCGTGGATCCATATATTTGTAAAATTTACTATGGCACCCGAGCCAGTGCTTAGGAGGAGTATGTTATGCATCAATGGTCATAATACGGAGAGTCTTCTTTGTCCCCTTTCCCTTCTCACATTACATCGCCTCTTTGCGCTACGTGACATAACATTCATGGACAGTACTCTTGTCTTCCTAAATAGCTTTTACCTCATTCTTAGTTTGTAATTTCATCATTAGACACTGTAACGACCCATAAATTTCATTAATTAAATTTGTCATATTAATAAAATCTTGGAATTAAATTTAGACAGAAATAAAAATCTTATAATTTATAATGAAGCGAATGTTATAATTTAAAAGGAAGCAATTGTAATACAATTTAATAATAAAAAATTGAAATTAGTTGAAATAATGTATCTTGTTATACTTGGTTAAAGTTCAATATAAGAAACCAAATGGGAATATTGAATTAACTAGTGAAATGGTATAATTAGTGGTGATTGAATGAACTCAATATTATGCATGAAATTATAATAATTGGTTGAAATTAAATTTAAAACGATTTATTGATATTAAATTTTTAACTAATTGGATCTATTGTAATACATGGAATAATATTGAAACGAATAAAATTTGTAAAGGAATAATGAATAATAACTAGGATAAAGTATAACAATGGTTATTAAAGGAATAATGAATAATAACTAGGATAAAGTATAACAATGGTTATTAAAGCTAAAATTTGGATAGATTTAATGAAACTGCAATAAATGAAATAGGGTAAGTGTTATACCTGGGTATGGAAAAATTATAAAAGTTAGTATTGAATTGATTTATGAAAGAACACATTGTCAACAGTAACTGAATGTAATTTAAGGAAATTTAATATTAATAAATGGTCAATTAATAAAAACCAATGTTCTGGGAGTAATTATAATAGTTGTTTGAAATATGTATAAACTTTGATTTGAAAATCAATTGGATTTAAAATAAAATTTGGTATTACATTGATGAGTTTAAATGTTATTTTATAAAGTAATAAATAATGTAATAAAAGAGTGAAATCCAGATAAATAGATTTAATTGAGACTTTGATTAAATAATGGATGAAATAATAGGATAAATGGTAACATTGATATTGTAAGAAATAAAAACCCTATTAATGTAAGAAAACCAAGGCAAACATTTAAGTTATAAATGTTATAATAAATAAAAATAAAATTTGGCATATGAAAATAGTAACGGTTGTGTGTAAATATTGGAGTAAATATTATGTAGGCAACTATGATAAATTGTTGGAAATAATAAACCTTAGTGTATTGTAAGGTTACCTGTTTATTTCGTTTATAATAAAATTTGAAATTAATTAGAGTAAAGGAACCTTAATGATATATTAATAAGAATTAACGCAATAACTAAATTAATGCACACCCTATTAATTGAAACAGATGGTAAAGTTAGGATTGATTGAAATTAGTAAATTGGGAAAGGAATTCAAAATTATGTTAACTGATGAAGAATACGTAATAAATTGTAAATTTATAAAATCAATGTCCGTTAAGTAGTTGTAATATTTCTAGTTGATAATAAACGTTACTTTAGTGATTATTAATATAATAACAGAAGGCGTAAATGTAATAAAATGAAAATAAGGTAGTTAGTACGAAGGAAAGATGAAAATTTGAACTTACTAATGTATAACAGGGTAATTTTTTTACCTTGTTTATTGAATAATTTTTGATGAGATAAAAAGGATTTAGAGTTAAATCAAGTTTATTTGTTGAAATAAATTATAATTCATTGGATTTATTGTGAATGAAATTAATTACTACATTATTTGAAATAAAGATAATATGAGAAAAATTAATGTAACAGTTTTAAATCCAATATTTAAGTCATCTATTTGACAATAATGAATGGAATAATTATTGATGGGTTTAATTAAATAGAATTTTGGAAATTTAATTTATTGAATTAAATTAAGGAAATTGAGGAATTTATCAATTTTAAATCAACAATTAATTTTTTTTAAATTAGTATAAATGTTTAAGAAATTAAAAATGACAAGAATTGTCGATTATAGAATTGAAATTTAAAAATTGGGTTTAATTAATTTAATATTGAATTATTTAATTAATGGAAAAATAGCCATTTTGGTCACTGACTCGGATTTCGACGAAACCAGTTTCATCGGATCTGTAACGGTGAATTATTGTAGGGTTTCAAGTTTCGTAGCGATCGGACTTGTCGTTTGATCATACGGACTCGGAACGCCCAGAAATCAATGAAATTGAAATCAATTTGAAATCGATTTGAAAATATTGTTTTTAGCATAACTTCTTCATACGATGCAATTTGAACCTGAAACCTTCTCCATTGCGTTTAAAATATTTTAAAATATCTATTTTGATATATGGGTTGACCCAATTTCGTTTCGGAGTCGAAACGGGCTTTTTGGGCCACTTTGGCGTTAGCGCGTATATCCAACCATATCCATCCATTCTAATTTCCGTTCTACCTATATAAACCTGGTTATAAACCCTAGCCTACCTTTATGCTCATTTGTCTGTATGTACATCTCAACCCTCTCCTCCTCAATAGTAGACAAACAAATACCAAATCCAATTTCAAATCAAATCCAAAGCATAAATTTCAAAGTCCTCAGAAAAATTTGAAAAAAATATATGTTGAAGCTCTCGAATAGCGTAATTAACTGGTGGTGTTCGTTTTTCAATTCAGTTTATCGTTTGATCAGAAATTATGTTTAATTCCCGACCGTTCGTCGGTCATCGTGGAGGATTAACGGTGGATCTTGATTCTGGCGTCGATCGGAGGGCAGGTACTCGTAGAGGTCGTCGAGGGGTGGAGATCTATGCGGTTAGTCTGGGTTATAGCCGGCGAAATTGGCCGTGTTTGGCGTGTGAACATAGGCAGCGATAGTTCGCTGGGTGGGCCGTTTGGGCGTGCGCGTGGGATCCATGGGGTCGTCCGGTGATGGGGGCCACGGCTATGGTCATTGATCACGACCTAGTCGTCTCTGGCGACGGCGAAATTGGGTAGAAGTTGCCATGGGGTGGCGCCTGCCGGGAGGTAGTCGCATTTTTCATTTTAGAGTTTTGTTTGCGTGCGGGATGAGACCACGAGGAGATGACGTGGCAAATAATTAAAGTAAGTTTTGTTTTAATTTAATTTTTGTTTGCAAACGATTTAACTCAAATAACTTTCACATAGGAACTCCGTTTCATGCACGAATTTTTTTGTTAGGATCATAATAAAATTCCGGACATTTTGGCGCTGGTTTGGACGAATTTGGAGACTGTGAAATTTTTGGGTTTTAATTGGATTTAAATTCAATTTAAATTCAAAAGGTGAGTGTTTTAACCCACTCACAACTTCTAAAATTTCATATGTTTGTTAAATTGATTTAAGATATGAGTAGAAATTCATTTATGATTGTTTGGCATATTTTTATTCATCATCTCAGTTAGATTGCATTTATTCAAATTAAGTTGTTATTTAATTTAATTATTGCATATAAATTGCCAGTTAAATTTATTTATTATTTCATATAAACTGCCAGCTAAACAGTTATTAATTTATTATTGAATATAAACTGTTCGTTGATACCTGTTATATTTTATATGCTCTATATCGATGTTTTGTTTAAATTGGATGATAATTGTGATAGATGGTTGATATTGGATGAATGGATGCTGTATTTTATATTGAATAAACTGCAAGTTATCATACATTTTCATTTCATTCGGGATTGCGGTTTGAAATGATATATAACCGTAAATTTTATTTTTAAATTACGGATTAAAATGATAAATATCCGTATCACTTGACCATAGGATAGAAAATTGTATGCAGACACCGCGATATATATATATATATATATATATATATATATATATATTGAAATGATTTTCTATGTTTTGTAAAGAAATATATATATGGTTTTATGAGATATTGATTTCGGATATTTGATAAAGGTTATTTTATATATAGTTAAATTCTTGGTTTTAAGCTATGTATGAAATTGTTTAAAGTATGAAGTAAGTTTAATAATAATGTTGATTTTATTAAAATATATTATGGATAAGTATTTATTTAAATTATATTCTAATATAGAGTTTATATTGATTTTTATAAATCAAAGTTGAGAAGATAGTTTTGAAATTGATTTGAGATTTTATTTAATTAAGATCTTATTGAAATTTAGATTTAAAAAGAATATGGTGTTATAACTAAATTCGGGTTTAAGCTGATTTAAGTTAATAAATCTAGTCTAAATAAATTGAGGAATATTCAATTATTGAATTTGAAAGTTTTATATAAAGGATACTGGATTTATTAAGTAAGTATTTCAAAACTAAATAATAGTAAAGTGAATTTGGCATATATATATATAATTAATAAAAATTCAGTTTTGAAGTGGTGGAATATTTAAAACTTTGAAATATATGGAAATTTAAATGGTTTATTTGGGAATTCAAATCTGTATTTGGAATTGATTAAAGAAAGTAAAAGGCTAATTTACTTTATAAAGTAATTTATTATTAAACCATTTAAGTATCGAAAATTATGTTTCGAAGCTATGGGTTTAAGGTATATATAATTTAAAGTAGTATGATTTTTGGAAAAAGGGATATATTTGAAATAAAAATGATATCATATTGTTTGGGTTTTAAAACAGAAATAATGTCGTATTTATATAGTTTTAAAATGAATATTATATTCTGGTTTTGAAGTATAATTATTTTAAAATGACCGCGGTATTATAATAACGTTTGGTTGTTAAAGGGACCGGGATCGGAAGTTGTCATACTCTGCCAACCCCGAAAACCACTTTAACAACCGTGTACGCGGTGGAGATTCCAGAATGAAGTAGGATGGTGGCGGCGTTTCCTTTATGGTAAATACGTGGACCCGACTCCCATGAGTTGGCATAAGGTGAACAAGAGCGATTCTCGGGCCAATGAGGTCATTCCTCTGATCGGACGCACTCCTTCGATATTATACTCTGACATTTGGATTGATTCGGTGGCCATTTTTGATTTTTGATTTGGGGGTGTTGTTCGAGGTAGGCGGTAGTAGCTGCTACGCGTTACCACCAGCCCGGATGCGTAATTGGTATATCTACCCTGGCATTGCCTAGTTGTGTCGTGTCACCTACCCTATCGCACTTGTACGAGTTTGGTTTTCTCCCGTAGCCCATGTGGTATCCTCTGGTGGCTTCCTAATTAGGAGGGACTATGATATTGGATGGACTACTGGGACTATTGCGTGTTAAGGGCTATATGGGTAACCCCTTAATGCTAAGGAAAAAGTAAGTTTATTTTACTATTAGACACTATTATAATAGCGAAATATTACTACATAGTAAATAGTTTAACGGATCCTTAGGAGATGTGAATCCCAAGCACCTCGTAAGTTACTGCACTCATATTTATTTCTGTTGATTTAACTTCCATAAGATCTTTTAGTTATGACTCGAGCGTTTTGTCTTTTCAATTCACTCGGGTCAGTCCGAGCGTTTCAAGATTTGAAGATTTTATTCTAGAGGACGAAGACGAGGATTTGTAGTATTATTATCTACTATATTTTTCCACTACACCATTTAATTCCGCTGCATTGTTATTATCCTTTGGTATGTGAACTCTGATATTTATTGTATAAAGAAAATCAAATGTTTTGTATAAAGTTTATGAACTGTATATTGATTATTATATTTTATCCTTCCGCTGTGAGATTCTATTTGTTTTATTTCTTTCTTATTTTTTATTTACCCTACAACAATCCGCCCTTCCGTATGGTTTGAATCGGCACGTGTGTCGATTTAAAGCGTGCGAAAAGGCGGGCCGTTACAGACACCATAAAGTAAAGCCTACTTTGAAACTGGTAAAGGACAGTCGGCCCAAGAAAGCGTTGTAAGCTAAATATGTGTCGATCACCATGAACATTTGCATCATCACCATCTTGAGGTCTTCATCACCCAACTCGATAGATAAATAAATATAACTGAAGGAATCCTTAGTCACTCTAGTAAATCCCTGAATATGGCACTTACAAGGCCTCAGATCCTGTTGCTAATCCTCATTTGATCAAAAAAATTTTTTTTAATAAAATGTTAACCGGGCGCCCACAGTGAATTAGGACTTTGAGCATTGTTACTGGCTCAACAACGCCCGTGATAACCAAGGGGTCAAGTGTCGATGCTTATACCCCATTAGAATCCTTAAATTTGAAAATAGTCTCATCTTTCATTTTTTTTCATCCAAGTTTCGCCTTCCGCAACAAAACAAGTCTCCTAAATCATGTGCTTCAGTGAACTGTCGTACCTTTCCACTTCACTCCATCTTTTATTCACTAGATGAGGTCCTCCGGTAATGGTATTACTCACGATACTTTATTGTCCCTCTCTACTAGGTCCAGCCTGATCCTAATGGGCTATATTCCATTGGGATTCATTATTCATTAGTCCCCCAACTTGTGGGTCTTTCACATATGGATGTAATTTCTTCTTTTTATTAAGTCTCTGATGTTGGAACTCATTGGTATTGTGTCCGTGTATTTGATGGAAGTGACAATAATTCCTCGAGCACCTTTCTTCTTCAGTGGCCTCTCTCCATGGCGACCTCCTATAATTTTCAGTCCCTTGCAAAGTAAGTAGATGTTTTCAACACGGTTATTAAAAACATAGTTATTTAATGAAGTATAGTCTCCAGGTCTCATGTACCTCAGATAGTTCTTAGTATTTGGTTTCTTCCCACTACTGCTTTTTTTCCTCCTCTTTGAGCTATTATTTCCATCATTGACAGCATCATTCCCGACACTCTCATCGGTTTTCTTAATAGCAACATTGCTCTATGCCACATCACTTGATATTCTACCACTAATAGGTCAAGTGTCTAGGAATACCTCTTCCACACGCTGAAACTGGAATGCCTTATGGTAAAACTCTTCCATGGTATGTGGTTGTTTTCTTTTAAGAAATCCACCAAACTTCGTGTTTGGGTGGCCCATCAGATCAAAGCCACCAAGACAATCTCTTCTTTTGGGTTACTGACCTTGGTACAACAGTATTGAATCATTTTAGAAAAACTTTTAGAGTCTTTCCAAGACTCTGATGGACATCTGACAAGGACATCATACCTTCGAAAGAGCTATATGGAGCTTGAATTGCTCCATGAAATTTCTAACTAGTTGGTCAAAGGAGGTTATGGATCTCGGCACGAGCCGAGTGAGCCACATCATGGCTACCACATCATGGCTACCACTTCTAGGAATATAGGGAAGCACCTACATCTCGCTGCATCAGTAACTCAAGTACCATCCATGTGCCATTCATTCTTCAAGAGGTGTTATCTCGGATCCATCATTCCTCAATAAGACAACATCGTCGGCATAGCAAAATTCATAGAATGGTTGTCCTGCAACACATCGTTAGTGAATGGGGTCCTATGAGGCGATGATCCTCAATCATCATTACTTCTCTGCTAATTCTCATTCACCATCCTTTACACTGTATCAGCTATGTACTCTGGATTTGCATAGGGAACTGGATAGTGATCTTTAGGAATAGCCGCGGGTGTTTGACTCCATAAATGTTCTTAATGGTTGAATGACTTCTAGGCTCCCCTATATTCGCCATTTGTCCAAACCCTCGTTGCCTATGTTCTTTCTTTAATGTTTCCGTGGCATTCTTTTGAACACGACCATTCTGACCATCAGCAACCTGATCAACGCCAACATCAACTTCCCTAAGATACTTATCTTCAGAATCACTATGAACCACTCTTTAAGGACGGTTGATGCTGGGTCGAGATGGATTTGTAACAACCCGATATTTTCAGCCATTCGCATCCACACATGTCGGACTTGAATTGCTCAAAATACCGCGTTGTAAATAAATTTGGAGCAAATGAAATACAATCACAGAATCACAGACACAGAAATATCAGAATAACTCGCAGCGGAAGTAAAAATACCATAGTAGTTCATGAAGCTACTATAAAAAACTCTCAAAAAATAATATATAATATTAGTCCGAAACATATACAATAGAAATCTCAAATACGTAGAAGTTTATCAATACCAGAGCTGAAATAAAACAACGGAAACTGAAAGGAAATAGATAACTAGACAAGCAGAATCGCCAGCTATTCCTAGCTCCAGAAAAGAAATCCAAAGCTAAGCAGTAAATACTCAGGCTGACCGAGCGTAAAGTAAAACACAAAACACTCGAGTCAGGACAATATAAAATTATATAATGTAAACCAACTCAAGTGAACTGTAGTAGAAATGCACAATAAATTAAAGGATGCTTGGGATCGCCCATCCTTTAAGAATCAGTTAAACTATAAATTAAATACATCCCGTGGTTAAAATTTCAAAATGGTATTTTATACTTTGATTAATATCATTTCAAAATTCAATATCATTCAAAAATCCATTTCAAAATATCAAAATATAGTATCTTCCAAACCACTTTCATTTATTTAAAATACCATTTCAACACACATTTCAAATAGTTTATATTTCAAAACACATTACTTCATTCTAAATCAAAAAAAAGAAGTTATTATATTTAATAATTAAATAATTAAATTTCCAAAATTTTAAACTTTTCAAAGTTCACTCATTCACTTAATTTTATCAAAACAGTGAAAATTCACTTTTCATATCATTTAGAAAATGCTACGGAAAGTGACATTCAAAATAGTTCAATTTAACAAAAGACAACATTTTAAAATGTTGCAATAGGGTTACATTAGTTTCAAATAACTTAGTTAAATTCAACAACTATAACATTTACAAAATGCTGTAGTAGCCTTTAATTAAATTAGCCGTTTAGTTCATTATTATCAACTACAACATTTACAAATGCTGTATTATCATTTACATTAGAATTAATAGCATTTCAGAAATGCGGTTAATTAACTTCAAATATTCAGTAGAATTTCACAACAATTATATTTTTATTTAAATCATTTTTAACTTATAAAATCATAAAATTTCACTTTTATAATCACCATTTAAATACCCTTATATTCATAATTTTATAAAGTTAAATTTCCATTCAAAAATCAAGATTCAATAACAATTCACTTATTAAATTCCAACCTTAAATTTTAAATTCATTAAATTAAATTTAACATAACACTTAAGTTTAAAATTTTCAAATATAACTTAACTTCATTTTTATTTGCTTAACTTAAAATTCACTTTCAAGCCAAATTCACAAATTTCCAATTTTAGTTATATTTCAAAATTTCAACTTAAATATTCATTCATTTCACACTTTAACTTTATTAAAAATCATTAATATATTATAAAATCATTTTAAATTCATTTGATTCAGAATATCATAAATTTATCATATTTCATATTAAATTCAAATTCCATTTCATTACCAAATTAGAATTTCCAAAATAACTTACATTTCAAATTTCTAACTTTACCAGCTATTTATTTCACTTATAAATTCTCACAAAAATCAATAATACTTTACAAAAATCATTTTTAATTAGGTTTTAAATCAAAATATTATAATATTTACGTTTCTAAAATATTTTAAAATTTTTAGAAAAACATATTTTAACAACGGGTCTGTATTTCATTTTCTAGCCTAGGTAAAGTTATACGGGTAATATATCATTTCAACCCGTAATTTACAAAGAAAACCCGGATTTGATCATTTCAAACCCGCAATCCCAAGTAAATGAAAATAATTGAAAATCATTTAGGCCTATCATTTCAGCCCATAACGATTTTCTCTTATTCTAAAGTCCGTTCGGGCATGTATCATTTCAACCCATGGTGATTCTATTCTGCAGTGAACTTGCAATGGTGATAACTGATATAAACAACATAATGACATGAAATAACAGTGACATATCATATAACAGGTGTAATAACAGGTATGAACATCATGTGATAATAATATAGTAGTTATAACATGATGAAATGCATTACAGATTCAAGCAATGTCAGTTTACTACTTATATAGGTACATATTGTCTGGTGAGTGTTACTCACCTGTTAAAGCTGGAGATTTGCCAACAAAGCACACAACACAAAGACTACGAAGACACAATAACTAGAATATGATTTGAGTGTGGAGAGCCAACACTAATTTCCTTTAATATATTTACACAAAAAAACATGAATTACAAACCAAAATATTACAAACAATGCTAGGAATAACTACACAATTCAATGCTAGATCTTTTGCACTTGCATTCAACCACTTATACTTCAGCTATGGCATGGAAAGACACTGTAATGGGATGGTTTTGGATCAGGTTTGGATCAGTTTCAGGTCATACAGGGGTCGGCCATAGCAATATAAAGAGGAGATGAAGGATATGTGCTTGAATTTCAAAACAAGGCAATACAACTACAAGCAACAACAAAGATTTCAAGGCCTAAATGGGTTCGGCTAAGGGACTATTGGGCATGGCCTGATCTGGAAGGATCAACTATAGGTGCTACAAAGGTCCAAGGCTTAGGTTGTGGCTGGTGGTGGTGGTGTTTGGCCAGCCAAAGTGGAGGAGAGAGGTGGTGGAACAAGTTAGGCTAGGCTATGAACATTTAGGTGGAGTTTTGTTCATTTTTTAGGTGGATCTACTTCATGAGAGGCCATGGCTATGGAAGGTCAGTGGGCTAGAGGAGATGGTTGCCTGATGTGGTAGTGGTGGAGGTGGCCATGGTGAGGGAAGAGCAAGGGCTGAGCTACAAAGGTGAAGGCAGGTGCAAATACATAAGAAAAACAAGGAAGAAATGAGAAGAAAAGAAGAAGAATTTTATCAAACTTTTTCTCAGGAATGGAGGCCATGAATTTTGAGGATGAGAAGGTTTCCAATACATGAAAACGGAGTGAGAGAAGTGCCTGAAGAATGTGAGGAGTAATGGCCAATTAATGAAAAGATATGGTTAAAATGTGAAAAGTTAGGAATATAAAAGGCCTTAAAAGATAAAAAGTAACCAAAACCTTTCAAGTTTCTATATTTTCTTTTTATAAGTTTAAATATCTGAAAATACATATAATTTCAGTTAAAAATTCAAAAATATAACATATATAAAAATATAAATAAATAAATATTAATTATATATGATTAAAATAAGAAAATAGTACAAAATGAAAACTAGTCTAGAAAAATGGAAAATAAACAGAATGAACTTTGGAAAATTTATATGGACTTGTAAAAATATTTATAAAAAAGATTATAACATAAAATAAAAATTCATTCACAAAATAAATTTATAAATTTTAATTAAATATAATTTAAATGAAGAAAATAGCAGAAAAATAGAAAACAGACTTTAAAAATAGGAAATAAATACAGTAAATTTTGGAAAAATTATAACATCACTTTAAAATGTTTTAAAATAAAATATATACCTAACATGTCATATAACACATATTAGAATATGAATTGACAAATAAAATATTATTATATAAATTAAAATAGATAATTTTATTAAATAAATCAATTTACATACAATATTGTAAAAAGCATAACTTTCACAATATAAATCGGATTTCAACGAAACAAAAAGAAGTATTCTTTAAATTTAATATATTTTCATAATGAAAGATAAAATTAAAATATTTAAATTTAGAATTTTAAAAGTCAAAGTTTGACCAGATTGACCAAAAATCAACATTTTAGGAAAATATTCAATTTATACCAGTTTGAAATTATAATTCACATAATAATCAAAGTTTATATTTAAAATGAAATGTTTGAAATGAAACAAGTTTAAAATAATTTCAAAAATGAAACAAACTCAAAATTAAAATATACATAAAAATCTAGGGTTGTTACACTCTCCCCCACTCAAATCTTTTCGTCCTCGAAAAGGAAGGAAGCAGAGAAACAACTAGAAAGAACAATAGGTTGGAAGACATCCTGAAAGAAGGTAGGGAAAAAGTAGCTAGGAGGGAAAGTAGTTTGAAATACATGGATGAACCATTATTTTTTTTATTTAACATGTTAAACATTTAATATGATAAATAGCTATTTGATTCAAATTGATAGTTCGAAGTAAACAATATTTAAACATTTTAAATTATTTAGGAAGGTAAAATAAATGATCAACATATCCTTTATATAATACCTTATCAAAATACTTTTTATAACTCGATGGATTAACAAGTTTACTTTTGTTCCTGCAGACTCTGGCCATACGTTGATCAGGCGCAAAGCTAGAATTCTCCAGGTACTTAATAGACTTGCTTCAACACCTAGTGAAAATACTAGAAAGTCTTTTAAAAAACAGATATGGAAAGTACAATCCAAATAAATCAACCAAACTAAAACAGTTGTCTAACCATGGATCGCAGATACACAATGGTTACGCCTGGATCCCCTAGGAAACAATCTGTATCCATAAGCTTTCTCAGCCCTGCGAGTTACGCCATGATGACTAGTAGAGTGCAGGATACACAATGGTTACACCTGGATCCTCCAGGAAACAATCCGTACCCCTAGGCCATCTTAGCCAGGCAGTTTTGCTACTAATGCAACCTACATAGAGTGCAGGATACACAATGGTTACGCCTGGATCCCCCAGGAAACAATCCGTATCCCTAGGCCAGCTCAGCCAGGTAGTTTCGCTATGCAGTCGCGCTCATAAGACTATGGAGATCGCCATGGAATTCGATGTACACTCGAGTATCATATCCAGAAAACCCAAATCAAAGAGAGAATAATATCGATAGAATGAATCCACAGTATGGCCACAAAGCGGATATCAAGCAGAAGGCACTTTCCATATCTTTACTTCGAAAATATGTATCATATAGTACCTTTCAAAATCACTTTCAAATATCATACTTATATAAAGTCCATTACATATAAGATTTCATTTCAGATCAAATACTTTCCAAAACAATAGTATATCAAATCACACTTATATATATTTCGATTATATAAGATATCAATTTTCAAAATTGAGTACCTTTTCAAGTCAACAGTTTTCAAATCAATAGTTTTCAAATCAACAGTTTTCAAATCAATAGTTTTCAAATCAACATTTTGCAAATCAACTGTATACTTACACAAATCAATTTTATATAAGTTCGATAACACCCAAATCAAAGTATTTAAATAAACAAGGTTCTCAATTTCAAACCATTTCAATATCAATTTAGCTTCAAAATCATATATGATTTCACCGAATCATTTTTTCCAAATTACATAAATTTAGTTTCAAAGTTTCTTAAACAATAGATTTAGAAAATAATCCAAATTTCCAAATCAATAAAATTTAGGTCAAACAAATTCATTTCCATTTCAAACATATATTCACTTCAAAAATCATAATACTTTCAAAGTTATAAATCTTTCGAAACCAAATACTTGAAATCTTTTCACTTTGAAAATCATAACATTTTGAAATCATACATTTGAAATCATAAAACATTACTTTATTGCTTTACATTTCACAAATTTATTCAATTAAGCTCTAATCTAAATTTTCAAATTTTAATTCAATTCAAACTATCAGTTTCAATTTAATTTAGTTTTCCAACAAAACCATTTCAAATATTATCAAATTTCAAATAAAGATTTGATCCATAAAATAAACTATTCATTCTTTAATATATTTCAGAGCTTAAATATACCATATTCCAAAACTAAATTTCATAATTTCATATATCTCAAATTTTACTTCATTATTACTTAGATTTGACATTTTCATTTCATAAGTCCATCATTTTTAAATAAACTCAAATTACAAGTAAACCAAATATCCTTTCATACTAATATAAGCATCAATTATTCATTTATCAAAATCAATGGTTTTCAAAATCATCTTATACTTACATAAAGTTTATCTTATATAAGCATCAAAATTTTCAAAAATATAAAATAAATTTCGCTGCATGAAAGCCATATGGGATTTAACGTCTTTGCTTATTAAAAGATTTTTAATTAAGAATAGTTTTGTATATAACGTAGTTTGTATGAAAAATAGAATAAAACAGTTAGTTCAAGAAGAATAAAAGAAAAATAGTTTTTGAAAAATGGTGTTAAATTTGATAGTAGTTTTTCATGAAAGAAAAATTTCAATTAAATTACAAAGATATCCAACCCAACAACTTTCAACTTCAGCGTTAAGTATACCAATGATACTAGGATATAAGACGTACATATGTCATCATTTCGTAACATTACATTCGATCGCTCGCTCGATCACACAAGTTCGCTTTCGAACTAGTATTGTCCATTCGACTTCCCTAATGCGGACTTCGATATGGTTTCTCGACTAGAAGCCATCGGTCTCATTGCATAGCCATATACTATGATAGAGAATTCTAGAGTCAAACCCAAAATCCATGTCAAATGTTCGCCATCAAGACTCAAATGAAAAATCCTAACACGAAATGGTGCAATTCACCTCGAACTTGTGTACTCAAACTTGGATCAAATTAATTATGCGAATAAAACAGCATACGTACAACTTATGTATCTATTCCAACTTGTTAAATAAATAGTTTCATAAAGATGTTGCTAAGTTAAAACATTTAAAACCAAATTTTTCTCAAACATTTGAAGACTAATTTTTATCCAAAACATTTCAAAACTAAATTTTATATTAGTATAATTCAAAATAGTCTTATTTATTTACTTAACAAAACAGTTTCAACTTATAAAAATCATATTATTTCATACTTGAAACATACAAACTAAACTTATATTCTTTATCAAATACCTTATACCTTTCAAAAAAAATTAGCTTTGAAAAATTAACCTTGATTTGGAAGTGCTCGAATCTTAGAATAGTCGAAGAAATCATATTTTCAATCCAAAAGTTGGAAATCAACACTAAATCTGTAAATCAATTTCAAAAGTTTGGTTTCAAAATCTGAAACTCGAGGACTGAACACCGGCTTACTTTAAATCTTTTTCAAATATATATATACAGATCTATCTTTCGAATATCAAACCATACTTCAAAATATGAAATGAAAATTGGTTCCACAAAATCACTCGCATAGCAAAGCTACTAGAGTGGCCTCTCCCTCACTCAGAAACTCGAAAATCAATGTCGATGATGCATGCATTCATCACCGAAATTATTTTCCAGCGACATAAGTGAGTTCTGGACTTCAATTAACTTTGAAAAATTCTTTGAAATTCCTTCGAAATCATTGAAATTCATTCGAATACCTTTGAAACATTTCTTATTTGAAAAAAAAATCTTTAAATCATATTATTATTATATATTTTCCAAAATCTTAAAACCGATTTCAAAACACCGGAATTCGATTCCTCGAAATTCAAATTCAAAACCATTCAGTTATAAATCATTTTTGTATAAATCAAGTTTTTATAAAAATTTGAAAATTTCAAATTCTTTCGAAATTTCAAATTTTCATTTTTGAAAGGTATATAATCCTTATCGAGAACATTTCACTTTTATATATAAAAATATGGCCATCCTTAATAATTTCGATGTATGCACAATTTCAAAATACAACCAAACACAAATTTCCAAAGGATGATTCAAGGAAGGATTTCAAACAACAAAGATTCAAAATTAGAGGAACTCTAATCAAATAGAATTATAGTTCGAAGATAAACTCAAATGAAGATGAGATAATTTAATTACCAAACAGAGGATAGATAAGCCAATATAAATCGCAGGCGACCTTAACCGGTCAACCGTGACTTCAGGAATATAACCAATGTGGAAATCTAAGGCAAATCGACATTCGATCGCCAGAGATAGAATCCGAGTAGAGCAGGAGATAGATAGCATCGTAAACCGAGGATACAAAAATCTTTGGTGAATTAATGCTAATTGTAAAGGAGTTTTACCCCTTTACAAATCATTGGAAGATTTACGGAATACCAATCTTATAGAGGTCATTCCAAAGTAGAGTTATGGAATGCTCCAAAATCAAAGGAATAAAATAGGGACAAGACTGGATTTCAGAACAAGTGGGAGTGTTCCAAAGTTCAAGAAATCTTAATTGATAAGAATCCTAACCAAGAGATTACTAAACAAGGTGGATTCAGAAGGGATGAAGTTTAGAAAATCTTGATTTCAAAATAAGAAAATTGTTATACCAAAATAATCTTTGAAAATCCTTTAAAAATCATTTGGTAATTATTTTATACTTCGAAAATACATTCTCTCACAAAGAAAGGATTCTGAGATTGATTTCACTCATTCTAGGGTGTTTCTACATTATCTCTAATGAGTTTTGCTCCGCAGGCTAAGGTTTGCCTAAAACCAAAGCTCTGATACCAACTGTAACAACCCGATATTTTCAGCCATTCGCATCCACACATGTCGGACTTGAATTTCTCAAAATACCGCGTTGTAAATAAATTTGGAGCAAATGAAATACAATCACAGAATCACAGACACAGAAATATCAGAATAACTCGCAACGAAAATAAAAATACCATAGTTGTTTGCGTAAAAAATGGGCAAACACCTCCAAGTCGTATGAGTTTAGTTGATTATATGTTGTTCTTAGTGATTTGGGTGATTTATGCAAATATATAAAAAGCAGGGACTAAACTGTAAAAGACACACAGATTTATAGTGGTTCGGCCAGAACGTGCCTACGTCCACTTTATATGTTATTCTCCTTTTTCTCTTCCGATTACAAGTACAAAGCTTTGTATATAAGTATGTGAAAGTTGTTTGAAAGTTCCTTCCGTGCTTGAGCTCTCAAACTTGTCTGCCATTGTTGTACCTCTGCCCCTCTATTTATAGAGTGAGACTGGGGGTAGAGGTCTTGGATGTATATAGCTGCTGGTGGACCTGGGCCGAAGCAATCTGGCCTGGCAGAGTTGGTCCGGTCGTGCCTTGGTTCGGCGGTGAGTAGAGTCTTGATATGCCTTGGTCCGGTAGCACTTTGGTCCGGTGATACCTAGGAGAAGGGTTGGTTCGGTGGTGCATAGGAAGTGGTGAGTAGGTTGATTCGGTGAAGGTGATTCGGTGGCGAGTTGATGGAGCCTGGTTCGGCTATGCTTTGGACCGGCCTTGTTTGGAGAGGGTTTGGTTCGGTAGTAGTGTGGTCCGGTGGAGGCTGGTTCGGCTAGGAGTTTGTTCGGTAGTGAGGGGAATTGGATGGTTCGGTAGGCAAAGGGAGAAGGTTGGTTCGGCTAGGAGTTGCTTTGGGTTTGGTTCGGTAGGAAGTGGAGCAGGGAATGGTTCGGCAGTGAGAGGAAGGTGGCTTCGAACAGTATGTCCTTCCTACCTTGCATCGATCATATCTCCTTCATACGAACTCTGATTAACCTGAAATTTGAAACATAGCCTTTCCTAATCCTCATCATCATCTCCAATCAATTTCGTCCTGATCGGAGCTCAACCAAATTTTGGCGACATCGATCGTAGCCTGGATTCCAACTGATCTCCATCATTCCTTGTCAATTTGTTGATATTCCAGTTTTGACCAAAAATGGGATAACACTTTGCCCCCAAAACATGCGTTGCGATAGGAAGGCGTGTTTTATAATGCCATGAGCTGGATGTCCATATCCTGTTGATGTCCTTGCGGTAGGAAGGCTTGTTTTGTAATGCCATGAGCTGGATGTCCATATCCTGTTGACAACCTGTAAAGAGCTTGATATTTTATATGGCCCCCAAATGACGACCGTTCGGGATCGAGCTATTTGGGATGAAGCGCGGCCGTTCATGGTCAAGCGCCTAACTTCAAATGAGACCGTTCGTGATCGAGTCATTTGAGGTGAAGTGCGACCGTTCGCGGTCAAGCGTCTAAATCCATGCGTCGATCGTTCGAGATTGAGTCATTTGCGGTGGAATGTGATCGTTCACGGTCAAGCGCTTTACTTCAAATGACGACCATTCGGGATCGAGCCATTCGAGGTAAAGTGCGACCGAGCCCGGTTAGAGGGCGGACCTCAAATGGCGACCGTTCGCGATCAAGCCACTTGGGGTGAAATGTGACCGTTCACGGCCGGTGCCATTCGCGGCAAAAGATGAAATGGGACCGTTCGCGGTCAAGCGCCTTACTTCGGATGACGATCGCTCGAGACCGAGCCATTCGTGGTAAGGTGCGACTGTTGGCGGTCAGGGGGTGGACCTCAAATGGCGACCTTTCGCGATCGAGCCATTTGTGGCGAGATGAGTTGTGCCATTCGAGGTGAGTTTGTGACTGTTCGAAGTCGGGTGCCGTTCGAGGCGAATTGTGACCGTTCGAGGTCGGGTGCCGTTCGAGGCGAGTTGTGATCGTTCGCGATCGGGTGCCGTTCGAGGCGAATTGTGACTGTTCGAAGTCGGGTGTCGTTCGAGGCGAATTGTGACTGTTCGAAGTCAGGTGCCGTTCGAGGCAAATTGTGTGTGCCCGGGGGGGACTTAATATTATCAGTGTCGGAGTTATTGTTTGGGGGAGTCTCCGAATCAAAGACTTCGGCAGTTTGCTGCCATGCAAGAGGTTCTCGTGGACCGTTCGCGATCCAACGGGCATACAAGTAAATTTTTCCATGGAATTGTAAATGTTAAAGCAATAATCATATGAACCTTATGGCAGAAATGTCCAAACAGGAAGAATTTAAATGTTCAAATCAAAATCAAAGCAAAAAGCAGAATAAAGATGTCAAAGCGCAAACTCTCACTATAACGCGGTTGGTAGTCATTTAGAGCATGCCTATGGATCGTGCGCGATCGCTCACATGTGTAAATGATTTAACCGCGTTGGTGAGAGGTTTACAACTTGCTCATCGTTATTTTAATCAAGCAATCAATGGATAATCAAACGGTGCCCCGATCCAGGGTCACCTCTAGTCGATGTAGACGGTGGTCGCTCTGGCTCCACTGCTGGAGTTCGCCTCCTCACATACTGAAGGAGCATACCGTTCCTGATATGCCCTTCCACCTCGTCCTTCAAATGTCTACAATCATTAGTGTTATGACCGTTTAATTCATGGAATTCACAAAACTTATCTGATTTTCTTTCGTCAGAAGTTGGATCCCTTCGCATTGTTCTACGATACGGAACCTGCTCCTTGGTATCCTGGTAAATTCGTTCCAGACTCTCATTCAGCTCAGTGTGAGTGGTGAATCGCGACTTTCTCCGTGGCCGCTTTGACCTGTCATCATTATCCTCAGCCTTTCTCTTTCCTTTGCCAGTCTCCGCACCCTTTCCAGATGGGTTTCCGCTCTTGATTGCGTAAACGTCAACTTCTTCCTCTCTTTCTGCACTAGCATCTTCCAAACGCAGAAACTTTTCAGCCTCATGATAGAACTCTCCCAGATTCATAGGCGGATCCTTAGTTAACGAATTCTTGAACTCTGTACTATCAGCTATTCCAGATACAGCCGCCATCATGACCATGGATGGATCTGGTCGATCCACTGATGCTGCTGCCGCATTAAATCGCGTTAGAAAACTCCTCAAAGTCTCTCCAATTTTCTGCTTCAAGGTTGCCAAAGTCATCACATTCTTGGGTCTCGCAATATGAACCCTGAATTGCCTCATGAATCTCTCAGTTAAATCTTCTCATGTTCCTATGGAGCCGCTCTCCAGCTGCCTAAACCATAACGCTGCAATGTCCGTTAAATACAATGGAAAGCACCGGGCCATGACCTCCTGTGATGCCCCCAGCACTTCCATGTGCCTCATATACTTTGTAAGATGGACCGCAGGGTCTGTCCTCCCATCGTACATCTCTACTGACGGTAACTTGAACTCTGGTGGGTTCCTAGCCATCCTAATCGCAGGGGAAAAAGGACTCATGTTTACATCTTCCAAGTCTCTGTTTACTAAACCGCCTCTTATAGCTCTTCTAACCATCTCTGCTAATCTGTCATTGTCTCCAAGCTATAGTCCTCGTTCACTGCCTTCGACCTGCCCCCCGAGTTCGCGGGAGTTTTCATGTGTATGCCTCCCTGGCTGAACGTTCATTCCTCTATTGCTACCAGGTGGCTCGGATGCCCCCATCTCTCTTCCCGGGGTCGGATCAACATGCTCTGCGTGAGTGCCCCCTAGCTCTGGTGCTACGCCAGATGGTCCTGCTCCGTTCTGAACTCCAGTTGCTCCTTGGTTTTGTGCTCCAAGTTGCCCAATTTGCTGAAGCAAGTTCTGTATCATCTCTTCTTGTCTTCTCATCATAGCCTCCATCTCATCCCTGGTGATGAAGGCTGAAGCTTGGTTTGCTCCTGAGGAAGCCTCTTGACTCCCTTCCTGTTGACTCTGCTCTGGCCTTGGCCTTCTGCTTGATTGTCTTGCCATGACTCTTCCAATCTGAATCTCTAAACCCTCAAATTCAACTTCCAAGCGGTAGGTCCCTGAGTTCAGTTCTCAGTGAAAGCACCAAAATGTTTGCGCAAAAAATGGGCAAACACCTCCAAGTCGTATGAGTTTAGTTGATTATATGTTGTTCTTAGTGATTTGGGTGATTTATGCAAATATATAAAAAGCAGGGACTAAACTGTAAAAGACACACAGATTTATAGTGGTTCGGCCAGAACGTGCCTACGTCCACTTTATATGTTATTCTCCTTTTTCTCTTCCGATTACAAGTACAAAGCTTTGTATATAAGTATGTGAAAGTTGTTTGAAAGTTCCTTCCGTGCTTGAGCTCTCAAACTTGTCTGCCATTGTTGTACCCCTGCCCCTCTATTTATAAAGTGAGGCTGGAGGTAGAGGTCTTGGATGTATATAGCTGCTGGTGGACCTGGGCCGAAGCAATCTGGCCAGGCAGAGTTGGTCCGGTCGTGCTTTGGTTCGGCGGTGAGTAGAGTCTTGATATGCCTTGGTCCGGTAGCACGTTGGTCCGGTGATACCTAGGAGAAGGGTTGGTTCGGTGGTGCATAGGAAGTGGTGAGTAGGTTGATTCGGTGAAGGTGATTCGGTGGCGAGTTGATGGAGCCTGGTTCGGCTATGCTTTGGACCGGCCTTGTTTGGAGAGGGTTTGGTTCGGTAGTAGTGTGGTCCGGTGGAGAGTTTGTTCGGTAGTGAGGGGAATTGGATGGTTCGGTAGGCACAGGGAGAAGGTTGGTTCGGCTAGGAGTTGCTTTGGGTTTGGTTCGGTAGGAAGTGGAGCAGGGAATGGTTCGGCAGTGAGAGGAAGGTGGCTTCGAACAGTATGTCCTTCCTACCTTGCATCGATCATATCTCCTTCATACGAACTCTGATTAACCTGAAATTTGAAACATAGCCTTTCCTAATCCACATCATCATCTCCAATCAATTTCGGCCTGATCGGAGCTCAACCAAATTTTGGCGACATCGATCGTAGCCTGGATTCCAACTGATCTCCATCATTCCTTGTCAATTTGTTGATATTCCAGTTTTGACCAAAAATGGGATAACAATAGTAGTTCATGAAGCTACTATAACAAACTCTCAAAAAATAATACATAATATTAGTCCGAAACATATACATTAGAAATCTCAAATACATAGAAGTTTATAAATACCAGAGCTGAAATAAAACAACAGAAACTGAAAGGAAATAGATAACTAGACAAGCAGAATCTCCAGCGATTCCTAGCTCCAGAAAAGAAATCCAAAGCTAAGCTGTAAATACTCAGGCTGACCGAGCGTAAAGTAAAACACAAAACACTCGAGTCGGGACAATATATACTTATATAATGTAAACCAACTCAAGTGAACTGTAGTAGAAATGCACAATAACTTAAAGGATGCTTGGGATCGCCCATCCTTTAAGAATCAGCTAAACTATAAATTAAATACATCCTGTGGTTAAAATTTCAAAATAGTATTTTATACTTTGGAATCTAATATCATTTCAAAATTCAATATCATTAAAAAAATCCATTTCAAAATATCAAAATATAGTATCTTCCAAACCACATTCATTTATTTAAAATACCATTTCAACACACATTTCAAATTGTTTATATTTCAAAACACATTACTTCATTCTAAATCAAAAAAAAGAAGTTATTATATTTAATAATTAAATTATTAAATTTCCAAAATTTTAAACTTTTAAAAGTTTCGTTCACTTAATTTTATCAAAACAGTGAAAATTCACCTTTCGTATCATTTAGAAAATGCTACGGAAAGTCACATTCAAAATAGTTCAATTTAACAAAAGACAGCATTTTAAAATGTTGCAATAGGGTTAAATTAGTTTCAAATAACTTAGTTAAATTCAACAATTATAACATTTACAAAATGCTATAATAGCATTAAATTTAGCCATTTAGTTCATTATTATCAACTACAGCATTTACAAATGCTGTATTATCATTTACATTAGAATTAATAGCATTTCAGAAATGCAGTTAATTAACTTCAAATATTCAGTAGAATTTCACAACAATTATATTTTTATTTAAATCATTTTTAACTTATAAAATCATAAAATTTCACTTTTATAATCATCATTTAAATACCCTTATATTCATGATTTTATAAAGTTAAATTTCCATTCAAAAATCAAGATTTAATAATAATTCACTTATTAAATTTCAACCTTAAATTTTAAATTCATTAAATTAAATTTAACTTAACACTTAAGTTTAAATTTTCAAATATAACTTAACTTCATTTTTATTTGCTTTACTTAAAATTCACTTTCAAGCCAAATTCACAAATTTCCAATTTTAGTTATATTTCAAAATTTCAACTTAAATATTCATTCATTTCATACTTTAACTTTATTAAAAATCATTAATATATTATAAAATCATTTTAAATTCATTTGATTTAGAATATCATAAATTTATCATATTTCATATTAAATTCAAATTCCATTTCATTACCAAATTAGAATTTCCAAAATAACTTACATTTCAAATTCTAACTTTACCAACTATTTATTTCACTTATAAATTCTCAAAAAAATCAATAATACTTTACAAAAACCATTTTTAATTAGGTTTTAAATCAAAATATTATAATATTTATGTTTATAAAATATTTTAAAATTTTTAGAAAAACATATTTTAACAACGGGTCTGTATTTCATTTTCTAGCTTAGGTAAAGTTATACGGGTAATATATCATTTCAACCCGTAATTTACAAAGAAAACCCGGGTTTGATCATTTCAAACCCGCAATCCCAAGTAAATGAAAATAATTGAAAATCATTCAGGCCTATCATTTCAGCCCATAACGATTTTCTCTTATTCTAAAGTCCGTTCGGGTAAGTATCATTTCAACCCATGGTGATTCTATTCTACAGTGAACTTGCGATGGTGATAACTGATATAAATAACAGAATAACATGAAATAACAGTGACATATGATATAACAGGTGTAATAACAGGTATGAGCATCACGTGATAATGATATAGCAGTTATAACATGATGAAATGCATTACAGATTCAAGCGATGTCAGTTTACTACTTATATAGGTACATATTGTCTGGTGAGTATTACTCACCTGTCAAAGCTGGAGATTTGCCAACAAAGCACACAACACAAAGACTACGAAGGCACGACAACTTGAATACGATTTGAGTGTGGAGAGCCAACACTAATTGCCTTGAATATATTTACACAAAAAAATAATCATGAATTACAAACCAAAATATTACAAACAATGCTAGGAATAACTACACAATTCAAAGCTAGAGCTTTTGCACTTGCATTCAACCACTTATACTTCAGATATGGCCTGGAAAGACACTGTAATGGGATGGTTTTGGATCAGTTTTGGATCAGGTTCAGGTCATACAGGGGTCCGCCACAGCAATATAAAGAGGAGATGAAGGATATGTACTTGAATTTCAAAACAAGGCAACACAACTACAAGCAACAACATAGATTTCAAGGCCTAAATGGGTTCGGCCAAGGGACTATTGGGCATGGCCTAATCTAGAAGGATCGACTACAGGTTCTACAAAGGTCCAAGGCTTAGGTTGTGGCTAGTGGTGGTGGTGTTTGGCCAGCCAAAGTGGAGGAGAGAGGTGGTGGAACAAGTTAGGCTAGGCTATGAACATTTAGGTGGAGTTTTGTTCATTTTTTAGGTGGATCTACTTCATGAGAGGCCACGGCTATGGAAGGTCAGTGGGCTGGAGGAGATGGTAGCCTGATGTGGTAGTGGTAGAGGTGGCCATGGTGAAGGAAGAGCAAGGGTTGAGCTACAAAGGTGAAGGCAAGTGCAAATACATAAGAAAAACAAGGAAGAAATGAGAAGAAAAGAAGAAGAATTTTACCAAACTTTTGCTCAGGAATGGAGGCCATGAATTTTGAGGATGAGATGGTTTCCAATACGTGAAAATGGAGTGAGAGAAGTGCTAGAAGAATGTGAGGAGTAATGGCCAATTAATGAAAAGATATGGTTAAAATGTGAAAAGTTAGGAATATAAAAGGCCTTAGAAGATAAAAAGTCACCAAAACCTTTCAAATTTCTATATTTTCTTTTTATAAGTTTAAATATCTGAAAATACATATAATTTCAGTTAAAAATTAGAAAATATAACATATATAAGAAATATAAATAAATAAATATTAATTATATATGATTAAAATAAGAAAATAGTACAAAATGAAAACTATTCTAGAAAAATGGAAAATAAACAGAATGAACTTTGAAAAATTTATATGGACTTGTAAAAATATTTATAAAAAAGATAATAACATAAAATAAAAATGCATTCACAAAATAAATATATAAATTTTAATTAAATATAATTTAAATGAAGAAAATAGCAGAAAAATAGAAAACAGCCTTTAAAAATAGGAAATAAATACAGTAAATTTTGGAAAAATTATAACATCACTTTAAAATGTTTTAAAATAAAATATATACCTAACATGTCATATAACACATATTATAACATGACTTGACAAATAAAATATTATTATATAAATTAAAATAGATAATTTTATTAAATAAATCAATTTACGTACAATATTGTAAAAAGCATAACTTTCACAATATAAATCGGATTTCAACGAAACGAAAAGCAGTATTCTTGAAATTTAATATATTTTCATAATAAAAGATAAAATTAAAAAATTAAAATATTTAAATTTAGAATTTTAAAAGTCAAAGTTTGACCAGATTGACCAAAAATCAACATTCCAGGAAAATATTCAATTTATACCAGTTTGAAATTATAATTCACATAATAATCAAAGTTTATATTTAAAATGAAATGTTTGAAATGAAACAAGTTTAAAATAATTTCAAAAATGAAATAAACTCAAAATTAAAATATACATAAAAATCTAGGGTTGTTACAGGATTAATATCGATTTTTAACTTTTTAACACGAGCTTTTTTAGATCTCATTTTTAATGTCTCAGCATCCCTCCTTTTCATCTTCTCCTTACCATATCTCGGATTTCTATTTGATGAAAAGAACTCATTTCATCTGAGTCAGAAGATGATGAATCTCTATGGCTTTTCTTCCACCTTAGGGGTAGCTGAGTCATCATAGTAATACTTCTTTCCATCTCCTTCAAGATAGCTTTTGAATTTCCATTTTATTCATTTTGGACATCATTCGATCCTATATACCCTTATCACTACCTCTGTGTACTCTGGATTTTAGTAGGAGTGGGTTGATTTTTTTCCCCTATATGTTGAGAGCTTTCATTCTCTGCTTCATTTGATGGATTTAGAGATGGTTGGTTTCTCCTTATCCCTTCTAGAGGCCATTGCTTCTAGATCTAATGGTACATTTTCTTCCAAATCTAAATAACCACGGCTCTCAAAAACCAAATCTTTAGGTCAACCGTATCGATAGTTAAAATCGAAAGTATTAAATGAGATCTACAACCGAAGATCACTTTCTCAATGAAGTTGCCGAAAAGTTTGCACCAAAATGGGATAAACACGCAATCAATTAACAAATAGAAATCATAGAACTTAAGGTATTAAAAATAGATAAGAACATATTAGAATTAGAGTGGTTCATCCAAAATCAATAGCATACGTCTATTATCAACTTTGTTGTCGGTTATGCTTTGCTTTTGTAACAAGGATCTTACAACTCGGTATCAAATTGGGTAAGGATTTAACAATGTTTTGGCATAAAATCAGTAATAAAGATTGGAAAAGAGAAGATCCTTTCTCCTTTCCAACTCCTTATCTATCTATAGACAAAACCATCACCAAAATCGTTGGAATAAGCTCACTCACATTCTCTACATCAGGGTTGAAGCTCCAGGAAGGAGATCATGGAAAAATTGTTAACATTGTTGGATTATTACCGATTATTAAGGATCGATATTGAGTTATGCCACTTTGACTTTATGCGCTTTACTCTTTCTTTATCTTCCATTCCTTGACTGTGCCATGTTGATTCATTACTAGTCCAAAAGGATTGGTATGGAGTTATGATCCATAACTTGATACTGAGTTGTGTGTTGGACTTGTAAATTCATCTTTTTTTCCTTCTCATTGCTTGACTCAACCAAGAAATGGCTAAGTACCTTTCCATATCAAGTAAATATTAGTGCCGACTCTTAGGACTTCATCTGACTTTTAACATTAGACTTGCGTTCTTGACTTCTAGTTTGTCTTACAAGCATTCCATGGTTTTGATTCATTACGATATCACTTTGTTCAAAAGCATAATAACAATATGATTTTCTTATTAAAGTCTAGAATAGAATTTCCTCAGTTATCAATAAGTCATTAAGATTTATTACTCCACCATATGGCATGATGCGTAGATCTGGAATGGATTGTAAGTACATACCAAAATATATGATCTTAATAGTTGTACTCAAAGGGATATGTTGCATTGGCCATAAATGTGTTTTTAAGAAGAAGACCAATGCGGTTGGAATATGGTAAGATACATTGATAGAATAACATCGTGAATTAAAAATTTTGAAATTAACATAATGGATTCATCATTTAACGTATCTTAGTCAATTTGGATTTTACTTGTAAAATTATATCTCAAAATGATTTTGATTTTTAATATATGTTTTTTGAAACAAAATTACAAATAGTGATTTAGAATATGTGGTTTGTGCTTATTGACCAAAGTGACTCGAAGTCAGTGGGAACTATTCTGAGATTATAGGTTATTAGATATGATCCAAGAAATAATACAAATGTATTATTCGATAAGCATCATAGTCAAGCTAGTATTTTTTTGGTGAAATCAAATATTTTATTTTTAGTCAAAATGTAGAGGAACCGTGTATATGTAAGAAAGAATATTAATATGTGCTAAAGTATTTCTACAACTATAAGTAAACAATAAAGTTATGGTTATTAACGATGTATTCATGTTAAAATCATTTCAGTTTGGTTGTTTTATTCCTAGTATAAGATTTGAAAGGACGTCTTTTATAATCAATATAAAGGATGTTAGGAATGTCCCAAAATAATACACATAAACACCATATCAAATTGCCTAACCAAGAGCGTGTAAAATGGATTCCTTATGCATTGGCAAAAGGAATATCATACATTATATATTGTCTACAATATCTCATTTCACTTATGTATTTGATACATAAAGCATGTATAAAATCCAAATTAAGATCGCTAAATGATAGTCTAGAAAATTGTTCATAAAAACAATGAACTTCTTGTGAATGAGTGTGTAGCCTCGAACTTTAAAAGTGATATCGAGTATAATATGTATGTCCTAAATCCATGTTCTATCCTACGTAAAAACTTAAAGTTGGAAATGTTCCAAACAATAAGTAGTTTCAAGTTCAACCATAGGCTTAGTACATCATATTGAAAAGCATTATAATGAAAGAGTATAAATAAATGCAGAAATTTATAACTGAGCGAAGGGTGATTCCAAATATTGAATATCACATAATATTATTATATGATGGCAATGCTACGGTACAGTTATAAAAGAATCTAAAGCCCATTTGAAGTAAAAAAAACATAATCCAAAATGTTCAATATGATAAAGTCAGTTTATCAACGTCAAGGAGTGTTGATTGACAAAGTAAATAATCAAAATAATATTGTACACGCATTCACTAAGGAACTAATCATTTTTTCAAAAAATCAATCGAAGGAGTGGAATAAGATTCCATAATTGATCTCAAGTGCAGATGGGAGATTGATAGAGTTATGGATATGACCTAGAGGTAATTATGTCATTTTTTACATATATTTAACTCTATAGCCAATCATGTTTAAAATAAAAGGCGTTTTCTTTCTAATATATACTTATTATATTGTTATGTAATTAATCAAGTAATTAATTTAAAGTATATTAAGTAGAAATTCCATATATGATATGTGATAGTAATTATAATGTGTTGTAATCATGAGAAATTTATCGCATTAAAAATAATACGTTATTTTAAATATTCATAGCCAAGATGTTTCAAGATGTGATATGATACATCCATTAAGACTAGAATGTGTAATGCTCTCCAAATGTTAGGCAGTGTGTTACTCATGACTATTAGGGGAACCAAGAGAGTTATTGGATAATTATGGAATGACTCGCTCGAGAGTTTTTTGTTGGTTAATATAACTAAAGTCAGACAGAGAATCTCAAAGTGACGATACTAAAAGTTCTCATGAGTTGAGAATACCACTGAACTTTAATGTGGACAATCAACTTTGATTATATTTAAATCAAGGCATGACGTCCATTAAACAACTATAGTCAGGTCTTAGTGGAAGCATTGGAAGTGAAACACTATTCAATAGGGAATCTGTATCCTCATTAATATTATGTAATATCACGATTAACCATGGTCAACTCAAAGTCAAAGCCTCTGGCCAAAACAATACGGTTAATAAAAAAATTATTATTGAACCAAGGATTTTGTGTTTGGACTATTCGAGTTGAATGTGGACGATGTTGGAATATTGACCAAAATCAAATTCTATAAGTTTGATTGTGATATATTGTTGACAAAGGGAATTAGTGTCAACAATCGTTTCTATTAGGTACCGCGTAAAATAAGTAAAATTGGATTTTACTGAAAAGAAGTATAAGTAATAAATTCCACCAAAATGCCACACCACTACACATCACTAGCTAAGGTGACGTTTGAATGTTAATATCCAAATTATTTGATATTAATTGCTTATTAAATATACATATTTGAGTCGCACAACCGTAGTGATGAATACTCTGAAATACCACTGAGTTTAACTAATTTATAACCATTGTAAATATTTAAATTAATTAATATTTATGAAATATTATTTATTAAATTTTATTTGATTTTTTGGAATACCATAATATTTAACAAAGTGCATAAATAAAAAGTATAAACACACGCATCGATAAACAATATCAATATAATTTTTAAATTGAATTAAAATAGATTAATTGCTAAGTGGCTTTGGAAAAAAATTAGCCCTACATGCTTTTTTATGGTCATCCATGCATTATGGAAGGTGGAGATATTTCAAATGTGAATTGAAAATCTAAAGGAGAAATTAAAGGAAGGAAATAAATCTCCACCGACTCGCTTAAATCTCTTTCATGAAATTACTTTTACCCTTTTCTCTTTACTCTATTTTTCTACCAAAATTATGAGGAGGAGGGAAGATGATTTGATGGAATCTAATAATGATTAAATAGGGATTGTTTTAATGAAGAGAATTAAAAGGTTTCCATGCTTTCCTTAAAACAAAATCTTCTTTCATTCATTTCTTTATTATTCTTTCTGACAAAATTCATTTTTCTACGACTCTATTCTCTCGTCCTATAATAGCCAAAATAAGATGCCTCCATATATTAAAAATTCCAAAATCCAAATCAAATAAAAATAAAAGGTGGCTGTTATCTCCTGGTTCCTGCAAGATCCAAAGACCGATTCAATTGAATCTAGAAGCATCAATTCTTTATTCAGGGCACGACTCTTGACAATATCCTAAGATGTTACTCTGATTTAATTTGTTTGTGTGTTTCTCTCGTTCATATGCTTAGACTCTATTTGATTCATCCTATTTTAAATTTTTTATCATGTAACATGTAATTCAAACCCCATTTTGTACATCTCAACTAAAAGTATGCTTATTTTATTATTTTATTCAAATCCATTTATGTTCCCTTTTTATTCACTATATGCCCAAATAATTGTTATACATTAGATACTATGGTTTCCTTTGATAATTTGGTGTTATACTCTGTATTATTTGGATCTGATTGTTCTTTCATGAATTTACATGTGCTTCTTATATTTTTCATTTTTGGAAATTATGTTAAAAGAAACTAATTCTATTTTATGACTTTACGATATTTGTATACATAATTGTAAATAATATGTACATGTTAATTATATAAATTAAAATTGAAATTGATTTCTTATGTTATCTGGTTAATGTTTTGAATATAATTATTTTGACTACTATTTTCATGAGAAAAGTTATCAACCTATAATTCATGTGTGAACTTTTGAATAAAATCCAAAAAATTTGTTTCCTTTCTAAATTAAAGATTTGTATGATATCATATATCTCTTCGATTTCCCTTTTAAATTAAAATTTAGTTTTAAACTGTTAACTTTAAATCCACAAATATTTATATATGCTTTATTAATTATATATGTATGTTGCATAACTTAAATTCATGAGATGTTTTGTGTAAACATTATGTTTACTCCCAAGTATTTCTTTAATTAAAACTAACCTATTATTATAAATTTAATATTTAAATCATTTAGAATATCAAATATAATTTACATATGTACGTACGTACATACATATATTTATAAGTGCGTGTGCATCTGTATGTGTTGTATGTATTCACATATAATTATGCAATCTTTTATTACGTACATATTTTTAACTCAGAAAACAAAGGCATATGTAAAAGGGAAATGAGTATGTTGCAGTGTAAATCCCAAAAAACCTACATATAGTCACATTAACTATGTACACCTTTTATCTGTAGCATGTGCACTTTACCTAAACATGTGTATTTGATAAAATAAAATAACATTCCAAACATATTAAATAAGTGAAGATTTTACTTAAAATATTTTAGATATGATTTAAAATCCATTTATGCTTTATAGGCTCAATAAAAAAAGCAAATCACAGAAAAATGCATAAATAAGAAATGAAGAATAAAGTGCTACTATATGCTAAATTTTTTATCAACCACTATATTTGATTTTCCAATACACATAATTCTATTATAACTAGAATGAAAACATTCAACATCATCACACGAGATGTTATATTTGATTTTTTTCTTCTTTGTTTCACATAACGCTACTATTGGTAGTATCATTACATTAAGTCCTATATTTGACTCATCAGTTTAAATTACACCATCAACGACAACTTTAAAACATGCAACGTTACTATAATGTAGCGTTAAATAATGAAGTTTATATTTTAGGAGCAATTATGTAGTTTGATTACTAACTTAATTCTTATGAGAAATCATACTGAATATAAAAATATTCATTTTAATTTAATGTATATTGTAAGTTTTTCTAGAAAGATATATATATATATATATATATATATATTGTTAATGTTTTATTATATTATTACATGCAAATAGAAATCCGGACAAAGTGTTTAGTCGAACCCAAATATAAAAGAGGTTGTAGCCATGACCATCACAACAGCAAAATTGTCAATTCACAACACTTATAACCGTTACAAATCAAATTTGTAACGCTTATAACCGTTATAAATAGGTAGGTGACAAAATCTACAACATATTTCCCAACAGTTATAACCGTTGGGAATTTTCATAATTTTCATATTACCAACAGTTATAACCGTTAGTAAATATGTTACTAAAATACATCGTTTATAGCATCAAACAGGTTCCATTTATAATACATCTTCAAATTTATAAATACAAACTTGGTTTTGTTGAACCATATCATGTAACAACAAACATCAAACAGATTTCATTTATAATACAAATTCAAATTAATATTAATGACAAACATGTAATCAAATTTCAAATCTGTTGCACCAAATTTCAAAACAAACATCATACATGCTAAATACTTCATATCTTCTACAAAGTTCATAAAAACATCGAATCTTACTAGTAGAAAACATCTAAAATCCAACAAACAACAAATGCGACTTTTTGACCGAATTACAAAACCTTCCATCAACTAGCTTGGCTAAATCTTACTCGCTTTTGATTTTTTTCTTTTCTGCGGCTTCTACTAAAGCCTACATATGCAGAAACAATGCTCATTTTATAAATCAAACAGAAAGAAAGCTTCATTGTATTTGAAAATAAAACTACGGTAAATCTGATAATAAAAACCAAGCGCTTTGCTCAGTTAAAAATTGCGCTTTATTGCTCAGTTTATAAACTGGGCCAAGCTTTGTTTTTAACTAAGCTTACTGCTCAATTTGTAACCGAGCTTCAATGCTCAGTTTGTAATTGAGTGGTAAGCTCAATAAAAAAAACTAAGATATTAGTTAATGAGAAGTTATAATTTGGATCGTCAACGACAAGTATAATAAAGAGACTAAGATATTAGTTAATGAGAACTTATAATTTGGATCATGAACAATACTTTTCAAGTCACATAACCAAGTAATATTAGCTAATGAGAAGTATATATAATAAAAACTGAGCTTCAACGCTCAATTCAGATTATCTAAGCTGAGTCTATCTCTGTCATATACTTCCTGGAGACAGGTTCAATTTTATAACAGTCGTATTGTGATTTAAGTGAAGACTTGAAAATTTACATACAGTTGAATACAAAAAAAAGTACGTACAAGTTTGACAGGGATGGAAGGGTATTTTTCTTTGTCACTCGAGTCTTCAGCTTCTGTCGCAATAATTCAAAATGATGACATAAAGAAATTTTTGAATTTCAACTCCATGTTAGTTCAGAAACACAGTCAATGTAAATTTTGAGCGTTTGAATTTTGGCCCTGTACGTAGTTGATTTAAAAGTGTTGCTTATACATTGTTAAATTACATATGAATATTCTTTATGAATAGCAGTTATAGTTTTAATCAGCTTACACTGATTTGTCTAAACAACATGAAAAAACCATAAAAGGAGAGCTGATTATTCCATTAATGGATCTAGTAAAAACTAAGAGAAAGGGAACGTCTAAATAGCATGAAAAAATCATAGAAGGAGAGCATGAAAAAACCAAATTCATCTTTTTGTTGGAGATTCTCTGTTATATTTGTCCTATTTATTAGCCATTACTAGACACCTTCTTAGCAGTTTTGTAATGGAAAAGTTGAATCTTAAATCTTGTGGTATTAATTTTGTTTAATGTTGATTTAGGCAGAAAAAGATGCGTTGTTATTCTAGCCATTCCAAACATATGAAAATAAAGAGGAATTTGAAGGGAGAGTGAAGCCACATGCTAATCAAGTCCTCATGGTTATTTAGCATTCTTTCATTTATTTGTTGAAATAATCAAGAGATAACTATTTATTTAATTCCCCTTGTTCTATGATATAAAGCATGGTAGGGAAGCACATATAAGTTATTCTAGAGTATCAAAATGTTTGATCAGCTTACCTTTGACATAATCCTCTCATCATGATAGATATATTAATAGGCTAACTATTTAGTAAAGAGCTGTAATTTAGTAATAATTAAAAAATGTTTGGACAATCTCGAGTTTCAAGTTTTAACGTAAACGAGTATTTGAATATTATTCCTATGGGAGGAGGCTTTCCACAAGCTCATTCACAGTAAATAAACTTTGATATTACTCATTCATTTATGCCTTGTGTAGGTTGTCAGTTAAAGAAATTTTTCTTCTTCTTCTAACTGATATTTGTTAGTATTGTCAATGTTATTCTTTGATCATTTGACTTAATTCCATTCTCCGCCTTGTTTTTGTATGATTTTATATTTCAGTACCTTTATATGTTTATTGAATTGAATTGCAACATTGTTTTGCCTTTTTGAATGAATGTAGTTGAGGACCTGGTTTGACAAGAGGCGCCCATAAGTCTATTCCTATTGATGAGTTCAATGAGAAATCATTGGTTTCATTTGCCAATGCACCTCTATTCACCTTCCTAAAAATGGAAACTTTTTTTCCTGTAGTATATACTAAAGCTAATGTTATGATTTAGTAAAATATCAAAGATCTCGAACATGAACATCTAAAATTAAGCAAAATGTTGTGTTATTAAACCAATTGAAAACAAAAGCAACTGTGGGCGCTATTTTATTTTTCAAGCATATTTGAATCTACTGGTGACTATATTCAAGTGTTCTAATGTGCAATACTTGTTTATGTAACATGTTTACTTTTCAAGTAGGTTGGTTAATATATAAGACCGTAAACAGTGAAATGTATGAACTGGAATCTTATGAGCTTATGTCAGCTAATGATGCTCCTGAGAGAGTCCGAAGGATTGGTATGTTGATTAGTTAATTTTTTGACATGCACGGTTAGCAATAAGTTTATGTCAATCAAAATTGCTGGGCTTTCTAGTATTGTGAAACTGAAACCGCAATTTGTAGGATATTGGAAGGAAGTGATGATGGTGGCGAAAATTGGTAAGAGTTAGATAAACAGAGTTCTCAGTTTTTTGATAGAAGGTTTCAACGTTAAAACTTTCGAAGTAAATTCGAGGCAACAAGCAAATGCATTCAGGTATATAGTTTTTCTATCATTAACTGCATTCTACTTTTCTTAACCTTTTATTTATCAATTCGATTATATATCACTTCATTTTCAGGTTCATATTTCTCCATGTTATAAATTATAAAAGGTTAGCACAAATAAATTAAAACTAAAATCGATGCCACCTTTAATGTGCACAACATTAGCACTGTTGAAACTGAAATGCACAAGCGTGCATAACTTAATTAAATCTCATTACTTGACAGAGATAATATGTATTCCAGGGAGTATCAAAGTAAATTTGTTAAAATTTATGTGAAGAAGAAGAACTAGCAAATCAACTGTTTCATGTGTTGTAGTTAAATTATGATCCAACAGAAAGTCTATACATATCTCAATATGTGTGCGTTTTCAAAAAAACAATCAACAAAGCAACTGAAATTGCAGTTACTGAAAAATTATTCAACTAACCTGAATGCAGGTTACGAATGTAGCATAACATATACTATACAAGTTCCAATTGTCCTGCTCATTTATGTAAGTAAATAGCACACTTGTTTCTTTGAACCAGAGAACCAATCCCTTGATATCTCAAGGCATATTTGCGTAACCTGCATACAATCACGGTAAACATGGTTGGTAAGCCAAATATAATTAAAAATATATTGACAAAATCGAACTATTGATTGAACTAATGTAAAAAAAATCATACAAAATCTCATGGGAAAAACATAGAAATATACGGACTTTGATTGAATTAATATTTCTATTATATTTAGTACCACATATTTTTGTAAGAAATATTTCTCTGCTTTGCCCATGCAATGAGTTTTTTATCATGGACCTTCCAATCGTTTCTCTGCTTCTTAACATTTTTTGTATCCGTTGAGCCATGAGCAAAGATGCCCACAGTAATGTAAAATCTTAATTATTTGAAATAAATTAGTTTCAGTTAGATGAAAGGTTCAACTGATAGACATGATTTCTTTAACTAATTCATGAGACTTACATTTAATATAATATCTTCCCATGAATGAGCTACAAATGCTTTAAGAACCGATGCATTTAAACCAACATGTATTATTCATTTGGTACTTCAAATGGAGTATATGGTACTTCTAGTGTGTTTAAACTACTGTTTGTTTTATGCTGTTCCTTACATTTTTTTCTCAAGTGCTATCTAATTTATATGTAATTGTCTCTTACCGTATAAACATTTGTTTTGTTTAAGTTTAGTGTTGTGTTTCATAAATTATATTCCTTTATGGTACTGCAAACTACATCTACACTACCTTTCTCGATTTCCATTTCATTTAAACTAACCATATTTTACTTCATAACATGTAATTTTGTTGCCTTGTCTATGAGCCAAACAATACAACTTTAAGAAATGGGTTACCAATTTTACCAATCAATGAAAGGAGTGGACCTGTGGTAAATTTATATGGAACAGTACGTAATCTTAATCTTTCTTTAAATAACATTGCTACATGATATAAAATGCATCAACTACTATATTTCATCAAAACCGACATTCTTCCTTCTTAGATTGACGAGTTCGTTCTTGAAAGGATTGATACTCGAACTAGGAGAGGTATCAACACATCCTTAACTTCGTACAAGAGGTAACTGTCTTTCATCTTGTTACAAAAACTACAACTAATTTTCCACTTATACATACACAAACCATTATCATGTAGTAATATTTCATGTAACGATCCAGCCTAGAAGTTGATGCACCAAGAAATGACACTTTACTCAAAGAGGTTACAACATTTGAAGACAGTAAGATTTGGGAGTTAGAATATGAAAAAATGGTTCTTCCCACAAATATAGAACCCACCACCCATGAACATTTCAAATGAGTTCGGACATTTAAAAAAAGAGGTAACCATATATCTTTCTTAATCAACAAAAGCTGTACTTCATTTATCGACCATTTAATTTTAACAGATAGGAGTTGGGGTCAACAATTATGCAACTATGATTACAATTGATACATCCATATTTGCAAGCGTTATTCAAAATCCTACTACTTCTCCATTGGTAAACGAATAATATATAATAGTACACACTTAATACATGATTTAATATGCTCTATACTAACTAAACATAACTTTGCATAACTCAATGTAACAGTCTACATTGCCAATACGCTATATGCCACTTAATGACTAAGTTTAGTTTACCCTCTTTTGTATAGATATTCATTTCATCCCTACTTAGCTGATGGATACAAAAAACTTATAATCATACGGCACCTAAAGATCTTCACTTCAACTATTAGCACAAAATATATCTAACTGCACCACCCATCACTTACATATTACCAATTTCCCAAATTTTCATGCAATTATTCACTGACATAAAATTCTTACTAAAACCAGTACGATTTGGGTTAACGTTGCGGTACATTTAGCAGATAGTATATATGAGAAGTTCCATCTTTCAACACAATTATAAGATTTGGACACTATGATACTTTGCAATAACTGTACCACTGCCCTAACTATTTAGATTGTAAAACTTTAGTAATAAAATCATCCACTTACTAAATATAATCTACTTAGAATTAACTAAAGTGCCTTTGGCCCATTACAAATTGCATATAAAATTTTAGTATACAATCAAACTAAGTCACGTATTTTGTTATTTACATTGTCTTTGCATAACTATATTAGGACGTTTCTTTAATATTATGTCATTTGCTTTATCACAGATGCAACGGACACAAGAAAATAAAGACTTGGCATCAAAACTATTAAGCTATGGACACAAATTACTATGCTTGCAAAAGATATATTACGTTCTATGACATGAGCATCTCCTTCCAGCATTAGAACAATTTTACAATTACAAATACATTGATGTGTACATTTGTGTCTGCAAATTACATCAATGATTAGAATTATAAATTGATTATCATATTATGGGAAATAATTTCCCATGTTTTCTAAGCAAGTTGTTTACAGTCGTACTCTACTTTTTATATATCAACCATCTGTAACATTGAATCTAATGGGACATGCAAAAACTTTTAATGCCTACCACCTCGAAGTTTTGTACAGATTTATTTACATTTATTTTTATTGAATATGGTTAACAAAAGTGATTATGTCAACAACATATTTGCTATTTTAATAGTTTTTTCAACATAATTCTACATTTCAATACATAACACACTGAATGGATAGATTGAGATATTTGTAACCACACAAGTATCTGATTTAGGACTTTAACCAAACATATAAGTTTCGTAATTTTTTTTAAATTTTTTTACCAATAATTTAGTTAGCCGTACAAATGAACTTATGCTAAACAGTCCAAGTTTGATTCTCAACTTGCAAAAAATCAGTGCAAATGCAATGGAAAACGAGATTACCTGATTTCGTATCACAAAATGCCTAATTTCAAAAAATATGTTCGATTTCTACCATGCGCTTCCCTATCCTATATAAAAAATACTCAGGGGTATGGAGTCTTGGATCAGCGGACGGCTTTACTGTACCCTCCTCGGGAGTTTACCAGCCTGTCGGGTTCTTCTGGTTTTCAAAAAAAAAAATCGAAAATTAGGTTGAAATAGATCGCCGAAGTAGAACGCAAGCCCTAATCTTCGTCAGTCTTCCTCAAATTGGTGGAAGATAAGCAATGGAGATGGTGATAGAATGATGGGGGTAATGGCTAAAGGTGGTGGCAGAATGGCGGAGGCGGTGGTAGAACAAATCAAATTGGCGAGAACCCTAGAACGACGGATGAAACAAAATGAAATGATTAAATGTTATCGTGAGAAATGAGATAAGTAGCAAAAGAAGATAAAATTACTAAACTATCCATATTACTTTTGACTATTTGCAAAACGGACTATTTGATGTAGTGATAAGAAAATGTTTTAATTAACAACGTCTAATATCAGTGTTGAATCCCAAAAGCGGTTATAACTATTTTCTGTGAGAAATGCGGATTATAGATCTTAAGGCTAGGATAAACACTAGAGGGGGGTGAATAGTGTTTTAAAAAATTATTAAATCTTTTTGAATTTTTGTAAATTTGAACACAATGTATGCAATATTCAGACACAGATATGATCACAGAATCAAACACAGATGCAGAAATAAAATAAAAGCAGTAAAGGAAAGAACACACCGGATTTTATACTGGTTCGGAGTTACCCTATATCTAGTCCCGCACACAAGTACAGATTTCCTTTCAAAAGCAATTGTACAATTACACCCTTAATTTCAAGGCTATAAGGTACACCCTCCAGATTCACAATCCTTTGGGTAGAGATACTTGATTTCACGGGCAACAAGTTTACCCAGTTGATTTCCAAGGCTACAATCACACCTTTTCTCACTTGATTGATATTCAAGGCCACAATCACACCTTTTCTCGTTTAATTGATTACAAAAAAGCCTATAAATCTGAATAGCACTGAAGACCTTATTGAGATAGTGATAGAGAATCAAAGCAGAGATAATCTAGTTAGATTCAATGTTGATTTCGGCAGAGTAACGGTAGGAATATGTATAAAGAAATGTGGAAGAAAAATAGAAATGAAAACAAGAAAATACGGTTATAAATTCATTGAAAACAGCCCATATTTATAGAAGAACAACAGTCATGTCCATTCGTGAAGAGATATAACGAATAGACATTTCTTTTGAAATTTAAATTTTGAAATTAACTGACACTATGTCGACATGGGTATATTGAGCATGTCGACATCCCAAAGGAATTTTTGGTGTTTTGTTTTTCTTTGAAAATAACTTTTATCTTATATTAAAACTATTTTAAACTTTTATAAATATACTTAACTATAGTTAAAACACATAATAAATATAGAGAATAAAATTTTGGTATATATAAAATTTTACTATAATTTTAATCTAAATATAAATATTAAAAGTTAAATATATTATTATTAAAAGATAGTTAAAACTAAGGATCATTTGGTTTTGAAATTAAAGATTATTTTGAGGCTAAAAGTATTTAAAATCAGGATAGATGATTTTGATTCTTTTAAAAGGAAGGTTTTGAAAACATTTTGAAAACAAGATATAATTTTGTAAAATAATTTTGAGTAAAAGTTAGTGGATTCAAAATAATATTCCACTATATTTTTCATAGGTTCCATCCTACTTAGGGTTCCATCTCTTTAATAGGCTCGAAGTGGATTCCATTCCACGAATAAATTGGATTTTAAGATGCCAATGCTTTTCTAGGAGTTTTAACAAAATTCCTAATTAAAAAATAAATTACTTGAAATCTTTAACTCTTGATAATCTTGATATTCTTGATACTCATGGGTCTTCATTCTTGATATCTTGAATTTCTATACTGTACAGTCTTCATTCTTGGAACCTACATGGTAAATCCTACATATACATATATTTCTAAACTATAATGTTAGTATTTATATTTTATAATCATATTCTAAGGTTGTTGTCATCAAAACCATCATCTTACGGACTAACAATCTCCCCCTTTTTGATGATGATAACCTTTTTATAAAATATTACTTCTATCCTAATAACTCCCCCTTAATCTATGCCTAGCTATCCTATTCTATATTTCTCCCCCTTTATCATCAACAAAAACTAACTCCAAATGATATAACTCCCCCTCATTCTTGGACTAAAGTACCTACATTAATAAACTATACAAATGGAGTATAAATAGATAGATTAAGAGATAATTATACTGATAGACATGATAATTAATTAAAATTCATATAAATATTAATGCATATTTATACATGTTTTTCACACCAAATATCAATCCAAATCAATTCAAATCAAATCAAATCAAATTAAACAATTCAAATCAAACATGCCAAATCAAACAAACCAATCGAATCAAACATTACGAGGAACTTCCACCCATCTTTCTTCTCCAAATATAGGGTCTTCTTTAATGGCATCCCAATTTTCATTATCATTAGCGAGAGAGACTGGAGGATGTGCTTCATTATCATCCTTGTACAAGGAGGAAACCATCCATCGTATTGCATCGAAATGTCTTTCTTGCTCTTTAATCATTTGCATTTAACTTAATTCTAAGTGTCACTGGCTACGGAGAATGAACGAAAGAATAATCTTGAAAGAATTAAGAGTCTCTTCAAGATTTTCTGATAGATTATGAATTGGATTGGCCATATTCGAGTTTGTGAGAAGAATGAGAGACCAAGTGGATAAGAAATAATATTCAGTGATGAATTCTGGAAGAAATAGGCATTTATAGGTGTAGAAATTTGTTTGAAATGAATAGACATAAGGTAGTTATTCAAATTTCGAATTCAAAATGAAATGTCATTTCTGACCAGTACATGTCGACATGGTCATAGGGGGGATGTCGACATTGTCCAGTGAATTTTGATGACTTATTTTGATTTTGTGAATAATTTGTGTGTGTGTATATATATATATTTATATAATATACTAACATTTATTCTGGAGATAAGATAAGCTAGATAACAGAAAAGAAATTCAATTTCATTTCATGATAACACGATACAACTATTAAACACAAAGAACTACACGAACATTCAAATCAAAATAAATTAAAACTAATACAACGATATACAAAAAGGTAGAACTAGTTAGCGGATGATGACGATGAAGATAATCCAAGCTTCAGACTTTGGAAATAAACTTGTTCATCTTGGATGAAATTTTGTCTAACTTCTTACTAACGGATCATTTAAGAATCCGTTGATTCTCAACAATGGTCTTTTGGTTTTTGAGAAGGGTTTTGTTGGTTGGATTAAGGGGATAATCAATGCTTTCCAAAGAAGTTTCACCTTCTTCTTCTTCAATATCCATTTCATCCCCTTCTTCTTCTTCTTCCTCTTCCTCTTCTTCCATCTCCTCATGAGCCAAACGTTCTTCCATTTCGGCAAGAGTCTCATAAAATTGAAAAACAAATGGAATTTTCATAAGCAAAATGTTGGAATGATTGAAAATTTTCTAGAAACAAATTCTTCTCCTTTGAAATCCACTCCAAAATAGTTAAAAATCCTAAGATAAATTCCATGATACAAAGTATTCTCACCCATTTCAAGATTTTTGGACGAAGTTCTTCCAAAATAACTTACGCCCAATTAATATCATAATTTTCAAAAATAGAAAAAAGTGCTTTGCAAACTTATGAAGTAGGATTGTTAAAATTTCCCAATCTTGGGGTCAAAATATGTTGTAAAAGAAGATTGACAATTCTAGCTTTTGGTCGAAAGTTTCGATTTTTGAATTCAAAATTATCATTTCCTCCGAAAATGTGATGAAATGTCTCACTATCACTTTCATTGATTTTAAAATTGGAAAGATCCATTCTCGTACTCTTGCAATTCAGAATGGTACCCAAAAGATCAGAATTCAAAACAATTCTAGTGCCTTTGACACTACTCCAAATTTCATCATCGTTTATGTAGCATCCCGTATTTTTAAGCCATTGAATTTGAACATTTAATTCGTTTTAAATGTTTAATGTGGATTCTTAATTGATTTTGAAATGAATGGATTCGGGTTCAATCAATGAAATAAGCTATAATTTTTAATAATAGTAATTCCGGTTGAATTTGAATAATGGGAAAATAATAATTTAAATATTCGGAATTGAAATAAAAGTAAATTTAGATGTAAATAGTGATAAAAACGGTTTTAAAAATTTATTTTGAGTTATTTGAGTGTAAATAGCATGGTGGGAATTTTAGAAGAATTTTAAAGTTGATAAATTAATATTTGGGAGTTTATATTAATTTAAAAATGAATTTAATATTATTAAAATGCAATTAATCCGATTTTAGTCTGGAATGAGCCAGAATGATTTTTAATGTGATTATAAATTTTATATGAATTATTGTTAAGTTAGTAAAATTTTAAAAGTGAAAATTTAAGCGGTTTCGACAATTTTGAAAATCGTCCGATTTAATAGACGAGTTAAAATAGCCTTTCGGGGGCACAGTCTCGGAATTCGACGAAACCAGTTCCATTGGATCCGTAATACTTAGTTATTACCGGATTTTAATTTTCGTAGCAATAGGAGTTGTCGTTTGACCGTGGCAGCTCGAAACGCATAGAAATCGTTTTAAATTAAAAATGATCGTTTAATTCTGTAACTCGCACATACGATCGAATTAGCTTACGAAACCTATTCCATTGTGTCTGGAATGTGGAAAAACCTTAGGAACGCCTGTTGGTACGTGAGATTTGGAGGTCGTTTGTATAAGTGGTAAAATAATTGGGGACAATATTAAAATAATAATAAATTATATTATATAACGTTATATTTTGCAAACCCTAGCCATTATCTTCATCAACCGCCTCCACCTTTATTAATGGCCGAAATTCATTCGTCTTCCACCTCAGATCTACAAAAATCCATCGAGTTTTAGAAGAAACTTCCAACTAGAGATACAGAGAGGTCGATGCGAGCTTCACATCCAACGGTAAATCGTAGGTATTGTCGTCGTTTGGAGGGGTGACGGGGCCGCGTTGTGCTTGCGTTCGAGCGTGATTCTCGTGTACAGAGGGAGGCCGAGTTTGGCAAAATTCTGGGAGAGGGTAGAGGCTGCGACGAGCTTTCACGTGACGGCATCTGTTCGTCATCGAACTCAACGAAGTGGAGGCGGTTCGAAACCCTAGTTTTTGAGATGGGTTCGGTTTCATTTAGCTGGGCGTGAACGTGTTGTAGAGGAAGAAGCAGGTTACGGCCTTGATTCCTTTTGCTAAAATAACGGCCTTGATTACTCTGGTATTAAAAAAAAAATTGTTTAAAATTTTATATACAAACTTCAAATGTTCATAACGGTTACATACGATGTCAGATTTCGACAATTTTAGTGGCGTTGGAATCGCAGAAAAGAGCACTAAGCAATGGTGCAGATCCGGAATCAGTCCGGACAAGTAGAAATTTGGGTTAAATCGGACATCGTTCGGTTTAATTTAAATTTCGAACGCTCGCCGAAACTCAAGGTGAGTTAATCTCACTTACATCTGAAATGTTAGCTGATTAAAATAAATATCTGTGTGATTGGTTGTATATAATTGTTGTTATCAGTCTGGATTGATATTTATATATGTGATGTGCTAATATTTGTGTTGCAGGGGATCGGGAATGGTCCTCGGTACTGTGATCTAGACCACGTACTGTGACAGGTGGTACCCCAGTGCCTAATCATTGTTGGAAATCCATTCACCCTACGAGTCTTTTACGAGTTTTGTTTGTATTACCCACTTCTGTGGCTAGTAGCTGGAATTTAATAGATGTAACAATTTTGGCTATTTTATAAGTATTTGTAAATAGACCCTATTATAATATCAGAGGATTTCTAAAGAAAGTGTTTTAGCTATCGTAAGGTAAAAACCCGACATGTTTATTTGTGGCGTGGTCTTACGAGATGCTTTTGTTTTCAAATGGATTTTTGAAACTTTAATAATCAATTTGGATGCATTATTATTAGTTGGTATTCCAGACTGACTCGGGTGTTATTTCATTATAATGCTCGGGTCAGACCGAGTATTATATGTTCAGGACAGGATACGATGGAGCAGGAGAGGAGGTGGAGTCCGAGACGTATCATTCGTATTATCTGTACCTATATATATATATCCGCTGCTATGATTATATGGTATGTTTGATTAGTAATTGTTGATGTATGAGATACTCTGATGATATGATGTATAAAACAGTTATAGATTTCATTTTGTGTAAAGTTCTATATCTACTATTATATTTTATTCCGCTACAACTGTGAGATTCTGATATTGTTTAGTTTCTTCTTCTTCTATCTCTTATTCTTTAACCCTAATAGTTCGTAATTCTGTGCCACTTGAGTTAATAGAGGTAGAATAGTGTTGATTCAAGGGGTACGGATTTGCGGGCTGTCACACTTGGTATCAAAGCTTAGGTTGGCGACAACCTAGGCTTTGGTGGGGAAATTACTCATTTAATAGAGTCAGTGGTACTCTATAATGAGCTGAGCGTATTTATAGATATGAGAGCGTACTTGTTAGTGGATATAAAATTATTTTTATACTGCATTGACTTATCAGTTGAGTGTTTATGAATTCTGGTCGGTGCGGAAAGTACAACCGTATCGATAGGGGTTTCTAAACTCTTTAACAAGATAAACCGACATAATATTGTTTTTTAAAATGGGTAAATGAATAACTTTACCCAAAATTTATATTTTGATATGAAAGGAATAATTTTTCAGAAAGTATCATCTATATTTTTGGATGATTGGTTGTGGATATCTTAATCAAATAAGAATCTAAAATTTGATCTAAAATTTAAAATGTTATAATCAAATAAAATGCTATGACTATAAATTATACAAAAGAAGAATAACTAAATTTGAATTGAACCAGAATTTAAATCCCGGAAGTTTTGGAAGGATTTTAAATGTAATGAAAATAAAGGTTTGGAAATTGAAATTCTTGGGAAAGTTTGAAATGTTTGCTAATGTGTTTGAAGGGTATATTGGAATATTGATTTGGGAAGTATTTTTGAATGGGAACTATTTTAAAATAAATTTGGGAAGTAAGAAAGCACTGAACTCACTTCAGTCGCTGGAAAATAATCCTGATGATGCTGGCCACATCATTAGAATTCATTTTCGAGTTTCTAAAGTGATAGATTGCTACCAAAGTGGTTGGTTATGATATTGTTTGGACTTGTTGGGTATACTAGTTGTTTTGGAATTTCCAAAGGAGAAAAATTATTTTGGTAAAAGCACATCATTTTGGAATCTGGAGATTGGGTTTGATATGCCAAGAGGGAATATGTTGATTTTTATTTCAAAATGGTTTTGAAATAAAACCGGGCAATTGAATTCTGGGAAATTCTGTTTAAATAATATGTAAAGTAAAATGAATCAACTATTGAACTTATTAGGTCAAATTGATGCTAATAAGAAGGAAATGAGAATTTTAATCTTGAAATTAAAATTTAACTTGAGTAAAATGGAAGTGAATAGAAAATTAGAATTTAGCTTGGGATAAGTTAAATAAATTGGGCTTAGAATTAAATTGACTTGGATTAAATTGAAATGTAAAATGACCTTGTCATTGTGGGTCATTGAGAAATAAATTGTACCCGTGAGCTATTAAGTGTTATGCTTAAAATTTGAAATCGTGGATTTACAATTGTGCAAGGAATTAAATTGAAAGAAGTTTGTATCTTTACGAATTTAGTGACACACACACACACACACAAATATATATATATATATATATATATAATTTGGAATTGTGATTATAAGATGTAGATGGATTAAAAATGAGTAATATGAGCTTTTAAATAAATAAGTTGATGAACTATGAATAGGAAATGAAATTATAATCACAATTGGGAAATAGTTGGATGGTATGATGAATTCAAACTTAATCTGAAAAGAAATGTGAATTGAGATAAGGTAAAGTGAGAGATAAAAGATGTAAATGAACTTAAATTAGTAAATAAGTTTTGAACTTGTATATGGAGAATTAAAATTAGATTGAATTGGATTTAACTTCGGTTAATGGAATTGAGTTGAATTTGGAATAAATTAAAATTAAAATTCAGTTGAGTTATGAATAATTATGAATAGAATTAAATTCTTATTTAAGGTAGTAAAGGAAATGAAATGAATTCAAGATGGCTAAATAAATTTGGTTGAACTTGAATTAGAATTGGAAAAGAATTAATTTGGGAAAGAATTGAATTGAAAGAAATTTAATTATGTTGAAAGGATATTGCGTGAATAAAAGTTTAACCCAACTAAATTCACAGGAATTGTTTGGGAAAGAACTTAGTATAAGCTGAATTAAATAAAAGAAGTTTGAAGAAGAATTCAGTGTAAACTAAATTTAATGAAATTGGACTTGGCCTGGGTGGAATTTTGGTGATTTGATAAGTAAAGTTTGAAAAGAATAATGAAAAACCCAGTTCTAGTATGGGATTTAGTTTTGGCAATAAAAAGTTGAGAGTGTGAATGAAAATGGTCATATTATAAATGAATTCAGAGTGAATTGAGAAAGTGAATTAAAACCTAATATGGATTAGGTTATTGACTAAATTGAATTACAAGTTAATGGAATTTGTATTGAAATGAATAGAATTTTGATAGTTTGGTCAAAATTTGGAAAGTAAATAAAAATCCAATTGTGGCATGGGATTTAAACTTGTGATAACAAATATTGAAGTGTAGATGAAAAAAGGAATTGAATATAATGGTGATGGTTTGAATTGTAAATAAATTCAAATGAGTGGCCACATTGTTAATAAAATAAAATTGATATAAGAAGATAATGAAGATATTGTGAAAGAACTTAAGCAAATTGAAAGAAAAACAAAATGGTTGGGAATGAGCTTTATTAAGTAATTTTGAATGAAATTTGTTAGATAATAAAATTGAATTGCAAGTGAAACGATATTAATTACTTATTGAGATAAAATAAGGATGTAGGAATATAAACAATCCAGGGTGGAATAATATTAATATAAACCTGAATTGGTTAAGGAAATAAAGATGTAAGGAAAATTTGATTTAACAATTGCATTGGGATAAAAATACTTGGATTGTGAACCATGCAAATAAAATAAAAATTAATATAAATCTAAGTTGAAACTAGTTTTAAATGGTTATAAGCATAAGCGGTGATTATTTTGCTCGAATAGCATGAAAATTTTCATGTATTCGGAATTGAGTTGATTAACAGGCAATTGAAATTGATTTTTGAAATAAATTGATACGGATTGGAATTCAATTCAAAGAGTTTGTAAATGAATGCAAGTGAATTGGTTTAAAATAGCAAATGGAATTGATTTTGAATTAATTGGAGTGAATTGACATTTTGATAAGTGATGTTTGCATATGAATGAGAAATGGATCATAACAGAAATGCGAATGTCCAGTTTAAAATAAAATTTGATTGTAAATCAAATTGGAAATGTAAGTTAAAATAAAAATGTATGAAAGGCATATGTAATCATATTGAAGTGAAAAAGAATTGATTGAAATCTTTGGAGTGTTGAAATAAATATGGTTAACATTGTTAAACTATGAAGTTTGGGTTTGTAAAGGGGATTTAAAATGATGTCGGAATTGTGAAATTGTTTATAAAGGAGGTTAGTATGCATAATTATGAAGTTGCTTGGTTTGGTTATGAAATAGATATGTTTGGCTTGCATTTACATTGGAAATGTTGTTAAAATGCTCATATCTTGAAATTGATGAGTTTGTTGAGTAAGTATAGGTACTAGAGGCGTTCGAGAGAGTTGGAGCGCGTATATGCGTTATATTAGCCGCTCGCTATTAAAATTTGCTAAAAAGGTACGCCTACGCAAATATAATTGGGAAAATGATATATATTGTGATATATTTTGGTTTCTGCCCGTGTGGGTCGATGTATATATATTTGTGTGTATCGCGATATCGCGAAAGCTCCTCCGTGCAGGGGAGACTCTACCAAAATTTTCCAGGAATTTTGGGAGTTAGAAAATTTTTGGGATTTTGGGAAAATTTTGTTAACTTGGAAAGTTATTTTTGAAAGCAAATGTTAAAATACAGGCTTTAGAGTGGATAAAGAAAATGGTTTTGAAATGGAGCTGAAACTTTTTGGGAAAGTAAATATAAGCGTTTAAATAAGCAAATTGGGTAAGTAGATGGGTTGGAGAGTATTTTCTACCCTAGCAAATTTCGGGGACGAAATTTTTTATAAGGGGGGAGGAATGTAGCATCCCGTATTTTTAAACCATTGAATTTGAACATTTAATTCGTTTTAAATGTTTAATGTGGATTCTTAATTGATTTTGAAATGAATGGATTTGGGTTCAATTAATGAAATAAGCTATAATTTTTAATTATAGCAATTCCGGTTGAATTTGAATAATGGGAAAATAATAATTTAAATATTCGACATTGAAATAAAAGTAAATTTGGATGTAAATAGTGATAAAAATGGTTTTAAAAATTTATTTTGAGTTATTTGAGTGTAAATAGCGTGGTGGGAATTTTAGAAGAATTTTAAAGTTGATAAATCAATATTTGGGATTTTATATTAATTTAAAAATGAATTTAATATTATTAAAATGCAATTAATCCTATTTTAGTCCGGAATGAGCCAGAATGATTTTTAATGTGATTATAAATTTTATATGAATTATTGTTAAGTTAGTAAAATTTTAAAGTGAAAATTTAAGCGGTTTCGACACTTTTGAAAATCGCCCGATTTAATAGACGAGTTAAAATAGCCTTTCGGGGCACAGTCTCGGAATTCGACGAAACCAGTTCCATTGGATCCGTAATAGTTAGTTATTACCGGATTTTAATTTTCGTAGCAATCAGAGTTGTCATTTTACCATGGCAGCTCGAAACGCATAGAAATCGTTTTAATCGGTTTAAATTAAAAATGATCGTTTAATTCTGTAACTCGCACATACGATCGAATTAACTTACGAAACCTATTCCATTGTGTCTGGAACGTGGAAAAACCCTAGGAACGCCTGTTGGTACGTGAGATTTGGAGGTCGTTTGTATAAGTGGTAAAATAATCGGGGACAATATTAAAATAATAATAAATTATATTATATAACGTTATATTTTGCAAACCCTAGCCATTATCTTCATCAGCCGTCTCCACCTTTATTAATGGCCGAAATTCATTCGTGTTCCACCTCAGATCTACAAAAATCCGTCGAGTTTTAGAAGAAACTTCCAACTAGAGATACGGAGAGGTCGATGCGAGCTTCACATCCAACGGTAGATCGTAGGTATTGTCGTCGTTTGGAGGGGTGACGGGGCCGCGTTGTGCTTGCATTCGAGCGTGATTCTCATGTACAGAGGGAGGCCGAGTTCGGCGAAATTCTGGGAGAGGGTAGAGGCTGCGACGAGCTTTCACGTGACGGCATCTGATCGTCATCGAACTCAACGAAGTGGAGGCGGTTCGAAACCCTAGTTTTGAGATGGGTTCAGTTTCATTTAGCTGGGCGCGAACATGTTGTAGAGGAAGAAGCAGGTTACGGCCTTGATTCCTTTTGCTAAAGTAACGGCCTTGATTACTCTGGTATTAAAAAAAAATTGTTTAAAATTTTATATACAAACTTCAAATGTTCATAACGGTTACATACGATGTCAGATTTCGACAATTTTAGTGGCGTTGGAATCGCATAAAAGAGCACTAAGCAATGGTGCAGATCCGGAATCAGTCCGGACAAGTAGAAATTTGGGTTAAATCGGACATCGTTCGGTTTAATTTAAATTTCGAACGCTCGCCGAAACTCAAGGTGAGTTAATCTCACTTACATCTGAAATGTTAGCTGATTAAAATAAATATCTGTGTGATTGGTTGTATATAATTGTTGTTATCAGTCTGGATTGATATTTATATATGTGATGTGCTAATATTTGTGTTGCAGGGGATCGGGAATGGTCCTCGGTACTGTGATCTAGACCACGTACTGTGACAGGTGGTACCCCAGTGCCTAATCATTGTTGGAAATCCATTCACCCTACGAGTCTTTTACGAGTTTTGTTTGTATTACCCACTTCTGTGGCTAGTAGCTGGAATTTAATAGATGTAACAATTTTGGCTATTTTATAAGTATTTGTAAATAGACCCTATTATAATATCAGAGGATTTCTAAAGAAAGTGTTTTAGCTATCGTAAGGTAAAAACCCGACATGTTTATTTGTGGCGTGGTCTTACGAGATGCTTTTGTTTTCAAATGGATTTTTGAAACTTTAATAATCAATTTGGATGCATTATTATTAGCTGGTATTCCAGACTGACTCGGGTGTTATTTCATTATAATGCTCGGGTCAGACCGAGTATTATATGTTCAGGACAGGATACGATGGAGCAGGAGAGGAGTTGGAGTCCGAGACGTATCATTCGTATTATCTGTACCTATATATATATATCCGCTGCTATGATTATATGGTATGTTTGATTGGTAATTGTTGATGTATGAGATACTCTGATGACATGATGTATAAAACAGTTATAGATTTCATTTTGTGTAAAGTTCTATATCTACTATTATATTTTATTCCGCTACAACTGTGAGATTCTGATATTGTTTAGTTTCTTCTTCTTCTATCTCTTATTCTTTAACCCTAATAGTTCGTAATTCTGTGCCACTTGAGTTAATAGAGGTAGAATAGTGTTGATTCAAGGGGTACGGATTTGCGGGCTGTCACACTAATCGTTTCCATTATAAAATCCACGATTAAGATTTGCATAGAAAATTTTGACAAGATTTGGATAACAAACAAAATCATTGAGAAGCATCAACAAGACTAAGAACTTGATTGTTTGCAAAAAGAGAATCAATTTCATAAGAAGAGAAATCTTGAAATATAGCAAACTTTCCGGGATGGACTTTTGCATAGTTAGCATAATTGATGTATGCTTTCATAGCCTCCGGATCATTGAAGAGTTTCTCTTTTATCTTTCTGGAAATTCTCATGGTGGAGGGGTTGCTTGAAGAACCATTAGAGTAGAGAGTAGAGAGCTTGAAGTTTTGAAGAGAGAGTTTGAATTTGAAAATGAGACTAGAAAGATGTGATAAAAGATAGTGAATAAATAGATTCTCAAAGGACATGTTCTCTGGTCAAAAGATGCCTTTTCAAAGAATTGAATGAAGTGAAAAGGTGGAGGGAAATTCAACCAATTGAATTCAAATTTTGAATTTCAAATTCTGTACTCATGTCGACATCATGGTAGGGACCATGTCGGCATGTGCTTCTGAATTTCTATGATTTATTTTTCCTAAGTACTCTAATATATATATATACACACTTATTATTTTTAATGTCTATATATATATCTGGACTATTATTAGAATTATATATATTCCATAATATATTATTATACTAATAAAAATAATAATAAAAATAATAAAAAAATAATTAAAAAAAAATATTCAAATTCAAATAACACACAAATTCAAAATCAATCAAGCAAGCAATCAAACATCTAATTCTAAGCATGCAATTTCAACCAATTGTATTGTAAATGTGTACCTTTTTTGAGTCTGTTTCTCTGAGTTCATCGGAGTCATGAACTGTCGTGAAACTCAAATTTGAATTATCTGTCTTCTGATCATCATCGCTTAAGGACAAGTCTGAGTCATCTAGAGTAGCAGTAAATGCATGCTTCCATCATTTTACAGAATCATTGTTTATAGGAGGATTTTGCCTTTCTGGATATGGACAGTCTCTTTTTATATGGCCCGGTTCATCACAGTTGAAACATTTGACATTGTTTGGGACTACATTCTGATTTCTAGAGTTCTTATGGTTGTTTCTCTTAAGATTATTCATCTTTCTGTATTTCAGAAATTTCCGAAAATTCCTGCTCATCAAGGCTATCTCTTCATCATTATCGCTGTTTGAGTCTGATCCATCAGTTGATGCATTAAATGCCATTGATTTCTTTTCAGATGCTTTGCTTTCTCTTCTCCCGATCATTTAGACTTCAAACGACATTAGATTTCCAATTAATTCTTTTATCTTTAAGGTACTGATGTCATTTTCCTCTTCGATCGCAAGTGTCTTTTGATCCCATTCTAGAATAAGAGAATTTAAAATTTTCCTGACTTGATCTTCTTCTGAAAATTCCTTTCCCAATGATATTAGAGAATGCACAATATCCTGAAATCTATTATACATATCTGAAATAGACTCATTCCACCGATCCAAGGAGCTCAGGTCGGTATAGATCCATGGAACTTGCTAATTTGGCCACGATTTCTTTAAGCATCTTACTTCAGGACGTTTGGAATGTGGGAGAACATGGTATAGATAAATCTGTTGATCTTTGTCCATAAATAGAGGGTGATAAGCACTATTTTGAAATCCTTTTTTCTACGTTCTAAATTTCTATACTGTTGTTGTAATTTTTTGGAACATCGTTGATCCATAGACTACCGATCCATGAAATCATATTTGTAAAAACTTTGCAAATCATTAACAAAGCTCAAGCAGACATAGGCCAGTGATTAGCCAAACCACTATATATTGTTGTGTGTTGCTCTTTTCCATTTTAATTTAGTTTCTTCATTTTATTCTCTTCTATAAATCTTTAGGGTGTTTATACTAACTTTTGGCATAAACATTAAACTTTAGTCGTTGACATTCTAAAAAATTGCCTTTCTTAAATTATCCACATTTGGAACATAAAATCGTCCCTTCTTCCCAACCATCCTCTTTGATTAAGTGAAAAATCTTTCAAACCACACTTCTAATCTCTTAACTTCTTCAGCTAGGAATGCACCGTCCTTTTACTTTGCAGCAATTCTTTCGATTAATATTATTCAAACTTCTAAACAAGATATCACTACGGTATTCTGACTAGAACTGGCTATTGACCTCATTCTAACTCCATATGAAGCCAATGCTTCTAAATCATTCCATTTAGATAACATTGCTAATACAACGTTCTGATAACTTCTACTGAGTGCATCGACAACTTCGTTTCCTTTTCTAGACATATACTCAGTCTCAAAGTCATACGCTGCTAAAAACTTCATCCATCTTTGTTATCTCTTGTTCAAATCCTTATAAGAGAATAAATCCTACAAGGATTTATGATCCGTAAACAATTTAAATCGTTCCCCTAAAAGGTAGTGTCCCCACACCTTCAACGCAAATATTACTACCACCAACTCCTCATAAATGTGAAATTGAACTTCATGTGGTCAAAGCTATCGAGAAGTAAAGGCAATGACTCTACCTCTCTACATCAAGGCATCTCCTAACATAGTTCTACATGCATCAATATGTACCACTAATTGTAGGTTCCAATCTGGAACAACTACGCATTGGTCAATGAATGCTATAACATTTGAAATGCTTCCTCATAGTTATCGGTCCAAACTTACTTCTTCATTGTTAACTTAGTCATCGGTGTTGCTATATAAGAGAAATATTTAATAATTCTTCTATAATAGCCAACCGACCCTAAGAAACTTCTAATCTTAATCACGGTCTCGGTATCTTTTTGAACTATTAATAGTTTCGATCTTTGATGGATCCATTGACAGTCCATTCTTCGAAACTACATGTCCAAGAAACTTCACTTATTATTCCCAAAAATGATATTTTGAAAACTTAGCATTTAGCTAATGTTGCCTCGGTATGTCTAACACCAGTCTAAGATGAACTTAATGATCCCATTCATTCTTAATAAATACCGAAATGTCATTATAAACACCAACAAGAATTTTTCCAAATTCTCTCGGAAGATTCGAGTCATTAAATCTGCAAATAAAGTAGGTGCATTGGTCAATCCGAAGGGCACGAATCACCATTTGTATGAACCATATTTTATTTTAAATGCAATCAACGGTATACTTTCCTTTGCCACTCTCAATTGATGGTAACCCGTTATTAAGTCTAATTGTGAGAACACTCCACTCGATTGATTAAACAAATCATCTATTCTACGCAAAAGATAAAGATTCTTTATCATCTTCTTGAACAATGATGTAGATCCCTAAGCAGAACTACTTGGTTGAAAGAAAAACTTCTCCTTTAAATCCACTAGCTGCACCTTTAACTCCCTCATCTTGGTAAGTGTCATTCTGTTAGGTGGTCAATTAATGGGTTAAGCATTAGTATAAGATCGATTCAAAACTCTATGGTACATTTCAATGTCAGTTCTGTAACATGCTCAAAAATACTTATGCATTCTCTGACTGTAAAGCTTTATTTATTTCATATGTTATGCCTTTAGCACCCAACATTGCACATACATCATAACTCGGTTCTTCTATTGAGTTTATAATACGGTCATGGAAATCAGGGTATCTTATGGAACTTTATCTTGATAAAATATCCTAGCATCATATTGCTTAAGCAATCCATACCCAAAATTATCCCAAAACCTACCAAATCAAACACATGCAAATTGCAATTAAACATATGACCTTACAAATCAAACTATACACGGTCACATCCCATTCCAAGTTGCATAACCGCATATCTAATATGCAAGCCTTAGAGAAGTAATATGGTACATTGGTTCTAGATCTAACTTATCTACCAAATATTTAAAGACAAAAGAATGTGATGCACCGGTATCAAACAGTACTTTAACAGGTATGCTATATATCAAAAGCTATCTCTCATCACATTCTTTCCTTTCTCTTTAGCAATGGTCCTAAAGCTATTGGTTCCAAAGAAAAAACATTCCTCTTTCAACTTTGACCAATTTAGTACTCTTGAAATGCCCCATCTTGTTGTAATTAAAGTGTTTACTCCTTTCTTATCAGTAGCTTTCTTGCTATCTCCAGAGCGACACTAATTTACAAAGTGCTATTTCTCATAACACTTGTAGAAAACTACTTCAGACTTTCCCATTTTAGAAGCTTCACCTTTCTAAGATCCCTTCTTGCTAAAGGACTTCATCTTCTTGCTTGAAAACTCTTAGTCTCTACAAGCTAATTCTTCCCCAAAAAAATAAAAAATCCCCATTCTTCATGGCCCTGTCCACCATGATATTAAATGGATATCTAAGATATGGCATAGTCTCGCTTGCAATCTCTACTGCAGTCTGTGGATGAACTTCTCATTTTTAAATAGGGTGTTAATGGGGCCTTGCTAATGCCTTGACTTCTCATCACACTTCGAAGGATACTCCAGAATAATCATTTCACCTTGCTTTAACTCCAAACACTTTCTAAACAAAGTTGATTTAGCCGCTTTAAATAGAAACTTCTCATCGATCCTTTCTTTAAAGTCATCCCAAGTAAGTTCCTCTTTCGGTACTCCTATTGTGACATTGTTCCACCAATAAAAAGCAGCTCCTTGCAACTACCTTAATGCTAACATCCTTTTTTTGATCATCATTTTGTGCCAGATCGGTCTCCTACTAAAGAAGCTAAGCTTCTACTTTGATGGCATTCTTCGTCCCTAAGAATGACTTTCCTCCCATGCTAGCATAATACCGACTTAATGCGACATAGTTATTATAGGCAGCCATTTCTAGTGCAGCTACTCATGAATTACCAACAACGCCTTTTGTCAGTCCAGTTTCTACTCCGGCTTGCATCATATTAATAAATAAAGAGTATGTAGTCCCAATATCCACTAGTGTGGCTCCAATAACCATACTAGAATTATCGCTGGTAGTTCAATTACCATTCCTAGCATTTGCCCAAATATTCCCATTTGTTGTGGTGCTTTCGCATTCCAAGTTTAGTCCTCCACTTCTGATATCGATTTCTCGTAATCTGCATATGAGTCTTCATGAAATACAAAAAAATGGTCTAAGATAGAGGAGTGTGTATAGATAGATATTCTCATTTACACACACACATGCACACACACACACACACACACACACACACACACACACACACACACATATCATAATAAGTACTGTTTGCACCAAAATTGGGCAAACACCTCCAAGTTCGAATTTGGTCAAGTGACCTTTAAATTGTATGATATGCAGCTTAAAGTGTTCCAATGCATAAACAGATAATTATTACAGTCACATAATAGTTCCCAGACTGAGAGTTGGAAAGCAATTTGAAGGAATTAAATCACATAAAATTTAACAGTGGTTCGACCAGAACATGCCTACATCCACTATCCGTCTTATTATGCTTCTTTGAATTAGTTACAAATACAAGTTTGATTAAAAAGAGAAAAAAACTTAAAGCAGCTCGGGTGGTTGGGTCTCAGCGGAGATTTCCCTCTTTTCTCTAAAATTATGTCCCTATTGTTGTTGAGGGGCTCCGGTATTTATAGAGTGGAGTTGTGAAGTGTGCAAGTTGAGATTATAGCTCCTTGAGTCCGGTTTGACATTTGGGTAGGAGGACCTAGTTTGGCATCTCACCCATAGTTTGCTCGGTCGTTTCTTCATTTGGTACCTTGCTTGGAGACGTCCATTTCCCGGACCAAAAATTTGGTCCGGCAAGCCTAGGCACTGGACCAAATGTTTGGTTCGGCGCTTAGGTGCCGTGCCGGACCAAACATCTGGTCTGGCACTTCGTGGAATGTCGGACTAGATACATGGTTCGGCATTTCAGTAAATGTCGGACTAGGTATCTGGTTCGGCATTTCAGTGAATGTCGGACCGGCTATCTGGTTCGGCATTTCAGTGGATGCCGGACTAGATATTTGTTCTGGTATTCTTGCCTTCTACACTCTAACTCCATCTGCCCTTCTTTTCATTGCTTCAGCTCTTTCTCTACCCTTGCATGCTAAAAAGCCGAGCCAACACTTTCCCCCAAAGCATATTCTATTTCCATACGATGTGCTTTGTTTGGTTCGGCCTCGGTTTCTCTCTCAACCGATGAGACGCTTGGTCTTCCTTCTTTATTCGTCTTTTCCCCCTTCTCTCTTTTGTAAATACAGTCCCCCTCCTTTATTTCTTTCTTCCAATTTTAGACTTTGAAAATTTTCAATTTCCTTCGTATTTCCTAAAGCTCCTAATACTCGAACTTTCCTTTCTTGTATTTCACCATTGTCTGAGGTATGGTAGGTCCTCAATTTCAATCTTATCCTTAAGGTTTTTTGGGTGTCTCTACTCCTAATGTTTTTGGGTGTCTTTTGTGATGTTTTGTTCTAAATTGGAAGAGGAAGAACATGTTCGAACGAGCGTTGTTGCTCTGCAATGGTTTGACGGATGCAAACTCTAGAAAAAGTGGGGGTGCGGCTGCCGTGGACATCGACGGTGGAGGGAATTCGATCAGGAAGCACAGGCTCCTTCATACTATGCTCGTTTTTCCTATGTGTTAGGTTTGGGCGTGGTAGTAAATGTGGCTGGCATGTTGGGGAATGGTTGTTGGATCGAAGTGGTTTTTGCACGGTGCTTGTCTGATTTAGCTCGGCACCATGACACCGTTTGGCTTTGGACCGGTGTTTTAAGTGATGCCAGACCAAATTTGCTTATGTCGAGCCAAGTAGGGAGTTTTGGGGGTAGCAGTTTGAGTTTTGGAAGGTTTAGTTTGGTGTATGACACTAACCGAACCAAACGATAGAAGTTCTTCTATAAGAGTTTACCTTCTGGTTATGATCGCATGATTTCTAATTTGTTAAATCCATTACTGCCATTTTACTCTTTTTATGGTTGTGCAGCTATTGATGTGTTGAATCTTATGCCTGCCTTTTATTTCCTTATGCAAGAAAATGTCGTCTAGTCATGAGCTTCGCTCCAAGAATGCATCATCACAGCCTGCTGGGTCTGGCGCTTCTTCTTCTGATGTTCCCGCTAATCCTCCAAAACAACCTAGCTCCACATATGCTTTAGTGGAGGGCTACGCTCCTAACCAGATGCTGGTGAAGCCTTTTGAGTGTTATCCTAGCGTGTTGACAATTGAGAAGCTTAAATCTATATCCATGACATTCGGGATAGTTCGTCGGGACATGCTACTAGCAGGATCAAATGACAGGGCATGCTCTCCCTCGAAGGGATATATGGAATACAGTAAATGTCACTGCACGTGTGGTGCAATTCCTCCGCTTACCTGTTGGATCTCCATTTTCATGGTCTATCTAAAAGTCGCTTCTATGCAACTTCAGCCGAACTCCTATGCAATCCTGGCATACTTATATCTGACATTTATGAAGCGTTATCAGAGACCCCCTACCTATAAAGAGATCAGGTACTTATACAACGTGAGAAGTTACCAAAAGGGGGCCCCTTCATCAGCTTAGAGTCAAGTTTAAGCCGAACCTTGACTTATACTCGAAATTTAGTATGTTTAAGAAGGAGTGCTCCTTTGTGCTTGATGACGTCTTTCCTCAACATATTTTCACTTACGGGTGTAATCTCCTTTATATCCTCTTCTAAGTTTTCTATCGACTTGGTTTCCTAATGCCCCATAATTTCAAGATGTGTAAAGGCGGTAGAGGACAAAAGTTTGAGGAAGATGGCTAAGGAAATCTTAGATATTCCTAAGGCAGAGAGGGAAGCCTCGTTCATGCTTCGTGACACAGCCCTCAGTTTTTATAATCAAATTGGTCCCGGTCAATCCATGTTCAAGGTCAGGCCAAGTTCTACTGATAGGGCAATGGGAGCCATAGGAAAAGGGGGAGATGCTGGCAAAGGTAAGGAGCTGGCGGAAGAGGGCGAAGGGGCTGGAGGCCCAAGGAAACTAAAGCACAAGAAGAGTGTTGTTCGTCCTCCTCGTCCAGGGAAATCTTTGTACATACGAGATGCTCCTTCTCCAGATGACAAGGAGGGTTCTCGTTTGGAAGGTGATAGTGAGGATGAGGAAGGGTCGGAGGGAGATTTAGTGGCAGCATAATCAGAGACCCACGCTTTTTGGGATGTGGAGTTTATAGGTGGCGAAGATCTGGGCTCGACCCCCCTGAAGAATGACGAGGCCGTGCGGTAGCAGTTAGATCAGTTCGAGCCGACACTTGGGCCAACATTGGTCGCTGGCCTTTCTCAAGAGAGTGCGGCGACGGATGACCTAAGCGGAGTGCATCTTCATCCAGCACAAAGTGAAGTGGGGATCAGTGAGACGTTTGGGATTTCTCCAGTACTTTCGATTTTTGCATGGACTTTAAGGTGCTTCTTGATAATTTTTGTTTTTAGATGAGTCTCTTCACTTTCTCCTCAGTCAAATGAAGTTCAGTCGCTATGTGTCCCTCCTTTAAGTGCAGTCCCATCCTAGTATATTCCCCACTTGAGTGAGACCCAATCCCGGCCACTTGATCCAGTCTCCCCTAAGGGTTTATGGTAGCTTGCAGTGTCCAAGTGTCATGTATGCTTTATGTATACGATTCTCTGTTTTCTCTGTTCTAAATTTCTTACTCGCTTTGCAGGAAAAAGAAGAAATCCAAAGAGGAACAAGATGTCATGGCATCTTGAACAGTTTAAACAGATGAAAGGGGCCTCTATTCCTTCTAAGACTACCTCCCAAAATGAAAAGACAGCACAAGAGAATGTCGAGGAGACTCCTTCAGGCATAGGCAGAGGAGAGAGCCACAAGAAATCTTAAAAATGCACAAGATCTTCGGATAACGATGCCACCTCTCTTGGTTTTCAAACTTCTTCCCATCGCCATTGCCAAAATCCCTCTGGCCCTGTAGTACATGAGGTGCCTGGTAACTTAAGGGAAGAAAATGTCAATTCTTATTTCTCATATTTTCAACCACCAACAAGGAATCCTTTCTAGCATCACCCTAATATTAACCCTGGCTATGCAGGTCGCCATCTAGCAGATTCTAATACCGAGTTCCTCCTGGCTCAAAATCCTCTCGTTTAAAATTTAGATGAGGCAAAAACCCTTGACTTCGCTAATCTTACAACGAGAATGGTCCAGATTACCAACGAGAATAGAAAAATTGTTGATTACCAATCTCATTTAGCCAAGGCCAGTGAGGAAATCGAGAGTGTAAATGTACGGTTATGCCTAGAGGTGGAGCATCTTCGTAGAGGACTTAAGGAGAAGGATGAAAAATTGAAGGCGGTTGAAGCGTCTCGCGCGGGCGAGATAAAGAAAGCCAAGGAAGAAGCGATGAAAGGGGCCACCGAATTATGCAAAGTACAGATCGATGAGGAATTCAGTGGATGAAGCCAGGCAGAAGGATCCGGAGTGTATCTGTTCTCTTAAGGGAAAGATGAAGACCCAGGAATTCTTGGTTGAGCTGAAGAAGTCTCAGGGTGAGTGGGCAAGGAAAAGGATGCTTAAAAGGATGAGATCGATATGATGAAGGCAGAGCAGTCCGACCGAGGAAGAAAAAGAACAGTATATTAACAAGGTGGTGTCCCTCCAAGCCGAAGTCGACGGGTCTAGCGGCTTTTGTGAGACGGTTAATCAAATGCTGAAGGACACCTACTGCATGTTATAGAAGCAAGGGAAACTTCAGTGGATGGATGACTACCTCCAAGTAATGGCTGGGATCCATACTCGGCTCATTGAGGAGACTAAGGCTGCGGTTGCGTGAGAGGAAGGAGCCGTGTACGATGTTGGGATGGTGAACCATCGGTTCACGGTGGAAGGGACCAAGGCCATTGCTAGGGGATACGAGCTGTTGGCGGAGGATGAGGATGATGAAACGGGTTCGGATTTTAAGGGGCTTGGTGATCCACACAATAATACCGCAGGCATCTAGTTCTTTTTTTACTTTATCATTGTTATCATGTATCTCAAACCATAAGACTTATGACATTTCTCGCTTGCATTATGCAGGGATGGCTTCAGGATAAGCCGTGCCACCAAAGGGTGCTGAGCTTCCGAAGGACGTGGTCGAAGGGAGCTAGCCGACTAACAAGAATGTCCCTCCTGCTTAGTCGAGGAAATTTCCCCTCCCCTTCTTTGTACGCATTTTTGGAGGATGTATGGTCGTTCTCTATATGTACATATATAATAAAAAAATTGTACATAGAGATTCAATGTTACAATATTCGACTTTTGTCCTTTATATGTTTATCTAGAATGACTTTTGTGGCACGTGATTTTTATAGTCTGCCTTATCTACTTGTGAACTTTTTATGAATTACCTAATTGTCATTGCTTTATGAGGTGTGGGAAACCATAAACGCGTCACTATGTTCAGGGCCGATTGCGAACGATAATTACTCGGGCTATTGCCCACGTCGCGAGTATTATTCGATTTATCGTTGTCGGCGTGCGTAATGCCAATCATCAACTGCAAACTACCCATGGCTGCAGCCATGCCTTCATCATGGGGTTTATAATTAGTTCGCAGTTGCCGACGATCCGAATGTCAATGATGAACTGCTTAGGCGACAAATCGTTCCTAATTCGTGGCTTATAGTTGGTTCATCATTGCTGGCTTGAGGGTGTCGATCGTCAGTAGTAAACTGCCTAAACTTGTTTTATGCCTTTTGCATGGCTGTCTTATTTTCACCACTACCGGTGAGCACTTGCAATTGCTCGTAATAGGAATAGTCATTAGATAAAAAATAAGTAAAAGAAAGTTTAAATAAGACATAATGCAAGATACCAAACTTTTATAGTGGTTCGGCTGAAATATGCCTATGTCCACTATCTTTCTTTCATTGTTTTAGTTAATACATACTTTCTTACAGTTCAAGATAAATAACGGCTGAGGTGTTGGAGATTCCACTCTTTTCCAAACACCTCTCTCTATTGTTGATAGAATGTAAGCTCCATTATGAAGATCCTTATGAACAACGAACGGCCTTTCCCAAATTGGTTCTAATGCTTCTGGTCGTGGGAAGATCTGCTTGAGTAACAAGTCTCCCTCTTGCAATGCTCGAGGCTTCACCTTGGAGTTATATTGCCTTGCCACCTTCTATCTATGAGCGATAGCTTTAAGGCCAACGTCGTTTCTTTTCTCCTCGATTAGGTCAAGTGACATGCTCAAGAGCTCCTCGTTTTCTTCCGGACCGTAATGATCCATCGATGCAACGGGACGATTGTTCCGACTGGGAGCATGGCTTCGACCCTGTATGCTAATGCGAATGGTGTATGCCTTGTCATGGTTTTGTTGGAAATTCAGTAGGCCCTAGTGGAGTAGGCAGTTCGTTGACCCATGCCCCCTTGGACTTCTTCGGTTTCTTTTTGATCGGCGTTTTTAAAACTTTGTTTACCACTTCCCGTTTGTCTGGAGATAAGCTATAGCTGAGAAGCTTCGAGCAATCCCATGTTCTTGGCACCAACTACTATCGAATTGGAGTACGTTGTTTAATATGATCCTCTGTCGTACCCCTACCTGCATAGGATGTTTCGTATTTGGATGTTTATCACCTTGGCAGATGAAATTTTTTCCAAGGGTTCAACTTCCACCCATTTGGTGAAATAATCCACTGCCACTATGGTGCATTTTTCCCCTCCTCGACCCATGGGGAGTTCCTCGATTAGACCAATCTGCCAAATTATGAAGGGCCAAGGGCTAACCATTTGGATCAAATCAGTAGGTGGTAGTCTCGGGATTTTGGAAAATCTTTGGCATTTGTCACATTTCTTGGCGAACTCGATTGCATCTTTGTTTAACGTGGGCCAAAAGTGTCCGTAGTGGAGAATTTTCCTGGCTAGAGTTTACCCCCGTGTGATCGCCTCAACTTCCTTGACGGATATTATTAAGGATATCTTTTGCTTCGTTCCCAACAATACACCTTAGTAGTGGGTTGGAAAAACCACGACGGTACAGTATTCCATTCTGGATCGTGTAACGGGATGCCCTCCTAAGGATTTTCCTGACCATGTTCCGTTCTACGGGTAAGGTCCCATCTTGTAGGTGTCTGATGATGGGGGTCATCCGGGTATCCTCTACGTTGGTGATCTCTTTGATTTGAAGACACGTGAAAGTTGGAGTGATTTGACTCATGATGGGGGTTGCACCCAACATCGGTACAGTCCTTGTGCTTGCTTCTTTGGCGAGGGCATCTGCAGCTTAACATGTTCCAATGCGTTAATAAATAATTATTACAGTCACAGAATGGTTCTTAGACTAAGAGTTGGAAAGTAGTTCGATGGAAATAAATCGCACAAAATTTATAGTGGTTCGGCCAAAACATACCTACATCCATTGTCCATCTTATTATGCTTCTTTGAATTGGTTACAAATACAAGTTTGATTAGAAAGAGCAAAAACTTAAAGCAGTTGGGGTGGTTCAGTCTTAGCAGAGTTTTCCCTCTATTCTCCAAAATTTCGTCCCCATTGTTGTTGAGTAGCTCTGGTATTTATAGAGTAGAGTTGTGAAGTGTGGATGTTGTGACTATAGATCCCTGAGTTTGGTTCGGCATTTGGGCAGGAGGACCTGGTTTTGCATCTCACCCATAGTTTGCTCGATTGTTCCTTCATTCAGTATATTGCTCGAAAACATCCAAACATTTGGTCCGGCAAGCTTAAGTACTGGACCAAATGTTTGGTTCGGTGCTTAGGTGCCATGCTAGACCAAACATCTGGTCTGGTACTACGTGGAATACCGGAGCAGATACATATTTTGGCATTTCATTGAATGCCGGGCTAGATATCTGACTCGGCATTTCAGTGAATGCCGGACCAGATATATAGTTCTGCATTTCAGTGGATGGCAGAGCCGATGTTTGGTCTGGTATTCTTGCTTCTACACTCTAACTCTATTTGCTTTTCTTTTCATTGCTTCAGCTCTTTCTCTACCCTTGCGTGCTGAAAAGCCGAGCCAACACTTGCCCCTCAAAGCATATTGTATTTCCATACCATGTGCTTTGTTTGGTTCGGGCTCGGTTTCTCTCTCAACCGGTGAGATGCTTAGTCTTCCTTATTTATTTGTCTTTTCCCCCTTCTCTCTTTTATAAATATAGTTCCCCCCTCCTTTATTTCTTTATTTCACTTTTAGACTCTGCAAATTTCAATTTCCTTTGTATTTCCTGAAGCTCCTAATACTCGAACTTGGCTTTCTCGTATTTCACCATTGTCTGAGGTAAGGTAGGTCCTAAATTTCGATCTTATCCTTGGGGTTTTTTTGGGTGTCTCTACTCCTAGGGTTTTTGGGTTTCTTTCTGATGTTTTATCTGAAATTGAAGGAGGAAGAACCTGTTCGAATTAGCGTTGTTGCTTGGTATTGGTTCGGCAATGGCGAACTCTTGAACAAGTGGAGTTGCGGCTACTATGGACATCGTTGGAGGAGGAACTTCGATTAGGCAGCAAGGGCTCCATAATAATGTGCTCGTTTTCCATGTATGTTAGGTTTGGGCGTGGTAGTAAATGTGGCTGGCCTGTTGGGGAATGGGTGTTGGATCGAAGTGGTTTTTTCACAGCGCTCATGTGATTAGGCTCGGCACCATGATATCGTTTGGCTTTGGACCGGTGTTTTAAGTGATGTTGGACCAAAGTTTCTTTTTCCGAGCCAAGTGGGGAGTTCTAAGAGTAGTGGTTGGAGTTTTGGAAGGTTTGGTTCGGTGTATGACACTAACCGAACCAAACGATAGGAGTTCTTCCCTGAGCGCTTACCTTCTGGGTATGATCGCACGATTTGTAATGTGTTAAATCCATTGCTTCCATTATACTCTCGTTACAATTACATAGCTATTGGTGTGTTCAATCTTATGCCTACATTTTATGTCCTTTGTAAGAAAATGTTGTCTATTCGTGAGCTTCGCTCTAAGTATGCATCATCGCAGCCTGCCGGGGATGGCACTTCTTCTTCTGATGTTCCCGCTAATCCCCCAAAACAACCTAGCTTCGCATATTCTTTAGTGGAGTGATACGCTCCCAACTAGATGCTGGTGAAGCCTTCTGAGTGTTATCCAAGCATGTTGACAATTGAGAAGCTTAAGTCTATATTTGTGACATTCAGGATTGTTCGCCAGGACATGATACTACCAGGACCAAATGACAGGGTATGCTCTCCCTCGAAGGGATACATGGCATATAGTAAATATCACTGCATGTGTGGTGCAATTCCTCTGCTTACCCGTTGGATCTCCAATTTCGTGGTCTATCTAAAAGTCACTCCTATGTAACTTCAGTCGAACTCCTATGCAATCCCGACATGCTTATATCTGATATTTGTGAAGCGTTATCAGAGACCCCCTACCCATAGAGAGATCAAGTACTTGTACAATGTGAGAAGTTACTGAAAGGGAAGCCCCTTCATCAGCTTAAAGTCAGCTCACGAGTTCGAGCCGGTCCTTGCCTTATGCTCAAAATTTAGTACGTTTAAGAAGGAGTACATGACGCCGTTCCTCAACATGTTTTCACTTTCGAGTTAAATCTTCTTTATATCCTCTTCTAAATTTTCTATCGACTTCGTTTCCTAATTCCCCGTATTTTCAGGTTGTGTAAAGGTGGTAGAGGATGAAGGTTTGAAGAAGATGGCCAAGGAAATCTTACCTATTCCTGAGGCCAAGAGGGAAGCCTCGTTCTTGCTTCACGACACAGCCCTCCGTTTTTATAATCTAATTTGTCCCGGTCAATCCGTGTTCAAGATCAGGCCAAGTTCTACTGAGGTCAACGATAGCTAAAGGATAAGGGGAAGATGCTGGCAAAGGTAAGGAGCTGGTGGAAGAGGGTGAAGGGGCCGAAGGCCCGAAGAAACTAAGGCACAAGAAGAGTGTTGTTCGTAGTCCTCGTTCGGGGAAATTTTTGCATATACGAGATGCTCCCTCTCCTAATGACGAGGAGGGTTCTCGTTTGGAAGGTGATAGCGAGGATGAGGAAGGGATGGAGGGAGATTCAGGGGCAACAGAATCGGAGGCCCATGCTTCTCGGGATATGGAAATTACATATGGTGAAGATCTGGGCTCGACCCCCTTGATGAATGCCAAGGCCGTGCGGGAGTAGCCTGAGCAGTTAGATCATTTTGAGCTGGCACGTACGCCTACTTTGGTCGCTGGCCCTTCTCAAGAGAGTGCAGCGACGGATGACCTAAGCAGAGTGCCTGTTCTTCCAGCACAAAGTAGAGCATGGATCAGTGAGACGTTCGGACTTTCTTCAAGTACTTTCGATTTCAGCATAGAATTTTGGGTTCTTCTTGAGAACTTTATATTTCTAGGCAAGTCCCGGGCTTCACTTGCTCCACGGTCAAATGAAGTTATGTCACTGTGTGTCTCTCCTCTGAGTGCAATCTCGTCCCAGTATATTCCCCACTTGAGTGAGACCTAGTCCCGACCACTTGTTCCAGTCTTCCCTAAGGGTTTGTGATAGCTTATGATGTCCAAGTGTCTTGCATGCTTTGTGTTTATGCATTCTTCGTTTTATCTGTTCTAAAGTTGTTACTCGCTTTGTAGGAAAAAGAAAAATCCTAAGAGTAATGAGACCTCTCGACATCTTGAACAGTTCAAACAGATGAAAGGGGCCTCTATTCCTTCAAAGACTTCCTACTAAAAGGAAAAGAATGCACAAGAGAATGTCGAGGAGAATCCATCGGGCTTGGGCATAGGAGAGAGCCATGAGACATCTCAAAAATGCGCAAGGTCTCCGAACAACCTCTCCCTGTTCTCAAACTTCTTCTCGTTGCCATCGCCAAAATCCCTCTGGCCCTAAAGTACATGAGGTGCCTAGTGACTTAGGGGAAGAAAATGTCAATTCCTATTTCTTAGATTTTCAACTGCTGATGAGGAATCCTTTCAAGCATCACTCTGATATTAACACTGGCTAGCGAGTCGCCATCTAGTGGATTCTGATACCGAGTTCCTCCTGCCTTAAAATCCTCTGGTTCGAATTTTAGATGAGGTTGCCTCCTTAACTTCGCCAATCTGACAAATAGAATGGTCCATATTACTGATAAGAATACAAAAATTGTTGATTACCAATCTCGGTTAGGTAAAGCCAGTAAGTAAGTCGAGAGTGTTAATGTACGGTTATGCCTGGAGGAGGAGGATCTCCGTAGAGCACTTAGGGAAAAGTATGAAAAATTAGCGGCGGTTGAAGCGTCTCACGCGACCGAGATAAAGAAAGCCAAGGAGAAGCGATGAAAGAGGCCATAGAATTATGCAAAGCACAATCGATGAGGCCGTGGATTCAGTGGATGAAGCTAGGCAAAAAGATCTAGAGCATATCTATTCTCTTAAGGGAAGATGAAGAAATCCCAAGAAGTCTTGCTTGAGCTGAAGAAGTCTCAGGGTGAGTGGAGCAAGGAAAAGGACACTTACAAGGCTACGATCGATATGGTGAAGGCAGAGCAGATCCGGTTGAGGGAGGACAAGAATAGTATATGAACAAGGTGGTGTCCTTCCAAGCCGAAGTTGACAAGTCTTGCGACTTTTGCAAGACGGCTAATCAAATGCTGAAGGACACATACTACACGTTCTGGAAGCAAGGGAACCTTCAGTGGATGGATGATTACCCCCAAGTGATGGTTAGGATCCATACTCGGCTCGTTGGGAGACTAATGCTGCGTTTACACGGGAGGAAGGAGCACTGTACGATGTTAGGATGGTGAAACATCAGTTCACGGTGGAAGAGACTAAAGCCATTGCTAGGGGATACGGCTGGCGGTGGATGATGAAGAGGGTTCAGATTTTGAGGGGCTTGGTGATCCACACAATATTACCGTAGGTATCTCGTTTTTTACTTCAGCTTCGTTATCAGTTATCTCAAACCATAAGACTTACGACAGGGATGGCTTTAGGACAAGCCATGCCACCAAAGGGTTCTGATCTTCCAAAGGGCGTGGTTGGAGGGAGCAGGCCAAGTGACAAGGATGTCCCTCTTGTTTAGTTGAGGAAATTTCCCCTTCCCTTTTTTGTAAGCGTTTTTGGAGGATGTATGGTTGTTCTGTATATGTACATATATATATATATATATATATAATTTGTACATACAGATTCAATGTTGCAATGTTCAACTTTTGTCCTGTGTATGTTTATCTAGAATGACTTTTGTGATGCATGATTTTTATAGTCTGCCTTGTCTAGTTGTGAACTTTTTATGACTTAGCTAATCATCATGGTGTTCTGAGACGTGGGAAACCATAAACGCATCGCTATGTTCATGGCCAATCACAAAAGAAAATTACTTGGGCTATTGCCCGCGTCGCAAGTATTATTCGATTTATCGTTGCTGGCATGCATAGTGCTGATCATCAACTACAAACTACCCCTAGCTGCAGCCATGCCTTAATCGTGGGGTTTGTCATCAGTTCACAATTGTCGGCGAGCCGAACGCCAATGATGAACTGCCTAGGCTACAAAACGTGCCTAATTCAAGGCTTATAGTCAGTTCATCATTGCCGACATGAGGGTGCCGATCGTCGGTAGTAAACTGCCTAGGCTTGTTTCGTGCCTTTTGTCGTGGCTATCTTATTTTCACCACTTTCGTCGAGCGCTTGCGATTGGTCGCAATAGGAATAGTCATTAGATAAAAAAACTAAGTAAAAGAAAGTTCAAATAAGACAAATAATGCAAGACACCAAATTTTTATAGTGGTTCGGCCGAAACATGCCTACACCCACTGTCTTTCTTTCATTGTTTTAGTTAATACATACTTCCTTACAGTTCAAAAGAAACAACGGCGGAGGTGTTGGAGATTCCAGGCTTTCCCATACACCTCCCCATCTTTTGTTGATAGGATGTAAGCTCTATTATGAAGATCCTTATGAACAACGAACAACCCTTCCCAAATTGGGTCTAATGCTCTTGGTCGTGGGAAGACCCGCTTGAGTACCAAATCTCCCTCTCGCTGTGCTCGAGGCTTTACCTTGGAGTTATATTGCCTCGCCACCTTCTGTCAATGAGCTGCGGCTTTGAAATCAGGTCTAGTGACTGCTTAAGAGCTCCTCATTTTTTTTCGGATTGTAATGTATCCTTCGATGCGATGGGATGACAGTTTCGAATGGGAGCATGGCTTCGACCCCATATGCTAATGCGAATGGTGAATGCCCAATTGCGGTTTTGTAGGAAGTTCGGCAGGCCCATAGTGCATTAGGCAGTTCGTTGACCCATGCCCCCATGGACTTCTTCAGATTCTTTTTATTAGCGTTTTAAAGACCTTGTTTGCTATTTCGACCTGCCCGTTTATCTGGGGATAAGTTATAGCTGAGAAGCTTCGAGCAATCCCATGTTCTTGGCACCAACTAGAGAATTATTCACTGTCGAATTAGATTCCGTTGTTCTATATGATCTTCGACGGTACCCCATACCAGCACAGGATGTTTCATATTTGGAAGTTTATCACCTTGACAGATGAAATTTGGTTTAAAGGTTCGGCTTCCACCTATTTGGTGAAATAATCCACTGCCACTATGGTGCATTTTTCCCCTCCTCAACCCATGGGGAGTTCCTCGATTATATCAATCCCCAAAATTACGAAGGGCCAAGGGCTGTCCATTCAGAACAAATCAGTAGGAGGTAGTCTCGGGATTTTGGCAAATCTTTGGCATTTGTCACATTTCTTGTAACGTCCCGCCTTTTCGCACGATTTAAACAGACACGGTGCCAATTCAAACCATACAGAAGGGCGGATTGTTATGGGGTAGATAAGAAAAACAAGAAAGAAATAAACAAAAATAAAATCTCACAGCGGAAGGATAAAATATAATAATCAAATATACAGTTCATGAAGCTGTTTTACAAAACCTATGATTATTTTTATACAATACATATCAGATTACACATACCAAAGAATAATAATAAATGCAGCGGAATTAAATGGTGTAGTGGAATAATATAATAGATAACAGTACTACAAATCTTCGTCTTCGTCCTCCAGAATAAAATCTTCAAATCCTGAAACGCTCGGACTGACCCGAGCGAATTTGAAAAGACAAAAACACTCGAGTCAGAACTAAAAGATCTTATGTGAGTTAAATTAACAGAAATAGATATGAGTGCAGTAACTCAAGAGATGCTCGGGATTTACATCTCCTAAGGATCCGTTAAACTATTTACTATTTAGTATATTTCGCTATTATAATAGTGTCTAATTGTAAAATAAACTTACTTTTTAATAGCATTACGGGGTTACCCATATAGCCCTTAACACAAATAATGCCAATAGTCTATACAGTGCCTGCATATCTCCTGATCGGGAGACTACGAGAAGACACTCCATAGGTACGACAGAAATAGAAACTCATACAAGACATGATAGGGTAGGTGGCACGGCACAACTAGGCAATGCCAGGGTAGATATACCAATTACGCTTTCGGGTCGGTGGTAACGCGTAGCGCGCAGCTACCGCCCACCTCGAGACACACCCCCAAATAAAATCATAAGTGGCCACCGAATCAATCCAAGAGTCAAAGTATAATATCGAAGGGATGTGTCCGATCAAAAGTGCTACCTTATTGACCCGTCAATCGCTCCTGTTTTAGCCACCTTATGCCAACTCAAGGGAGTTGGGTCCATGTATTTACCTTACAGGAAACGCCGCCACCAACATACTTCATTATGGAATCTCCACCGCGTACACGGTTGTTAAACTGGTTTTCGAAGTTGGCAGAGAGTATGACAACTTCCGATCCTAGTCTCTTCAACAACCAAACGTTATTATAACACCACGGTCATTTAAAATAATTATACTTTCAAAACCAGAATAAAATATCTATTTCAAAACCATATAAATACGATATCCTTTCCATTTCAAACAAACTCGTTTGATATAATATTTTCTATAAAAACCCAAATAAATATAATATCATTTTATTTCAAATATATTTCTTTTCCAAAATCATATTGCTTTAAAATTTATAATAATTGGAAACCAAACATTGGATTATAACTTTCAAACCATAATACTTCGAAATTCATAGCTTTAAACCATAACTTCTAAAACTTGGATGGTTTGGATATTCAACGGTATATAGAATAAAATAGTTTGCATTTAAAATTACTTTATAAAATAAAATAATTTCCGGGACTTACAATTTATTTCATTTAAGATTAAGTCAAAATCCATAAATTTTAAAATCGATTACGGTTTAAATTAACCACTTCAGTTTCAATATATTTCAAACTTTGAATATTAAACAATTGGAACTAAGGTTGGAAATTTCTATTTCACCAATTTAAAGTCCTATTATTTAGTTTGAAATAATAATTGCATCATAAACCCTAATCATTTAAGTAAACTCAAATTACTTATAAAAGAAAATTTCCTTAAATTTTATACTAGAAATATTCATTTAATTCACCTTGAATAGAATTCAGTTATAAATATCATACTCTTTTTTAAAATTTCGAGTTAATAAATTTTACATCAACTTATGAAGTTAACTTCTTAATTAAGCTCAATTCCAAATAAATTTTCCAATTTAACTCCAAATCTTAATTAATTTAAATCCTTTAAAATTGTATGTGATTTAAATATCTTAAAATGTACTTAACCATATAATAAATATAATCAAACCCTGTCATTCAACTTATTTATTTTATTTAACAAATCCATACATAGCTTATCTTCAATACTTTAACTATAGATGTATATATAAAATAAGATTTTATATAATATCAAAATCTATATTTATTTACCGTATCCTATCCAAACCATAGAAAAATCATTTCAAAAATAATTTTTATATATATACCGTGGTGCCTGTATATAATTTTCTATCCTATGGTCAAGTGATACGGATATTTATCATTTCTATCCGCAATTTTAAAAAAATGTGGTTGTATATCATTTCAAACCGCAATCCCGAATGAATGAAATACATGATAACTTGCGGATTTTAAAAAATAGTACACATCATCCATTCACCAAACATCAATCATCAATCATTAAATATAATCCTCTTCAATTTATTTCAATCATCATCAATTTAAACAAACATCAATATATGGCATATACAATATAACAGGAAATAAATGACACTTATTGACTAACAGTTATATTCAAAATAAATTTATTAACTGTTAAACTATCAGTTTATATGCAAAATAAATAAATTTAACTGTCAATTTATATGCAATAATAAAATTAATTTACAGTTATATTAAATAAATAAGATTTAACAGAGATGATGAATAAAACATGCCAAACAATCATAAATAAATTTCTACTCATATCTAAAATCAATTTAAAAGACATAGGAAATTTTAGAAATTGTGAGTGGGTTAAAACACTCACCTTTTGAATTTAAATCGAATTTAAATACGGTTTTAACCCAAAAATTTGACGGTCTCCAAATCTGTCCAAACCAGCGTCAACGCGTCTGCAATTTTATTACTATCCTAACAAAAAAAATGCGCGTGAAACGGAGTTCGTATGAGGAAGTTATGGCGAAAATTGCGGTTGAAAACAAAATTTAAAATAAAACAAAACAAACCTAAATAAAAAAAAGGCCACATCATCGCGTTCTCCCTCTCTCCATCAGAAACGCACTCTCGTTCCATCTACGGTATACGATCATGTTGAAGAAAAACCCAACGTTGACCGTAAGTCGTCCTCGCTATAGGGCTCGATTGGCCAAGCCGCTACCATGGGGGAACTCCCCTCCGCCCCTCCATCGCTGAGACCAAATCGCGGCATCCCAGGTTGCGCAGCCGTCACCTCCAATTCTAGGGTTTCGAAACCCTAAATCGACAAAATCGAACACCTCCGACCAAGTTAGATCACACGACCACCATCAAACAGCTCCACTCAGCAATCTCTATGATACCCATATCCCAATTTTGCCGAAATATTCATGAATCAAAAATACCCAAATTGAATGTTAGGGTTTCGCGAATATTGAACTTTGACCGAGCTTTCTGGCTGAAACGAGCATCAATTGCAGGAACAAACGCCACATGTAGATTCGTATCGATGAGATCTACAACATATTTTTTTTTGGGATTTTTCTTAGAATTTTAGTTTTTGACTTTGGATTTGATTTTTGAAATTGAACATGGATCTAGGGTTTCTAGCCATTGGAAGAAGAGAAGGAACTGATGAAATGAACGCACAAACAAATGAGAATAGGTGGACTAGGGTTTATAACAGGTTTTATACATATAGGTTAGAAATTCGAATAGATGGATCCGATAAACACACGTGCTAACGCTAACGTGGCCCAAAAAGCCCGTTCTGACCCCGGAACGAAATTGGGTAAACCCATATATCGAAATAGGTATTTTAAAATATTCTGAACGCGATGGAAAAAGTTTCACGTCCAAATTCCATCGTATGAAGAAGTTATGCTGAAAACAATATTTCCAAATTGATTTCAAATTGATTTCAATTAAATCGATTTCAAGGCGTTTCGTGTTCGTACGATCAAACGACAAGTCTGATCGCTACAAAACTTGAAACCCTACAATAATTCACTGTTACGGATTCGATGAAACTGGTTTCGTCGAAATTCGAGTCCATGACCAAAATGACTATTTTTATATTAATTAAATAAATTCAAAATAAATAAATAAAATCAAATTTTATATTTAGATTCTAAAATTGACCCATTTTATCACGTTTAAAAATTCTTAATCATTTACAAAATTCCAACAAGTTTAGATGTCAAATTTAAAGAAGGTAAATTTATAAATTTCAATATAAATCCTTAATTTCATTAAATACCCAGATTATAAATAATATCCTAAATTTCATTTAGTTAAATAAATTAATTAGTATTCCATACATTCCTGTCAACCGATGGATTAAAATGTTGGATTCCAAATTATCACCCAAATTTCTCACATTATCTTTATTTCAAATAACGAATTATTTAACTATATTCAATCTCATTTAATTGCAATTAAATTCAATTATTAGACTTTAAGTTTCCATAAAAATAAATAAATCCTGATTCCATTCTTAAATTCACTAATTATCATATTACCATCCTCGGTACCGTTTATTTTAATATATATATCCAGATACTTTAACATTTTCCAATTGTTTATCTCTATTGCATAACATTAAAATTATATTTATTGCAATGGTTTCTGATTTAATTTGAACGAACTAAGTATATAACTCATAATAATTGTTGTAAAATTCTCAATCCCACATTTATAAGTTTGTTATTTCCACTCAAATATTATAGATATTTACAGGTATAGGTTTTTATTCAGTCATTATTTATTATATATTAATTAGATAAATTCACTATTTAAGTCCGTTTTAAATTTATTACCAAACACCCATTTACCTTTCCCATCAAGTTTGAATTCCATTCAATTAATATAACAATCACTTTCCCATTCACACCTTATTATCAACCCACAATTATTGCAATTCATTATCTTATATTGATTTTATACAATTACCATTAACTTTACATTCAATTACTATTCAATGCATATTTATTCATCAATCAATTCGATATTTACTTTTCTTTCCTTTTATTTGATAAATAACCTAGTATACATTTCCATACATTCATTTCATTACATTCATTTATGGGTATTGCATTGAAATTTAATTTATTAGCTAATACCAACATTATTACCATTAATTACAATTGGATTCCCAATTTTATTCAATACCTGAATAAATAACATACATATTAATCAAATCCTTACATTTGTTTTTCTCATATTCCATTAAAAATAAAATCATAACATTTAAATGATTTTACTGAATTGGAATTTCATTCAATTCATAAATTACTAACTTGCAATAACATGATTCCTTAATTTATTCCAATTACCATTTACACTCTTTTATTGCATTAAATCAATTTATTATTTTTCACTAATTTCTCATATTAAATTTTATATCCAGGTAAGAATCCTTTCTCTACTTAATTCATTTTGGATTTTATTCAAATTTCTATAAATAGGTTTAAGTCACCATTTACATAATTTATTTTTAGCCTTCATTTTAACGTATATTTATCCCCATTATTGTTTCTACAAAAATAAATTACAAAAATCCTATCAAATAAACAAATTAAATTGTCAAAATATACGTGTCGTTACACTCTCCCCCACTCAAAACTTTTCGTCCCCGAAAAGGAAAAGAAGGGGAAACGAAGGACTAAGAAATCAATGTACCTTATTCAAACATTAGCCTTATAACAATTAAATTTATAAAATTAATTAATTTAGGTAAAATATCTCAATTTATAACCATTAAGTCTTTTTATACTTAAATTACTAAAGTTTGGAAAACATTTTCAAAATATTTCTAAGTTCAAAATTTATGGAAAATTTTTGGCAGAGTCCCCTTTGTACGAAGAGGCTCGGGAGAAAATATAATATAAATATAACAATATACACAAATATTTTCCAAAATAATATATATCCCTACACGGGAAAAATATATAAAATAGCTCTATAAACCATAATCCGAAAACGTACCTATTATTCGGGCATTTTACGCTTAATTTATGGAACCAAAAGCAGTAGCAATTGCTTCCATAACCTGCATTTCACTTATAAAATCTAAAGGGTTAACAATTTATATAAAGTGAAATATTTAAGTGGTTTCAATTACTAACAACAAATGAATACAACAACCAACAATTTCAATAAACAACATACACGACAAATACAAAACAACCATACAATCAAACAAACAATTATTTGTTCGGATTCAAAACTTTTAAATTGTACGGAATGAAGAATAAACTATCAAGTGCATCATTTACTCAACAGTCTTAGATTAAACACGATGGATTATTCATCCATCCCCACAAAATTAGAGTTTCCTTACCCAACAACCACAAACCACGACAAACAACAATTTCAGCAATATATTTAGTTTATTCTTATTTATTCCATTCATACATTTGTTGTTTGATTCTTTTCATTCATATAACGGTTTATTCTTTTTATTTCCATTTATTTCTTTCAATTTTATTTAGAAATAACTGCAACCCTTTCTTAAGTTTACAATTTCTCTTTATTATATTACATCCATTTAATTTTACTTACTACTTACTATTATTCATTTCCATTAACTCGGGTCATGCCATTAACTACTATAATTATTCATTCATTTATTTATTGCACGACCTCATTTATTTACACTTTAATTATTTAAGTTTATAATCATCTATTTGTCATACTCACCTTTAATTTTATTTACTTGGTCAAATTTCGATTATACTTTAGTTTGCAACATTAAATTCTCATTTTACAGAAATTTCATTGAATACTTTCATTATTTCTACTTGTACAATATTCTATTAAAATCTCTTATTAAACATTTCAACTTTTAATATTTGGTAAGTTATATATGTTTTTAAAGGATGTACTTGAAAGTGACACAAGTTTCCTCATTACCTATGATTAATTTAACGTTCAATAATAATATCCTTTATTTCGTAGGTTATAATTTCAAATTTCATTTAATAACATTTATAACCTATCATTAAATCTCTTATTTCCTTTAGAGGTTTTAATTTATTAATTATCCATGTTTCAATTCACTATAATAATTGAAACAATTAATTAATGAAAATTTAAGAATTAAATACCGGGTTAAATTTCAAATTATTAAAATAATAGATAAATATATTCTCACAACTTAGATATCTCTAATTATATTTAAACAATTCAAAATTTATATATTTTACAAAAATAAATCTGCAGTAGAACAACTACAGTGGCCTTCCCTTTTCGAAACTCGAAAATGAAAGTCGATGATACGGCCGCCATCATCGAAATTATTTTCCAGTGACAGAGAGGGAAGTGCAAACTTATTTTCTCCAAAATCTTCCTTTAAAAAACATTTCTTTCGAATTATAATAAATATTTATATCAGAAGATACTTATAAACAATATTATTATATTCCAAAATTTATTCGAAAGAAATTTCAAACCCTGGATCTTAATTCTAAATTTCCCAAATTCATTTATTTTCTTTTTCAATCTTGTTTCTATTATTATTTATACACTTTATTACCTAACAACCAATCTATTGCAGCCAAATATAGATATCTTTGAAAATTTTATTTTATATATAGAAAATATAATAGGCAAAATTATTTCATTCGCCTATATTAAAAACAAATATTATGTCGGTCTGTCCTATTAAGTGTTTAGAAGTCCCTATTGATGTCACAGCGTCCCATGCATCAACCAGAATTTATAAATACAAAGCGGAACAGATTAACACAATATTAAAATCTTTTATAACACTAACAAATACGTTCCCTCATATACATACACTTAGCGACTCCCATAGGGTATTACTACCCTATTAATAAAGAGTCAAACCCCACAAAGCTAAGGTTTATCGCTAAACCAAAGCTTTGATACTAATTGTAACGTCCCGCCTTTTCGCACGATTTAAACAGACACACGTGTCAATTCAAACCATATGGAAGGGCGGATTATTATAGGGTAGATAAGAAAAACAAGAAAGAAATAAACAAAAATAGAATCTCACAGCGGAAGGATAAAATATAATAATCAAATATACAGTTCATGAAGCTGTTTTACAAAACCTATGATTATTTTTATACAACACATATCAGAGTACACATACCAAAGAATAATAATAAATGCAGCGGAATTAAATGGTGTAGTGGAATAATATAGTAGATAATAGTACTACAAATCTTCGTCTTCGTCCTCCAGAATAAAATCTTCAAATCCTGAAACGCTCGGACTGACCCGAGCGAATTTGAAAAGACAAAAACACTCGAGTCGGAACTAAAAGATCTTATGTGAGTTAAATTAACAGAAATAGATATGAGTGCAGTAACTCAAGAGATGCTCGGGATTTACATCTCCTAAGAATCCGTTAAACTATTTACTATATAGTATATTTCGCTATTATAATAGTGTCTAATTGTAAAATAAACTTACTTTTTAATAGCGTTACGGGGTTACCCATATATCCCTTAACACAAATAATGCCAGTAGTCTATACAGTGCCTGCATATCTCCTGATCGGGAGACTACGAGAAGACACTTCATAGGTACGACACAAATAGAAACTCGTACAAGGCGCAATAGGATAGGTGACACGGCACAACTAGGCAATGCCAGGGTAGATATACCAATTACGCCTCCGGGTCGGTGGTAACGCGTAGCGTGCAGCTACCGCAAGTGGCCACCGAATCAATCCAAGAGTCAAAGTACAATATCGAAGGGATGTGTCCGATCAAAGGTGCTACCTTATTAACCCGTCAATCGCTCCTGTTTTAGCCACCTTATGCCAACTCATGAGAGTTGGGTCCACGAATTTACCTTACAGGAAACGCCGCCACCAACCTACTTCATTCTGGAATCTCCACCGCGTACACGGTTGTTAAATTGGTTTTCGGAGTTGGCATAGAGTATGACAACTTCCGATCCCGGTCTCTTCAATAACCAAACGTTATTATAACACCGCGGTCATTTAAAATAATTATACTTTCAAAACCAGAATAAAATATCTATTTCAAAACCATATAAATACGATATCCTCTCCATTTCAAACAAACTCGTTTGATAAAATATTTTTTATAAAAACCCAAATAAATATAATATCATTCTATTTCAAATATATTTCTTTTCCAAAATCATATTGCTTTAAAATTTATAATAATTGGAAACGAAACATCGAATTGTAACTTTCAAACCATAATACTTCAAAATTCATAGCTTTAAACCATAACTTCTAAAACTTGGATGGTTTGGATATTCAACGGTATATAGAATAAAATAGTTTGCATTTAAAATTACTTTATAAAATAAAATAATTTCCAGGACTTACAATTTATTTCATTTAAGATTAAGTCAAAATTCATAATTTTAAATCGCTTACGGTTTAAATAAACCACTTCAGTTTCAATATGTTTCAAACTTTGAATATTAAACAATTGGAAATAAAGTTGGAAATTTCTATTTCACCAATTTAAAGTCCTATTATTTAGTTTGAAATAATAATTGCATGATAAACCCATAATCATTTAAGTAAACTCAAATTACTTATAAAAGAAAATTTCCTTAAATTTTATACTAGAAATATTCATTTAATTCACCTTGAATATAATTCAGTTATAAATATCATACTCTTTTTTAAAATTTTGAGTTAATAAATTTTACATCAACTTATGAAGTTAACTTCTTAATTAAGCTCAATTCCAAATAAATTTTCCAATTTAACTCCAAATCTTAATTAATTTAAATCCTTTAAAATTATATGTAATTTAAATATCTTAACATGTGCTTAACCATATAATAAAAATAATCAAACCCCGTCATTCAACTTATTTATTTTATTTAAAAAATCCATACATAGCTTATCTTCAATACTTTAACTATAGATGTATATATAAAATAAGATTTTATATAACATCAAAATCTATATTTATTTACCGTATCCTATCCAAACCATAGAAAAATCATTTCAAAAATAATTTTTATACATATACCGCGGTGCCTGTATATAATTTTCTATCCTATGGTCAAGTGATATGGATATTTATCATTTCAATCCGCAATTTAAAAAAAAGTGCGGTTGTATATCATTTCAAACCGCAATCCCGAATGAATGAAATACATGATAACTTGCAGATTTTAAAAAATAGTACACATCATCCATTTACCAAACATCAATCATCAATCATGAATTATAATCCTCATCAATTTATTTCAATCATCATCAATTTAAACAAACATTAATATATGGCATATACAATATAACAGGAAATAAATTACTGTTATTAACTAACAGTTTATATTCAAAATAAATTTATTAACTGTTAAACTATTAGTTTATATGCAAAATAAATAAATTTAACTGTCAATTTATATGCAATAATAAAATTAATTTACAGTTATATTAAATAAATACGATTTAACAGAGATAATGAATAAAACATGCCAAACGATCATAAATAAATTTCTTCTCATATCTAAAATCAATTTAAAAGACATAGGAAATTTTAGAAATTGTGAGTGGGTTGAAACACTCACCTTTTGAATTTAAATGAATTTAAATCCGATTTAAACCCAAAAATTTGATGGTCTCCAAATCTGTCCAAACCAGGGTCAACGCGTCTGGAATTTTATTACGATCCTAACAAAAAAATTGCGCGTGAAACGGAGTTCGTATGAGGAAGTTATGGCGAAAATTGCGGTTGAAAACAAAATTTAAAATAAAACAAAACAAACATAAATAAAAAAAGGCCACGTCATCGCGTTCTCCCTCTTTCCATCAGAAACGCACTCTCGTTCCATCTACAGTACACGATCATGTTGAAGAAAAACCCAACGTTGACCGTACGTCGTCCTCACTATTGAGCTCGATTGGCCAAGCCGCTACCATGGGGGAACTCCCTCCACCCCTCCATCGCTGAGACCAAATCGCGGCATCCCAGGTTGCGCCGCCGTCACCTCCAATTCTAAGGTTTCGAAACCCTAAATCGGCAAAATCGAACACCTCCGGCTAAGTTAGATCACACAACCACCGTCAAACAGCTCTACTCAGCAATCTCTACGATACCCATATCCTAATTTTGCCGAAATATTCATGAATCAAAATTACCCAAATTGAATGTTAGGGTTTCGCGAATATTGAACTTTGACCGATCTTTCTGGCTGAAACGAGCATCAATTGCAGGAACAGACGCCACATGTAGATTCATATCGATGAGATCTACAACATATATTTTTTTTGGGATTTTTCTGAGAATTTTAATTTTTGACTTTGGATTTGATTTTTGAAATTGAACATGGATCTAGGGTTTCTAGCCATTGGAAGAAGAGAAGGAACTGATGAAATGAACGCACAAACAAATGAGAATAGATGGGCTAGGGTTTATAACTGGGTTTATATAGATAGGTTAGAAATTCAAATAGATGGATCTGATAAACAAACGTGCTAACGCTAACGTGGCCCAAAAAGCCCGTTCTAACCTCGGAACGAAATTGGATAAACCCATATATCGAAATAGGTATTTTAAAATATTCTGAACGCGATGGAAAAAGTTTCACGTCCAAATTCCATCGTATGAAGAAGTTATGCTGAAAACAACATTTCCAAATTGATTTCAATTAATCGATTTCAAGGCGTTTCGTGTTCGTACGATCAAACGACAAGTCCGATCGCTACGAAACTTGAAACTCTACAATAATTCACTGTTACAGATCCGATGAAACTGGTTTCGTCGAAATTCGAGTCCGTGACCAAAATGGCTATTTTTATATTAATTAAATAAATTCAAAATAAATAAATAAAATCAAATTTTATATTTAGATTCTAAAATTGACCCATTTTATCACCTTTAAAAATTCTTAATCATTTACAAAATTCCAACAAGTTTAGATGTCAAATTTAAAGAAGGTAAATTCATAAATTTCAATATAAATCCTTAATTTCATTAAATACCCAAATTATAAATAATATCCTATAATTTCATTTAGTTAAATAAATTAATTAATATTCCATACATTCCTGTCAACCAATGGATTAAAATGTTAGATTCCAAATTATCACCCAAATTTCTCACATTATCTTTATTTCAAATAACGAATTATTTAACTATATTCAATCTCATTTAATTGCAATTAAATTCAATTATTAGACTTTAAGTTTCCATAAAAATAAATAAATCCTGATTCTATTCTTAAATTCACTAATTATCATATTACCATCCTCGGTACCATTTATTTTAATATATATATCCAGATACTTTAACATTTTCCAATTGTTTATCTCTATTGCATAACATTAAAATTATATTTATTGCAATGGTTTCTGATTTAATTTGAACGAACTAAGTATATAACTCATAATAATTATTGTAAAATTCTCAATCCCACATTTATAAGTTTATTATTTCCACTCAAATATTATAGATATTTACAGGTATAGATTTTTATTCAGTCATTATTTATTATATATTAATTAGATAAATTCACTATTTAAGTCCGTTTTAAATTTATTACCAAATACCCATTTACCTTTCCCATCAAGTTTGAATTCCATTCAATTAATATAACAATCACTTTCCCATTCACACCTTATTATCAACCCACAATTATTGCAATTCATTATCTTATATTGATTTTATACAATTACCATTAACTTTACATTCAATTACTATTCAATGCATATTTATTCATCAATCAATTCGATATTTACTTTTCTTTCCTTTTATTTGATAAATAACCTAGTATACATTTCCATACATTCATTTCATTACATTCATTTATGGGTACTGCATAGAAATTTAATTTATTAGCTAATACCAACATTATTACCATTAATTACAATTGGATTCCCAATTTTATTCAATACCCTGAATAAATAACATATATATTGATCAAATCCTTACATTTGTTTTTCTCATATTCCATTAAAAATCAAATCATAACATTTAAATGATTTTATTGAATTGGAATTTCATTCAAGTCATAAATTATTAACTTGCAATAACATGATTCCTTAATTTATTCCAATTACCATTTACACTCTTTTATTGCATTAAATCAATTTAATATTTTCATTAATTTCTCATATTAAATTTTATATCTAGGTAAGAATCCTTTCTCTACTTAATTCATTTTAGATTTTATTCAAATTTCTATAAATAGGTTTAAGTCACCATTTACATAATTTATTTTTATCCTTCATTTTAACGTATATTTATCCCCATTATTGTTTCTACAAAAATAAATTACAAAAACCCTATCAAATAAACAAATCAAATTGTCGAAATATACGGGTCGTTACATTTCTTAGCGAGCTCGATTGCGTCTTTGTTTAACGTGGGCTGAAAGTATCCATAATGGAGAATTTTATTAGCTAGAGTTTGCTCCCTGGTGTGATCACCACAACTTCCTTGATGGATGTTATTAAGGATATCTTTTGCTTCTTTCCCAGCAACACACCTTACTAGTGAGTTGGAAAAACCACGACGATGTAGTATGCTGCTCTGGATAGTGTAGCAGGATGCCCTCCTAAGGATTTTCCTGAAGGTCCCATCTTGTAGGTATCTGATGATGGGGGTCATCCAGGTCTCCTCTTAGTTGGCGATGGCTGTGATTTGAAGACACTCGAAAGTTGGAGTGATTTGACTCATGATGGGGGTTACCCCCAACATCGGTTCGGTCCTTACGCTCGCCTCTTTGGCGAGAGCATCTGACTCTTGATTTTCTCCTCATGGGATGTGTTTTATTACATGGTAGTCAAGTTCATTGAGGAGGGTTTTGGCTATTTTGAGGTAAGATGTGAGCTTTTGTCCGTGATTTTGGAACTCTCCAAGGATCTGGTTCACAATCAACTGTGAGTCACTGTGAATACATACCGATTTAACTCATATTTCTTTAGTGACGTCTAGGCTAGCTATTAGTGCTTCGTATTCATCTTCATTATTGGTTTCAGCGAACTCTAGCCTTAATGCATAGCTTAACTTTCTTCCTCAGGGTGTGACTATTATGAATCCTGCCCTCGAGCCGAGCTTATTTGATGATCCATCAATGAACATATTCCAGTTGACAGTTTCCTCCGTTTTTACTTCTGCCTTCTCATCTCGTATTGTAAACTCAACTATGAAATTATCCAAGGCTTGTCCTTTAATTGCGGTGCGCAAATGGTAAGTGATGTCGTATTGTCTCATCTCAATGCGCCACTTTAGCAAGCGCCCTGACGTATCTAGCTTATGTAGGACTTGTCTCAGGGGTTGATCCATTAAAAGCTTAATGTACTGTGATTGGAAGTAAGGTCATAATTTTCTAAAGACTATGAGTAGACATAAGCCAATTTTTCAATCTTAAGGTGTCTAGCTTCTGTGCCCATGAATCATTTTCTAACGAAGTATACCGTTCTCTGAATGCAATCATCTTGGCGTACCAACGCTGCATTTTGGGCATGGGAGGATATAGCTAGGTATAGGTAAAGAATCTCTCCATCCATAGGAGTGGAGAGTATTGGAGGCTTCTGCAGATGTACAAGTAAACTCTAGAAGGCTAAGTAGCACTTGTTAGTCCATTCAAACTTTCTTTTGTCTCTTTTGAGGGCTTCGAAGAACAGGACACACTTGTCCGTTGATTTGGATATAAATCTTCTCAAAGCGGCTACCTTTCCATTTGAACTCTATATTTCTTTCGTGTTGCCGGGATCTTGATGTCTAATTTCAAAACCTATACCTTTTCAGGATTCACCTCTATCCCTCTAGCATGTACGATGAAACCTATGAATTTACCCGAAGACACCCCAAAAGAGCATTTTAGTGGGTTTAGCTTCATTTAATATTTGCGCAACACTTGGAACATGATGCAGCTAAGGCCAGAGAAGAAATTGTGCAATCTTTAATTCCTGAAAACATGAGTTTGTGGTGTAGTTTGATGAGTCGTCCACGACTCAATGAAAGCTTGAGTCGTTTCCGACCTAAGGAGTTACAGGGGGAAGTGATAACCATAGGTCGAATGGAGGAGGTATCAGACTTGAGTCGTTCACGAGTCAATGGAAGCATGAGGCGCTTCCGAGCTAACTGGATATCAGAAGGAGACTGTGCCAAGTCAACGAGTTACGACTCATGATGGATCGCCCTAATTGAGTCGTTAAGGAGTTATGCCGCAATGTGTCTGTGTAGTGTATTTTCTTGAGTCAGTTAGGTCGGTAACGACCTTGCCTAAGTCGTTTATATTTTTGTTTATTGTAAAGGGGATGAGTCGCTTCATGTTAAGTCGGTGCCGACTTAAGAGTTGTCTCGGTTATGTGTATATATGAGTCGTTGTTTCTTTGAATCGTCTGTATATATTGGTGTTAGGTCGTTGATGACATATATTGAGTCGCATGGTGTTTGAGTCGCTACCGAGTCAATATGAGTCGTAAGTCTTGTGATGAGTCGGTCAGGTCTTGAGTCGTATGCGACTTATGGGCTGTGTTGTAAACGTCTATAAATAGGGAGTGAGTTGTAACTTTTTGGTGTTGAATATTGAATAAAATTTCTTGTTGATTGCTTTGTGCTTTCTTCTCTAATTGGTAGTCGAGTGAAATCTCCTATCTCCACCTACGTCATTCGAGTGCGCTCGAATCTTCGTTTGTGAAGCCGATTCACGGAATCAAGTGCGCTTGATCAACGTCGAAGAATCGTAGATCTTTGTTTCTCGGTATCGTGCGCGATCAACGAGACGAAGATAGCTAGAATCCGACATCTTTGGATCAACGGATTTGGGCATTGCAGTATTTTCAAATCACCGATTGCTACATTTCATCAATTGAAGTTTGTTTTGAAATATCCGCTGCGTCAGTTTTGGTATCGGAGCTTGTTTTAGCCAATCATAGCTAAATCGGGTCTTGGAGCCAAGTGTTGAAGTTTGAAGTTGTTCATCGTGTTCATCTTGAAGTTGCAACGAGAGGAGAACTTTCGATCTATTCCATTTTGGATCAAAGTGTTGGAAGGTGTTTGAAGTTGAAGTTAGGCCGTGTATACTTGTGAAGTAGCCGAGCCTAGTGAAGGGTCTTGAAGCTTGAAGCCGTGACTTGAAGTTCTATATTGTTTGAATCATGCCGCCTAGAAGAGCTAACCGACATCAAAACGTTGAAGCTTTATATCGGAGAGAAGAGGCCGATCAAATGGAACAACGTATGCATGAGAAGATTGATGAAGGCATTGGTAGGTTGGAGAAGCTTATGATTGATATGAATCAAAGTAGAAGAAGAAATTCACCTGAATCCATCCGTGGGGGTAGTAGAGTGTCATCACATTCAGAACGGGAGAGGAGAGGAAGTCAAGAGCCTAGGAGTGTTGATAAACGAAGTAGGAGGAATGTTGATGATCATGATAGACGGGATGTTGGTAGTAGGAGTGGTGGTAGAGATGCTGGAGGGCGTGAAAGACAACGATATGCATCAGACTTTGATGAGGAGTTTGATGGTGAGAGGGGAAGTATTCATTTCAGAGACCGAGATCAGGGACAACGTCAGTATCGGGTTATTGATGATGATCGACGTTGGGAATCGGGAATGAAGATGGAGATTCCGGAGTTTAAAGGAGGGATGGTAGCTGAAGAATTCTTAGATTGGTTATCTAATGTGGAGGAAATCGTTGATTTCAAGGAGGTTTCGGAGAATCGAAGGGTGAAGTTAGTTGCTACAAGGCTGAGGGGAAGAGCTTTGGCATGGTGGCAGCAAACTAAACTTACTCGTGAACGAATGGGGAAGTCAAAGATAGAATCTTGGGAGAAGATGAAGAAATTGATGAGGGCTACATTTTTGCCATACAACTATCAATCGCTTATGTACCAGAGATTGCAGAATCTAAGGCAGGGGACGAAATCAGTAAATGACTATGCAGATGAATTTTACCAACTCATTGCCAGGAACGATATAATGGAGACAGAAGAACAGCTGACTGCTAGGTTTGTTGGAGGATTGAGAATGCAGATCCAGGATATGGTTAATATGTTCGATCCCAGATCTGTAGCGGAGGCACGTCAAAAGGCGTTAGCTTGGGAAAAGCAAGGAAGGCGTGGAGGTAGTGTGTTTACTAATTCCAATAATCAAGCGAGGGGTGTTAGTGGAAGTTCTAATGTTCCAAAACCTGTCAATAAGCCAGTGGTGAAGGAGGCTGAGAAGGCGAAGGTTAACGGTGGTTTCAAATGTTATAATTGTCAGGAGTTGGGTCATAAAAGCAATGAATGTCCGAAGCCAAAGAAGAGAGCAATGGTTGCTGAGATTGAGGATGAAGAGGAAGAAGTTGAATGTTCTAATTCACCTTATGTTGAGGAGGAAGAAGAATTGTCTGGAGATGAAGGTTGTAATCTTATGATGAGGAGGTCATGTCTTACACCAAAGCAAGAGGAGGATTGTAGTTGGTTGAGAAGCAATATTTTTCAGTCGACATGCACTATTCTGGGAAAAGTTTGCAAGTTCGTTATTGATGCTGGAAGTTGCGATAATATTATTTCTACCAAGGCTGTGAAGAAGTTGAACTTGAAAACTGAGAAACATCATAAACCGTACAAGCTAGCATGGTTAAGGAAGGGTGGTGAAGTGAAGGTGTGTCGAAGGGCTTGTGTTAATTTTTCTATTGGGAAGAAGTACAAAGATGAAATTTGGTGTGACATTGTAGACATGGACGTATGTCATCTGTTGTTGGGCAGACCGTGGCAGTTTGATAGATCAGTTTAACATGATGGTCGTGCCAATAGTTACAGTTTCATGTTCGAGGGTACTAAAATCACTTTGGTTCCCAAGAAGCAACAACAGAAGGAGAGCAAGCTGGAGGAGATTGAGGAATTGAAAACTCTGTTGACTTTGAAGGAGTTTGTTAAGGAGGTTGAAGAGGAGCCTGAAGTATACTTGTTGATTGGGCATGAGAGCAGTGAAGAGGTTGAAATTCCTGAAGAAGCAAAGCCAGTTTTGAAAGAGTTTGAAGATGTATTTCCAGAGGAGTTGCCTAAGGAGTTACCACCATTGAGAGACATTCAACATCAAATTGATCTTGTTCCGGGAGCAGTGTTACCACATAGACCACATTACCGAATGAGTCCGAAGGAACATGAAGAGTTACGAAGGCAAGTGGAAGAGTTGTTAGAACAGGGACATGTTCAGGAAAGCTTGAGTCCTTGTGCAGTACCAGCTTTGTTGGTGCCGAAGAAGGATGGAACATGGAGAATGTGTACCGACAGTAGAGCTTTGAACAAGATTACTGTTCGCTACCGATTTCCTATGCCGAGGTTGGATGATTTGCTGGATCAGTTGAGTGGGGCAACTATATTTTCGAAGATTGATTTGAAGAGTGGTTATCATCAGATTCGAATTAGACCGGGAGACGAGTGGAAGACAGCGTTTAAGACGAGAGAGGGGTTATACGAATGGTTGGTTATGCCATTTGGTTTATCAAATGCGCCAAGTACATTCATGAGGGTGATGAACCAAATATTCAGGCCGTGTATTGGGAAATTTGTGGTAGTGTATTTTGATGATATTCTGATATATAGCAGGAGTATAGAGGAGCATGTTCTACATTTGAGGGAAGTGTTGATTATTCTTCGTGAAGAACAATTTTATGCTGCTACAAAGAAGTGTGTGTTTATGGCGAGGAGTGTTTTATTTCTGGGGTACGTTGTTTCGGAGGAAGGTATTCAAGTTGATCAGAGTAAAGTTGAGGCAGTCAGAAATTGGCCACAACCGAGAACTATCACTGAAGTTAGAAGTTTTCATGGATTGGCATCATTCTACCGAAGGTTCATTCCACACTTCAGTAGCGTGATGGCACCAGTTACTGATTGCATGAAAGGAAAACAGTTTGTATGGTCAGAGGAAGCGGGAGTTGCTTTTGAGAAGATCAAGGAACTATTGACGACAGCACCGATTCTTGTTTTACCTGATTTTCAGTTGTTGTTTGAGCTACATACTGATGCATCAAAGGTTGGGATTGGAGGAGTGTTGAGTCAGTGTGGAAGGCCTATTGCATATTTTAGTGAGAAGTTGTCAGGGGCCAAGATGAGATATAGTACATACGATGTTGAGTTTTATGCTGCTGTGCAAGCTGTTAAACATTGGAGGCATTATCTGTTTCAGAAGGAATTTGTTCTTTATACTGATCATGAAGCTTTGAAGCATTTACAGGGGCAGGATAAGATTTCAGCAAGACATGCATCGTGGATTGCATATTTACAGCAGTTTACCTTTGTTGTTAAGCACAAATCAGGGGTGACGAATCGTGTGGCTGATGCTTTAAGTCGGAGAAGTCATTTGTTGACAATAATGAAAGTGGAAGTGACAGGTTTTGAGCTATTACCAGAGCTGATTGAAGAAGATCCTTATTTTGTGAAATTTGTGGAAAAGATAAAGGAAGGAAGTGCTGATGAGTTTATATTGGTGGATGGTTTTCTGTTTAAAGGGAATCGTTTATGCATACCGGATTGTAGCTTGAGATTCAAAATTATCAAGGAGTTACACGAGGAAGGGCATGTGGGCCGTGATCGTACTTTGCAATTGATTTCACAGTCTTACTTTTGGCCGTCGATGAGGAAAGAAGTGGGAAGGTTTGTGGAGCGATGTCATATTTGCCAAGTTGCGAAAGGAACCGCGACCAATGCTGGGTTGTATATACCGTTGTCTGTACCGGCTAGACCATGGGTTGATGTGAGTATGGACTTTGTATTGGGATTGCCGAAAACGCAGCGTGGTAATGATTCTATATATGTAGTGGTTGACAGATTTTCTAAAATGGCACATTTTATTGCTTGCAAGAAGACAACGGATGCTGTTCGTGTTGCTCAGTTATTTTTCAAGGAGATCTATCGACTTCATGGATTGCCAGAGTCTATTGTGTCGGATAGAGATACTCGTTTTCTGAGTCACTTTTGGTTAAGTTTGTGGAAGATGATGGGAACGAAGTTGAACTTTAGCAGCGCGTATCATCCGCAGACAGATGGTCAAACCGAAGTTGTGAACAGATCATTGGGGAATTTGTTGCGATGTTTGGTGAAAGATAATCTGAAAAATTGGGACATGAAGTTATGCCAGGCAGAGTTTGCTCATAATCATGCAGTGAATCGTAGCACAGGATTCAGTCCATTCCAGATTGTATATTCAAATTTACCCAGGGGACCGTTGGATTTGGCAGTAGTACCACAACTGAAAGGGACGGTTAAACGAGCTGTAGACTTTGTTGACGGGTTGACGGAATGTCATAAGATCGTTCAAGAACGATTAGAAAAGTCAAATGAGAAGTATAAGCGGGCTGCTGATTTGAAACGACGGAGTGTTGAATTTAAGGAAGGTGATTTGATTTATGCTGTATTGACGAAGGATCGATTTCCAGTGGGTGCTTATAACAAGTTGAAGGCGCGGAAAATTGGTCCAATTGAAATTGTGAAGAAAATTAATGAAAATGCTTATAAGTTGAAGCTGCCCGAAGATGTTTACACGTCTGACGTGTTCAATGTTAAACATCTTGTTCCATATTACGGAGGTAAACAATCAGATGAAGAAGAATGTACAAATTCGAGGACGAATTTTTCTCAACCGGGGGAGGATGATGCAGCTAAGGCCAGAGAAGAAATTGTGCAATCTTTAATTCCTGAAAACATGAGTTTGTGGTGTAGTTTGATGAGTCGTCCACGACTCAATGAAAGCTTGAGTCGTTTCCGACCTAAGGAGTTACAGGGGGAAGTGATAACCATAGGTCGAATGGAGGAGGTATCGGACTTGAGTCGTTCACGAGTCAATGGAAGCATGAGGCGCTTCCGAGCTAACTGGATATCAGAAGGAGACTGTGCCAAGTCAACGAGTTACGACTCATGATGAGTCGCCCTAATTGAGTCGTTAAGGAGTTATGCCGCAATGTGTCTGTGTAGTGTATTTTCTTGAGTCAGTTAGGTCGGTAACGACCTTGCCTAAGTCGTTTGCATTTTTGTTTATTGTAAAGGGGATGAGTCGCTTCATGTTAAGTCGGTGCCGACTTAAGAGTTGTCTCGGTTATGTGTATATATGAGTCGTTGTTTCTTTGAATCGTCTGTATATATTGGTGTTAGGTCGTTGATGACATATATTGAGTCGCATGGTGTTTGAGTCGCTACCGAGTCAATATGAGTCGTACGTCTTGTGATGAGTCGGTCAGGTCTTGAGTCGTATGCGACTTATGGGCTGTGTTCTAAACGTCTATAAATAGGGAGTGAGTTGTAACTTTTTGGTGTTGAATATTGAATAAAATTTCTTGTTGATTGCTTTGTGCTTTCTTCTCTAATTGGTAGTCGAGTGAAATCTCCTATCTCCACCTACGTCATTCGAGTGCGCTCGAATCTTCGTTTGTGAAGCCGATTCACGGAATCAAGTGCGCTTGATCAACGTCGAAGAATCGTAGATCTTTGTTTCTCGGTATCGTGCGCGATCAATGAGACGAAGATAGCTAGAATCCGGCATCTTTGGATCAACGGATTTGGGCATTGCAGTATTTTCAAATCACCGATTGCTACATTTCATCAATTGAAGTTTGTTTTGAAATATCCGCTGCGTCGGAACATCTCGGCTAGGTGGCTCAGATGATTCGCTTCTCTTCTTGATTTGACAAGTATGCCGTCAATATAGACTTCCATGGAGTGACAATTTGTTGCTCAAACATCTTATTAACTAGACATTGATAGGTAGCGCTGGCGTTCTTAAGCCCGAAGGGCATGACCCTGTAATAATATATGCCTAGGTCTGGGGTGAAGCTAGTGTGTTCTTGATCCGGTACATGCATGGAAATGTGGTTGTATTCTGAATATGTGTCCATGAATGACACAACTCATGCCCTGAAGTTCCGTCTACTAGGCGGTCGATTCGGGGTAAAGGGAAATGGGGCAAGCGTCATTGAGGTTGGAGAAGTCAATGCAGGTTTGCCACTTTCCATTAGGTTTCTTCACCATGACCGGGTTGGAGATCCACTTTGGGTAAATGGCTTCGCGGATAAAACCATTGGCAAGCAGGTTCTTCACTTCCTTATTGAGAGTGGTTGATCGCTCTATGCCTATGCTTCTTTTCTTTTGCTTGATCGAGACCTTGGTTGGATCAACATTGAAGGAATAGCAAGCTATCTCTAGGGATCTCCCTACCATGTCCTCATGGGTCCATGCAAATACATCTAAGTTCTATTGTAGGAATTTTATCAGCTGGACTTTGAGGTTCAGATTTGACCGAGAACCTATCTTTAAAAGCCTTGTTTTGTCGTGTTCATCCACCGTCACATGTTCCATAGCCTCTACAAGCTCGGCATTGACCTCCTCCTATTTATCTCTGGGGTCCAATTCGTTGAATGGGTCGCTGGTATATTCGAGAGGAGGAGCCTTCTTTGATTGCTATGCTTGCGAATTTTTGGCATAAAGGACAACCCCTACGCTTTTCCCCTTTTCCTTTTTGTTGTTTTGGAGAAGTTCAGTCACATAAATATCACGAGCTACGTTTTGGTCTCCTTCCACTTCTTCTATTCCATTATCAGTTGGGAATTTCATCTTCAAGCATCACAGTGCTAATGATATCTAGAAGTCTAACATGGTTGGTCTTTCCAAGAAAGCGTTGTAAGTCGAGTGCCCGTCCACTAGTACGAACGTTTTCTTCCTCACGACTGAACGGGGGTGATTTCAAGTTCAAAAAACAAGTCTAGCTTGCCAAGTAGCATTGTGGCGTCTTCGATGGACCCGTGTAAAGGCTTAAGGCATAGAGATACATTTTTCATTCACAATTTCATTTTATTGAATGCAAGTTTGAATAAAATATTCACCGAGCTTCCCGTATAGACAAAAATGCGAAACACCTCTGCCGGGCCGATCCAGGCAGAGATAACCAGGGGTTAGTGTGTGGATGCTATTTTCCAACCAAATCTTTGTCGTTGAAGGTTATGTCAGCTCTTTCTCTCCAGTTTGCGATGTAACCTTCAGTTATAGAATGAACGTATCCTTCCCTATCCTTTAAGGATTTTCCATACCCCTCCATTTCTGCCCAACTTCCCTCAGCTATATGAGGGCCACTAAATATGTTGTGGACAATTATCTTTTCTTGCCTGGAGCGGCTCGCACTTGTTCCTTCCTTATTATTCCCTTACGAGGGTTTCCCAAGGCCATCGTGAGTCGGAGTGGGAGAGCTGTGTTCTTTCTGCACATATCGCTCTAGTTTCTTTATTCGGATATATCCCTCAATGAGACCTCACAAATTTTGGCATTCTTTGGTGTTATTCCCATGAGACTCATGGAAGCAACAATATTTCCCAGTTCTAATTGTGGCCTCGGACTCTTTTTTACATGAAGGGCGTTTGTATTTTAACTCGTGTTGAGTAGCCATGTAAATGTTCTCCACCATGTCGTTCAGCGGCGTGTATGAATCGAATCTTGGTCTGAACCGGTATCGTCGCTTATTGCCTTTTTCATTTCCAGAGTTGCCTTGGTGGCAATTTTTTACTTCACTGTTTGTCTTATTCCCCTCCCCTTGGGGTGGGGCGCTCATGTTTCTTTGGATGCTAGAAGCCTTTATGGGTTGCTCACTTGTCGGTGGGCAGCCGCGTCCTCCAATCTCATGTATTTCCCAGCTTCACGAAAGAAGTCTTGAAGAGTTAGAGGCTTCTCCTTCATTAATATTCTCACGATTTTTGAATCTGGTTGGACGCCTCCGCACAGCTCCATCAGTGTAAGCCCCTCATCGGCATCTTGCACTGCTACTGTCGCAGCGTTGAAGCGAGTAAGATAGTTCTGTAGCGGTTCCCCTTCTTTTTGTTTCGCATTTGATAGGGAATAGGCATCCTTGGGCTGTTCCATGTGGATTTGAAATTAACTTATGAATTTTCCCTTCAACATTTCCCAAGAGCTAATAGAGCCATGAGGTAGGCGACAAAACTATATGGTTTCTAAGTCTGACAAGTATAGCGGGAAACATTTACATAGCACAACTCCGTTGCTCCAATTATGAGCATGTATTGGGTGTAATGCTATAAGTGGATGATTGGGTCGGATGTGCCTTTCTAGGGATCCATAGTGGGAATTTTCCATTCCCAAGGAGTGATTGTTGCTTCTATGTCCTTGGTGAATGGGTTGGACACCCTTTCTTGCATTCCTTTTTTAAGGTGTTTGAGCCTGGGATACTCCTTGAAGAGGCGCATCATCCTTTCCTCGGATGCTGGACCAGCCCTGGAAGAAGTGGGGACTTCCCTTTGATGTTGATGACGTCTGGAACCTTGGTTGAGGTTGGATTAGCGATGGTTGGCTCGAAGCATGATAGGGTCAGTCACAGCCGGTCCTTGCCTGGTACACCCTTGACTGGGACCAGCTCCTGGTGATCTTTCAAGACCGGCTTCGTGCTGAGTCCTGGCTCGATTTCGAGTTCTTGTACCTTCTTGACCAAATTCCTCATTCTCAGGGGATCTGTTCTGTCTACGAGACTCTCCAGATTGAGATTTACCTCGAGATTTTGCGTTGCGAGTGGATTCCTCCATGCCTCTTAAGCGTGTCATGAGTTGGTCCACTAAAAAGCTTTTGTCCTGGGCAGCGAAGCAGTCAGTCATCTCATTAACAACTATATCTAGGTCTTCTCGGGTGAGGCTGAACCTGGAAGCTGAGAATAGGTGACCTGGTTTTCTTGATCCTCTTGGATGGGATTGAGTGCACTAGTAGCGACCACGTTCTTACCCGTGTCAATGTTCCTCCTAGAGGGAGCCATGTCCTAACAATGTGTTAAGGCTGGAAGGAGAGTGGACAGAAGAGTTCGGCTGTCTACGCCGTCGCCTTCTCAGTGAAAGCACCAAGAATGTTTGCACCAAAATTGGGCAAACACCTCTAAGTTCGGATTTGGTCAAGTGACCTTTAAATTGTATGATATGAAGCTTAACATGTTCTAATGCGTTAACGGATAATTATTACAGTCACAGAACGGTTCTCAGACTGAGAGTTGGAAAGTAGTTTGAAGGAAATAAATCATACAAAATTTTATAATGGTTCGGCCAGAACATGCCTACATCCACTGTCCATCTTATTATGCTTCTTTGAATTGGTTACAAATACAAGTTTGATTATGTAACAACCCGAATTTTAGTGGGTCTAGATTTTTTGCAAAAATGCTAAGGTCTAAGCCCACTGAAGCCCGAGTTAGGTATCTGGTATCTTTTAAATAGGCAAAGACAAATATATCAGAGCTCAAATAAATATCTCACAGCGGAACTGACTAATATATAATAGTAAGTAAACACTCACCAAAGAAATAACACTTTTTAAACAAGTGTCTTAAAGCTGGAAAGTCTCTGCCATCTATCTAACCTGTGGGATGTTTTGAGGAGGGGGGTGGAACTAAAGTTCTGGTGAATGGAAAAATTATACACCTCTAAGCATAATTCTACATATGCCGTTATATTTCCATTTTATGTTTTATTAGGTTTATTGGGTTTGTAGTACTCTCACTTATGTGCGTGAATTGTACCCATCTACTCCCTAATAGATTAAGACCTAATGACAAATATATATATATATATATATATATATATATATATATATATATATAGCTAAATGCCCAAAGACGGCATCGGTCCTAGGTACTACCCATAGCACCTTCCATTTCCTCCTCGAAAAGGACTCCACCATCTTGCTACTAGAATGTACTATAACTGCATCTGTAAAGGATAGTTTTATGAGCCCTACAATACGTATGTTTCGTCGTCTACTATGAAAACGTAAAACTACGTCTGCACTAGCCTATACTAATGCTCGGCATCCACAATGTACTACCCAGTGCGTACCTTGAGGATTATTTGTAATCGTTCTGTCTACTCCTTGAATTTTGCCAACAAGGTCTACATTGTACGGAACTCGGTTGGGGATTTTCTATATCTGTAAAGGACAACTTCGTTAGGCCTACAAAACAGATATTCTACTTGGTCTGTCACTTTTCACATTATGGCCCTACGCAGGTTCCCCTCGACTAATTAAAAGACCTTTCAAGAGATAAGTGGCCGCGCCCTACTGCAAACAATCTAAACATCCAATTGGCTGCCCCTCGTCCAATGTCTCGATAGTAAAAGAATCATTGGCATGTTGGTTAAACTCTAGTCTTTCCCGAACTCGCTCTGACTAATGACGGCCCGATCTTCGCATGTGACTATGCTTTTGGGTCCTGCCCACTGCGCAATCTTAAGTACTGGGACATACGAACATCCTACTCCATCACCACCATTTTGACTTCCTACAAAGGTCCGCTTCGTTGGGCCTGCAATGCAAAAGCAGACAAGGCATACTCTCTTGATGGAACACCTACAGACCTGCCTTAGGGGGTGTAGCTTCATTAGGCCTATGTCAGAGGGATATCCTAGAGTATCCTCATGTCCCGTTAAAGTCTCGTATTTCTTTTTAGCCCAAAATAACTAAGTTGGACGTGCTCTTTCCATACTAAAAATCTGCGATGAACTGCTTCGTTAGGCTCTTTATCCAAATTCTCTTTCAGGCTGCTCCAAACGCACTTACCATTTTATTAGACCATATGTTTAATCTTTTATTATGCATCTAATTTACTTTTCTTATTCTATTTGCTACTTATTTGCCCTAATCAGCATGTCCAGCCCCACCCATATGTGAGACCATCGGTCCTAGATTTGAAGGGGAATGCTGCCAGTATGGGCCACTTCTATTATTTTTTCTAATTAACTTAATCCAGGAACTAAGTTTGATAAAATAAGCCTATTTTATTTCTTACTTTTTCATTATAACCTACGTGTTACAATTATAATTTTAATTGTCACTTTTAAATTCTTTTCTTTCTTTTATAACCTACATATTATAAATGTAATTACAAGAGTCTCTTTCCTATTCTAGTCTGCCTTCTTTTATTATGATACTAAATTTTCTTTAGTTCTCTTTTATTATAAAAAAGCCTCAACTTGGGACTACATCCAACTGTCATAAGTTACTATTATAATAACTGCTTTACTTTTCACTCTACTATCTGCGCAATAAATGCAGATCTAGTCACATTTTCTGTTTATTGTTTCTAATCTTGTCAAATAATTAACTTGAATATTTCTTTTCTTTAATTTCTTGAACGCTTATTCTCTTTTATTATGGGAAGTAGTTTTATTCTATTTGGTTGGTAACAAAAACAATGCTAAAAAACCTTTCCTTATTTTAATACTAAATAATGCTATAAACAATAACTCGTAACTACAAGATATTTCTTTTATTGTTTGTTTAATTGTTGGGTAATGCAAAATACAGTAATGTCTCTATTTTGCACTAATTCCATTTTTTTTTCTTTTATTCTTGCAATTAACCTTATCGTTATTCTTACAATATTAAACTATGGAAATGTATTCCCTTTTCTAAACCAACCAACTAATTTTTCACTAACCTCCAAACCTAGTTATTAGATTTTCCCCTTTTTAGTTCATTTCTCCTGTTTTAACATATTTATATAAATTTCTCACTTTTAGGCGTATGCCTTTCTCTACAACGTTTAAGCCTGATATTACTTATATTCAATTGGATTCCTTTCTTTTGCCATATAAATAACATTTAAATATAAGTGCACTTCTCTTATAAAATTTACAGTTTCGACATAACTAACTGGTACAACTAATTACTGAAATTAGTCAAAATGCTGAATTAAATATTTAACGGGAATCTAACGATATTATATATCATAAACGTAAAAGATATATAATTTAAATCCACTCGCCCGTTTTCCTTAGCTTTGCTCGTCCTTAGTTTTGCTCTATGGCCTTCCTGGATCCCCTTCTAAGGTGTCTAATATTTTTATTAAGAAGATCTTCTCCCTAGAAATATTTTTTATTTAGGGTTCAGCCTCAAGCAATGAACCCAATTGGTAGAAAATCTGATTATAAGAAAATAACTAGGCCTAGGGTTCTATTTATAGTGGAGTTTAGGGATCTCAGACCGTCGGATTTTAGGATTGAATCTGGTGCAACCACGTCAAAGGCTTGATGTGGATCGTTGGATCTAGAAAACAACGCTTGAGATTAAATTATCAAACATTAACTTTTAACTATTGCATATTCATTCTAATTAATTTCCATCAATTGCAAATTTAATTCCCTCTATAACACATGTTTATTTTGAAATTTAAACGTTGCTAATTAATGTAAATTAATTTCCTTTAATGGCTGATTTGATTAACATTGCCTACTAGTGTTAATTAATTACCTCTAATTGCTGATGTCAATTAATTCCCTTAATGGCGTGTGTCTATTTTGAAATTCAAACGTGCATTATTTATAAAATTTATAAGCACGTATATTTATAAACAAATGTGTTCACGCAAATTTACACGTATAATTATTTTTCGATACAAAACTTCGAACGTTAATAACTTTTTCATACGAAGTCCGTTCGTGGCTTATTGTATATGTAAATTAATCAGAAAATCGTCACGGACACAATGGTATAAGTTTCGAGGTCATATTCTGAAAATTCAAAAAACACTCATGTTCACTGTTTATAATTATTTTGGTTATTTAATTATCTAAAAATGCGGGATGTTATATTCTCCACCCTTTAGGAAATTTCGTCCCCGAAATTCGATAAGGGTAAAAATATGTAATTCCTCGCATCAGTCACATCCATTTTGTGTACCTCCAATTTTGCGACCATCCGTGTCCTTATGCAAAGTGTCATTCAACATAAAATATATGCATGTACATGAATTTCTAAGCGGTACGCCCTATATGAATGCTTTTCTTCTTTAAAATCTCTTTTTAAAAATATGATGCACACATCCTAAATATATTTGTAATTTCTATATGAATGGAATCTTTTGAAAAATCAAAACATTTTTCTTCCAATTTTTCCCACACTCCTACTGAATAGGGATGTAGTTCAACGAATTTTACATCCAAATCCTACCACACAACTTTTAATATTCGAATTTCAAAAAAATCTAACTTTTTCGAACTCGATTTCTTTTGTCAAAAAGAAGGTAGAAAATGGAAAACCTCACATTTACCATTTTACTTTTGCGCACCACTTTCTCCATACTTGGAACTTATGCCGCTATTCTATAAAAATCTCTATTTTCTTTCCCAAGCACAGTTCACATAAGAAAATTTTTCTTTTTTGATTTTTTTTCTGATGACGTTTCTATCGCTTTCTTTTAGATTTTACTATTTTCTTTTAGTTGCTTTTTTGGCTTTTACTTTCTTTTAATATAGCAGCTAAACACAGCTATCATCTAGGGCTAGGAGGCCAAGGACCATATCCACTCTGACATAGAAAGGTCCTACTCTAGGAATCCAAGTAACTCATACGCTCCTCCTGCTGCCTATTACTCGTTACTAACTTATGTTGTATTACTCACGATGAATAAGATCTATTCATCTCTTCCATTCCATACTCAAAAAGGAATAACCAAGTCTCATTTACTACAACGAATAAGGATTTCAATCTATGCAGTCTCTATCTAAAAAGGCAATTAAGCTTGGGGGAATTTTCTCTTTATCTTTACTTTTCATTTTCCACAACTAAGGTCTATTTATCCCAATCACGTATGTCTTACTATCTTACTAATATCACTTTGCTATTCTTCTATAGTATACACACATGAAGCGACATTCCTAGGTTTTCATTGGTGTCCTATACACTTTACAGGAACTTTTATTGTTCCTACTAAAGTAATCACCGCTATCTCCTATGTAGCCTTTCACTTTTCCCATCACACCTTGGAAATGATTCCTATCTACTCCATATTTAAAAATTTGATTTGATATTTATCATTTCATTTCAAAAATTAAATATTCTAAGTCAAATCCCAAAATTCTTTCCTTTAAAAGTATTACTTAAAAGTTTCTATTAAATTAAAAGTTATCCCCAAACCTAGAGGGGAAACTTACAAATTCTAAGTTCAAAGCTTATTCCTCTTTTCCTTTTAAAGACCTTAACAGCTTTCCATTAAAAAAATTGGATTTTAAATTTAACTGTTTACTAAGTTTTTCTCTTCCAAAAACTTATTTACTTTTTCACCTAACCATTTTTCTTTAAAACATACCTTGCTTGTCTTTAAAACATTTTTCTTTTCTTGACTTCCAAAAATTTCCTCACATGTTTTCAAAACATCTTCTTTTCTTGGGTTTTTAAATTTACGAAAACTGGAGTAGATAAGAACAATTATTTTATCTAAAATCCCTTAACTTTCCTACTCTTCCAATTACCTAACCTTGGAGGAGTTTCTAATTTAGTACAGATGGGGATTTTCTACAAAGGCAAGGAACCTATGAGCATAATCAATGGAAAAATATGAAATATCCATTGCTTAGCTTTCCTACTAAGGCTCTCTACAATATCTCTCCTAACTAACACTGTCTATAATTATTACACTTCTCATTATACCTAATGGTTTTATACCATAATGTATTGGAACTACTTTCTCTTGTGAGAAACCATTAACGCTAAAACCTTCTATGAATCTTTCAAAAAATGACTTCATGTTTATGTGAAATTACAAGGAACTTATTTTATAATTTATCAAAAAAGGCTATACAAATTATCGTGCTTTTCATACCTTATACACCGCTTCCATGTATAACTTGCACAAAACATCTTCACTTGCGGCTTGGTTTCATAGAAAATTATACTATTATTTGTTTCATTCCAATGGATTAAAGTATTTTTAATCTATATTCACTTACAATAGATATTTCCTATGAAATTTATTAATTTCCTAATATTTGACTTACATCTTTCTTAGAAGAATTCATTTTCAAAACTATTTTAACATTTTCGTAACTAGAAAACATTTTTCATATACTTATTTAAATAATAAGTTTGCTTACAAACCACTTTATTCTATACTTAAAATTATCTTCAAAACACATTTTTATTTGGATTAAAACAGATGTCGCATAAAACACCGTTACTACAACCCAAAAATACTAGTATATGGATTCGTTAAAATAAATATTAATAAATCGCATATGTTATGTAAAACATTTCCTTTGGGAGTCACCTACAATAACAATTGTGTCATAGTCTATGCTTCCTTTATTTTTGACGAAAATGTCTATTACAACAATAAATGTTGTAATCTACGTTTTCGATACTTAACACACTCCAGATTTTTATATTTAAAAACTTTATTTACCTACAAGGAAACTAGCAAGCTATATATGCTCTATAATTCTTCAAAAAGAATGAAAATTTACATCAAATAAAAAACCAATTTAAATTTCATACCACTTTTTTTCAAAAACCCAATATTTACTTCAGATCAAACAATTATATTTTTCAACTTTTCAATTCCAAAAGGTTTCGTTTTATTGGGCTAGACATAAAGTGGATTTTCTTCCTACTACCTAGGAATATCCTTCCTAAACTTTGGAAATCTCATTCCCTAACTAAAATCTCTTATTCCTTCCAAAATAAAAAATACCATCCATATTATCCCTAGGGAACATTCCCACTTCCTCTAACATGTGGATACCAATCTTCTTTCAAAACATAGCTTATTGTACATTATAAATCGGCAATAACATAGGGCTCAACATTCTTGGGTCACTCCAAACCCAACTAGCAAGCCATGCACAAATATACTTCTAAAAACTTTTCATATGTTAAAATCTATAATTGGGGACTATTTGGATTTTAGTACATAATATATTTATATTTTATTAGAAAATACAAATACGTTCACTCATATTTCCTAACTTAGGAACTACTAACCCAAGTTCTGATATGAAATGTAACAACCCGAATTCCAATGGGTATGGATTTTTTGCAAAATGCTAAGATCCAAGCCCGAGTTGGGTATATGGTATCCTGCAAATAGGCAAGGACAAATATATTAAAGCTCAAATAAATATCTCACAGTGGAACTGACAAAGATAAAATAGTAAGTAAATACCCACCAAGGAAATAACACTTTCTAAACAAGTGTCTCAAACCTGGAAAGTCTCTTCCATCTATCTAACCTGTGGGATGTTATGAGGAGGGAGTTAGAACTAAAGTTCCGGTGAATGGACAAATTGTACACTTCTAAGCATAATTCTACATATATCGTTCTATTTCTATTTTCTATTATATTAAGTTTATTGGGTTTATAATACTTTCGCCTCTGTGCGTGAATCTTTACCATTTACTCCCTAGTAGATCAAGACCTAATTACCATTATACATATATATAGCAACATGCCCAAAGACCACATCGGTCCTAGGTACTATCCATAGCACCTTCTGTATCCTCCTCGAAAAGGACACCATCATCTTGCTACTAGAGTGTACTGTAACTACATCTGTAAAGGACAACTTTGTGAGGCCCACAATACAGGTGTTCCATTGTCTACTATGAAAATGTAAAACTGCATCTGCACTAGCCTACATTAATGCTCGAACATCCACAATGTATCATTCAGTGCATACCTTGAGGACTTTATGCAATCATTCTGTCTACTCATTGAATATCACCAACAACGTCTACCTTGTACGGAACTCAGTCGGGTATTTTCTATATATGTAAAGAACAGCTTCGTTAGGCCGACAATACAGATATTCTACTTGGTTTGTCTCCTTTCTCATCATGGCTATGGCTCCATGTAGCCCCCCTTCAATCAATTGAAAGACCTTTCAAGAGCTAAGTGATTGCGCCCTACTGCAAACGATCCAAGCATCCAATTGGATGTGCCCCTCATCCAATGTCTCGATAGTTAAAGAATCATTGGCCTGTTGGTTTAACTCTAGTATTTCCTGAGCTCGCCCTGACTGATGATGGCTTGATCTTCGCTTGAAACTATCCTTTTGGGTTCTGTCCACTGCACAATCTTGAGTACTGGGACATATGAACATCCTACTCCATCACCAGCCTTTTGACTACCTACAAAGGTCCACTTCATTAGGCCTACAATGCAAAAGTATTCAAGGCATACTCTCTTGATGGAACACCTACAGATCTGCCTCCAGTGGTGCAGCTTCGTTAGGCCTACCCCAGAGAGCCATCCAAGATTATCCTTACATCCCATTGAAGTCCCGTACTTGCTTCTAGCCCAAAATAACTAAGTCGGATGTGCTCTTTCTGTACTAAAAATCTACGATGAACTGCTTCGTTAGGCTCTTTATCCAGATTCTCTTTCGGGCTGCTCCAAATGCACCTTACCATTTTATTGGACCCTACTCTAATCCTTTATTATGCTGTTAGTTTACTTTTCTTACTCTGTTGGCTACTTATTTACCCTAATCAGCATGCCCAGCCCCACCTATGTGTGAGACATCAGTCCTAGACCTGAAAGGAAATGCTGCTGGTATGGGCCATTTCTATTATTTTTGCTTATTAACTTAATCCAAGATCCAAGTTTGATCAAATAAGCCTCTTCTATTTCTTTCTTTTTAATTAAAACCTACGTGTTACAATTATACTTACAATTGTCACTTTTATATTCTTTTCTTTCTTTTATAAACAACATGGTATAAATGTAATTGCAAGTGTCTCTTTTCTATTCTAGCCTGCCTTCTTTTATTATGATACTAAATATTCTTTAGTTCTCTTTTATTATATAACACTCTTAACTTGGGACTACGTCCAACTGCCATAAGTTACTTATCATAATACATGATTTACTTTTTACTCTACTATCTGTGCAATAAATGCAGATCTAGTCTCATTTTCTATTTATTGTTTCTAGTATTGTCAAATAATTAACCTGATTATTTCTTCTTTCTTAATTTCTTTTACGCTTAGCATTATTCTCTTTTATTCTAGGAAGTAGTTCTATTCTATTTGGTTGGTTACAAAAACTGTGCTAAAAATCCATTTCCATATTTTAATACCAAATAATGCTATAAACAATAACTCTTAACTATAAGATATTTCTTTTATTGTTTCTTCAATTAGTGGGTAATGCAAAATACAGTAATGTCTCTATTTTGCACTAATTCCATTTTTCTTGCTTTTATTCTTGTAATTACGTTTATCGTTATTCTTACAATATAAAACTATGGGAATGTATTCCCTTTTCTAAACCAACCAACTAATATATTACTAACTTTCAAATCTAGTTATTAGATTTTTCTCCCTTTTAATTTATTTATCTCGTTTTAACCTAATTTACTGTAAATTTCTCACTTTAGATGTATGCCTTTCTCTATAACTTTTAAGCCTAATATTACTTATATTTAATTGGATTCCTTTCTTTTTCCATATAAATAACATTTAAATATAAGTACACTTCTCTTGTAAAATTTACAATTTCAACATAACTAACTGGTAGAACTAATACTGGAATTAGACAAAATACTGAATTAAATATTTAATAGGAATCTAACGATATTATATATCATAAACATAAAAGATATATAATTTAAATCCACTCACATGTCGTCCTTAGCTTTACTCGTCCTTAGTTTTGCTCCGTGGCCTTCCCGATCTCCTTTTAAGGTGTCTAATATTTTTATTAACAAGATCTTCTACCTAGGAATATCTTCTACTCAGGGTTCGGCCTCAGGCAACGAACCCAACTGGGAGAAAATATGATTGTGATTAGCTAGGCATATGGTTCTATTTATAGTGAAGTTTGGGGATCTCAGACCGTCGGATTTTAGGATTGAATCTGGTGCAACCATGTCACAGGCTTGCTGCGGATCATTGGATCCAAAAAGCTACGCTCGAGATTGCGCAAAAATTAAATTATTAAACATTAACTTTTAACCGTTGCCTATTCATTCTAATTAATTTCCATCGATTTCAAATTTAATTCCCTTTATAAACATGTTTATCTTGAAATTCAGACATTGCTAATTAATGTAAATTAATTTCCTTTAATTACTGATTTGATTTACATTGCCTACTAATGTTGCTTAATTACCTCTAATTTATTATGTCAATTGATTTTCTTTGCGCATCTATTTTGAAATTCAAACGCATGTTATTTTTAGAATTTATACACACATTGTAACAACCCATAAATTTTAACTGTCTTATAACGTAATTAACTAAAATTTTATGAAATTTAAAACTATAAAATTTTTCATTGAAAATTCGATATTTGGAATACGTCTATTTAGACATAGCAAATGGAAAACTTTCATTGGAAAATATGAATGTTAATTCTGTTGTGTAAATTTCAATTTCAATTTAATATCAGTTAATTTGATGAAAATTAAATATTTTCGAAACTTGAATATTTTTGCACAATAAAAATGTTTATCATTTTCTGAGTGAGATGTGATAATTCGTTTCATCAAATTTGGACTGCTCTAGCCCCGTTTATCTTATCTTCGACGAATTTGCAGCAGTTTTACAGCGAAATATTGACTTTTGATAGGTTGGTCGTATCGTTCATATCTTTTTACCATTTTAATCATCTCGTCGTGCTGATCTCCGCAATGTATTCGTTCATTTGTTTTGGAGTCTGGGACACGACGAAATCGGTAAACCGATCCGTCGTATCAGTTATGCATTTGGACCTTTTAGCTTCCCATATCCATTCATTTGTCCACCGTACTATACAGTATTATACCAGTCACTAACATTTATATTTATGACAAATCCAACCCATGACTTTTTATATTCCTATCGGTTCCAATTATATCTGCTGGTTAATTTCCATTTTTCTAATCGTTGCCATTCTTTTTTTTCTCTTCCATCTCTCTGCTCTTCATCTTCTGTCCTAATTTTATAAAATATAGTATTCTATATAAAAGTTATATTCTCCTAAGAATCTTGCCTGCCCATTTTCGTTTTCAACTACCCGTTCATCATTTTTTGCCAAACTTAAACAGATCCGCCCTAGCACCCGAGTACCTCCCCTCTTCCAAACGCGTGGCCTCTCGTCAACTCCTCCGTTTGTCCCTCCAATGACCACGTTACAGCCTGTGTCTCCAGCCAGTGCTTCGCCATTTGTCTACCGCGGCACACCGCCGACCTTTGCAGCAACCCATGTCAACTTTCCACTGCACAACATGACCTGAACTAGCGGCAACCTTTTCCTTCATACACACCGCCTGCAGCCTCCCCAACTGAGCACGCTGCCCACGTTAACACCCACTGTCCTCTCCTTCTAGCCTTGTCCACCCCACCTCAGCCACGTGTAGCCACCGAAGCAGCCCCCATCAAAAGGAGAGAAAAAACCACGCACATCGGCTGCTTTGGCCTCACTCCATAGCCACCTCCAATTCAAGGCCACCCATCGTCACTTGATCCGCCACCCTTCATAGCCATGTTCTTGCCGTAGCACTACCCTTATTTCGTGTGGCTTGAACAACATATCTTTATCTCTATTTGCTTCTAATATTTTCTTGCCAAGCTTTGCAGTGTCATGTATATATTTGTCATGTATTGCAGTGTGTTAAGATTTTGATGTTTATTTTAAAATGTAATATATGAAGTATATTTATTTTCGTTTGCATATGCATAGTCTGCATAGGGGTTTAGCCACATATATATTTGTTGTAAAATGTAGTCTGCATATTTTTATAGTCAGCATATATATTATTTTGTAACGTGTATGTATTTAAATATAGCTACATACATTTTGGGTGCCATGCATGTATTGTTTTCATAAAGTTATAGCCTGTAAATATATTGATTTTCAATATATACTTTGATTTTAGAGTAAACTATAATATATATAGATATGTTGTTCTAAAATACGTGTTTTAAATTAAGTGATGATTTTGGAATATATCATACATATATTTTATTTTATGTATGGGTTTGAATTCAATATTGATTTTAGGACATATATATGTAAAGAATTTATTTTGATTTGTGTTTCAAATCGAATATGGATTTTTAAGGAAAATGTACGTTATAAAGATTTTATATAAATGAATATTAGAAATTTTTTACTTATAGTTTTTCATTTCCATCGATTTTTGAATTCCTGTTCAGCTTTGTTGATCAAATCTGTGTCCGTCGTGCTTGGCTTTGGAAGGTGTGCTTGAATTCGTCACATCTTGTTCCGGTTATCTCTCTTTAGCCTCGAAAGGTGAGCAATCACTCACGATTGACATTCTTATATTTAATAAATTTAGTTCACATTGAAATGGCAATTGAAATATGCCGTTAAATTTGAATTATTAAGTTATTTAATTTTTAAATATGACATGCCACTATTGCAATTGCTTACCTGTGATATATGATACCATAATCTGTTATTTATATTATAATTAAATTTGTTACTGATGATATATGCCTGTTGTTGATATGTTATATTATTATCATATTTTTTCCCACTCTGCAAGTTCCCTGTTAGTTTAGAATTCTCTATGGGTTGAAATGATACATACCCGAATGATATTTTAGAATACGGGAAAATCACTATGGGTTGAAATGATAAACCCAAGCGATTTTCATTGATTTTCAATTTTTAGGATTGTGGGTTGAAATGATATATACGTGTAGATATTTAATTGTGGATTGAAATGGTAAATATCCGTATCACTTGACCATGGGATAGAAAATTATATACGAACATCGTTGGTCTATATTTTGAAATGATTTCCAAACTTTTGAAAGGAAATATATGGGTTTTAATAAATATTGATTTTTCAAATATAAAATATAAATTTTATTTTTATTTATGTCTAAATTTTAGATTTTAAAATTTTATGTTTTGAAAATTTTAATTTATAAGTTAGTTTTGAAAATATAATTTTTAAGATCTTCTTATAATTTTATTATTTTAAAAATATATAAAATAGGATTTAATACAAAATGCATTTAATAATAAGATTAAATTAAATTAAATTAAATTAAATTGGTTTATAATATGTTTAAGTATTTATTTAAATTTAAATTAATATTTTAAATATATTTTATAACTTTAATAATAAAGGTTGGTAAGATAAATTAATGTCGACTTGGAATTTAAATTGGTTAATAACTGAATTCAAATAAGAATTTATTTGAACTTATTAATTTTGAGATTTGAAAGGAATGATTTATAACTTGATTTGATGAGATTAAATGAATATTCGCAACTTTAAATAATGTTAAGATTGAATCTTTAATATTGAATTAAATATATAAATTGGGATTTAAATAAATTATTATTAAAATGGTTAAATGAATTTTTTCCAATTTGAATAAAAATTAAAGTTAAATGTTGAAATATAAATGAAATTTATATTGCAAATGTTTGAATATTTAAAATTGAATTTTTGAACTTTAAATTGAAATGGTTGGACTGGAATTGATTTAAATTGAATTTTTGGAATTTAAGACGATTTGAATCGATTTGTGAAATTGGAGGAAACTATTGTTACTATATAAAGTATTTTTAATATAAAAGACTATTTTAATATAAAAAACTATTTTAATGTATAAATTATTTTAATATATATACTTATTTAATTTATAACTATTTTAATATATATACTATTTTCAAATATCTAAACTGTGTGTAAGTTGGAAGTGTTATGATTTCAAAAGCGTTATGATCCCGAAAGTGCTATGATTTCGAAAGTGTTATAATTTTGAAGGTGTTACGATTTTGGAAATGAATGTTATTTGAAGTGAATAAAGATATCGAATTGATATGGTTTGAAATGAATAGGATATTTTGATATGAATTATAAACTATTTGAAATGAAATGACCACGGTGTGAAATAAGCGTTTGGTTGTTAAAGAGACCAGGATCAGATATTGCCATACTCTCTGCTAATACTGAAAACCACTTTAACAACTGTGTACATGGTGGAGATTACAGAACGAAGTAGGATGGTTTGACAACAATTCTATATGGTATTTACGTAGCCCTAACTCCCGCGAGTCAGCTTGATGTGGCTAAAACAGGAGCTATACCGGGCCAAGTGGGGTCATTCCTCGATCGGGCACATTTCTTCGATATCATTCTATTGATTTTGTGATTTGATTAGGTGCACCTTTGATTTGAGAGCGTGTCACGAGGTGGGCGGTAGTAGTTGTTATGCGTTACAACTAGTCTGGGAGGGTAAATGGTATATCTACCCTGACATTACCTCGAGTGCCTTGTCACATGCCCTATCGCGCCTTCTATGAGTTTGTTTTGTGTCGTACCTATGGAGTGCTGTAACATCCCGCCTTTTCACACGATTTAAACAGACACACGTGCCAATTCAAACCATACGGAAGGGCGGATTGTTATGGGGTAAATAAGAAAACAGAAAAGAAATAAAATAAAATAGAATCTCACAGCGGAAGGATAAAATATACAGTTTATAAAACTGTTTACAAAACAATTGATTCTTCTTTATACAATTAAATATCAGAGTTCACATACCAGTAATATCAATGCAGCGGAATATAGTGTGAGTGTAGTGCAATACTATAAATAATAATAATACAAATCTTCGTCTCCGTCCTCCAGAGCTAAATCTTCAAATCCTGAAACGCTCGGACTGACCCGAGCGAATTTGAAAAGACAAAAACACTCGAGTCGGAACTAAAAGATCTTATGTGAGTTAAATTAACAGAAAAAAAATGAGTACAATAACTCAAAAGATGTTCGGGATTTACATCTCTTAAGGATCCGTTAAACTATTTACTATGTAGTATATTGCGCTACTATAGTAGTGTCTATTCATAAAATAAACTTACTTTTAAATAGCGTTAAGGGGTTACCCATATAGCCCTTAACACATAATATATTCCCATAGTCTATACAGTACCGTAATCTCCCCCGTACTGGGCGTCGTCAGAGGGCACTCCATAGGTATGGTACAAAACAAAATCGTATAAGGCGCGCTAGGGTAGGTGACACGGCACAACTAGGCAATGCCAGGGTAGATATACCAATTACGCTTCCGGGTCGGTGGTAACGCATAGCCGCAGCTATCGCCCACCTCGAGCCACACCCCCAAATCAAAGAAATCAAAAGTGGCCACTGAATAAATCCAAAAGTCAAAGTATAATATCGAAGGGATGTGTCCGATCAAAGGTGCTACCTTATTAACCCGTCAATCGCTCCTGTTTTAGCCACCTTATGCCAACTCACGGGAGTTGGGTCCACGTATTTACCTTACAGGAAACGCCGCCACCAACCTACTTCATTCTGGAATCTCCACCGCGTACACGGTTAGTCAAAGTGGTTTTCGGTATCGACAGAGAGTATGTCCATATCCGATCTCGGTCTCTTTGCCAACCCATCGTTATTATAACACCGCGGTCATTTAAAAATAGTTTATACTTTTAACCGGAATTAAATTTTTCCATTTCAAAACTATGAATACGATATCATCTTAAAACCCAAAAATATGATATCATTTTATCCAAATATAATTCTTTTCCAAAATCATACTGCTTTAAAATTTAAAATATCTGGAAACCAAACATTTGAATTATACTTTCAAAACATAATATTTCGGAAATCATAATTTTAAAACATATTTCTAAAACTGGAATGGTTTGGATATTCAGCGGTATATAAAATAAATGGTTTAACTTTAAGGTTACTTTGTAAAGAAAATAATTTCCATGGCTTTACAAATATATTTCTTTATTTAAAGTCTAAACCAAAATTTAAATATCACTTTCAAGTTCCAAAACCACTTCAATTTCTATATGTATATATCCATTTGGAGTGTTAATATTTCAAAACTAAAATTTGATTTTATTCTCTCAACAAATTAATGTTCTATTATTTAGTCTTGAATATTCACATAAATTCCATAAATAAAACTCCAATTTCTAGCCATTTAATTTTTTTCTCAAATTTACTTTATACTAGAATATTCATTTTAAATTTATCTTGGAAAATCCAGTTATAAATATCATACCATAAAAATTTCCAAACTTGAACATATCAGATAAATTACCAAATTCCTTTTTCTCAAATTTTTCATTTTTATTCAACAGGTTTATACACAGCTTAAATTTAAATTTTTTAACTTCATATGTATATATATAGAAGAATAATATTTTATAAATTATCAAAATTAAATTTTTATAAACCGTATCCCATCCAAACCATAGAAATCACTTTAAAATATTTATATATAGACCACGGTGCCTGTATATAATTTTCTATCCTATGGTCAAGTGATACGGATATTTATCATTTCAATCCGCAATTTAAAAATAAAATTTTGTGGTTGTATATCATTTCAAACCACAATCCCGGATGAAACGAAAAATGCATGATAACTTGCAGTTAAATGATATACAATAAAACATCCATTCATCCATCAATCATCAATTTCAATCATCATCCAATTTTAAACAATCATCTATACAGAGCATATGAATTATACAGGAATCAATAACAAATATTAACTAACAGTTTATAATCCATAATAAATTTAATGACTGTTAACTAGCAGTTTATGTGCAAAAATAAATTCTAACTGTCAAATTTTATGCAATAAATAAAATAAATTAACAGTTAAATTAACTAAATGCGAATTAACAGATATGCTGAATAAAACATACCAAACAGTCATAATTAAATTTCTACTCATATCTAAAATAAATTTAACAAACATAAAAACTTTTAGATGTTGTGAGTGGGTTAAAACACTCACCTTTGGGATTTAAATCGAATTTAAATCCGATTTAAACCCAAAAATTCGACGGTCTCCAAATCAGTCCAAACCAGCGTCAACAGATCCGTAATTAAATTACGATCCTAACAAAAAAATTCTCGCATGAAAACGAGGTCGTATGAGAAAGTTATGGCGATAAAACGATCTGAATTTCAAAATTAAACTAAAACAAACTCACCCAACAACTAACCGCCACGTCATCTTCTCCCTTCTCCCCCACGTCACGTTCAAACATTTGCTGCAGTAACTACACGAGGGAAATAGCCCACCGTTGACTGCCTATTGCCGCCTCTACAGCCCTCTCTGTCGCCGCCGACCACCACCATTCGACTCATCTTCACAATCTCCATCGCCCCCCCCCCCCTTCAACCCACCTCCGGTCGCCTGAAAAGGGCACGCCGCCGCCCCTATCATTAGGATTTTGAAACCCTAAACTTCGAATTCCGGCCGTCATAGGTAGATTTAGGTGATGAGACCACCATAGAACGGCTCCAAATAGCGAGGGCTACAATACCCATAAACCAATTTCGATGATTTCTCCCCGAATCAAAAAACGCCCAAATCACATATAGGGTCTCGAAATTTCCAACGTTTGACCTCGATTTGTCGTTGATCCGAGCATCGTATACAGAAACGAATACCTCCAGTAGATTACGCATATCGAAAATTTCAACATATATTTTTTTTGGAATTTTCCTGGAGAGTTTGAATTTTGACTTTTGATTTTGAACTGTAGATGGATCTAGGTTTTGCAACCATTGGGGAATAGAAAGAGATGAAGAAAATGAACGTATAGACAAATGATAGAAGATGGAGGCTAGGGTTTATCACAGCATATATATAGACAAATCGTAGTAGGCTAGGTGGTCACGAATTACGAACGTGCTAAGCGGTAGTTGGTCCAAAAAGCCCATTCTGACCCCGTAACGAAATTTATTAAACCCATATATCCAAATAGGTATTTTAAAATATTCTGAACGCGATGGAAAAAGTTTCACGTCCAAATTCGATTGTATGAAGAAGTTATGCTGAAAACAAAATTTCCAAATTGATTTCAAATTGATTTCAAATTGATTTTTAATTAAATCGATTTCAAGGCGTTTCGCGTCCGTACGATCAAACGACAGGTCCGATCGATATGAAATTTGAAACCCTATAATAATTCACCGATACGGATCCGATGAAACTGGTTTCCTCGAAATCCGAGTCCGTGGCCAAAATGGCTATTTTACATAAATTAAATAAACTAATAGTTAAATAAATTAATTCGTTATTTGAATTTCAAATTCTACAATTCATAAATTTGTCACCTTGTATTACCAAATAAATTAAAAATCCTTTAAACCAAATTCTAATACAAAGGTAAAGTAAATAAATTCACAATTTATAGTATTTAACATTAAATTCAATAATCCAGCTATTTAATAATCATTCCTTTAAACCTGATTTAAATTCTCCTATTTATTTATTTAACCCTTTCTAGAATCATAGCTAATATTTGTCTTTCCTTCCTTACCCAAATGTTCTTATTCCATCAAATTTTATTTACTGAAGGTTGCACTTAATCCAATTTATACATCTTGCCCCTTTTCTCTTTAAATTAATAAATCTTCATGTAGTATATAGATTTATCATAAATTTTATCTATTTTTCTTTTTAGGCAATGTTCTATATATTAGATTTCATTTAAATGCAATAAATCATACTATCGTAGTTATATGCAATTAAATAAATAAATGCTTGATTCCCATCTTTACTCATTTGATTGCAATTAACCTTTTTACCATAAATTAAATTCCAATATATCAAATAAACTTTATTTCCATTCCTTTTACTCACAAATCATCGTATTATAAAGATATTTACGTTATTCCTCATTTATTACCTTAATTTATTTAAGGCAACATTAAATTAATATCTATTGCAATGATTTCAAATTTAACTGAAGGAACTAAGTATATAACTCAAAATAGTTGTGGTAAAACTCTTAATCCCGCATTTATAAGTATATTATTTCCCCTCAAGTGTTATAGATATTACAGAGTATTGGTTTTCGTTTAATCATTATTAATTATATATTACTTAAATGAATTCACTATTCAAGTCCGCTAAATTTTATTACCAACATCCATCTACCTTTTCCAATAGATTTTGAATTCCATTCAATTTATAACAAATCATAATTTCCAATCACTCTTTATTATAAACCCAAATCTGCAATTCATTACCTTATATTAATGTCATCAAATTTTTATTTATTATTATAACTTTACGTTAAATTACTATTCAATGTATATTTATTCATCAATCAAATCCGATATTTACTTTCTATCCTTCTATTTGATAAAAAATCCAGTATACCTTTACATACATTCATTTATGGGTATTGCATTGAAATTAAATTTATTAGCCAATACCACATTATTACCATTTATTACAATTGGATTCCTAATTTTATTCAATACCCTGAATAAATAACATAAATATCAATCATGTTCTTACTTTTGTTTCTCTCATATTTAAAAATCAACTTATAGCATTTAACTTATTTTATTGGGTCAATATTTTATTCAAGTCATAAATTATTAACCTGCACAAATATGATACCTTAATTTATTTAAATTTCCATTTACAACTTTTATTGCACTAAATCAAATTAATACTTTCTTAAATTTCTCTTATTAGATCTTATATCCAGGTAAGAATCATTTTCCTACTTACTTCATTTGAATATTATACAAATTTCTATATAAATAGGTTTTTAAGGCATCATTCATATAATTTCTTTTAGCCTTTATTTCAATATTTGTTTATAAAGTGAAAATTTTCCACTAAATTAAATTACAAAGCTCATAAATCCAACCTAGTTAAATCCACGAATTATACGGGCCGTTACAAGTGCTTCCTGATAGCCCACTTGCGAGTGGAGTTTACATTATCTGTATAGACTACGGCAATATATAAAATGTGCTAAGGGGGATACGGGTAATGCCTTAACGCTATTTTAATAGCCTTATTTACTGTAGACATTATTATATTAGCATATATTACTACATAGTAAATAGTTCCATGGATCCTTAGAGGATAGGAATCCCAAACATCTTTTAAGTTATTTGTTTTTCATTTGACACTTCACTTGAGTTGAATTTACTATATAAGAATGTTAATCCCGACTCGAGTGTTTTATGTTTTGCTTTATGCTCGGGTCAGACTGAGTGACACAACATTTGAGACTCACCTTTGGAGATTGAAGCTTTGTTTGAAGATCTATCTATCCAGCTTTCAGTTTTTCTAGTGATTTCTGTTTATCCTTGTCAGTTACTTTTGTATTGTATATTATTCTGTATTCGAGATATCTGTTGTATTTTTCTGTAAACTCTGATGTATATATATAATAGATTCATGAACTACTATGTATCTATTCCGCTGTTTATTGTTGTAATACCGTGTATGTGATTCTGTGATTAATTTATTTACTGTATATGCAGAGTTTTTCCAAATATAAATTAATAATCTATTGTTTTGAGCAATTAAAGTCTGACATGTGTGTACGTGAATGGTTCAAATGGTCATTACACACATTTGCACGTATAATTATTTTTTGATATGGAACTTCAAACATCAATAACTTTTTCATACAAGTCCTTTCGAGGCATCTTATATGTAAATTAATTAGAAACTCGCCACGAACATGGTATAAGTTTCAGGCCATATTCTGACAATTCCAAAATTGCTCATTTTCATTGTTTATAGTTATTTTGGTTACTTAATTATCTAAATATGTAAGGTGTTACAGATGAGAATGAGAAAAAACTTAACGTTGTTGGGGTAGTTGAATCTCAGTAGAGTTTTCCCTCTTTTCTCCAAAATTTCGTCCCTATTGTTGTTATGGAGCTCTGATATTTATAGAGTGGAGTTGTGAAGTGTAGAGGCTGAGATTATCGCTTCCTGAGCCGGGTCCGACATTTGGGTAGGAGGACCTGGTTCGGCATCTCACCTATAGTTTGCTCGGTTATTGCTTCATTCGGTCTTGCTTGGAGACATTCGTTTGTCGGACCAAACATTTGGTCCGGCAAGCCTAGGTACCGGACCAAATGCTTGGTTTGGAGCTTAGGTGTCGTGCCAGACCAAACATCTAGTCCGACACTTCGTGGAATGTCGGACCAGATACATGGTTCCTCATTTCAGTGAATGCCGGACCAGGTATTTGGTTTGTCATTTAAGTGAATGCCGGACTAGATATCTGGTTCGGCATTTCAGTGGACGCCGGACCAGATGTTTGGTCTGGTATTCTTGCCTTCTACACTCTAACTCCATCCGCTTTCCTTTTCATTGCTTCATCTCTTTCTCTACCCTTGCGTGTTGATAAGCCGAGCTAACAAGTACGTTAACATAACACTATCCCATTCCCTAATTTATTCTTCATATTTTATTTAAATTATGTTCTTTATGTCGGTACCTTAGGTTTTAGACTTGATGATAACAACTATAGGACTTTATATAAAATATAGATACTAATGTTTTATCAAGATATATATATGTATAGTATATAGCGCAGGATATTAGACAGGTGTTGATTAAGAAGGTTGTACAGTATCAAGTATAGATTCAAGATAATGATAATTAAAGACTCATGAGTATTGAAGAGTTCAAGAATTCTAGATATTCCATATAAGTTATAGAGTAATAGAATTTATGTTAAAATCTTGATAACATTTTCCTGATCTTTCTTGTCGTTTTTAATTTTGTTTTAAATTGTTTTTCAAATATCCTGGTTTTAAAATAATCTTTTCAAAATATTTTCCAAAATGATTTTCAATCTCTTATGCTTATAAAGATATTATTTTAGTGTTTTAAAATTTATATATATACTGAGCTTTTGTTTATACTTTAAGAAGTTATAATTATATTAAAATGTGTATAAAGTTTTAAAGTTATATATATTATTGAATACTCTTATTAAAGCTTTCAAAATCATTTTATAAAGTTTTATTAAGTTATATTTTGATTAAAATGTGTATAAACTATATTTAAATGATTATACTTAGTATCAAATTATTTTACAAAGCAATAGATTTTCAAAATAACATTTTTAACGTGTTTTTCAATTTTATGAAGAGTACGTCGACATACTCTATAGGCATATGTCGACATAGTAGCCGTAATTTTCAAATTCAAACTTGAATGAAAGTGTCTTTTCATCGTATCTCTTCGTTGATGGAATGACCGTTGTTTCTCTGTATATACCAGGCTTCCAAACGAATTTTTAATTTATACTTTCTTCTTTTCCCTCTTTCCACTCTCTCATTTTCTAAATTAAAATACATCTAAGCTCTGTCGAAATTAAACCAGATTACTAGTTTGTTTCTCCTTCATATACTCTCTGATTTCTCTCACCTCTCTCACTGAAAACAAGATCAACATGCTATCCAAGAGTTATAGGATCAATTGTAAAAAAGATCCAAGATCTGAGTCTGTAAAACTCTACCAAATTATACTACTATACTTATGGGTGCGATTGTAGCATGTAAAATCAGTTGAATGTGATTGTAGCCCGTAAATCTAATGTATGCGCTTGTAGCCCAAAAATTAAGTGACTCTACCTAAAGGCCGAGATTCTGGAGTGTGCATCTCGTAGCCTTGAAATTGAGATTGTCTATGTACTTACTGTTTGAAAAGAAATCCATAAAAGGAATTGTGCAGGACTGGATGTAGGGCAACTCCGAACAAGTATAAAATCCTAGTGTGTACTTTCCTTTTTACTTTTATTGCACTTATTTTTATCTGCACTTTGATTCTGTTATTGTTTCTGTGATTATTAATTACATCATTAAGTGGAAACTTAAAGAATTTCAAAAATATCCATATAATCAGTTAAACACTATTAACCTCCCTCTAGTGTTAATTTAGCCTTAGGATCGCTATTCTGCTGACTCTCATTTGGTATCAAAGTATTGGTTTTCAAAGTATTCATCATCTGATTTTTGAAAAGGTTTAAATGGCTACCAACACTAGTAATAGTATTGTTAGTAACACTGTTAATACACTTGTTAATAACCCATTTGTTGAAGGACAATCTACTACTAGACCTCCACTTTTTAATGGTAGTAATTACACATATTGGTCATGTAGAATGAAAATTTATTTATAATCAGTTGGTTTAGACACTTGGAATATCATACAAATTGAGTACATTGAACCCGAGGCTAATTTTTCATAGTAGACTACTGACTGAAAAACAGTTGCACAAAGTAATTCAAAGGCTATTATATTATTTTATTCACTAGATAGAAATGAATTTAATAGAGTATCTATATGTAAATCTGCATCTGACATTTGGAGAACTTTGCAAGTTACACATGAAGGCACAAGTAAAGTTAAATAGACCAAAATTTCATGTTAATAAACCAGTTTCAATTATTCAAAATAAGTACAAATGGGTCCATATCTGATATGTATAGTATATTATAAATATAGTACATTCATTTATTACATTGGGTGAAAGTTTTTATGAGGAGGATCAAGTTAGAAAATCCTTAATTCAAGAGTGGGATCAAAAGACTCTTGTAATCAAAGAGGCTAATGACATTAGCACTCTAAGAAGAGTTATCTTTTGAAGCACAAATGCAAGGCATGAGAGAAAGTAAAGCAATGGAGAAGAAATCTATAGCTTTTAATGCAATGATAGAGAATCTAGATTCAAACAGCGATGACGATGAAGAAATTGCTTCCATGACAAGGAATTTTAGAAAACTTCTAAAATATAGGAAGATGAAAAATTTTCAAAAGAAATAGCAATAAAAATCCAGGAAGAGGAAGTGGAAACGGAAATGGCATTAGATGTTATAACTGCGACAACCTTGGCTATTTAAAACAAGACTATCCGCAACCCCACAAAATGAAAACGACACCAAACACTGATTCATCCAGGAAACGGAGAAGAGCCTATACTGTAAGATTAGACAATCCAAACACATCCTCAAGTGATAATGAATCTGATATACAAATTGCTAACATGTGCTTCAAGAAAATACTATTCCAGAACAAAATAGTGAAATCGATCATAAAATGTACACTTTTAATATGTCAAAAGTTTTAATTTCTTGAATAATTTATTTATTGCTTGCTTTATCGGTTGTTAGGAATATCCTATAGATCAATAATAATATTGGTTGAATAGTGTATGATTATATTTTAAATTAAATGTTTTATATATTATAATAATATAATAATATAAAATATACTTAAAATTATTTTTCTGAAAACAGAATAACTATGAATATATATATATATATAATAAAGTAGGATATAGTTAAACAAAATTCATTTTTGAAAATATCGACCTATATGTCGACATGCCCCACATGCATATGTCGATATATGTAGACGGATTTTGAATTTCAAATTCAAACTTTGAATTTCCTTCCACTTTTTCACCAACTCCTATGTTCTGAAAAGTTGTCTCTTGACCATAGAACATATCCATTGATTCCCTATTTACTTACTCTATCTACGTCCATTCATTTTTCATTTTCAAATTCAAAAACCATAAACTCTCTTATCTCTTCAAACTACTCTTTAATGGCATCCTCAAGCAGCACGAAGGCAACCATGAGGCTTTCTAAGTAAATAAAAGAATAACTTTTTAATGATCAAGAAGCTACGCAAGCCTATATTGAGTATTTATCTTTCGAAAAAGCCTTTCTCGGAAGATTTGCTATTTTTACGATTTTCCTACTTATGATCTTTACAATCTTTGTTTGCAAAATAAAATTCTTAGTTTAATCGATGCTTCTCAAAATGATTTCATTTGTTATCCAAAATTGGTGAAGATGTTTTATGCAAATTTGAAAGGAAGGTTTTATGATGGAAGAAAAGGAGAAGTTTGTAGTAGTGTCAAAGGGACACAAATTGTTTTAAATTATGAACTTTTGGATCATGTTCTTGGATGCAAATCTAGTGAATGGACCTTTCAACTTTTCAAATTGATTTTTAAAATCGTGAAGTATTCCATGACATTTTCAAAAGTGATGATGATTTTGAATTTTTAAAAAAATTGCATCCAAAAGCAAGAATTTTAAGCCTTCTTTTGTAACAAAGTATCACTTCTAGAACGGGTAATTATAATAACCTGACACAAAAAGTTTTCAAATCTTTTTTTTGCCATTTGTGATCAACATGACACAAATTGGTCTCAAGTCATTTTGGATGAATGTTTTCCTAAAAATCTTTCTAAACATGAAAACACGCTATTTCATAGCATGTATCTTACTCATGTTTTCAATTATTTTAGTGTTTACCTTAAAAAAGGGGAAATAAGTCCTCGAAAAATATTTGCCAAAGCTAACATTTCACTTATGCATATTTCACTTTTTTTGAGCCATATGAAACACTTGCAGAAAAGGAAAAAAGGTTGGCTTGGGGAAAGGAGTAAGAAATAAGAGAAGAGGAGAAAGAGGAAAGGGAGGAGATGGAAGAAGAGGAGGAAGAACAAGAAGAGGAGGAGGATACTTCTTTGAAAAGTATCAATATGCCACCTAATCCATCCAACAAACATCTTCTCAAAAATCAAGAGAAGATCATTCACAACCAAAGGAAACTTAAGAAATCATTTTCAAAGAGATTTACCTCAATTTCCAACAAAATAGATAAATTCTTTGAAAATATCATCTGCAAGCTTGGTGGTTCATCTTCGTCTTCATCCACATCTTTCTAGTTGTTTGTTTAAACTATCTTTGTATTTGAATTTTCTAGTTTTATTTTATGTTGAATTTCATGTATCTTTCTTTAATTTCTTTTACTCATCCTTATTATCAATGAAAATCCTATTTCCTGCTGTTATGCATTGTTTATCATCTATAGAAAATTTACAAATATAAACGTATAAGCTAAATATAATATAATACTAAAAAAATTGAAAAATTCTTTATATATGTCGACATACCTTAGGTATGTATACAATGGTAATTTTTCAAATTTTAATTTGGAAAACTAAATAGACATAAAGTGTTTATTCATTTTCAATGAATTTTTAGCCATTTAAATACCTACTAAGACTAGAGAATCAAGTATCTTCCTTTTTAATTCTAAACTTTAATAAAAATCTATGGCTTCTTATATCCGAAAACTAACATAAAACCACAAACAAAATCTTGAACCATTCAGAAACATTCTTTCTTTCATTCGAAGAAACCAAAAGCACATAGAATTGAATCGAATATATTATTTTATATTAAATAATTATTGCCAAAATCATTGTACTTGTTTTAAAAATAATATTTCAACTTTGAAAAATCTCAAGATTTTTCCTAAGCTCTATTTTATGATCCTAGATTTTCAAAAAATTTAAATTTTGAATTTTCATCAATATATTATTTTATGTTAATTATTTATAGATGAAAACATTATTTTATTCATATTATATACAAATTAAAATACTAAAATTATTATGTTTGCAAAAATATGTTAATTTTGAATTATAAATAATTTTTAATAATTGTTCTTACTCTTTCTATATATATATATATATATATATCTTTATATAAATGTTTTATGTTCATATATTATATATAATATATGTATACATACATGTGTGTGTATTGTAACACATATAATGCACATATTTAGACAACATACATGACATACAAAATGAGTTAATGCGTCTATTACAATGTAAATCTCAACATCTACATACGGGCATATTATACCTTTCATGGATTATTATGTTACACATGCACTCACACATATATGTATATGATACATTTATGTATAAACTAAATCAAATAAAATTAATTTCATATCTTATTATACTTGAATTTGAATAAAATAAATGATTTTATTTAAATGAAATTTCGAAACATTCTAATTCAGTTAGACTTCATAGGCCCAATAAAGATCCAATAAGGTAAATTTTTTGAACTTCACCCATAACTTCCACTACGGACTGGTCCCGTTCCAAAAATGGTATCAGAGCCCAATAGTCTATGCTGTCTAAATTAGTCATATCAGGGCTAACTAATTAAGATTGCCCACTTAGTACAGTGTCTAGAAAGGTAATGTTTAGGATTGAAATTGGATAATCAAGTACTCTATCCTTCATGGTTACCCGCCTGGCCCGTAAGGCGAAGTGAGCCCAAAGGTTGCTCGTAATAGAAAAGGCCCAACTTAATTTGGGCCTTGGGCTGATTTTCAAAATCGTTTTTAAAACTAATGTTAAAGATTTTAAATTTAATAGTTAGATTTAAAATAAAACATGTTTATTATAAAAATTATAATACTACATAAGTTTTTAAAATGTTTGAAAGGATGATGATATTTTCAAAATGTTTGAAAATATTGAGATAATAATTTCAAATTTATTAATAAGATTAATAAAATAAATTGATTAAATATGTTAATTAATTAATGCATATATGCATGTATTGCATATGTTGATATATGTTATGTTATTTTAAAATGTTGAAGATAACATACGTATACATGTATGTATCCAAGAAAAATTTTGAAATTAATAAATTTTAATAAAAATTGTTTAATTATAAATCAATTAAACGTTAATTAATTTAATAAAATACACATATATATGATATATGTGTGTTACGCTATAAAGGTTATAGTATACACTATAAATGTAATAGTAGATATGTCCAATATAAAAGTTATATTGGAATACTAATTTAAAATTAATTAAAGAGTTAGTTGATTAAATTAATTAGATAAGATTTAATTAATGATATGTTATATGTAAGACTATCATATGAGTAATATGAATATAAAAGTTATATAACAAAAAAAACTTATATGATATGTGTATAAAATAAATGTGGAACATTAAAAAAACCCAAATAGACTTGAGAAATAAATACATTTGTAAATGTACATATACCTTTGATGTGTCTAACACTTGAGTCGCTGGGGTGTTCACAAGAAATATATTGTTCTATAAGTTGATATCACTCAATATATATATTGAAGATTGTGAATCTTCAATACAATGTTGTCGTCTGCCATATATATATATATATATATATATATATATATATATATATATATATTACTTACATACTCCTTAGTTGTTGAGCAAACTCAAGCTAAGGATGTTATGCGTAGTATTATTAATATATTGAACAAATGAGGTAAGATAAATATATGTATTTGTTGAGCAAACTCAAGGTACATATACTATACTTAGGCCATCACGATATGGTAGGTATGAGTGAATAATCTCTTTCGATTTGTTGAGAAAGCTCAAGGTCGAAATGAGATTAGAACAAGGAAAAATAGGTTAGCAGTTCTATACGATAAAGCCGATAATGAGTTATCCATCGTTTGTGGGGCTATGATTTGTTGAGCAAAGTCAAGATCAGAATACCAAAACAAACGAGTCCTAACACCCACTAGTGAAGTTGTAAGACTTCCATGTTTCATCTTAGAGTTTAAAGAAACATAAAAGACTAGTGGGAGCATTATTAAAAAAAATGAAATGGTAACATTTATCCATTCTAATATTGTAAGAATGTATGCTATATAATGTTATAATTATCTACAATGATAAATTTTTGCATTTAATATGATTGATAAAATGTTTTTCAATTTACATCTATAAACAAACTGAATTGAAAGTTGACAAATGGAAATATAATATACACTTACTAATAATTCTAATTGCAAGTTATATGATGTTTCTATACCCATGCATGTGCCTAATTTCAACTACTTAATACATTTCATAAGTTGGTCACTTATATGTTTATTGGGTTTAGACCGTGTATTGCATTTTATGATTTTTTTGATCTCTAAATGCTATTCATGACTATGAATATTTGATCCATGTACTTTCACATATAAATGTTATATGGTGAACAGTCATTGTGGGGTATAATATTTAGATGAAATTAGTTCATTAGAAGTAAGCCAATAAATAGTATTTTAAGATCATATATTCAACTTGAATGATTTCAAAAGGATCTATTGTGCTAATGCAACAGAAGACCATAAACTACTAGGTACATCTAAGAACTCGATCGTTGAAATGTCATCTTAAGTGGTTTACATAAAGTGCAATATATTTGATGTCTTAAATGTTAAGAATATTTGAATGCGCTTTTGTAAAAGGTTTGTTATGATATTGTAGTAAGGTTTTATTTTGAATAGTTTGACCATTTGAAAGAAAAACGAATGTATAAGAATAGATGTGATTTAAGATAAAGTTGGAATGAAGAGAATAAATAGTCACTTCTACTTCATAGAAATAACAATGGAAACAAGAATTATAATAATAACTGATGATTAATATTGGAATATGAAATATGTTTTTATTCTTAAATTTATTTTCATATAGAAAATTATTTTCTATAACATTTATTTCTTTGAGTTCAAAATATTTGACCAAAGAACTCTCCTCTGTAAACTAGTTGCAGCGTATGAAGTGAGTAAACAATATTAACAATATTAAGTGAATGGTGGATTATTAAATTTAGTACGCTATTATAATAATGCCGGAAATAATTGGATCATGCCATATAGCACCTAATGATTGCATCAAGTTACGAAAATTGTTTTCGTAAAATGTACCGAACATTATTTGTGAAATAATGTTTATTTTTTGGTATTGACTGAAAAATATATATAACTATACTTCAATATGTGTATTATGAATATTCACTACGAAATAGGAATTTGTTTTCATAGTAAAAGTGATGAAACAAAAATACATATGTATCTAATATTATTTATAGTTGTTTTGGAATTATAGACTAAGCCGTAGTTTTGAGAAATAATTTTACTATATGATTATGAATCATATGATACATGTTAATTATATCTTAAACAATTAATGGCTATGCACCCATTCAATGGGAGCATCATAAGAGTTAATGATCTATTTGAATTGATACATATTGATGTATGCAATCACCAGTCTATTAATACTGAAAGGGTTCCACATACTTTGTTATACTCATCGATGATTTATTACCAACATGAATATGTGTATTAGATACACATGTTGTAAGTTTATGATAAAATCATAGAATATAAAATAAAATAACATGCAATAGAATAAAATGATTTGATTTGGTTGAATAAGTGAGTATATTGGAAAGAGTTTCAAATGTACCAAAAAAAGAATATAGATTCAATCTCAAAATCACTCCTCCATGTGATACATAATGATGCATCGATAAGGAGTATCAGACATTGTTGGACAATTTACAATTAATTGTGAGTGAAGTTGAGTTAATTTCTTTCTATAAGGTCATGTACTTAAGATTAGTACACAAGGTTGATATTATTTCATCTAAACAACAGTTTACAAAATCATACAATATAAGGGTTTGTAAGAAATCCCAACATATCCTAGGCCAAGGAGTTGGCAGGTTGTGCGAGTCAAAAGATTGCACATAATAATTGTTCGTGAGGGATCTTGTATGAATCTCCAACAAGTTTTTTGGAAAGGTCTATCATCAAATGACATATTTATGTTTAGAACATAATTTTTGTAAACTAAAATAAGTTTTATAAACAAAAAGGTTCATAAAGCATTCATGAATTCCTATTCTATTTGCACTAAGAAATAATTGTTGTTTCAAGATATATCAACTTCATTATGAAGGAATTTCTTTGAGAAATTTTTGGTAGATAAATGGAATTGGATCTGATCCATAGATAGAACTGATTGTATGAGAGGAAGCGAAATTTACTAACCTAAACGAATGCATAGCATTAGAATGTCTAATAGGTATTCTCATACATCGAAGAGAAACTATGAGTTTCTTATTAATGTCGAAAATATACATTACCCTCGGTTGTTCAATTAAACCGTTAAGATTGTTGACTCTATATGGCATGATGCGCAGATCTGAAAGAATTCCAAGTACGCTATCAAAATATGATTTTGGTGGTCGTAACCAAAGAGATATGATCCATCGGCCGAGATTGTGTCTTTATTGGAAAACCTTATGTGGTTGAATTAAGCGATGTTGATAAGAAAAATATCGCAAATTTCAATTGTTGAAATTAGCATAATAGATTCAGTATTCAACATGCTCAAGTTAATTCATATTTACTCACAAATTATTGCTCGATAAGACTTAGTGTTTGGTACTTATGTATTGAAAAAGAAATTCTAAATAATGATTTAGAGTAAGACATTTACACATATTAACCAAAAATGCCTCGAAGCCAGTGGGAGTGATATTGGGTTTGTGAGTTTTAGATATGATCCAAGAAATGATGCGAATGTATCATTTTATAAGCATCAAGATTGAATAAGTATTTTGATGGAAATATCAAATAGTTTGATTTCCAATCAAAGTGCAAAGGAAGCGTGTGTTCATAAGAAAGAATGTTAAAATGTACATTGATATTTGTAAACTATAAGTAAACAACACATTGTTGATTTTAACAATATATTTGTATTAAAATCAACTTTAGTTGTTTTAATACTCAATTTTTGATTGTAAATGATGTCTTTTATGGTGAGTGTAAAAGATATAGGGATCGTCCCAAAACGATGTACAAGAGCACCCTATTAAAAGGGGAACATGTAAGTTTGATTCCTTGTGCATCAACAATAGGAATTATTATACAGGTTATGTTATGTATGATATTGTGTTTTGTTTATGTATTTGATGTATGGAGAAAATATAAAATCCAAATTGATATCATTAAATCGTTGTTTGAGGTGTTCTCATGTATTTATGAAATACTAGACAATTGTCTATAGAAACAACAAACTCGTTATGATGGAACATTTGGACACAAACTGTTTTAAGTGATATTGAGTATAACACATCAATGATAAAATTCAAGTTAAAATCTTTAATTTTAAAATGTATCAAAATAAAAGTGATTGTGGTTGATTCAACGATTGAGAACATTAACTTGAATAGCGCTACAATAAATCAATATATGTAGATATAAATGCACAAATTTATAATTGAGCCAAAGGTGATTCCAAATGTTGAGAATCCTATAATACTGTTATGAGATAACAATATAATGAAATTGGTCACGATAGAACTTATAGCTCACTAGAAGTCAAAGGACATACTTTGAATCGTTGCATGTGATAAAGACAGTTTATCAGTGTCAGAGAAAGTTAATCGACAAAGTAAATAATAAAAACATAATAGCATACCATTTACTAAGGGACTGGCCTAATTGGTTTTGATAAAACTGTTTGGAGAAGTTGCAATTAGATTCCATAATTGACTCCAAGTGCAAGTGGGAGATTGATAGAGTTAGGGGTATGCCCTATGGATAATTATGTAATTTGTTACACATATCTAACTCGTTGACCGATCTTTTTCAAAATAAAAGGTAATTTCTTCCTATTATACACTTAATATAATGTGATTATATTAATTAATTAACTTATTTAAAAGTATATTTGATAGAAAAATCCATAAATGGTATATTTTGTGATAGTAGTTACAAAGTGTTGTAACCGTGAGTAATTTATCACAATGAAACAAATATACTATTTTAAATGTTCCTAGTCAAGATGCATCAAGATTGGATATCGATGTATCTGTTGAGACTGGAGCATGTAATGCTCTCCAAATGTTGGGCAGTGTATTACTCATGACTGCTTTGGGTACCTAGGGGATACGTCTAATAGTTATTTGGGTATTGTTTTACATTATTTTATAAGTCAAATTTGCTTTTTTTAATTTATTTAAGGATAATAAGAAATTTATTTGAAATTTTGGTTTACATGAATAAATAGTTTAACATAAGCGTCAAAATCTGACCGGAAAATGTTTTATCGAAAAGCAACGTTTTGTTCAAAATAATTTGTCGCACCTTTGTTAACATGTTTTAACAAAAATATTACACATTTTAATAACTAAACAAGTTTACTAGTACATATAATTAGAAAAATTCTAGAAGTCGTTAGTAAAAGTAAGTAAGAATTAACAAAAGTAAAAAAAGTAAACATCAAATCTAAATCATATCAGAATCCAACAAAATAATTAATTTTATTTACTTAATCTCTAAGTGACTAAGACATAAAGTAAGAAGTGAAAGTACGATGTTAAGTGTTGAAAAGGTAGAATTTGTTTTAGGTTGAAATAAGGTTAGTCTGGTAATTTGGTAAGAGGCTATTTTGGTAAATTACCGCTTCTTTAATTTTCTATAAATACCCACCTCCTTCTTCACTTTCATTCACACTTCTTATTCTTATTTTCTCAAGCTTCTTCATCTTCTTTCTCTTCTCTTTAATGGTTTCCAAGCCACAGGAAAAAATTAGAAAGAAATAATGTCAAAATATTTACAAAATATTCAAAAGAAATCAATGTTCATTCTCTTCAAATCTAACTCCTTTTTTCTTCATATTTTACCTCTTCTTCTCTTGGCGGTAACTTCTTCAAAACATAATTAAAATATAAAATAGTTTTATTTCAAATCATGTATTTTTCCAATGGAAACAACTTTCATGCTGACCACTTTGTCACATTTTAAACATAGCTATGTAAAATATTCACTTCTTTCCAGTGCATTCTTTGGACTGGTATTTAAGCCAAAGAATAGCCCATTATATTTTGATCATAACTTGATCATAACAGAACCAAATTAAGAACTTCTTTTTTAGACCATATAAAATCCCAGTGGCTACAACTTTCATATTGATCACTTTTTCTAGTTTGAGGTTTACTATACCTGTAACTCAATTCTTTGAAAGGCATTTTCGGGCTTCATTTTTGACAATCTGACAATACCTCTTATTCATTCTATCATATCTCCTTCAAAAAAACTTGGAATGTAACGACCTACCTTTTTGAACGGTTTAAATCAACGATAAACCACACATGGCAGACTCAAACCATTCAAAGGGTAGATTGTTATGGGGTAATTAAGAAAAAGCAGAGAAATACAAAAACAAATACAAAATATCGCAACGGAATGACAAAATACAATAATCAAACAACAGTTCATGAAGCTATTTTATAAATACATTTGATTATTCTTTTACAACACAAAAATCAAAGTTACATAAAACAGGAATAAATAAATAAATAAATGCAGTGGAACAACCTGATGTAGTGGAATACATATAATAAGTAATAATAGTACAAAATATTTGTCGTCATCCTCCAGAAAGAAATCTTCGATAAACTGAAAAGCTTAGACTAACCCGAGCGAATTGAAAAGATAAAGCACTCGAGTCAGAACTAAAAGAACTTGTGTAAATTAAATAAATAATAAATAAATATGAGTGTAACGGCGTCAGAGATGTTTAGCTGGTTTGACATCCCTATCTAGTGTCTAATATGAGTGCAATAACTTAAGAGATGTTCGGGATTACCATCTCTTAAGGTCCGTTAAACTACCTACTATGTAGTATAATATGCTATTTTAATAGTGTCTACAGTAAAGTAAAGTATTAAAATAGCATTAAGGCGTTACTCATATCCCTCTTAACACATTTTTATATATTCCCATAGTCTATACAGTACCGTAATTCCTCCACAAACTGGAGGGCCATTATAGGGCACTCCGTAGGTATGTTACAAACCAAACTCGTAGAAGGCGCTCTAGGGCATGTGAACACGACACTCGACGTAATGCCAGGGTAGATTTACCAATTGCAGAACCGGGCTGGTGGTAACGCATAGCAGCTACTACCGTCCACTTCGGGGCACACTCCTATAATCAAAATCAAGGGATGGCGACCAAATCATCACAAAGTCATAATATGGTATCGAAGAAGCATGTCCGATCGAAGGAATGACCTCACGGCCCAGGTATAGCTTCTGTTTTAGTCACATCTAAGCTGACTCATGGTAGTCAAGGTCACATCAATAACTCATACAGAAATCGTTTGCCAAACCATTCAACTTCATTTCCAGAATCTCCACCGTGTACACATTTGTTAAAGTAGTTTTCAGTATTGGCAGAGAGTATGATAATATCCGATCTCGATCTCCTTAACAACCAAACGCTTATTTCATACCGGATGGTTCTTTTACGTTTTAAAAAGTCAATTCACAATTTATATCAAAATATCATATTCAATTTCAAATCATATCTCTTTTGAAATCATATTCACATCAAACTATATTCACTTCTAAAATCATGTTCACTTCCAAATCATGTTCACTTTGAAATTTATCGATAAGTTCTATTAATTAACTCTTCATTTCAAAATCATCTTATTCAGTCAAATATATCATTTCAAAAAAGAGTATCAATTCCAAATTCCAACTTAGGTTGTGTCATCATCAAGGATTTAGACATAAATACTTAAACTTTGCACCACTTGAAATTTTAGAAAACAGTTTATGTAATTATAAATAGTTTATATAGTTTTAAAATAGTTTGAATAGATTTAAAGTCGTTTGAATAGTAAAAATATTTTAAATATATTTAAATTTGATTTAATTAGATTTTTAAAATGATCTATATAGATTTAAAATAGATTAAATAGATGATCGTGATGCTTCCCAAAGACCGAAATTTAAATGATATTAGATATATTTTAAATAGATTTAAAATCGATTAAATGGATTTAAATTTTATTAAATAGATTTACGATAGATTAAATAAATTTAATTTGTTAATATCGGTAAAATAGATTAAATTGGATTAAATAGGTTATAATAGATAAATATAAATTAAAATAGTTTAAATTGATTAAAATAGTTAATTTAGTGAAAATAGTTTAAATTAGTTTAAAATATATTTCAAAGTTACATCCAAACATTTCAATAACTCAATTCCGATAGATTCATTTATTTTTTCCACTTCAACTTTGAAATCCCAATTTAAATCCTTTGAAAATTCATTAAATCAATTCCAATTTCAGCAATAACACTTGGATTATCGAAAATAATTCATTTTATACAAATCAATTTCAAATTCAAAATGCCAGTTAACTGAATTCAAAATTTAAGGAATGAAAAATCATTTAATTTAACCAATCTGGTGTCCGTATATAATTTTCTTTCCTAGGGTCTAGTGATGCGGATATTTATCATTTCAATCCGCAATTTACAATTTTACGGTTATATATCATTCAAAACCGCAATCCCGAATTAACTAAAAAACCATAAAATCGCTCGAGTCTATCATTTCAACCCATAACGATTTTTCCCCAATCTATAGATCGTTCGGGTATGTGTCATTTCAACCCATAGGGAATTTGCAGTGTTATAACAATATAAAATACAACATCCAGTCGTCCAATATCAATAATCAAACATCCATCACAATCATCATCCAAACCAATCAATAAACATCAATATATAACTGAAAATCAACAACAGGTATTAAATTGACAATTTAAATTCAAAACTAAATTTAACGATGATTAAATGCAATAAAAGTCAAGTTTAACTCGAATGACAATTTAAATATACCAAACATCGATCAATAAATTTTTATTACAACAAAATTTAATTTACCTAACATAAGATAGTTTAGTAATTGTGAGTGGGTTAAAACAATCACCTTCGATTTTAAATCGAATTAAATCCAATTTAGGGCCCAAATTAAAACAGTCTAAAAATTCGTCCAAATTAGACTTAAAATGTTCGAAATTTTTATATGATCCCAGCGGAACAAACCGCACGTAAATCCGACCTTGTATGAAGAAGATATGATCGTTAGAACGATTAAAATTTAAATTTTTTAAAAAACAAAGGGCAATATCGAAATTTACCACCGCATACATAACTCTAGCTGCACGCGTCAACACTGTTCGGCCCAGAATCCTAGCCGTCAATGCAACGACCCGAAATTTTCGATCCCGAAAATTCCAGATAGTTATGAAAAAGAAGAAAGAGATAGAAGAAGAAGAAGAAGAACAAAAACATCAACATCTCACAATCACAGTGGATAAAATATAATAATAAATAATAACAATTCACAAAAGAATACTATATCTATCGATTACATTTTAATACATCAGAGTCACACATTTATACAGATACAAAATATATACAATTATCATGTCAGAGATATACAGCAATATAATACAACGGAAACACTCCATACGTTCTTGCCATCAAGTTCGCCTCCTGAGCTCCAGAACGTCCTTACCTGAAAATCTGTAATACTCGGTCTGACCCGAGCATTACATCAAGTAACACCCGAGTCAGGCTGGAAACTAACGTGAGTAAACCCAACTAACATGGAATACAAAGCATACAACTTATATAGAACTCGAGGTAGCTCGAATCAATTTACAAGTTCACAATATGTTATAGAGATCACTTATTTCACACATATGTTTTCTAAGTACCAAAGATTTAGAATTAAAATAGTCCAATTCCTTTAAAACACTTCACTCCAGCCTATAGATTTCATATATCAATCTATAAAAATTCGAAGTGGTTTCGAGTAATTTCTAATACCCGACCTCGGTCTCTTCGAGTCTCATTCAAGGCATCCAATACCATTCAATCATTCATAGCAAAGCTTAATCACAAACAAAATTAATTTAATTAATCCTGATTGAATTACTAACCTCAAACACTTAGATTTCTTCATTTAACATTAATTAATTTCAAATCAATAAATCAAAATCGCTTCACTATTCATCTTAATTAATCACCCTGGATTAATTATCCTTCAATTTCATTCAAGTAATTAACTTTAATTAATTTCACAATGTTAATTATCCTTAACTAAAATCAATAATTAATTTTTAATTACTTCATGAATTATTAACTATTTTAATTACATTGATCCTTAATTACTTATATTAATTAATTTCTCATAAGTAACTCATTATTGATTAATAATCTTAATTAATAAATCTTTAATTACATCATTCATTATATAAATTAATGATTTCCAATTATATTTCAATTTCTCCTAAGCTAAATTAATTACATTAAATAATTAATCATTAGTTAAAACGTAAATATTAATCATTCTTGATTTATCTCAACCTGTAATTAACTATCTTTTATTTACTTCATTAAATAAATTAATTACCCGTTTTAAAATAGTAGTTTAAAGGAATTTAAAACCAAATTCATTTGTAAATTCAATTCAATTTAAATGCACATTTACATTCAAGTTGTTAAAATAATTAAATTTAAGAACTTATTTGTTTGACAACCCAGATTCACTCTTGAATTCCAGATTTAACTCTGATTTTAAACTTGTTTAAATCTTTACTTTAAAATTTTGAATTCAGTTTTTAAATATCATTTTCATTTTTTCACAGTTCATTCTAATTCTTATTCTATAATTATTTCACTTCCAAGATTCACCCTTATATTCCTTCCAAAATCTAATTTTATATATTTCGATAACTAAAGGTACTGAAATATTCAAGCCTCCCACAGCATTCATTATTCCAATTGCCAATAATATTCATCACAGAATATCAATCACACCAATATATACTATATATTACTATATAAATAGTACATCAATTCATTTCAACCATCCAACTAATCATTTAAATTTAACCATTTATAATTCAAATAAAAATCCAGAAGCGTGAGGTTACTCACCTTTGATATTCGTTTGCACATCCGATCCACACTAGCTTGATTTCTTTCAGATTTTACCCTTGTAAAAATATTTATATGGTTTATTAATATTTGGATTGATCAAACAAGTTAATCACCATTTAATTAACTAACAATTAATTTGACTAATAAATTTAATTTATCTAATAATTCAATTTTTAAAATAACTTTCTTTTAAATAAAATATTCTTTTCTGTATAAAATTCTCTGGATAATAAAACCTTCGGTTCTAAACTATGTATATATCTATATGCCCTTTTGTACATATATATAAATTGCATATCTATGTCTTACTTTAAATAATTGTCTTTCTGTAAATATTCTTAAAATAAAATTTACTGCTAAATTCAATCAGCTTCCCATTAAATATTCATACCTGTATTATTTAAAATAAAATAAAATTGAAAGAAATAACCTGCTACCTGAACCAACTCACTAAACAGCAAACATTGTTTGCTGCTCGTCGCCTTCCATCTGAGGCTGCCGATCATCACTGCTGCTAAAAAGTTCATGTCGATAATCGTCCACTCACCCATCTCCAACTGCTCCTCCTTGAAACGCGCGACTCAGTTGTCGCAATAAACCACCATCGATGCCTGTTAGAACCAAACCACCAACAACATCGCTTGCCTTCCATCGCGAGCTCACCTCTTCACATCGCCTGACATCACGTGCCTCCCTATGCTCACGACCCTCTACGAAACCGCAGTCATCGTACTCGAGCTCGGGATTCGAACCCTCCGCAATTGATTGCGACCCAACCCTAGATCGTGAACCATCCCCCTCCCCCCGCATCGCCTCTTCCTTCGTCGTGCTCGAGTTCGAGCAGAACAATGGCTGTCACGAATTTTTTTCTTCGATTCGTATTTTCTCTCTTTTTTTAAAAATAAACTGTCGATTATCGTTCGGCCTTGATTTACTTCACTGCGGTTCTGTTTGAAAATGAGAAGAGGGAGTTGCGGCTTCGGTTTGGGGTAAGGAGAGAGAACTGCAAAGTCGATCGGCCATTAGTTTTCAAGCAGCATTTTCAAGTTATTTATTTATTTTATTTTATTCTGAATTCTTAAGGAAGATACGTGTTTAAAACGAGAAGAGGAGATAAGTTATGTCGACGAAATTCAGGTATTAGGGTGGCTCGAGTACACTTAGGGTGGCTGCTGATTTAACCTTTATATTTTTATATTTTTAATATTATTAAATTTTCAAAATATCTCGTTTAGCATAACTCGAAATCTCAAATTCTGAATAAGACCTGCCGACAGGCGTTTATAAGATTTTACCCATATTCCGAACATAATGGAACGTAATTCGAAGCCTAATTCGATCATATGTGCGAGTTACAGAAATAAACGACCAATTTTAAATTAAATCGATTAACATAATTTCTAAGCATTTTGAGCTGTCAGGGTCAAACGACAACTCCAATTGCTACGAAAATTGAAATCCGATGATAACTAACTATTACGGATCCAATGGAACTGGTTTCGTCGAATTCTGAGACTGTGCCTCGGAAGGCTATTTTTAAATATCGATTTACATGGTATATTATTAAAACTGAACAAATCATCTTTAAATTAAATTCCAACCATTCTATTATCTTCAGTATCATCATTATAATTTTATAAGCCTTCAAATTATTTTTAACAGGCTTAAAACTCCAGATTCAACATTTTACCCAATTTCAGTTTATTAAATCCAATAACTCAATTGCTAAATAAAAATAATATTTGAATTCACGTTGAAAATTTACTTTTAAATATTTAAAATCAATTAATTATTCCAATTTAAATTGTTAAAATTTCCGGATCGTCACATTCCTCCCCCCTTAAAAGAATTTCATCCTCGAAATTACTAGTTAGGAGGAATGGTCCAATACCCGTTTACTCCTCCCCCAAACCAACAGTTATATCAACTTGGCATAACATATTTTTATTAAAGACCTACTACTACTTCAACCAACTTCCAAAACCTCTATAGTTTCCAACGACATTATTTACTCCACTTATTCAAATTTAAATTTAAAATTCAAATTTAAATTATCACAACTTTCTCAAAAAAATTCTAACCCTCTAAATTTCCGAAAAATTTCGCCAGCGTCTCCTTTGCGCGGCTAGTTTGGTACAACTACAAAATGCCTCTACGGGCTCCCAAATTGCTAAAGAAAACAAAAGCCAAGTGGCTAGATCAAAAACCCAATCCAATTTCATGCAGAAATTTAAATACATACCTTTTAGTCAGGCAATTCAAATTTATCTTCTGAAATCAAAACCAATTTTCCTTTCTCTTTATAATACCTGCATATCCAATTTAACCATATCCAACTATAGATCCCAGTACCCCTTTTATACATTTCTATTATAAATTTTAATATTTATTTCCAGTTTACAACTTTAGTTTATATCTATTTTTATTCAATCGGTTATCCCATTTCCATATGAATTCATTTTATCTTCAACTTTGAATATTTAATTTTTATCTTACATTTATAACTGATTCATATCACTATTTTAAATTAGTTTCATTCACTAATTTATTTCAGTTTCATATTTAAAATCGTTTTGTTGCTAAGAACAATTTTCTAAAAATTTCCAAAAAAATTTCTAACTCCCAAAATTTTCGAAAACTTTTGGCAGAGTCTCCTCTGTACGGAGGAGCTTTTGCAATTTGACAAGAAATATAAATATATATACATCGACCCACACGGTCGGAAAAACAAAAACAGTTCATATTTCCTATTTTTATTGCGTAGGCGTACCTTTATTTAGCATTTTTAGCAAGCAGCTTATTTATTTTAGCAACCAAAACCAGCCAAATGGCCTTCAGGTACCTGTACTTACTCAATTTAAATACGTAAGTGCCATATACAGAAAATTTATTAGCATTTCACTTACTTTCAATAGCTAACACATGCATCTCATAAGCAACAAGCACCAAACACTTTCCATAAGCGATTTATATGATTTAAAGCTAATCCAATTGCTTAACCAATTTATAGGCTGTTTCGTTCAATTTTAAGGGTTTACAACTCAATTTCTTACATTCAATTTATTTTTAATCCAATCAAGCTCATATTCAATTCAATTGATCCTAAGATCAATTTATTTAATTTCTATCAACTTACAGAATTTTAATTTCTTTTGTTTTACGTAAAACGACGTCTATTTTTATGTAAATTTGGCGATATTTGCTTAATAGAGTATCCATTTTAGTTCATGACTTCTTTAAATTAATTTCAACTCATCCAGTATTTAATTCCGTTTCATTTCTAATTTATTCACCAACCATTCATTTCATTTCATTACATCTCCGCATTGGATTCATTTTAAAACTATTTCATTGAGCTTGACACATTCGATGCTTATATTAATTTCCATTTTCCAAATAAATTTAACCCAAAACTTTATTTAATGGTCTTCCATTCTACTCGAAACCAAGCTCTTATTGACTTAAGAAATTTTACTTCAATTTAATACGTCTCATAACTTAAGTTCATTCTGATAACCCAATTTCAATTAAAAGTTTGATTTAATTTATTTATTTTTATTATTCAATCAGGCTTCATCCATTTATTATTTAATTTAATTAACCCATTTTAAATTTTAAATTCACTTAGTTAATTCATTTTCGAATTTATTTTATTAATACAAAGCCATTCTCAATTTATTTCTACTCACCTGGGTTTTTGTTTGCAACTCAAACCATTTTATTATAGTTCACTTTCATTTCATTCGACAACACTTCCATTATATCTAAGTTACTTGCACATTACGTCAAATATTATTCATATCACACTTGAATTTTATTTGTAATTCAAACCATCACTATTTCGATCCAACTCTATTTTATTTTTATTTTTACAACATCTCCACTTATTTGATTCATTATCAAATCCAAGTCGAATTCTATTTACAATTCGAATTCATTTCCAAACTCCATTATTAACTTATAATCCATTTTATTTAATCGAGTTAAATTTTATTAACGTACTCTATCAAATAATTATTTAGCTAATTAGCTTTCTTCCAACTTTTATTACAAAAATCACTTCACTAAATTTTCCTGAATTCAAAAAAAAATTATAAAAATACTTCTTATAACTCGATGTCTCAACCAGTCCATCCTTGTTCTCACAGAAATTCAGTCATACGTTGATCAGGCGTAGGACTGAAAATCTACAAGTACTTAGCAGACCCATTTTTAATATCCTGTGAAAATACTTGGAAAATAATTTTATTGAAAATATAGAAAACAGTTTTTGAAAATAGAGGAAATATCTTTGGTGAGAATGCTCTGAAAATCATCACTCCCATCCATGGTCGCGGTTACGTCCTAGGTTACGTTGCCATCGCAGCAAAAGTCCATGTAACTATAGGCACTCCGCGCCCCTCGATTACGCCATGGAACCCACAACAGATCGCAGTTACATTCCAGGGTTACGTTGTCATCGCAGCAAAAGTCCATGTAACTGTAGGCATCAGCGCCCCTCGATTTTCGCTGTCGAAATGAAACTTCTCCGCTCCTACATAGGTCGCAGTCTACCGATGTAAAATCAAACGTAGACCGTTGGCTCTCAGCGGCACACACGACTTTCGCTATGTTACCATAGGTCGCAGTCTACCGATATAAAATCAAACGTAGACTGTTGGCGCTCAGCGGCACACACGATTTTCGCTATGCCACACACTACTCATAATACTCAGGAAATAGTTTTGTCCAGACTCCTCACAGAATCAACTTTAGAACCCCCCTTAGGGTTCAAGACAGCACCACCTGGTGGTACTCCTGAGAAGTTCATTTCAAGGGAGCGCCTTTTCCCCAGAGCCATCATCAAAACACTTTATACTGTACGCATGTAGTATCTTTCAAATCATACACCTAGTATGATCTCATAAAAATCTCCTTTACACAAAATCGATTATCCAAAAATCGATAATTCTCAAACTAGGCATTCCAAATTCCAATATTGATTTTACCCAAAAATCGATAACCTTTCCAAATCCAAAGGTTCCCAAAACCTTTTTCCAAAATCCTCATAAGATCCTTTATATATATATATATATATACACACACACACACACACACACATATATATAAAAAATTTAAAACTTTGGATCATTTCAATCTTGTATAAAACTTCTTTTATAATTCAAACACCTTCAAAATCCTTTTCTTCTGGCAATAGATTCAACAAGTGGAGATTTACCTTAAATAACAAAGATATATAACTTTGTTTATTCAAAATCAGATATTCAAATTTGATTACTCTTTTCAATATCAAATTCATTCAAATCTGTACGATGTACACTTATCATTCGTACGCCATACCAATTTGATCGCTCACTCGACCACACGTTTTCACTTCCGAACTAGTATCGTCCACCCGACTTCCTAGTGCGGACTCAGATCTGGTTTCTTGATCAGAAACCGTCATTCTCCTTACACAGCCATAACTATGATAGAGAATATACAGAACCAATCAACAATCCATATCCAGGTTCTCCGTCGAAAATCGAGTGAAAAATCCTAACTCGGATCGATATAACTATCTCGAAATTCTATGCTCGAATCTGGATCAAATCACTATGCGAATAGAACAATATACGTACATCCTACGTATTTAACTTCATTGATTATTAGCCAAATCAATTCCTTTCCTATTCATCCTCACTTTGAACTTTATTCACTTAATCACATTTGCCTTAATCCCCATTTGGATTATCACTTCAATTCTTATCTCAGTTGGGTATTTAAATCAATAACAGTTTGAACTCCGACCAGTTTATATTTAGAAAATAGCTTGAAAGGTTTAAAAATAGATAAGTAGTTGAAAAATAATTATTAATTTGCAAAATAGCTGTAAAATAGTTAACTACTTATAAAATAGTTGGAAAATAGTTAAATGGTTTCAAAAAATTTAGATGATGGCAAAATAGTTGTAAAATAGTAATTAATTTGTAAACTAGTTAGAAAATAGTAATTAGTTAATAAAACAGTTGAAAAATTGTTAAATAGTTCCAAAAATAACTGTAAAACAAATATAAATAATTTAGCTTTAAAAAGAAAGGTTGTATATATTAAATAGCTTGGAAAAGTAAGTTTATATTAAAACAATTTATATTGAAAATAGTCCAGAGTCAAAACTGTTCACTTCCCCATCCATTCAATTTAAATTTCCTCTTCCATTTAAATTGACTCAATTCCAATTTGAATAACTTTAATTTCTATTGAAATTGATTTAACCCCAATTCATATTGAATTAATCTTGATTTCTTTCCCAATTTAAATCAAATTCCATTTGATTTTAAACCTGTTCACTTTAATTATAATTTCAAATTATTCCAATCAATTTTGGACTATTATCAATTGAACTCACTTCAATTTCAAATTATTCCAATTCAATCCAATTCAAATTGTCCATTTAAATTATTATTATTTTTTAAAACTTATACATCTTCAATCACAAATCCAATTAATTCAAATCAGATTTAATTTGGACTAATTCAATTTCAATCTCAATTTTAAACCTTCTTGAATTATATAAATTCGAGTTAAATTCTCAAAGGTTGGTTTAACTTTTTAAACCAAATTAACCTTTATTTAAAGTTTTTAAACAATTTAATTTCTGAGCTCAAATTATAGAATTTCATTTTCAATCAATTTAATTTTAATTTGATTGTATTTCTGTTACCACTTAATTTAATTCCAATTCAAGATTTCAATTTGGTTGTATTATATTACTTCTTAATTTAATTCCAATAATTTAACAACCAATCACCTAAATATATATTAGAAGGAAATATTGCTTTATATATCAAAATATATTTTTATATAAAATCATTTAAAACCTATCATATAAGAAAATAACAATTACGCGCTCGTATATATATAAATACTCACTCACCCTAGAGTACTACGGACCCGATTTAAGGAGTAATCCCTACCAGAGCCAAGGTTCTCGCTTAACCTTTCAGCTCTGATACCAACTGTAACGACCCGAAATTTTCGATCCCGAAAATTCCATATAGTATGAAAAAGAAGAAAGAGATAGAAGAAGAAGAAGAATAGAAACATCAACATCTCACATTCACAGCGGATAAAATATAATAATAAATAATAACAGTTTACAAAATAATACTACATCTGCCGATTACATTTTAATACATCAGAGTAACACATTTATACAGATGCAGAATATATACAATTATCATCTCACAGATATGCAGCAATATAATACAGCGGAAACACTCCATACGTTCTTTCCATCAAGCTCGCCTCCTAAGCTCCAGAACGTCCTTACCTGAAAATCTGTAATACTCGGTCTGACCCGAGCATTACATCAAGTAACACCCGGGTCAGGCTGGAAACCAACGTGAGTAAACCCAACTAACATGGAATACAAAGCATACAACTTATATAGAACCCGGGGTAACTCGAATCAATTTACAAGTTCACAATATGTTATAGAGATCACTTATTTCACACATAAGTTTTCTAAGTACCAAAGATTTAGATTTAAAATAGTCCAATTCCTTTAAAACACTTCACTCCAGGCTATAGATTTCACATATCAATCTATAAAAATTCGAAGTGGTTTCAGGTATTTTCTAATACCCGACCCCAGTCTCTTCGAGTCTCATTCAAGGCATCCAATACCATTCAACCATTCATAGCAAAGCTTAATCACATACAAATTTAATTTAATTAATCATCATTGAATTACTAACCTCAAACACTTAGATTTCTTCATTTAACATTAATTAATTTCAAATCAATAAATCAAACATCCCTTCATTATTAATCTTAATTAATCACCCTGGATTAATTATCCTTCAATTTCATTCAAGTAACTAACTTTAATTAATTTCACAATATTAATTATTCTTAACTAAAATCCATAATTAATCTTTAATTACTTCATGAATTAATTAACTATTTTAATTACATTAATCCTTAATTACTTATATTAATTAATTTCTCATAAGTAACTCATTATTGATTAATAAATCTTAATTAATAATTCTTTAATTACAACATTCATTATATATAATGATTTCCAATTATATTTCAATTTCTCCTAAGCTAAATTAATTACATTAAATAATTAATCATTAATTAAACCACAAATGTTAATCATTCTTGATTTATCTCAACTTGTAATTAACTATCTTTTATTTACTTCATTAAATAAATAAATTACTCGTTTTAAAATAGTAGTTTAAAGGAATTTAAAACCAAATTCATTTGTAAATTCAATTCAATTTAAATGCACATTTACATTCAAGATGTTAAAATAATTAAATTTTAAAACTTATTTGTTTGACAACCCAGATTCACTCTTGAATTCCAGATTTAACTCTGATTTTAAACTTGTTTAATTCTTTACTTTAAAATTTTAACTTCAGTTTTTAAATATCATTTTCATTTCTTTCTGGTTCATTCTTATTCTTATTCTATAATTATTTCACTTCCAAGATTCACCCTTATATTCCTTCCAAAATCTAATTTTATATATTTCGATAACTCAAGGTACCGAAATATTCAATCCACCCACAGCATTCATTATTCCAATTGCCAATAATATTCATCACAGAATATCAATCACACCAGTATATACTACATATTACTATATAATATAGCACATCAGTTCATTTCAACCATCCAACCAATCATTTAAATTTAACCATTTAAAATTTAAATAAAAATCCAGAAGCGTGAGGTTACTCACCTTTGATATTCGTTTGCACATCCGATCCACACCAGCTTGATTTCTTTCAGATTTTACCCTTGTAAAAATATTTATATGGTTTATTAATATTTGGATTGATCAAACAAGTTAATCACCATTTAATTAACTAATAATTAATTTGACTAATAAATTTAATTTATCTAATAATTCAATTTTTAAAATAACTTTCTTTTAAATAAAATATTCTTTTATTTATAAAATTCTCTGGCTAATAAAACCTTCGGTTCTAAACTATGTATATATCTATATCCCCTTTTTTACATATATATAAATTGCATATCTATATCTTACTTTAAATAATTGTCTTTCCGTAAATATTCTTAAAATAAATTTACTGCTAAATTCAATCAGCTTCCCATTAAATATTCATACCTGTATTATTTAAAATAAAATTAAGTTGAAAGAAATAACCTGCTACCTGAACCAACGCACTAAACCGCAAACATTGTTTGCTGCTCGTCGCCTTCCATCTGAGGCTGCCGATCATCATTGCTGCCACAAAGTTCATGTCGATAATCGTCCACTCACTCATCTCCAATTGCTCCTCCTTGAAACACGCGACTCAGTTGTCGCGATAAACCACCATCGATACCTGCTAGAACCAAACCACCAACAACATCGCTTACCTTCCATCGCGAGCTCACCTTTTCACATCGCCTGGCATCACGTGCCTCCTTATGCTCGCGACCCTCCACGGAACTGCAGCCACCGCACTTGGGCTCGGTATTCGAACCCTCTACAATCGATCGTGACCCAACCCTAGATCGCGAACCACCCCCCCCCCCCCCCCCCCCCGTGTAACAACCCGCATATTTATCGAGTTTACATTTAAATATTTTTATTTAAATATTAAATCGTTAATCGGATTTTGGTCCGAAAAACTACTTTTTGCAAACGGTCAAATTAGGACTCGAGACCACTTCCATTGAGTTCGAAATGTCGTTTACAACTTTTTAAGTATAAACATCGATAGGTTTGGAGTTAGTGAAATTTTACTAACTTTTCCCGCTTTGGACTTTGGGTTAGTTTAGCCTATTAAGCCCAAGTTCCAACCCTCTTCTCCTCACTCTTCATAAATTTCCTAACTAACTCAAGCTTTAGCATTAATGGTGAAGAGAATGGGAAATTAAAACTCCAAGCTCAAATTCAATTGCAACTTCATCATTCAACTCCAAATTCAAGTAGAAGGTATTGGATTCAAGCTTTGGATTGCTTCTCCTTGCTTTCAAGCTTCATCTTCATAAATTTTAGTGCAAAGGTGAGATTTTTATCTCACAATTCTAGCCTATAACTATATTGGACTGTTGGGAATGATTCCCCATCACTTTAGCATGTGCATTTGCATTTGGTTTGGATTGGATTGGCGAAAAACTCCAATTTTTAGCGTTTTTGACAAAAAACTGCAGTTAGGTCGCACTGCCTCGGAGTTAAGTCGTTTCTGGCCATCGCTAAGTCGTCCACGAGTTAAGCCTAAGTCGTAAGTCGCGCGCGTTGAAAAGTCACCGCCTTTGTATTTATGTTCGCCTGTGTTGAGTCGTTCACGAGTTAGAGTGCTAAGTCGGCTGCGAGTTAAGAGTTAAGTCGGCTGTCCTTAAGTCGTTCGACCCCACTAAGTCGTAGGTCGCCTCCGACCTTACCCTTAGGTCGTATGACCTGTCATCCACTAGGTCGTAGGTCGTATCCGACCTAAGCCTCTCTAAGTCGCGAATTGTTAAGTCGGCTGTCCTTAAGTCGTTCGACCCCACTAAGTCGTAGGTCGCCTCCGACCTTACCCTTAGGTCGTATGACCTGTTTGTTAGGTCGGCTGTCCTTAAGTCGTTCGACCCCACTAAGTCGTAGGTCGCCTCCGACCTTACCCTTAGGTCGTATGACCTGTCATCCACTAGGTCGCGCCACTTAGGTCGTATCCCTTAGGCCGCGAACTCTTTAGGTCGTTAGACCTCATTTTGCTTTAGGTCGTAAGCCGCTTGTCTTCACTTAGGTCGTACCGTGACGGGGCGCTGCCCCGCACCCCGCCGGGGGCGCTGCCCCCTGGACCCCCGCGACCTGACCGGGCAGGTCGAACCCCGTATAACTCTGCGTAGGGGATCTTATATGAAAAACATTGAGCTGATTTCCTTGGATTTTATTCGCATCTCCGTATGCGATCTTTGTGACTGATTGTTTCTACACTTGCTTATGTGTTTTGTCACTTTATAATATAAAGGTTTCAATACTAGTAGTAAATATCAAAACTCTTTTAACAAACAATTTCAACTCTATTTTTAATAACAAAGCTCTTTTCTTAAACCGTTTTCCAATCTATTAGTATATACAAGCCTTTACCTCACTCGGATGAGAAATCTAATTAAACGACTTAGTAAAACAAGTGGTATGAAACGCTTGCGTTCACTTCGTCGGTTAATTCTTGGACTTGTTCGATTGAACCCCTTGTGACAATTTTATTAGTGAAGATTTACAGTTTGTTCGTAAATATTTAAGTTAAGCGAGTGGTTATGGGACATGAGGCTAAACTTCTATATTTACTAGCTTAGTGTAATTGACACTTCTCGTTGATCTTGATGATCGCTTTATGAATTAGACTAGCAATTGCGCGATGTCTCTTTCATTGCAAGGTTAGACTAGACACCACTTGTGTGATTCCATTCACACATACCTTTCTGCTTTTTGGTTAGTCTTGACCTCATTCTGTGTGATTCCACTCACACATGTGGGGTAGCTCCCCATGGTCTTCGGACCGTCATGTGATAGGCCTCTTTCCCTTTTTATGATTTCTGGATTTCTCGTGTTGATTTCTGGAATTTGTGTCATTGACTTGTTATGAGTACAAGTTTAGGGTATGATGCCCCCTTCGAATCTTTGAGAAGATTCTTGTGATATTGATTATCTCTTATTGATTGATCTTCTGTTGATCATTATTTACATACTTATAGCGGTATGTCGTTATGGATGTTTATGTTTATGCCATATCTTTTATGTTATATCATGTCATCTGATATTTATAGCTAGACTGATCCGTTTATTATTTTCTTAAATAATACTCGGATCAGACCGAGATGTTACAGGTGCTTCTGCTTGACTTCTTCCCAGGGATTCATCACTCTGACTTTTGGCTAACTGTTTAGATTAGCAGTTTTTGTTGTATACACTTGAGATATAGACTCATAGTTGTATTCTTTTGTATAGCACGTGTTGCTATTCTTTTGTATTATCATGGATCTTATTGACCACTACTCTGATGTACACACACATGTGTTAGTTATATATTCATATCTTCTTCCGCCTTTGTGATATGGATATCTGTGACTGATTTGTGATATGATTATTTCTATGTTTGTTTCCGAAGATTATTTATAGCCACCGTGTGATAAGCTATTACATGGATGGTCGCTCCTCAACAGCCTTATTCTCCGTGCTAGTTGACAGCACTTCTCCGGAGTGTTCTTGGCTAGCGTGGGTATAGAGGTGGGGCGTCACACCCCGCATCGCCTCTTCCTTCGCCGTGCTCGAGTTCGAGCAGAACAATGGCTGTCACGAATTTTTTTCTTCGATTCGTATTTTCTTTTTCTTTTTTAAAATAAACTGTCGATTATCGTTCGGCCATGATTTATTTCACTGTGAGGATTCTGTTTGAAAATGAGAAGAGGGAGTTGCGGTTTCGATTTGGGGTAAGGAGAGAGAACTGCAAAGTCGATCGGCCATTAGTTTTCAAGCAGCATTTTCAAGATTTTTATTTTTTTTCTGAATTGTGAAGGAAGATACGCGTTTAAAACGTGTGACATCCCGGAAATTTGGGGCAATATCAATTTAATAATCTACATTAAAAATTAAATTGATTTGATAATATTTGTTAGTAATATTTAAATTGATATAATAATCTTCTTTTAAAATAAATATTTAACTAATGATTTATCTTTAAAAAGCTAGTAAATTGTTTTCTAACAATAATATATATAAATACATATTTGTGTATAATCTAAAGATCATTTTTAAAATTTAATAAATAAGAATTTGTTTTTAAATTCTAATGTTTTGGTAATTTGCAATTTGATTTAAAATATAGCTATTAAATAATAATAATGTAATATCTTTACAATGGATTTTAAATAAATGGAAGTTGTTATTTTAATTTATTTATTTATATACATATGTATTTTGGGAAGCTATGATGTGAAGTATAAAATAAAATCTTTCAAATATGTTAAGATAAAATTAATCTTATAAAAAATTTAAACAAAGCGAAATAAAATAAAATAGGTATGCACATAGGATAGAAGGCATACCCAGACAAGTAAACATATATGTATAGGCCTGTAAATAAATATGTTTGTAAAAGAAATGCAAAATTATGAAACAAAGCAAAGTAAAGTAAAAATAAAAAGGCATATTTGTAGCTGTAAATAAGTATGCAAGCAAGTATAGTAACAAAGTAAAATAACTATTCTATCAAATATAAAAGAAAGGTAAAAAGCAAAAATATCTGAGCATAAAATATGCAGGTTAGAGTAAACAAAATAAAATAAAATGCAAGTAGCTTGTAAATTAAGATTCAGACAAGTATGAATATCAAAGCAAACCAGGTTTGTGTAAAATAAAATATAATGCTGATAGCTTGTAGATAAAGACTCGGGTAAGAAATAAAAGAAAATAAGGCAGGTTAGAGAAATGCAAAACAAAATATCTATACATAAGATTTGTAGGAGACATTAAGTACATTAGCATTTAATGACTCCATTTATTAGCAGCTAACCAAGTCAATTCGAATTGTTTTCACATCATTTCAGCCTCCCTAATACAGTAATCTTGCCTGATAAAACAAAACACAATAATAGTATCTGCAAACTTGCTAACCTAGTTATCACCTACCTGTAAACTTCTTTATATACACATCATCTTATTTTTAGTTCGTTCACAAAACATAACAAAACATTTCCATTTTATAAAACTGAAGCAGTACAACAACAGAAGCAAGACTAAGTTTTCATGTTTTCTGGAATCAAACTAATAGCATGCAAATACTCTTTCCGGTTTCAAAGTGTTCTCTGTTTATTTTTAGGTGAGTAACACCTTTAAAATTTCTTAAGTTTTTAATATGTTTCATGCTAATATTTGAATGCGTAATATATTTGTGTGAATCTTTATATATTCCTTTCTCTGGCCATTTGTAAAATGAAATTACTACATATTGTATTCTCTTTGAGTAACTTTAATTCCTAAAACTTAAGTATTTAAACTAGTTGCAAGGTTAAAATCTGGAATAAGTGTGATTTGTATGTATGAAATCTTCTATGCATATGGATGTTGTCTGGATACATTTGAAGTCTCTGTAACAAACCTAGTTATTTTGTTTCCAGGCTTGAGTTTGATTCAAACTATTTTTAGCACTTGATCTAATAGCTTTTAGGATTTATAATACAAACAGAAATTGTTTGTTTCAACATAATTTAGAGTTTAAGTTTTATTTTAGTTGAACTAAATTTTAATATGGTTCTGGAAATCAAAATAACAGAGAAAAATTTGAATAAGAGAAAAACCAAACACTTTAAATTTATAAATCCAGGAACATATAATGAATCTCTGTAACAGAATATGATTTTTAAAATTAATATTATGATTTTCAGTCAAGTGGTTTAGGTGCAGTTCGTCTTTGGGCAAAAGTTGGTTTTTGGGTGATTACTGGTGATCTATGCAATTGGAGGTGGTCGGGTTGTGTGAGGAGGTGGAGGAGCTTACCGAGGTGATGGGAAAAATGGTTGGTGGTTGGTCTGAGCACGGAGGCGATTGTGGCAGTAGTTTAAAGTATGTAACCCTAATTTTTATGGTGATCGTACTTTTGATCACCGTGACTTCTACCGTGCATCGAGTTGCACGAGGTCTCGGGAGGTGGTAGATGGGTCGAAGGCGAGTCCATGGCCGGAGCTGTTGACCATCAGGTGGTCGGGGTTGGCAGAATGCAGTGACGACAGGTTTGGGTAGGGGAAATGTTATGTTTTCCAGGTTTGAAGTGGATAGCTCGTATTTGATTCGAGACGTGGTGATGGATTCTGGTGATCGTGAGACCATCTGGAGATAGTCGCTGATAGGTAGCAGCTCTAGTGGGCAGCCGGTGGTGGCTGGGGCCACGGTACACGTGCACCATGCCAGTGAAGTGTTGAAGCAATTGTGGGTGGTGTAGGGTTTTGAGCTCGGGAAAATACTCGGGTCATTCGAGTTGTTTACTCGAAGCAGGGGAGAGTTTGACTCGAAGCAAACTTGCTTTGGTCTCGGGTTGAGTTGTTTTGCTAACAGGTAGTATATAACTGCCTGAAGTTAAATTTAAATCGGCTTTAAATAAATTAAATTGTAAGCTAGTTGTAACTAAAGGTTAAAACTAGTGTGATGTTAAATTCAAATGAATTTAAGTTTGTCAAATAAGTTTAGACAAAGTGTAAATCTAGTTTGAAGTATGAATTCAAATTTATATGTTGAAATCTAAAATAAAGTATAAAATATTTAAATGAGTTTCAGGTTTAAAAACCTGATAGTTTCCAGATTTTAAAAAAATTAGATCTGAAACAAAAGCACTAACAGTAGTTTAAATTTGAGTTTTAAAAGTATTGATTCAAATGAATATTTGAATCTTAAGGTTTTAAAATAGATTTGGATTTGAAAATCAAATTTTTAATTCAAGTTTTTAAAGGAAGTTTTAATCAAAGTTTTAAATCAAAGATAAATTGATGGAATTCAAGTTTACTTAGAATTCAAATCTGAAAGCTTAAATCAGGTTTTAAATATGAATGTTTTAAAAATAAGTTCAAATAAAATAGTTTTGAAAAGTGTTGAATATGCGCTTTGCGCTTATAAGATTTTTGTTTGATGATAATAAACATATATACATTCGTTTAAATGTATTTTTAATGTACTATTTTATTTTTCATAGATTAAATAAATATTTGTTGAATAAAATAAATTACGCAGCATTTGAATTCAAACAGAATAAATAACACAGAATTTGAACTCAAACAGAAATTTTATTCAAACAAATATTTATTACATTTATGAATAGTACAAATTCAAGTTCTCACTATACATATACAATTTTGATTCTAATTACATCACAATTCAGTTTACATAATTTCCTCACTACATATCACTCACACTCGTAGTTTATCTTCAACTTCAATCCAGTTAGAATCCAGCATCTGAGCAATCTGCAAAAATATTCACTAACGCGGTAAAATTGAAAAAGAAATATTTTTGCAATATAAAATGAAATATGATTTTTGAAAATATGATTTGCCTTAGTTATTTGGGTTGTTCGTCATCATTCACATTTGAATTCATCATACACGAACAATGTGACATGCACAGTGTATCACTGTACATGCCACAGGGTCGGGTTGTTCGTCATCATTCACATTTGAATTCATCATACACGAACAATGTGACATGCACAGTGTATCACTGTACATGCCACAAGGCCGTGCACATCGATATACACTTGATAATGCTACAGGGACAGGTGAGCACAGGTCAAACCCAAATGAAAAGCCGGGTTCAACTCACGTGCAATATACTCAAAATCACGACACGAGCACAAGGTCAAACCCGAGTTTTTGAAACTGGATTCAACTCAAGTGAAATTTCAAAAATCAACATGGATATCACAAGCAAAGACCAGACACACTTGAGCATGGTGAAGATGCAAGAACAAAGAACTGCACAAGTGTAGCCTCGAACTACAGAAAACAACAGAGCGTCAAAGCATATGTATGCAGACCAGTGCCAACAATGACCAGACCAAACAAAGAACTAGAAGTACAAGTGGAGTTTAAATGGCCGGGCAAGTGCACAACTTCACAACAAACAAGTTCAGTGTGGCAATGCACCAAGTAAGTAACAGCATGCAACAGGGCCAGACCAAAGAATGGAGTGTGCAAGAGCAGATGACACAGACTCAACAAAGGCTACAGACAAGTAAACAGAGTGCATGCTACAAAAATCGACAGTTCAAAGCTCAAGTTCAATCCGAAAGCAAAGTCAACAGTACAATGAAGTACAAAACAAGTAAACAAGACTACAGTGATACAAGTTGTACAAGATAACAGCAACAATGAAAATCAGTGCAACATGTACAACAACAAGTCCAGCTACAACAAGCAGTTGCAACATGGTGAACAAGACACAGTGCAGAGCACATGCAAACTGAAACATCTCAAGTTCAATATCCAAGCAACAATGAAAAGTAAGGAACCAAATACTCAAGACAACATGAAGTGGACAGAATCAATCCAGGCAGCAAGTACTTCATGAAACCAAAGTGAGAATGCACCAGTGAAACCAATGCAAAACTCAAGCCTGGCCGAGAATGGATACAAGTGGCTCAAACCAAATGCAGTGACACGGTAGTTTTTTTTAACAAGAAAAACAGTGACATACTGCAACAACCAAAGCTAGGACAGGTACAAGGCCAGAAAGATCAAATGCAACACAAGAGCAACAGAAAGGGGTGTAAACACAACAATGAAGTGAATACAACTACAGGTGAACAGAAGACAATTAAACAACTACAAGGTCAGGGAAGCAACAAGAATACCAGAGACTACAAATAATGCAAGTGCAGACAAATGCACAATTTATATGAATACTGTAACAATCAAGTTCAAGTGTGTCAACAGTGAAGTGAACATCAGTCAACAATATCAAGTACAAGCCAGCATATCAAATATGAATCAATTCATATGAGGAATGGCCAGAGACGAAGCTCACAGGGATGAACACAACGATGGCCGATGCCGTGGCAGTCACGAAGTAATACATAGTAAAGCCGAAGTCAGATACGTCTTTGAAAAAGTCAAAGCAAATAAAAAAAAGGAAAGTTTCTGTCGTATGACTCAAGAAGAAAATCGAACGTTTCAAAATCAAGACTGTGTGCATCAAGTAGTCGCAAATATCAGGAAAGTCGTGCACATCAGGCAATCAAAAAATTAGGAAAGTGTAAATGAATACGAGCAAATTCAAGTGATTCGAATTCATATAAATATCAAACCCAATTATCATCATAGGCATCGAGTTAAAGCAAGCAATTTAACCAGCAACGAAAAGAAAATTACATACCGCAACAATGAACTCGATCAACAGAGGAGCAACGCAAACCAGAGAATCAATCATAAGCGAAGCAGCGAGCAAGAGCAATGCAAATCAGAATCGATCATCAGAGAGCCGCGAACAAGTCAGAAAGCCCTAATTTTGGAAGCAAGGAATAAAAGAGCCGAAGCCCTAATTTCGGAAAGAGGATCAGCCGCAAATTTTTCAATAGCAAAAGAAAAAGAGAATGGGCCGACCTTGTTAAAGGGAAATTGGTTTTAAGAATTTATTCTTTATTTTATTAAGGGTGTTTATTTGTTTTAGTTTTATTTTCTTTTCGAATCAAGTCTTGGTAAATCACCACCTAGGTTGTAGGTAGTGTCAGATTGTCTAGTTAGAATTAGTTCAGTGAGCAGGGTGTACGAGTTTGCAAAACTCTATAGGCGGGAGCAAGGGTTTGCGAGTTTGCAAAACTCTATAGGTGGGAGCAGGGGTTGCGAGTCTATTAGAGTGTTTGTAAGCGGGAGCAGGGTTTGCGAGTCTGTTAGAGTGTTTGTAAGCGGGAGACTGTTTAATTCTAACAGAAATCTGGGAATGCAGCAGTAGGCAGGGGTTGCCGAAGCTGGGTAAATTTTGTGTGTGATTTACTTTTCAGCATATTTATTTCTGCAATTTGTTTCTGTGTTTAATCGAGAAAATTTGCTATAATCCTATTCACCCCTCCCCCCTCTAGGATTAATCTAGATCCTACAAGTGGTATCAGAGCAGGTTTTTTTCTTTAACTCTAGAGTCATGAATTCATCAAATAATGCTTTTTCTGAGGGGCAATCTATTGTTAGGCCACCCATGTTTAACGGGAATGATAATGCTTATTGGAAAGTTAGGATGGGTATTTATCTTAGTTCTGTTGATTATGATGTTTGGGATATTATTGAAACTGGCTATAAATCTTCCACTATAACTGTTGGTGATACTGAGATTCCTAAACCTAAGGATGGGTGGGATGCTAACGATAAGAGATTAAAAACTACAAATGCTAAAGCCATGAATGCTCTGATCTGTGCTCTTGATAAGAATGAATTTAATAGAATTTCTCATTGTAAAACTGCACAGGAAATTTGGCATACCTTGGAGGTGACACATGAAGGAACTTCTCAAGTCAAGGAATCTCGTCTAGCCCTATTCAGCAATGAATACGAGAACTTTGTGATGGACAAAGGCGAGAGCATAAAGGACATGTTTGGACGCTTTTCAACTTTGTTGTACAACGCTAGAGCGCTTGGGAAGGTATTCACTGAGGTAGAGCTTGTGAGGAAGGTGCTACGAGTTTTACCAATGAACTTTGTGGCAAAAGTCACGGCAATACAAGAATCGAAAGATCTGAGTAAACTAAGCATGGAGGAGTTGATCGGTAACTTGATGACATATGATCTTGAGCTAAAAGCAAAGGAGGAACGCAACAACTCTGAATCAAAGAAGAAGACGATTGCCTTAAAGAGCAAAGAAGAGAGTGATGAAGAAGAACAAGATCCAATTGAAGAGCTTGCAATGGCTGTCAATAATCTTATAAAATGGTCAAGGTTCAAGCCACGCAAGAAGAAAACAAATGGTAATAGGTCAAAAGATTCTGACAATTCTGATAAATGAATCGACATGCTTTAACTGCAACAAGCCTGGCCACTTCAAACAACAATGCCCACTTCTCAAAAACAACAGAGGAAAGAAAAAGAAAAAGAAGGCCTTTGCAGACCCTTGCAGAGTTCCCAAACAGCATAGAGCTTGGGAAGCTCGGACCCGGCAGCGACTTGGGATGATGAAGAAGGAGAGGAAGTTTCGAATAGTAGCTCAGAGGAGGCTAACTTGTGTCTTATGGCAAAATCATATTCAGAAGCAAGCTCAGAGGAATCTAGTGAGGGAGGTGACTATTCTTATAAAGAACTTGTTTTTATGTGTCTTGATCTTACTAAAGAAGTTGATGCTCTTGAATCTAAAATTGAAAAACTGAAATCTGATAGGAGAGAACTTGCTCGTGAAAATTTTAGGTTAGAAACTGAACTTGAAAATATTCAAAACCTAGAATGTATAAAATGTAAAATTTTAGATTCAGAATTATCAAGACTTAAGAATAGCTCTGAGAATCTTGAAAAAGAAAACTTGAGTCTTAAGGAAATCATTGACACTAGGAAAAAGGATTTTATAAATAGATGCACCTCACTTGTAACTGAAAACACAACACTAAAAACCAAAGTCCAAAATCTTGAGAAATTCTGAATAACTTTTCAAGAGGCGAAAAATCTTTCAACATGCTATTGGAAAATCAAATTTTTGCTAACAACAGAAAAGGACTAGGCTTTGGGAAAACACAAGTTGAGGATAATGCAAAAGGTAAGAGTGTCTTTGATAGATGTGAAATAATTGGACATCGTGTTGAAAATTGTAGTCATAGGAACAAGAACACAAAATTTATACAAGTTTGGGTTCCTAAGAATTCTACAAACAAATTTCATGTCTATTGGAACAAGAATGAAATGACAAAACAAGTTTGGGTTCCAAAGGGTGTGTTTATTCACAATGCTTCAGCCACTAACAATCATGGATCTATAAAAACAAATAGGTCACAAAAATCTTTCATCGTGTAGGTATGGTGGCAGGCTAAGGAACAACAACAGTGTTTTCTGGATTTTGGCTGTTCCAGAAACACAACGGGCAACAAAGCAAAAGTTCCTTAGCCTAATACAAAGGTGACAGAATCACAATGGGAAATCACGAAAAATTATCGTAAAGGTAAAACAGGTGAAGAGATGATTTTTTGATCGATATATTAAATGTGATAATCTGCACCGTATTCTGAATGAAATCAACCAATGTTGAGATGTTGTAAAGAGATGATTTTTTGATTCTGACTTGTTCGACATAGTTGGCCAATTATATTTATGCCAAAAACACTATTCTTTGAATTTCTTCTTACATATATGTTTGGATTAAACGTAGTGTTTTGTTGGATGATAATGCATTTGGTTATAATTCGGCTAACTCTATTATATTGGTTATAATCAGGAAAGCCGTGCGCATCAGGCAATCAAAAAATTAGGAAAGTGTAAATGAATACTAGCAAATTCAAGTGATTCGAATTCATATAAATATCAAACCCAATTATCATCATAGGCATCGAGTTAAAGCAAGCAATTTAACCGCCAAAGAAAAGAAAATTACATACCGCAACAACGAACTCGATCAACAGAGGAGCAACGCAAACCAGAGAATCAATCATAAGCGAAGCAGCGAGCAAGAGCAACGCAAATCAGAATCGATCATCAGAGAGCCGCGAACAAGTCAAAAAGCCCTAATTTTGGAAGCAAGGAATAAAAGAGCCAAAGCCCTAATTTCAGAAAGAGGATCGGCCGCAAATTTTTCAATAGCAAAAGAAAAAGAGAACGGGTCGGCCTTGTTAAAGGGAAATTGGTTTTAAGAATTTATTCTTTATTTTATTAAGGGTTTTTATTTGTTTTAGTTTTATTTTCTTTTCGAATCAAGTCTTGGTAAACACCACCTAGGTTGTATGTAGTGTCAGATTGTCTAGTTAGAATTAGTTCAGTGAGCAGGGTTTGCGAGTTTGCAAAACTCTATAGGAGGGAGCAAGGGTTTGCGAGTTTGCAAAACTCTATAGGCGGGAGCAAGGGTTGCGAGTCTATTAGAGTGTTTGTAAGCGGGAGCAGGATTTGCGAGTCTGTTAGAGTGTTTGTAAGCGGGAGACTGTTTAATTCTAATAGAAATCTAGGAATGCAGCAGTAGGCATGGGTTGCCGAAGCTGGGTAAATTTTGTGTGTGATTTACTTTTCAGCATATTTATTTCTGCAGTTTGTTTCTGTGTTTAATCGAGAAAATTTGCTATAACCCTATTCACCCCCCCCCCCTCTCTAGGGTTAATCTAGATCCTACAAAAAGTACATTTGTTTCAAATAAAAATTTTACTTGATTTTGAGAGAATTCTTTTATTAAATATTTTTTTTAAAATGGAAAGTAAATAAATTGTTTTAACTTGAAAATTGCAAGTTAAATATTAATGTATTTTGGTAGTTTAAGTTTAAATAAAGTTAAGTAGTTTAATTTAAAGGCTTATCTTATGCGAGTAATAAATGTTATTTACATTTATTTAAAAGATTATGAATTGAATTTAAATAAATAATCATTTTGAATCTTAAATTCAAAATGGAATTTGAATTTAAATTTAAAATGTAATGTTCTAATACACTTTAGTGTTAATGAAGTCATTAATAAAGAGGTAAATTATCTTAGGAATAATTAAGATATTTAAATGATTAAATAAATAAGTTAATTAAGGAATGACATGTGTATTTAATTTATAAATTAATAATTTAGATTAATTTATAATTAGAGATTAATTAATTAGTGAATTAAGTAATGTTATTAATTACTGAAGTTAATTAACTAAGGGTTATTAATTAATTAATGTATATTAATTTTGATAATTAATCAGATTAATTAGATAATCTATTGTAAATTGTTAAATGTAATTGCTTGATAAAAGTAATTAAGAGATTAACTACTTTTTGAAATTAATTTTGATAAAATGATTAATTTAAGTTAATTAATTTAGTTTAATTAATTTAATAAAATCATTTGATATATTGATAAGTGTAATTACTTAGTGTATTCAATGGTGCATAATTACTTAAGGAAGCAATTAATGTTAATTACTGAATGTAATTAGTGAAAGATGATGTGTTAATGAAGTAATTTGGATAATTACTTTTGTAATTAATCAAGGGATTAATTAATGGAGACAATTAATTATGGGATAATTAATTTGTTAATAAGTAATTAAGGGTAGTTAATTATTGGTTGTTATTAATCAAGGGTGATTAATAATTGAGTTTAATTAAAGATGAATCATGTAATGTAATTAATTTAAATAAAGTAATTAATTTAAATATAATTAGAGATCATTAATTAATATAATTAATGATGTAATTTATAATGGATTAATTAAGAAATAATTAATAATGTGGTGATTAATCTATGTAATCAATTAAGGATAAAGGTAATTCATTATATTTAATTAACAAAAGAAGTAATTAAATGTTAATTACTATAGATGATTTAGGATAATTAATTTGTAAAATTAATTAAAGACTAATTACTTATTTTAATTAGAGAATGATTAATCAAAGGTGTTTAATAAAGATGAATATCTAGAGAATAATTAACTAATTTGATTTATAGTTAATTAATGGTTGTATAAGCAGAATTTATAGATGAAGTAATTAATTTAATTTACTTTAAATTAATTAGAGATAGAAGTAGTCAATTTAATTCATTTTAAATTAATTATAGATTGTGATTCATAAATCATTGCTTAGGATGATATTTCATTTGATGATTGTGAACTCAGATATGAGATGAGTAATATCTACGTGATATGGATGCTTGGTTTAAGTATGATAATATTTAATTATCTGTTTGGATGATGATATGAATTATCTGTTTATGATGATGGTGTGATTATCTACTGTGATATTGTGAATTATCTATTTGTGTGTACATTGATAATATTGAATTGAACTGTTAAGTCTAAATAGACAACTTGGCCTTAAAAGACACGTTTTGGATTTTCGATGAGACCAGGATCGGGTTTCCATATTTGGACATCTGAAAACCACATTGATTCTAAATTAACGATAGGTCGTGAATCTGAAGTGAAGATGAAGATTCAGAGTGCAAGGGTTATTGTCGTTAACTCTTAGGGTGATTCCAAAATGAGTGTAACGAGATAATGCCTTCGGTTCCGTTCGAACCCGGAACGAACTTGTATGGATTGAATACTTTCAACACATCGTCAGGTGGGCGATGAGCATTCTAAGAAATGTATTCTCTAAAGGTAATCGCAGCCTCAAGCCTCATCAACCGGGAATGGCTAAAACAGGGGAGGTGCAGCAAGGTTAGGTGGGTCATGCCCAAGCAGGACAAGATATTCCCCTGTCTAGATGTCCCTTTATTTTTCGGCTGTGTGGACGGTTGATTGCAACAACTGCCGGGGTTACCTTGTTCGGGACTGTTCAGTAAGGAATGGTTCCGGCCTTGTGTTATAGGGGGTCGGGAGTGATCCTCGGTACGTTGATCTAGGCCACGTACTATGACGGGCGGTACCCCAGTAGCCCTGCCATTGTATGGAATCCAAAATCCAATAAGTACCAACGGTTTTGATTGTATTACCCACTTTTGTGGCTAGTAGCTGGAATTTAATGAATGTAACAATTTCGGCTATTTTCTATTTACTTGAAAACCCTAGACCTATTATAATATCACAGAATTTCCTATCAAATGTTTTAGTTAGCGTAAAGTAAAAACTTACCCATGTTTATGTGTGGGGAGTCTTACGTGATACCTTTTGTTTCAAAGGATTTTCAAAATTAAGCAACTTTAACCTGTTACTCACACCAGACCCATGTCTGACCCGGAGTTTATTTTTGTTTTTCCTAAATTCTCGGGTACTCAAATTTTTACGAGTAGCCAAGGGATTCAGGTTAGCTTTGACGAGTTCTGGAGGAGCAATGGAGTAGGAGGCTTCAGCGTTGTAGATATACATATAGTTCCGCTGTGTTGGTATCTCTGAGTCATATTGTTTGAGTTGTATTGTGAATTGAGTTGTATTAACTAGACAGGTGTCTATAACTGTCTAGTATGTGATGTATCATCTGTATAACTTTGATTGATGTTGAATATTATGTAAATACTTATGTGATTATTATATTTTGTTCCATTCCGCTGTGAGATTCTGATGTTGTTGTTCTTTCTTCTCTATCCTTTCTATTTTCTCACCCCTTTCTTTCTTCAAGACGAAACGGTTTTCTGGGCGTAGGAAGTCGGGTCGTCACAAATCGAGAAGAGGAGATAAGCTAGGTCGGCGAAATTCAGGTATTAGGGTGGCTCGAGTACACTTAGGGTGGCTGCTGATTTAACCTTCATATTTTTATATTTTTAATATTATTAAATTTTCAAAATATCTCGTTTAGCATAACTCGAAATCTCAAATTTCGAATCAGACCTGCCGACAGGCGTTTATAAGGTTTTACCCATATTCCGAACATAAATGGAGCGTAATTCCGAGCCTAATTCGATCATATGTGCGAGTTATGGAAATAAACGACCAATTTTAAATTAAATCGATTAACATAATTTCTAAGCGTTTTGAGCTGTCAGTGTCAAACGACAACTCCGAGTGCTACGAAAATCGAAATCTGATAATAACTAACTATTACGGATCCAATGTAACTGGTTTCGTCGAATTCCGAGACTGAGCCTCGGAAGGCAATTTTTAAATATCGATTTACACGGTATATTGTTCAAACTGAACAAATCGCCTTTAAATTAAATTCCAACCATTCTATTACCTTCATATCATCATTATAAATTTTATAAGCCTACAAATTATTTTTAATAGGCTTAAAACTCCGGATTCAACATTTTACCCAATTTGAGTTTATTAAATCCAATAACTCAATTGTTAAACAAAAATAATATTTGAATTCAAGTTGAAAATTAACTTTTAAATATTTAAAATCAATTAATTATTCCAATTTAAATTGTTCAAATTACTAGTCAATCTTCATGCAATTTTTCTGCCACTACGTTCGACTTCACTCCGATCAGAGGCCATAATCCTCTCCCTCGCCTTAAGCCGCCCCTCCATCATGGTCGAGGCCACCTCCGCCTCCACCGTTTGCTTCGTTGCCGTCGCTGCTTCGTGTGTAATTCTGGCAAATCGATGCGCCTCTGACACAAACGAACTGTACGGATGCGTACAGCTCACCTTCCTCCATAAGCCAGTACTTCACGATCATCGCAAAGGTGACGATCTACCGTCAAATCCAACGACTCAATGTGAACGGCCGTGGATAAACGGACAATTTCTGGTCAAAGCATGATCCAAATAAAAAATCGAATCATAGATTTAGGTTGCGCTCGTCAAGAGTTTCGAATCGGTATGTAATTTGTTAGGGTTTGGAGGAGTTTGATTTTCGATTTGATTTTGATTTGCAATTGGATTTGGAATTGGTTTTGTTTTGTCTGCCATTAGAAAGAGAGAAGCAGATAGAATTGTATGTATAGACAAATGGAATAAGAAATAGTTAGGGTTTATAACAGGCTATTTATAGGTAGATTAGAAATAGAAATGAATGGGCTAGATCGATTTGAAAGTTGAACGATAAAAGACCTGAAAACTCCATTTTGTTCTCAAAACAAAAATGGACAATCCCACATATCAAAATAGATGTTTCGGTAGTTTTAAACTCAATGGAATAGGTTTCAAGTCCTGTTTCCATCGTATGAAGAAGTTAGCTTGAAATTAGCTTATTTCAAATTGATTTCGATTAAATTGATTTCAATTAAATTGATTTCTACGCATTTCAAGCCCGTACGATCAAATGACAAATCTGATCACTACAAAACTTGAAACCATATAATAATTCAACATTATGGATCCGATGAAACTGGTTTCATCGAAATCCAAGAAAGTGGCCAAAATGGCTATTTTCACATTAATTAAATAAATTATTATTAAATTTATCACTTTTTATATTCAAATTAATTGACTAACCATGCTTATCATTTTTGATTACATAGACATTTACAATAATTTAAAACAAATTTACATATCAAATTCAGTGTTAAATATTTTACTAATTACGGTGTTCGATTTCATTTGTAATTAAATCCAATTAATTAAAATTTTATTCCAATAAATTGATTATGCTTTGATTTCAATAATTATATTCAATCAATTATTACTCTATAACATAGTTAATATTTGTTGATATCTTATTTCACTAGTATGCTACAATTTCCTTCTTTTATTTGCATTAACTACTGTATTTCAATTATATTGAATTTTGTCAATTTTACACATTAATTATAATATATAATCCCAATTAATTTATTTATCTTGATTTCACTCTTTTATTAAATCAATTATTACCTTGTGAATAAAATTAACATTTTTATTTATTTATTACATTCACAATTTTCAGTTATTGTTTTAACTCATATAAATGCAACATTTAATGTTGTTTATTTGCAATTAATTAAATAAATTGGTAATAAACAACAATTGTCACCATTACTACATCGAATAACATTTGTAATTTTATTATTTACAAATAATTGTTATAATTACTACTACCCCCTAATATTATCAATTACAATTAATTACACCATATTTCATTAATTAATCAACATTTGAATTATCAATTGCTCTTTTAATCCAATTATCTATTAATACATACATTACTATCATTTATTTACAACCTATATCAATTATAATTCTTTAATCCTTTTAATTTATTGGATTTACATTTAAAGCAGTTATTAGTTCCCATATATTAATACTATTTCATTTTATTCCAGTTATATTCTTGTTATTAAATCACAAATTTTTATTCCTCCCAACATTAAGTCACAAAACCTTATTAAATTTACAATTTTTGATCATCGAAAATTATGGGTCGTTACACTCTCTTGCACTCAAGAATTTTGTCCTCGAAAAGGAAAAGGAAGGAAAAAGAAGGAATTAAGAAATCAATATATCTTATACAAAATATTAAATTTATAAAAATTTAATTTACATAATTAAATAACTTAAATAAAATATATCCATTTATAATGATTAAATCCTTCTATATTCAAGTTAACAAAAGTTTAGAAAACATTTCACAAAATTTTCTAAGTCCAAAATTTACGAAAAATTTCGGCAGAGTCTCCTTTGTAGGGAGAGGTCAGAGAGAAAATAATAATATCAATAATAACCATATATATCATATATTTTCAAAATAATATATCCTAAACCACGGGAAACAATATAATATCTTTAGAAAACTGTAATCCAAGAGCGTATCTATTTGTTGGGCAAATAACGCTTAATTTATGAAACCAAAAGCAGTGGCTATTACTTCCATAAACCTGTATTTCATTTATATAATTCAAACGAGTTAATAATTATGTAAAAGAGAAATATTTAAGTTGTTTAAATAAATGACAAACAAAACATCACAATATAACAATAGTCATTACAAACAGCAGTACAAACATAATTTTCAACAAAGAGAGCAATCATCCATCGATAGCAACCAACAAATAGTTTGTTCAGGTTTAGAACTTCTAATCATATAAAATGATAAATAAACTATAAGGTAAACCATACACTCAATAGTCGTAGATAACTTATAGGTTATTTATACATCTTTACATAAAATAGAAGTATCCTTTCCCAACCAATGCATAATCCCAACAAGCAAAGAATTTAGAACATTTTAAAGTTTACTCTATTTCTCTTTTTCACATCATTTATTGTTCATTATTTTTTCCCATACAATGATTTTCTTTAATTTCACATTCATTACTTTCAAAATTTTAAATTTTCATTCATTCATATAAGGCTTATTTCATTAATTTACATTCTGTACATACATAAGTTATATCCATTTTAATTATTTGGATCATAAATGAATACATTACTGAAGTATTGTATACATTTTATTTCAGTTTAATTCACACTTACAATTTGCTTTTCTTTTCCCCTTTTTTCATCATTTACTTTTCTTTTCTCATTCGTATAAAGTTTGTTTTCATAATTTACATTCGTTATTACTTGCAAAAGTTCATTTCTTCTTTATTCATTTAATGTCATTTCTATCATTTTATTACCTTACATTCATTACTTAAGTAGGTTATTTTTATTTCAATTATTGGATTATACATTATTAGGTAAGTTTCTTTACAATGTAATTCACCATTTATAGGTTATTTCTTTTTCACGTTCATTTCTTCCACATATAGTATTATTGAATATTAACACCATTTCTAAATCATTTCCAATGTTCTCTGAAGTTATAATCATTCAATTTGTATAGTGCTCATTTTAATTATCAGTGGCTTTAACATTAATTTAAGTTTATAATTATTTACTTACAGTATTCACCTTTTACCATTAAATCTGATTATAAATATGTTAAAGTGTTAACTTAAGTTTAGAATCATTTTCTTGCATTATACACTCCTATTACATTAAATTAGTAGCATTTCAGATTATTAACTTAAGTTTATAACAATTTATAATATCAGAATTTTTACTTGTAAAAGTAATTCCACTGAACACTTTCATTTACTAAAGTTTACTTGCACAATATTCTATAAATATCCTATTTAAAATTTCAACTTTTAATAATTTGGTAAGTTATATATATATATATATATATATATATATATATATATATATATATATTAGAATGCAATTGGATATTACCCAAATGTCTCTTGTTTATTTAGTTAACAAAATGTTCAAAAATTACCCTTTCTCATTTTCATTTACAGTTTTCAAATTTTTAGTTTCTTATCTATTTCATTAATCATTTTAACATCAAATTTCTTATTTTCATTTTAGAAGTTTTCAATTATTAATATAGTCAAGATTCCATTCATTACAATAATTTTAGTTTTTAATTTACAGAAACTTAAAAACTAAACAACCGGGTTTCATTTCAATCCTTTTTAAATAATATATATATATACTAATAACTTATATATATATAATTAAAAATTAAGTTTCGTTTATCAAATAGGATATGTAGCAAAACTACTACAGCAGCCTTCCCACTTTGAAACTCGAAAATGAACGTTGATGATGCATGCACTCATCACTGAAATTATTTCCCAACGATAAAGAGGAAAGTACAGAACTTATCTCTTACAAAAAAAAATTTAAAACATTTCTTTCGATTCATCTTGAAATATTTATACCAGAAAACTAATAACTTATTCAAAAATAATGTTCAGATTATATTCCAAAAAAATCTTTAAAAGAAATTTCCAAAATCCCAAAACTTAAATTCTCAAATTTCAATTTATATTCATTTTTAAATCTTATTTTTCAATCAATTTTTATAAAATTTCACTACCTAGCAAACAAATATATATATCAACTGACTGTATCGTTTACAAAATTTATTATTTTATATACAAAATATATAATAGGCAAAATTATTTCATTTACCTATATTTCGAAACCAATATTGTATCGGTCTGTCCTATTAAGCGTTTAGAAATCCTTATCGATGCCATAGCGTCCTATGTACCGACTAGAACTTATAAATGCAAAACGAAACAAATTAACACAATACAAAAAAAACTTTTATAACACTAACAAGTACGCTCTCTCATACACACACACACACACACACACACACACACTCGGCGACTCATTCTAGGGTATTACTACCCTATTTCTAAAGAGTCAGACCCCACAAAGCTAAGATTATCACTAAACCAAAGCTCTGATACCAACTGCAACGGCTGCCTTTTTGGACTGTTTAAATTGACGATAAATCACACACGTCAGACTCAAACCATTCAAAGGGTGGATTGTTATCGGGTAAATAAGAAAAACAGAGAAAGAAAAAAAATACAGAATCTCGCAGCGGAATGACATAATATTATGATCAAATAACAGTTCATGAAGCTGTTTTACAAATACATTTGATTATTCTTTTACAACACAAAAATCAGAGTTACATAAAACAGGAATAAATAAATGGATAAATGCAGCGGAACAACCTGATGTAGTGGAATACATATAATAAGTAATAATAGTATAAAATCTTCGTCGCCATCCTCCAGAAAGTAGTCTTCGATAAATTGAAAAACTCAGACTGACCCGAGCGAATTGAAAAGACATAACACTTGAGTCGGAACTAAAAGATCTTATGTAAGCTAAATCAACAATAAATAAATATTAGTGCAACAACGTCAGAGATGTTTACAGGGTTTGACATCTCATATCCAGTGTCTAACGTGAGTGCAATAACTTAAGAAATGTTCAGGATTACCATCTCCTAAGGGTCCATTAAACTATCTACTATGTAGTATAATAAGCTATTATAATGGTGTCTACAGTAAAGTATTAAAATAGCATTAAGGCGTTACCCATATCTCCTTTAACACATTTTTATATATTGTCGTAGTCTATACAGTACCGTAATTCCTCTGTAAACTGGAGGGCTATCAGAGGGCACTCCAAAGGTATGGTACAAACCAAACTCGTAGAAGGCGCTCTAGGGCATGTGAACACGGCACTCGAGGCCATGCCAGGGTAGGTTTGCCAATTGTAGAACCGGGACTGGTGGTAACGCATAGCAGCTACTACCGCCCACCTTGGAACACACTCCCATAATCAAAATCAAGGGGTGGCCACCAAATCATCACAGAGTCATAATATGGTATCGAAGAAGCATGTCCGATCGGAGGAATGACCTAACTTGGCCCAGGTATAGCTCCTTTGTTAGTCACATCTAACCTGGCTCATGGTAGTCAGGTCACATCAATACCTCACACAGAAATCGTTTGCCAAACCATCCTACTTTATTTCTGGAATCTCCACCACGTACACAGTTGTTAAAGTGGTTTTCCGTATTGGCAGAGAGTATGACAATATCCGATCCTGATCCCTTTAACAACCAAACGCTTATTTCACACCAGATGGTTCTTTTACGGTTTAAAACGTCAATTCACAATTTATATCAAAATATCATATTCAAATTCAAATCATATCTCTCTCAAAATCATATTCACTTCAAACTATATTCACTTTCAAAATCATGTTCACTTTCAAATCATGTTCACTTTCAAATCATATTCACTTTCAAATCATGTTCACTTTCAAATCATATTCACTTTGAGATTTATCGATAAGTTCTGTTAATTAACTCTTCATTTCAAAATCATCTTATTCAATCAAATATGTCATTTCACAAAAGGGTATCAATTTCAAATTCCAACTTAGGTTGTGTCATCATCAACGAGTAAGATATAAATACTTCAACTTTACACCGTCTGAAATTTTAGAAAATATTTTAGGTAATTATAAATAATTTATATAGTTTTAAATTAGTTTACGTAGATTTAAAATAGTTTAAATAGTAAAAATAGTTTAAGTAGATTTATATTTGGTTTAATTAGATTTTTTAAATGATCTATATAGATTTAAAATAGATTAAATAGATTTAAATGATATTAGATAGATTTTAAATAGATTAAATAGATTTAAAATAGATTAAATAGATTTAGATTTAATAAAACAGATTTTAAATAGATTAAATAGTTTTTAAAATCGGTAAAATAGATTAAATTGGATTAAATAGGTTACAATATATACATATAAATTAATATAGTTTAAATTGATTAAAATAGTTAATTTAATGAAAATAGTTTAAATTAGTTTAAAATAGATTTCAAAGTTACATCCAAACATTTTAATAACTCAATTCCGGTATATTCATTTATTTTTGCCACTTCAACTTTGAAATCCAAATTTAAATCCTTTAAACAATTCATTAAATCAATTTCAATTTCAACAATAACACTTGGATTATCGAAAATAATTCAGTTTATATAAGTCAATTTCTACTTCAAAATGCCAGTTAACTGAATTCAAAATTTAAGGAATTAAAATTCATTTAATTTAACCAATCCAGTGTCCATATATAATTTTCTACCCTAGGGTCAAGTGATATAGATATTTATCATTTCAATGCACAATTTACAATTTTACGGCTATATATTATTTCAAACCGCAATCCTGGATTAATTAAAAAACTATAAAATTGCTCGAGTCTATCATTTCAACCCATAATGATTTTTTCCTAATTGATAGATCATTCGGGTATGTATCATTTCAACCTATAGGAAACTTGCGGCGTTATAACAATATAAAATACAACATCCTGTCGTCCAATATCAACAATCAAACATCCATCACAGTCATTATCCAAATCAATCAATAAACATCAATAGATAACTGAAAATCAATAACAGGTATTAAATTGACAATTTAAATTCAATATCAAATTTAACCATGATTAAATGCAATAAAAGTTAAATTTAACTCGAATGATAATTAAGTATACCAATCATCGATCAATAAATTTCTAATTACATCATATTAACTAACATAAGATAGTTTAGTAATTGTGAGTGGGTTAAAACACTAACCTTCGATTTTAAATCGAATTAACATCCAATTTAGGGTCGAAATTCAAACAGTCTTAGAATCTATCCAAACCATTGTTAAAATGTCCAAAATTTTGATACAATCCCAGTGGAACAAGCCGTGCGTAAATCGGACATCATATGAAGAAGATATGATCGTTAGAACGATTAAAATTTGAATTTTAAAAAAAATAAACAAGGGCAATATCGAAATTTACCACTGCGTACACAACCCTAGGTGCATGCATCGACATTGCTCGATCCAGAATCCTAGTCACCGATCTTTATGCAATTTTTTCGCCATCACGTTCGACTTCACTCCGATTAGAGGCCATCATCTTCTCCCTCGCCTTGAGCCGCCCCTCCACCATGGTCGCGGCCACTTCCACCGTTTGCATCACAGCTACCGCTGCTTTATGCGCAATTCTAGCAAATCGACGCGCCTTTGACACAAATGAACCGTACGGATGCATATCGCTTGCCTTCCTCCACAAGCCAGCACTTCACAATCGTCGCAAAGGTGACGATTTACCATCAATATAAACGGTCGTGGATAAACGATCAATTTCTGGCCAAATCCTAATCCGAATCGAAAAACGAATCATAGATTTGGGCTGTGCTTGTCGAGAGCTTCGAATCGGTATATAATTCGTTAGGGTTTGGAAGAGTATGGTTTTTGATTTGATTTTGATTTTCAATTGAGTTTGGTATCGGTTTTGATTTCTCTGCCATTGGAAACAGAGAAGCTAGATCGATTTGAAAGTTGAACATAAACAACCTGAAAAGCTCGTTTTGTTCCCAAAACAAAAACGGGTAATCCCATATATCAAAATAGACGTTTTCAATAGTTTTAAACTTGATGGAATAGGTTTCAAGTCCTAGTTCCATCATATGAAGAAGTTAGCTTGAAAATTAGCTTATATCAAATTGATTTCAATTAAATTAATTTCTATGTGTTTCAAGCCGGTACGATCAAGCGAAAAGTCCAATCACTATGAAACTTAAAACATTATCATAATTCTCCATTACGGATCTGATGAAACTGGTTTCATCGAAATCCATGACAGTGGCCAAAATATCTATTTTCACATTAATTAAATAAATTATTATTAAATTAAATTTATCACTTCTTATTCAAATTAATTAACTAACCATTTTTATCATTTTTGATTACATAGACATTTACAATAATTTAAAACAAAATTACATATCAAATTCAGTGTTAAATATTTCAATAGTTACAGCGTTCAATTTCAACTGTAATTAAATCCAACTAATTAAAATTTTATTCCAATAAATTGATTATACTTTGATTTCAATTGTTATATTCAATCAATTATAACTCTAATAACATAGTTAATATTTTTTGACATCTTATTTCACTAATATGCTACAATTTCCGTCTTTTATTTGTATTAACTACTATATTTCAGTTATATTGAATTTTTATCAATTTTACACATTAATTATAATTTAAAATCACAATTAATTTATTTATCTTGATTTCACTCTTTTATTAAAACAATTATTACCTTATGAATAAAATTAACATTTCTATACATTTTATTCCATTCACAATTTTCAGTTATTGTCTTAACTCGTATAAATGTAACATTTAATTGCAATTGATTAAATATATTGATAACAAACAACAATTGTCATCATCATTACATTTAATAACATTTGTAAATTTATTATTTATAAATAATTGTTATAACTACTACTACCCCACTACTATTATCAGTTACAATTAATTGCACCTTATTTCATTAATTAATCAACATTTGAATTATTAGTTGCTCTTTTAATCCAATTATCCATTAATACATATATTACTATCATTTATTTACAATCCATATCAATTATAACAATTTAATCCTTTTAATTTATTGGAATTGCATTTAAAGCGGTTATCAGTTGCCATAAATTAATACTATTTCATTTTATTCCAGTTATATTTTTATTGTTAAATCATAAATTTTTATTTCTTTCAATATTAAGTCACAAAACCTTATTACATTTACAATTTTTAATTTTTGAAAATTATGGACCATTACGCGGATTCAAATGATTCTTTTTTTCAAATTCAAGAAAAAAGAATTTTCAACAACTTTTTGGTTAAAAACTTTTCTAATTAAAATTTAGGGGGCCTAAAATTAGATACAAGATGACCTATTTTTCGGATCAAAATCTTGGGAATTCAAGTTCGAAGCTCTACCGCTTCTTCTCTATACTTTCGGCCAACCTCCATCTCAAGCCTCGGCCAAGCTGTTGGAAGGGAGGGTTGTTGTTTGCTAGTATTTAATGGAGTAGGAAGTAGTTAGTGAAGTGTTGGTTGATTAGAATGTTGGTAGGAAGTTAATCACTTTGGTTAATGTGAGAAAATCTATTTAACATCTCTATTTATATATATTTATATATATATATATATATATATATATATATGTTTAATGATGCGTTATGATTGATATGGATACTTATATATGATTTGATCATCAAGTATTGATTGTTTGATATGATTGTTAAATTGTTTTACCAAGTCACGTTAATACACGTCGATAAGCACAAAGAAAATCACTTTCCTTTTGAAAATGAAATGGTGTATATGGAATTCTTAAACCTTTTGGAAATAGTTTTAAAATGAGTTAGAAATGTTTTATAAACATTTAATATGTTTAAAGAAATAAAGAAAGAAAATCAAGATTTCATCTTGTATATTTTAAAATATGTCTAAATCAATTTCCTAGAAAAATCGCGCTAGTGCAGTTAAGTGACCATAACGGAAAATCGCTTTAAATGAACATTTCAATTATGGAAAAATATGGAGAAAATTTGATAAATATATTTAAATAGCTTAGAAGATATTTAAAGCGAAAAATATGGATTTTCAAATATTAAAAAGTTGTTTAAATCAAATAAGCGTATATAGCACTTTCCGCGGCACTTTTATGCTACGAATTTTATAACTTTTGAAACATAGTTTTAAACTTAACAGTTCTTTCCTAAATCTTTTGTAAATGATTTTAAAAGAATAATTAAGTCATCTAAAGATGATTTAGAATTTTTAGTAATAATTTGAATAAATGGTTAAGAGAAATTGTTTATAACACTTAAACAATAATTGAAGAATATTGAATATAATAACAGATTGAGTATGTGGAAACGACTAGTACATTTGTCCTGCCTATGAGAGCTAGATGGTAAAACAAGGTGTGTAACTAAGTTAGGAATGGAGTGACCAGTGCCCTGAACTTACTTGGCCATTACTTTATCTTTTAGATGAAGGGTGGAACATATTGAAAGTGAAGCCCGGATGCTCTAAAAGATCGTATTTAAAGTTTTTTCCAAGATAAAAGAAAAGATCTTCATGATGTAAGATTACTTTCCACTAGTCTCTGGAGGAGAAATTTATCATATTTAAGGTGGCAGTAGTTACTTGCCACTAGTTACGAAAATCTTCAATTTGCAAGAATATGATTTGAAGTTAAGAAAGAAATCTTTGATTAGATTTAATGATGATTTGGAAATATTGTCCCTAAGTTAAAAGTTATAACTTGAATAAAAAAAATCTTTGATTTAGATTTAATGAATGATTTGGGAATATTTTTCCTAAGTTAAAAGTTATAGCTTGAATATAAGAAATCTTTAATTAAGATTTAATGAATGATTTGGAATTATTTCAGGATTTAAGAAAGGTTTAATAAATCAAATGGTTTAATAAATGAGGCTTAATGGTGTAGGATTACTTGCCACTAGTCTCTCTTATGAAAATCTTCAATTTGCAAGAATATGGTTTGAAGTTAAAAAAGAAATATTTGATTTAGATATAATGAATGATTTGGCAATATTGTCCCTAAGTTAAAAGTTACAACTTGAATAAAAGAAATCTTTGATTTTAGATTTAATGAATGATATGAGAATATTTACCCTAAGTTAAAAGTTATAGCTTGAATATAAGAAATCTTTGATTAAGATTTAATGAATGATTTGGAAAGGCTTTCCTAAGTAAAAGATAAAATGATTTGGAATTATTTCAGGATTTAAGAAAGGTTTTAATAAATCAAATGATTTAATAAATAAGGCTTAATGATTCCATATACTCTTGAAAAGAAAACGGAATAAATTGAAGATAATATATCCAAGAAAGAAATTTGATTTAAATAAAAGATGTAGTAATTGATTGATGATTGATATCCACATATGAACTTTACATCCTTTTAAGCGATGATTGGCTTCAAAGGAACCAGGGTCAGATTTGGGTGAAACCTATCCGAAAACCACTTCGAACCAATTTACATGTTCGAAGATTGAAGGTGTTTAAAGACGGAGATATTGAGATGAATAATAACGAGGGACAACTTGTTGATTAATTGGGGATAAAATCCCAATTTACTTTTGGTAGCAATGGTCTCTTTGTTATGAAAAACCTTAGAAAAACAAGGGCTTCTCGCTTAGTAATGACTGAGGAAAGTACCGTCGGTTTCGTTCAAGTCCCAAAATGAACTTGTATGGGTGGATGTCTGACAGTGCATTTTTTGAGATTACGTACATTGGTTTTTACCAACATACATCTATGGTGGCCGGAAAGGCAACTTCTCTTAGCTTAACACCCTCCTTGGGACATACGAGCTCAAGAGTTGTATTTTTATGGAAGGCAATTAGTAGTCAGCGAAAATGGCATTGTAGCATTCAAAGAAGATGTGAAGGTCATCATTCACCTCAGGCCTCATCACCCGAAAATGATAGAAACAAAGTAGAAGCAGCAAGGCTAAGTGGGTCGCTCCCAATTAGGAGATGTCATCATCCTTCTAGATTTACTCTACACATATCTAAGTATGCGGTGAATGTATGAATTGGGTACCTATTAATGGTCAGTAACGACCGGGTTAATGACATATTCGGTACTATCCATCGTGAGGGGTAGGCCGGTCTTGTGTTGGTTTAGGCATTCAGTATTTGTACCCTAGGTGCATCCCTCTAAAGGTGTACTGTTGGAAGGTAGTCCCTTACCTTTTCATTTGTATGGAAATCCATTCTCCAATAAGTACCTTCGGATTGTTTGTAGAGCCTAGTATCTGAAATTTAATAATGGTAACAATTTCGGCTAAGATCAATAAGTTTGTTTGTAATGTTTTCAAAGATACGTTATTAGAAGTAATATCAAATGTTTTGATATATAAAAGCGATTTAGTTATCGTAAGGTAAAAATCGTCCGTGTTTATGTGTAGGCATGGTCTTATGAGATACTCTTTCTTTTCAAAGGATTTTATTCCAAGGCTGATATATGACACTTTCATTTATATCTGAGTTTCTCACATTGGTTTATCAAGCCTGATCCGGGTATTTTCAATACTCGTGTAACGAACGAGGATTTTCGACCCTTGAAAATCGACATTTATACTTCCACTATATCGAATGCTAATAGTTCCAGTTCATTAGGGGTGAAGAATAAAAAGATAGAAGAATAGAAAACAGAACAACACAGAATCTCACGATCGCAGCGGAACAAAGTATAATATATAATAATAGATTTTACATACAAGAACTGCACTGTTAATACATGTACCACTATCAGAGTACAACAATTCAACACATCAAATTTGGACAGTTTAATAACTTGTCCTAATATACATAACTCACACAGCGGAAATAACCAAGTACATGACATATGTCTGAACTCCTCCTGCTCGTCTCCTGAGCACCATAGCATTTAACCTGAATTTGTAATACTCGGTCTGACCCGAGCATTAAAATAAAATAACACCCGAGTCAGTCTTGAAAACCAGCATGAGAAAACACACTCAATTTGAATCATTAACTTTCCAAAATCCTTTGAAAAACAAAGGTATCTCGTAAGACCACGTCACATAAACACAACGGATTTTTACCTTACGATAACCAAAATGATTTTCATCAAAATTATCTGATATTACAATAGTGTCTATAGAAAGTAAATAGAAAATAGCTGAAATGCTTGCATCTCACATTCCAACACAGTTGGGCAAAATCAAAACCGTATGACGCTTATTGGAGAATGGATTCCGTCGAATGGCTGCGTCCCTGGGGTAATTCCCACCATAGTACACCTCTAGAACAATATACTGAGGACCATGCCGGGATCCCCTGCTACACAAGACCGGCCTATCCCTAACCAGGATAGACCGAATATATTATCACCCCGGGTGTTCCCACCCTTACCATCAAGCGCTTCTTCTTTCATATGTACACATATCCAAGATAAATTTGTTTTTCGAGGACATTTAGAAAATTGATAACATACCCTACTTGGGTGCGATCCACTTAGCCTTGCTGCATCTTCCATGTTTTAGTCATCCCAGTTGATGAGGTTCAGGCTAAGCGTTACCTTTCAAGAACATTTTTTCTTAGAATGCTCAACATCCTCCAATGACGATGTTCCGATAGCATTCATCCATACTAGTTATCCTGGGTCTGGACAAACCGAAACACCATCTTCATCATCTTCACGGTATTCATTCGTAATGTTCAGACCAGATCGAAGCGGTTTTCAGATAATTAAATCCGATCCCAGTCTCTTTGAAGCGAAATTGCCAAAATTGATAGTCGATTATTTAACTATCAATAACCACACAAAAGCAATCATCGGACCTTATTATAAATTTTCCAAAATTTATTTCAAAATATCTTTATAAGATATTACTTTTAGTTCTTCAATATTTGAAAACAGTTTTTTTTAAATCCTTATGTCTTCTACGGAATATTTCCAACACTTCCCGATACTTAGAATATTTTCTCCACTTCATTTTGTATTCAACACTTAGAAAGTATTCCTTTTACTTCCTATTTCTTTTTCTCAAAATCATTTGCACTTTTATTTGTAAATTCCTTGACTGGTTTATAACGAATTCTATAAATTTTCAAAATTACTTAATTAATTCCTTTAATATTTCCAAAGTCAAATATACTTATTTATAATTCCAATTTCTCTTTCTACTTCTTTATGAATTCTATTTCATTTTCGAGTTCACATTTATCTAACTTCTTCGGAAATTTCCTTACTTTTCCTAAATTTTCGTTTTGAGAATTCTCTTATAAGTTCATCTACTAAATAGCCACTTTCCAACTCTCGAGAAGGTTTATAAATACATTTAAACCATTTTCAAAACTTTATATATATACATATGTAAAGAAAAATAAGTATTTAAAAAAATTATTTATTTCTAAAACATGTTCAAATAATTATCTAATACTGAAATACTTTTATAACATCACTTTTCAAAGCAAGTTTTTAAAATCTAGGATTTATTAAAATAAATATGAAGTATTTGAAAATTCACTTCTAAAGTATTTCGTACTAACTAACTTTAAATTACATAGTTAAATAAATAAAAAAAATTCCTTTTTAAAATAAAACTTAATTTATAAAAAAATATTTTTAAAACTCAATAACCAAATTTCAATTTATAACCCCTCTCGATTTCTATCACATCACTTCCATTTCAGCCCCCTTAACCTTTTTCACTTCAAAAATGGCATCCACTATTTCCCCCTCATCCTATTTCCATATTCAATATAAATTCTCTCTGTAAATTTATATTTCTAATTTACCACCAGATATCAGTTTTTCTTTATTTAAAACATCGTTTATAAATTGTTAAGACTCCTTTGAATTTCACTAAAATAATCTTATCTACAGAATTCCATTTTATAAATTCAATTCCTTATTAATTCCACTTATTTTTACCAATCTATTTTTAATATCGATTTCAATTTTCGTTCAATATTTTCCCAATATCATTTTAAAATCTGGTCTTAAAAATCCCTTTGTATTATTTATTTTAAAATCTCTATTGAAGTATTTTTTCGCATTATTTAATATGATTAAAATCCACTATTGCTTATTCAGAACAATCCCTTTAAAATAATCCAATTTTGATATACATGTTTTTACACTAAAAATATCCTTTTTATTCCTTAAATTTTCAAATAACATTTATGGTATTTAATAATTCCAAAATTAATTTCCATGCCATTATATCATTTAAAAATTTACAACACACAATAATCTAACATTTTATACATATGAAAAATACTAATATATTTGAGGAATCCAGTTGGATCCCTCCAATCTGTTTTCCCAGCATCCGTAGATGTTAGACAACAATAAAAATAATACCAATCCAACTTCGAAGCGGATGTCGTGGTGTATAGGGTCATCCGCTATTATGCGGGGTGCATAAGGTCTCATCCGCTATAATATGTGGGAATTTCACTCCAAATACTAACATATATACTACTATATATATTATAACATCTAACCGATAATAATAATTATCAAATTATTCAAGCATCCAATAATTTAAAATTAACATTTAAATTTAAATATGGTACTCCAAATGAGTGAAAAATTCTCGCCTTTATTTTTAATTTGCACACCATTCCAATCCCGACTTTTTCGCGATTTCTAAACCTCTTATAAATTTAATATTAATTAGTGATATTCCAAATAAATTGATTGATAATTTAAATTGAAAATTGGTTTTCATAAAATTACCTTCCTGTTTCTCGAGACACCTACCATCACCAACCCAAGTCGCCTCTCTCCAGTCGCGCATGCGTGAGCAACTCCATCTGCCGCGTGCATGCTCTTTCCTTCCTAGCACCTCGCGACCAACCCCAAGCTCGAAAATGCCATAACCCTAGCTGCTTCGAACAAGACTCTTGCTTCACCCATCGACCATTATCGCAGTCGTACATCCATCTCCCCACCTCGTCAGCTTGCGTCGCCATTTCTCCACCGCCACATCGCCCATCGCGACCACGACACTTCGACACTGCTCGTCTATAGATCGACTCGCCTGACCAAATGCCCTTCTGGGCTCGCCTCTCCACTATTTCATCGCGACTCCACCACCAAAATTCGATCGCGACTCGCTTATGATTTCCTCTCCTTTTCTTAAATTTTTGAGATCGACTTCGATTTTTTCCTGCATACGAACTCGCGATTTTGTATGGAAGAGGAAAGAGGTGTGCGGTTTCAAAGCGTGATTCCTTTTTTATACATCGAATGAAAATTTCCTTTTCGTTCTTTTTTCCCTTTTGATTTCGGTTTGAGTGTAAGGAGATAATATAGGCGATTTTTGAATCGAGGCTGAAAAGGGGCGACGTGATTTTTTTAACGACAGAAAGACGTGACAGATGCGTGTTTTACAAGGTATGTTGATCTGATTAGGTATTGATTATATATATTATAATATAAATTAAAATGTCTCATTTGCCTAAATTAAAATCCCGAACCCCTATCTAGACAAGCTGCTTGGCGTTCATAATGTTATACTCCTATTTCAAATGCAATGGAAAAGGTTTCGAGTCCTAATTCAATCGTATGAAAAAGGTAGCTTTTTGGATCCAATTATTATATTGAATTTTCGATATAAGTTCAACGCGTTTATATCCCGTACAATTAAACGATAACTCTAAACACTACAAAACTTAAAACCCCATAATAATACACTATTACGGATCTAATGGAACTGGTTTCATTGAATTTCGAGACTGTGCCTCGGAAGGCTATCTTTAATTGTCAATTTAAACAAACCATTTTCAAAATTGAACAAATCAACTTTAAATTTAATTTAATTTTTTTACTATCTCCAATATTATTAATATAAATTTTAAAAGCCATTAAATTATTTTTATCGAGCTTAAAACTCAAGATACAAAAATTTAACCAATATTCAATAAATCGCTATATTTAAATTCTGAGTTTATTTTATAAATTAACCCAAAGTTTTCATATTCAAAATCAATCTATAATTCAAATTCAATATATAAAACCATTTAAATATTCAAAATCGAACAACGAAAAATCCGGTTCGTTACAACTCGGGTCAGATCCGAGTAGTTTTAGGTTTAGTGAAGACGGTTGGAGTTTCCAGAGGAGAGCTGGAGATATTCATTTATGTATGGGAATATTCTATTATCTACTTTGCATAGTGAGGTCCGTACATGATAGGATGTTCTCGCTTCTTGTTAGGTAGCGAACAGATGACTCTTACTCCGACATGTCGCTGAGATCGAGTATCGAAGGTTGGTTTCAGTCGAGAGGTTGGCCATAAAAGCAAAGCGTGAGGTACCAGTGTAAGCTACGGTGGAAAATGGCCGCTGTCGATGATTGAAAAGCCTGGATCTATACATTTTGTATCAGAGCTGAAGGTTAAGCGAGAACATTGGCTTTGGTGGGGTAAAGACTCATCAGAGATAGGGATAGTAATACCCTACGATGAGTAACTCATTATAGATAGGGTTAGTAACACCCTAGAATGAGTTGAGAGTATTATATATGAGCGCGTATTTGTTAATGTTATATACAAAGGTTTTGTTTTGAAAAATTGGTAAATGAAATAATTTTACCTAGGATTATATTTTGATTATAAAGTATATATTTTGAAAAGTTATATAATAAGAAATCAAGATAAGTGAAATTCAAATATGAACATTTTGTGATTAGAATTTCACAGTTAGAGTATAACTTTTATTTAAGATAAGTGAAATTCAAATATGAACATTAGTAACACAATTTACCTCTCCACACCGCCTATTTTGTCAAAGCCTATTGATCATGAGAAATTGTACGTTTACTTGGCAGTATCAAAAAACGCAATCAGTGCAGCCTTAATTTGGGAGGAAGACCGGATACAACGGCAGGTCTACTACATTAGAAAACGACTGATCGGAGCTGAGAGAAACTGTCCGAAGTTAGAAAAGTTAGCTTATCGTCTTATCATTGCCTCAAGGAAGCTTCGTCCATATTTCCATGCTCATCCTATCACTGTCTACACCGACCAGCCATTACGACAGGTCCTTACGTGGCCTGAGACGTCTGGTAGGTTGCTCAAGTAGAACATCCAGTTGAATCAATTTGATATCACTTATACTCCGAGGCGAGACATTCAAGGACAAGTCCTAGTAGATTTCATAGTTGAATTTACTATCCCAAAGGACTTGCCCGAAACCAGTGAATCCGCCAAGTATACCTAGAATCTGCATACCGATGGTGCATCGAATGACCGTTGCTCAGGCGCTGGGGTTGTACTTGAAACTTAGAAGTTCGATCTATATGCCATGCTTTAAAGCTCGATTTTCGTGCGACCAATAACGAAGCTGAATATGAAGCCCTACTTGCTGGATTGAGACTAGCCAGAGATTTAAGAATTATTGCCCTGGAGATTTATTGTGACTCGCAGTTGGTCATGTGTCAAGTTCGGGGAGAGTACCAGGCCAAAGACCGAAGGCTGGCTGCATACCTAGCTCGGCTTCAAGAGACATTGAATCAGTTCGACTATTATGCCATCTACTGCATACTCCGAGAGCACAATCAGAACGCTGATTCATCGGCGAAGTTAGCCGGTACAGGTGAGGCGCAGTAAATGGGAGTCATTCTCGTGGAAACATTATCTTCCCCGAGCATCGATCAGGTGGAAATGAATTGGGCATTTGAGGTTGTTCCGATAAGGAGTCATGGATGACTCCGTTCAGAAAGTATCTCAAGCATGGGACCCTGCCGGAGCGCAAAAATGAAAAGAGATGAGTCCTTCGAAAGGCTTCGCGGTTCACTATTCAGGATGGAGTCATGTATAGAAGAGGGTAATTTGTTTCTTTACTCCAGTGTATCGGTCACGATGAATCAAATGAGTATTGCATGATGTACATGAAGGAGAATGTGACGATCACACTGGGGGGCAAGCTCTTGCCAAGAAATTGCTCTGATATGATACTAATGGCCAAATGTAAACCGCGATGCATCGGACTATGCCAGAAACAGATGTCAGAAACGCGCTCGGATTCCTAGATCCCCACCTACCGAAATAACTCAGATGGTCAGTCCATATCCATTTGCAGTATGTAGCATTGACATCATTGTTTCTCTACCTCTAGCCAAAGGTGGTGCAAAGTATGCCATCGTTGCGGTTGATTACTTTACTAAATGGGCATAAGCTGAATCCCTTACTACAATCAGAAAGTAATCAATTTTGTAGTGCGCAACATTATTTTCCGATTTGGCCTCCCACATACCATCGTCACAGACAACGGAGCCCAACTCGACAATGTTGAATTTAAGATCTTCTATCAACGGTTCCACATCCAGAAGAAGTTCTCCATAGTTGCACACCTCAAGCAAATGGACAGGTCGAAGCTGTTAATAAAGTTATAAAGTCTATTCTGAAGAAACGACTGGAAAAGGACAGAGGTAAGCGGGTCGATGAACTTCCTATGGCTTTATGGGCTTACCGAACAACCCACAAATCTACGACCGTCCACACTCCATTCTCTCTTTCTTACGGTTCTGAAGCGGTTATTTCAGTCGAGATGGAAGTGCCTTCTCATCATGTGACTTATTACGATCCGAAAATGAATGCTATATTACTTGCCGAATCTTTGGATTTATTGGATTAGAAGCATGAAGAGGCTGATTTGAGGGAAGCCGCATATCGAAGTAGAGTCCCCCGAATATATAATGTGAAGGTCCGACCCCAAACGTTCGAACTCGGCGATCTCATCCTCAAGAGAATTTACCCAGCTCCTTCACATATGAAAACAACGTGGGAAGGACCATATGCCATTGGACAAAAGCTTGGAAATGGCACTTTCAAATTATCGACCATTGATGGTCATACTCTACCAAGAGCCAGGAACAGTGAAAGCCTTCGTCGCTACTACACATGACAAGCTTTAATTATTCAGTTTACTTTTCATTTGCAATTTTTTTATGCATTTCGAAATTTGAATTTGTAATAAGGCAACTGACTTGGCCGTATTTTCTTATTTCGACAATAATATGCAATCTCTTTGAGCCAGAGTTGCGATTTTTTAAAATGCGTCATACGACCACTACTATGCATGGAGAGCTAAGTTCCACCATACGGTGGGATTTATTCAAATAGGGAGTGACTGTGATGCGACCGGTCATTCATTAAGTGAAACCCGAGCTCGGGGGCAAGTCATCACACTTAAGCCAAAAAAGGATTGATACATGACAATCCTCTAGCTAACTCCAGATTCCCAGAGCGTGAACTAGAATATAAACCTGCAAATGCGGTTTCGAAGAGGATGGATCCATCCACCTAATGACTTCGCCCGTATCTTAACCAAGTTTGAGGAGGATGGTTCTGTCCATCTAACGACCTCGCTTGTTAACTCAGGGAGGATGTGAACCGACAATCCACGATCCTGATAGATTCGTCGTTCTCGAAGTGCGAACGAAATTCTAAAGCCTAAACAGATGTGACTGACCATCTGTATGACAACTCCAGATTCTCGGAGTGCGAAATGGAGTATAAATATCAACTAACTCCGGATTCCCAGAGTGAGAACAGAGTATCAACATCAACCAACTCCAAATTCCCGAAATGCGAACTGGAGTACGAACATCAACCAACTCCAGATTCCCAGAGTGTGAACCAGAGTATCGACAGCAATTAACTCTAAGTCCTCGAAGCGTGGATTGGAGTATAGACACCGACTAACTCTAAATCCCTAGAGAGCGGATTGGAGTTTAAACACAAACCGGACACGAATCGATTATCCGTAAGACAATTCCGAGTCCTCGAAGTGCGGTCAGAGTATAAACATTTATTGGGTGTGATTGACCACCCACGAATCAATCTAAAGTCCCCAGAGTGTGGACGCGGCTATAAATATTAAACGGATGTGACTAATTGCCCGTGAAAATAACTTAAGTCCCCATAGCGTGGACGTATCATTAAAACCTAAGCGGGCATAACCGACCATCGACGAACAAGTGCAATCCCCGGAGTGTGGATACGATCACCAATTGGTGGGCCAGTGTGGTTCGACTACTCGAGTTCGCCATGTTTCAGCTTCGTTTCATAAAGATTGAGGTCGATGCATTAAAGGAAATCAACGATTGTTGACCAATCTTTTCATTTTATCACCAGAACTGAGGGTAGAACTTAAGCGCCAACCATTGATTGAGATAGTGCAATATAGGAATTCGACTCAGTGCTCGATCGCGACCCACAATCATGACTCTGGAACTTAGCAACTAAACGCGAGTCTGATTTAAAGACTAAAACTTCACAAGTATATTGAATGAAAGTTCGAATGTTGAAGCACTTTAACAAATGAACACAAATTGAGCTAGAGGCAAAATGAAATTTTATTCCAATTATTCTTTGGAAGAAAAAGATTAAGTACAGAACTATACCAAAAGTCCTACTAGAAGGGGCCGAACCCACATCTATACACAGCCTACAAAAAGAACGCAAAAGCAGATTCCTATCTATCTACCAAAATGAGTCAAGAAGGCATATCTACCCTTTCTTTTTTCTTGACTTCTTCTTCAGTGTTGACCCGCTGGAATCGCCACTTGGTTTTCTCCTCGAGCCCTTGCCTTTTGACAGTCGATCCCTAGTTGGGGGCATTATATCAACCTCCTCCTCCGAGCTCATATGTATCGGAATGCTTCCTAAAGGCGGAGTCGGAGGAACAGGATCAACAGTAGGAGGCGGGAGAGGCACACTGCTGTCGACAACCGTACCACCAAGGGAAATCATTTATAACGGGGCTGAACTAGGGCCTGCCATTCCACCTCCAAAGCTACTAGCCTGGGCAGCTGCTTCCATTTCGGCATTAATTTCGGCTATTATTTCCTCTTTGTGAATTGTCTGAGCCTCGCCAGGAACGTTAGCAGTTGGGCTTGAGAAGCTAGTCGCCGGTACGCTTCCACTCATGACAAACGGCAAATCAGCAAAGGGGTCACTGTGATGACCGAGAAGTTCCACCATCATCTGTTCATCGAAGGCAAGTGTGCTCCCTTGTACCCCATCCATAGATGTAGTAGTCGCTGTTGTGGTCGCTTTCGTAATGATATCCTCCTGCTGATGCAACTCTTGGGTTGCAGGAGGCATAGCAGATGTTACTCTGATCACTATATAGAGACAAAGGAAAAAATGTTAATAATCACTTCAAGCAATGCTTCCGATTTGGAGCGAATGTAGGAAATGTTCAGAGTACCTTCCTAAGTTTGACTTGCGGATGGTGGAGCAGGTTCAAATAATTGCTCTTGGACTAAGGACAACTGCAGTTGATCGGGGTTGTATGTAGGAATAGACTGGGGACCAACCACAGATGTAGTTACAGGCTGGGTCGGCAAGAGAGTTTCAGGACTTATGTCATGGTGCTCAACAACAGAACCATCTCCAGGCTTCGAACGTTGAGTGCCAAGTCTCTCCTTTTCATATGCAATCGTGGTATCATGGAGAACTTTCCTTTCATCTTTCCTCAACACCTGGTTCTCATGCTTAAATTCATCAATCGAATCAGCTTGGTGTTCGGCCTTTTCATCTTCTACTAATCGGCCACAAGGGTTGTACAGGTGCCTTGGATAATTATCAAGCTAGGCTAGATTTCTGTGCTTCAGAACATTGGCATTATATGTGATCAGAAGGTCTTCAATATCGGTATCTAACCTGGCCTCTGCCATCTTAACTTCGTCCGCAACCCTGTCCTCAGCCTCCCGAACTTTAAGAAGTACCACATCCCTTTCACCTCGGAACGCCACGGCTTCCTCGCATGCCTCCTGGGCTGCTTTATTTGCATCATCCTTTTCTTTGATGATTTCAGATAGTTTGGCTTTAATCTTGTTAAGTTCCTTCAATGCAGCGCCCCTTTCAGCTGTAACTGTGGTATTCCGGTGACCCATCTCCTCAACCAGTGCGAAATGCGTTTGTGCATCCACTCCATGGACTAATTGGCCTCTTCAGCTTTCTTGATGGCCTCTATTTCAAATTCATGGGAAGATTCAACTTCATTGTTTAGCACTCGAATTATACGTTCCTTTTGGGCGAGGTCAGTTTCTAACTTCTCGATTGCTCTTCCTTGCTCAAAAGCCACTGTCGATGCTTTATCCGCAGTTTTCATCCACTCCTTGTATTGGGTACAGATATCATGGATGTAGTCATGCATTGTTGTTCTGCCTCAGCTAGAATTTTCTTTAAGTGTGGAGGGAAGGTAAAGCCGTTAAAGAAAATGTTCGGAAAAGCTTTTCTCAACTGGGCAATTTTGATTGCTCCTTTCCCAGTAGGCTGAGTAATGGCTTGTTTTGTGATAGTGGAAGTTTCGGCCTCATTTCTATGGCGTTATGAACCGGGAATGGGAGCTTGAGAAGATGGTTTTTGACATGGAGGTTATAAAGGTTGTCTATCATGGACGGAGGGTTGTATTGGAACTCGAGGAGGTAGAGAGCGTGATCGGAAGCGATATCTATATTCTCTATCTCTATCCATATATCTCTCATAACGTTCTTGGCTGGAATAACCGCGATCGTGGTTTCTATCAACCTCCCTCCGGCGAGACTCATAGTATGAACTAAATGACTGATGTGCTGAGCGAAGGCTTCCCAACATGGACTCCCATCTAATCATCGTATCTACAAAGTAAAATAAAAGTAGGATCAGTAATCTCCAGGAATGAATAACTTATGATTGGAAATCGTGTAGTGTCGTGAAGTGTATGTATGCATGTGTTAAAACCCCCGACCAACCGGATTTGTCGGCCACACTTGTAGGAAGCGACTCGCTTAAATCTAAGGCACTTTGAAGCCCTTCCAATCTGGTGTCATGTTGGAGTGACACGTAGTCCGGAATCGGAATGTCGGCAAGCCCTTCGAAAGGATTCTCTATTTGCAAGGGAGGAGCCTCCAAGACTCTAACACCAGAGACTGGCAAAGACACAATCACGAATTTCCATCTCATGGACTTATGATGCTTATGTACTACTATCTTGCCTTTCCTCCTTCCCTCTAAATCCTAGAAACTGTCAGAAGGCCCTGCTACGGGTTCCTCGTCAGAAGGCATATTCCTTTCATCACCCTCCTCGGCAATTACAAAACCATGTGCATCTGCTGTCACAACCGTACCGTCCAAACTTCGGAGAACGATCCAAGTTACAGTTCAAGGAGTTAGGCAAGTTATAGTTCCACCGACGAGTTCTGAAGGGCAACCAACTATGCAATGAAACGGTTAAATGTTATTATGCAAGGCAAAAGCTTGTCGGAGTCAAATGTTCGAGTGTGCAAAAATTTCATATCTGTCAAAGTCAAGACTTGGATCGATCGCCAAAAGCTCTGTTCATATCGATTGTGGGGGAAACTATTTCGCATCGATCACCAAGAAGTAAGTTCGTATCGATCTTAAGGCTTCCCTTTCATATCGATCATAGGCCACATCTTCATATCGTTCAACATACCCGATGCTTCGTATCGATCATCCAGTTAGTCTTTCGTATTGATCACTCCAGATCGATACGAACTCCCACCACCCCCTATCGATACGAAGCTGCTCCCTTATTCGATAAGAAGTTCTGCTGTATTTGATCGATGCGAACCCCATACACTCAGATCGATACGAATCTCTTTTCTTCGATCGAGACAAACGCAACTTTCATAACCCTCGACACTTCTTCTTCTCCAATCGGCCTGAACTCCATTCACTTCTCCTTCAACTGCACTCCAACCCAATTCCGGCCTCATCGTCATCTAAATTGGCCGTGATGATGGATGAATTGGCTATAATCTCGAGTCTCATTACTCTAAAAAGGATTATTTCAGTTAATTACCTATTTAAGCAATCGTTTCGAAGGATTAAAGTTTTGTTTGGTTTGAAGGCAGAAGGTGGCTTTCTTTTTCTCAATCTTTCGATCGATACGGGAACAGTCTATAGAAATGAAGGCAGATGAAATTTTTTTGGCTAAGTCCACAATGTATTTATATGGGTACGAAATCAAGGGAAGGAAACGGTTCATCTCCCAGTGCTACTAACCGGTGAAAAGCAGTATCCCATGCCATCGATATGAATCTTACTTCATATCCATCCACCATCAAACTAAAGTCGCAAGCTTTTCGTATCCATCGATACGAAAGGACAATTTTGCATCCCTCACTTTGAAGACCGCCAGGATTTGTATCCAGCGATACGCTGTGTTTCAGGGGACCACTAATTCGTATCGATGGCCATCAATATGAAATGACTATCCCAACTTCTCAAATCGATACAGGAGAGAATCAACATGAAGAGAAACTCTAAAACAACCGTTAAGAGTTGTTACAACTCGAATTTCACATCGATTCAGGAGAGAATTGATACGAAATTCATTTCAAAAAAAGAAAAAAGAGTACCTGACAACGACTCGTGAGCGTGTGAACTTTAACGGGAGTCGGCTTAACATACGTACATATATGACGGACTAACATCCAATTTTTAAAATTCACAGGAATTTAATGCTCACCTAGTGACAATTACAACAACGGTCTGCATTCAATACTCAGTTACAACAGTGTGCAGTACAACAATTAGCAGCAAACAGTTCATCATTTACATTATGGAAGTCAATCAAAGGTTACATCTTTTGACGAAAAGGTAATGACTATTCAGTGAATCAGATAAAACTGTTCAGGATAAAGATTACAACTTTTCAAAGCACATCATTTTCTCATAATATGTACTTTGGGGGGTCAAATATTATCCCACCTTTTGGCAAGGCCGTGACACCAAGGACTTGACTAGAGACCAAGGGCAATCCATCCTGGATATCGACTGTACACGGGTTTACTATGGATACGGATAAATTTTGCCTGAGTCTGGATCGAGCTACAATTGACATGACAAGACAAACAAAGCTATGGAATCTAACTTTTCAAATTCAAGTCAATCAGATTTTGTATGGTCGAGATATAATCGATGAAAATCAAGTGATAGCCTTGTTCGCATCCACCAAGCAATCAGAGAAAACTTCCTTCGTATCGATCATGTTCGAATCCATCAGATGCGCATGGTTTCATATCGATCAGAGGAGCACCAGTTCGTATCCATCTACTCTCATACTACTTCGCATCCATCCTCTCCATCTTGTTCGTATCGATCAACCGATGTCCACTTCGTATCCATCGAAACCATTCAAGGCCGCCACTTCGTATTGGTCCATTAACACACACTGCACTCGTATCAATCGTCCAGTGACCGATGCGAATAGTAAAAAATGAACTGATGACTTATGATGATCGATACGAAATAGGGTAGCGACGATCGATACAAACAGGACAGCCAATAATGGATACGAACAGGGCCGAGTTGGGTCGATATGAACGAGGCACATCCATAAGACAGACTCGATCGCTCAGCATAAAATGTGGATCGATCCTAAAAACAAGTGCCACGTCATCAGACATCACGTGCACAACCATCGATACAAAGCTATTGATACGAACAACATCGATACGAATTCAACAGCCTCCGAGAAAATCCAAACTTGCATCGATCATAACTCACAATCTACAAGTCCAAATACCACCATATTTTCACAAGAGCTTGCGTACATCTTCAGGAATGTTCATGATCGATCCCGACTCGTTTGGACTAACTCTCGATCGATACGAAGTACGCTCGTATCAATCACAGATCGACTCTAAACGATCAGGGATCGATCGCGTGGGCCCATCACATGAGAAAGAGGTCTTCCGAGATCTGAGCGAGATATTTGCAGCCTACGCCTATAAATGGCAACCCAGGACCTATATTGAAAAGGGACTTTTGGCTCCTCTATGTCCAGACTCTGCTGAAATCTCTGTTGTACTCGAGTTTTACTGTTGAAATTCACCCATACCTCCCGCTGCGAGCTGGTCTAGTTCCAACACTAATAATGTTTAGATTAACTACACTATCCACAATTTACACTCAATGAAAATAATACTCACATTGCTCGACCTTTACTATTTTAGATTTTCGCGTATAGTGATCTACATTGACTCGTCAAGTATAAATTAGAGCGACTCAAAACCAATGATTAGACTTTTCATCGGTGGCTTATAATAAGACTCAGATTTACCTCCTTTCCTAATGCCTATAATCATAGACTATGAGTTCGAATGCAATCATCTGGAAGATTTTAATATTTGCACAGATTATCCAAATATTTTCATATGTTGAAACTTATTGGGGAACTTCAGAGTAAACTCTATGACAGAAAGTATACCCCAAAAATCACAATATTCAAATCAATATATAATCATCATGTTGATTATTAAATAAACATTTTTGTATTTATAATACCAAGTACTTTATTTATCTTCAAAATATTAAAACATCAACTCATAAGTTACTCTTAAAATCAATATCCTACTTTGAAACCATGGCTCAGGTAAAAATTAACTCATTTCAAAAATACTCAATTTCAGATTCTCTTCCCAAAAATTATCAATAAAAAATCAACCCTTTTAGTGGAAAGTCCATCATAAAAACTACATGGGTTTCTTCACCCTTAATTTAATTATAAAATTATTTCACCAAAACCGACTTCACTTTAACTACTTCCTTAATTTCAGAATAATTTATTTTACACAAAACTCTTTCTAAATAAATTTTCTCTAAAAAATAACCTTACAATATTTAAATAATTATCAAATATTTCTTTCTAATAGTTCATTAAAAAATCTTATTTGTTCATTACTTGTTAGTAAACCATGTTAATACACATTAATATCATAAAATATTCTTCAAACTTCATAATACCACTCTGCAAAATACTCCTACTTCAATTACTTCCCAATTTTATAAAATTTGAAAACTAGTTTACATACTCACTTTACATTCATTTATAATACAAACCCCATTTGAATTAAAATACTAAAAGTTCAAGGTGTTTAAATGTTTAACTTTTGTCTAAATCCTACAATATATAAGCATTCACTATGGAGGACTTTAAACACATATATAAAATTAACACTTCAAGATTAAAAACTATATTTCTCACCAAACAAGTCCAATTAAAAATATTCTCCTTAAATATTATGAACTTCCCAATTTTCAAAGTAAATATATTTTTTGCAAAATTAATTTTCCACTTAAAAGAAAAATCATTTTCTAAAACTTATTTCTCAAGAATCACATTATAAATCATTTTGATGAAAAATATTCACAAAATCATATGAATATAATAATGCACACATTGCTTGTAAAACTCTTCTCAATTCCAAAGTATCTAATTTATAAAATCATACGTTTCTAAAATATTTTATGTTCACAAAATTAAATGTATCTAATGATTTATAATTTATTCCAAATATAAATGAATTATAGTTTTATTCCTTCCTTCTTTTAATTGGAAATACATACGTATGAATTATTATTTTTCCATACCACACACCTACGTAGTTTAGATAATATCGTTGATGTATCGTCAATATATCTAATATCGCTCCTTAACCAATATATATTTTTCAAAATATCACTTAAAACATCATTAGTGATATATCACTTGATATTGCCGATATATTGCTATAATATTTAGTGAAAAATCCCTAATATTTTTTAATAATACCGTTCATTATTGTATGTCTTGGAGAAAATAAATTTACAAATAAATATCGTCACATTCTCAATATTTATTTTTAGTATATGCTGAATGACAATATGTAGAAATCCTAATTCACTAATTTTTTTACTTTTAACCATATTTTTTTAATCTATTTCATTCATCTTTTAACAAAAAAAAATTCTATTTATTCCATTATTTTATTTGTTTTATTTCGTGTGAAGACTTTATCATTGTTTGCAAACAAATTAGCCATAAACACCCAAGAATAGGTTTAAGTAGTGTAACATCTCCCTACTTGGAGGCCCAAAACTAATGGCTAAGAATGCTGCAGTCATCCATAGTTGTTAATCTTCGATGACCGAATACGGTGGTGCAAGATACATTGATACACAGATCACATAAATATGGGAAAAAAATTAACAACTCAGAAACACATTTCCATATTCAAATCAAAATATTTCTTATTCATTGCATAATCCTCAAATTACATTAACCATGTTCAGCAAAATATACTTATTACAAATACGCCAAGAACGACATACGAAGATGACCCCTTGGTTGATCAAGGATAATAGATTTGTCTTTAAAAACAAGATACACAGCTGAAGGAAAACCTCTAAATAACTATCTGCCTCCTACACACCTTCGGAAGCTTTATTCCTCAAAGAAGAAAACCTAAGAACCTAAACTCTCAAATTACTCAAAATAAATTGAGTACCCAAGATTTTAAGGGGAAAACAAAAACTTCGAGTCAGACATAAAGCCTAGTATGAATAATAATCTAACATCTCAATCCTTTAGATATCTAGTGAGATCACACCGCTCAGCGGAATGGGTTTTTCCCTCACTAGTATCCTAAAACCTTTATAAAGCCATATACTGTGCTTTTGCATCTACAATGGTTAAAATATACATTTTCAAAATATTATGTTGATATGCATACTTGAAAATAAATAAGATTTTCCCATTTCCAGTTTAATCTAACACCCTGTCATTATCATAGTTTCTAGGGTCACTATCAAATTTTTAAGCTTTCATGAGTTTACTAATAACCTTGCTATAACAAATAAACACCCTGTCATATTTATAGTTTTCGTGGGATCACTAAGATTCTATAGGCTCCTGCCAGTTAACTTAATCAATTCATGGGTCCTCCTGAACCTATCGGCCTTTCCAATAACTAAATACCTTATCCTAGTTTTCATGGATTTACTAGACACATATGGATTTATCCAACAACTCACTACACATCCTAGTTTTCATGGGTTGACGAGGAGCCTACTGATACTTCCAAGCCTGTATCTAGCAACAGTGTAAGAGTCCCCAAAATGGCCCCCTATGCCTGTATTTATAGATGAAGGCTACCTCCAATCTAACTGGAACTTCGGCAACAGGACCTCCTTGACCATATGATCCCACCGTAGGGAGGGCTAGGCCTAACTCTCAATGGAGGGGTTAGTACCGATCCCTCCATGTGTTGAGTTTGAGCCAGCGATCCCTATGTTAGCTCCCTTATGCTCCAATAGGTTGGTGCTTCAAATACCAAGGTGTTTGGATGTGTGGAGCTCCTGCTTTTCTTCAGTCCTTTGTTTAGCTTCATAATAATCTGTAAAATGCCGATGCTTCCTTGAGCTGATGTGTCGAACCCTCTCGTTGTACTAAGATAGGTCGAACCATCCAGTTCGTGCTAAGTTGAACCCTTCATTCGTTGCACACAATGTCGATCTCTATTTCACGACCAACATCATGTTGTAATGTATCTCATGAGCCAGTTCGTGCCAACCCATCCTTTGTGAGCAATGCCGATCCATTATTCCTAAGAGATGCATGCCGAACTATATGGCGATCCATAACTATGCCGATCCCTACATGACTCCATGTACGCTAACCATCCACCTAACTTATCATGTCGATCCATATAGCTTCTCGGATACATGCCGATCTATGTACTCTTTTCATACCATACCAAAAACTATGTCATCTCGTCCATATCCCCAAACCACTATACCGATCTCTATCTCGCACGAGCTAAATTCCATATTCTCACATCCCGCGTTGTCCATCTATCAACTCCGTCCAATTCGGGCTCCATATAACCATCTGAAATCTATATCTTGGTCATGCGGCCATTGCCTTATGACCATCCTTCTCATCAACAGTCGAGTCTGGCCTGCACAATCAGTCCAATATAGCCGGGTCAGGGCACCTGGTAACACTTGCTCCCCAAAGTACGTCTTGTGAGTAACCTGACGTGCTTTGAATTGAAAAAAGTCTGAGTTGCTGGGAAGAAGTCTATCCAACTTTCTGGTTGATTTCTGTTCCTTTATCGATCATCATTAATGCAAGTCTGATGTCATATTAAGTTGGTATGTACTGATTCGATCATATGAGATTTATAGGTCTTCTTCCGATTCGATTTCAAACTTGATCGCTCCAGGCTAGATTGCAATTTCAGTTAATTTCAAAAGGTTGAATCCGTAACTAATTTCCATACACATTTACATACATGTTTCTGTTATTGGCTCCCGGACGTGTTCAGATATTCGCAAGCCGTTGCCAAGTTTAATAGTGTCATGTACACTTATGTTTATGATTAAGTCTTCACGATGATGATCGCCTGCCGCTTCCCAGTTTTTCTTCACTTCTTTCTTTCCATTTTTTATTCCATTCATGCATGCCATTCACATTTTTTTCCTGTTTTTGAAGGGATGGCTATCCTTTTTACCGATCCATCATTAGAGACGTGCGAGTAGGGTTCGGCATGCCTCAGTGCCAACCCTTTCTCTTTAACTTAGTCACTCTTTATAACCGGTTAGACTTTTCTTCCCATCGCTTATATATAAACTGACGTTCCTCTCTTTTCTTTCCTCACTTTATACTTTACAATACTTAACCTCTTTTTATGTCCTTTGCACAAGCATACAACCGAACGATTGTAAGAAGAAAAATTCACCCTTAATACAAAACTCAAACATGAAACATCATTTTCGATCCAAATCGATAGTAACTCGCCTCCAATCCTAAGTTTCAACCACGTGCTTATAGATTAATTCAAATAGGTATGTTTCACTCTTATAATCGTGTTAGTCGAGTCAAATAATTTGGATTTTACATGCGCTCGAGTTTATTTTAGGCGGATAACTCGATGGGTTCTGCTGAGTCAGGCAAGATAGAGAGAGGAGATGGAAGAGCTGGAGAAAGAGGAAGAAGGAAGATGGCTTGCTAGTTAATAATTTAATGATGGGATGGAGAGTAGTTAATGTCAGGGATCGACATAGGAAAGGGTTCATAAGGGATTGGTAGGAGTTTATATAAGGAGAGGGTCGGTAGTTGGTCTCAGTTGAGGGATCGATGCTGGCAGCTGAAGTGTAGGGTTCGGTAATGAAGCTAGGATGAGGGATCGATGGTAACTGATCATTTATGGGGTCAGTAAAGAGGTTTAAACGTAGGAATTGGAATAGAGGCTAGGATGTAGGGATCGGCACAGAGGTTGGGGGCAAGGATTCAGCATAGGGAGTTGAGGGATCAGCTTTGACAATGAACGCTAACTTAACTTAAATCATTTAAAAACTGAATTGCACACTGCCTTGTTGGAACATAAAATGACTTGGACTACTGGACTTGAGTTGAAATGGATATATTTTTGGACTTTTAGATATGGACCGAGTAAAAAACTGGATAACAAAAAACTTCATAATTTAATATGTCGATGGCTGATCCTAAAGCTCTCGTTATTGATCAACCTTCTTGTTGATTGAGATGGTCGGTGATAACGATCTCTTTGGATGTAATTCTAAGTCCCATCATTTCATTCTTTCTTTTATGATTCTGAACTGTTCATACTTGTTTCACACTGCACTGCACTAGTTCACACACGACATGAGGGGAATGGGTTATTATTTTAATATTGATTATCCATTGAGTATAGCTGACATAGATCTCAAGTTGAATGAAGGCTCAATCATAATGTATTCTAAATTAGCCGTAAGACACATCGGTTCTGAGGCAAGATCAAGCTCAGCTACCATATCTGAAAAACCTTCCTCGAGCCACCATATAGAACAAGAAGAGGCATCTAACCCGCAAATGGATCTCTTTTTCGACATTCTGTTTTACCAAGGGAAGCTATCAGTTCGGCTCCAGATGCCGTTGAGGGTGCTATCATTCTAGATTACCTTATCGACTCAAAGGCTTCTAGAATCAACGAAGCCAATCTTCATCGATTATGCTCTAGACGTGGAATTCCATTTGAAAATGTTCTAGTTCCATCGAGGAAAAACAGGCCTCACTTGCCCCTAGCCAGATATACTGCTTGCAACAAGTTTATGTGTTGGGTTGGATGTGTGCAACCTTTCAACTCATTTGTTCGGGAAATGTTGAGGTACCCGAGGATCGCTCCAACCTAGTTGCATCCCAACAGCTTTGGTTTTATCCTTGGGACCTTCCTTCTCTTTATAAACGTTCTGTTCTATCCCCCAACCCCTGAATACATCAAATATATATACAACTTCAAAATATGGTCAGGGAGTCCTTATATGTCTTCCTTGAACCCTCGTCTAAATGCTAAGTCTTGACAGGTGCATGAAACAAGCTCAACCTATTCAAGTACGAGTGGTTCTACATATGGTATCTTCCTGGATTCGCAAGGAGATGGTTAGAAGGACGTAAGTGTTACTACTTCGTTCGGCTTTAGTTCGATAACTCACGTCATAGCTTTCCCTTTGAATGTACTAACGTCCCATGTTCTTTCAAGTGTTCGTCCTCGACCCGAAGGCGTCGAGTACTCTAGATCCGTCGCCGCTATCAATGCCACTCCCATTGAGGATTGAAAAATCAAACACCTCATCACCGATGAGCTTTCATTATCCGATCTGTTGGAAGATGGCCGCAAAATCTTACTCCCTGGGAGCAAAGCAGCTCAGAAAATTATTGCCGAAGAAAGAGTAGAAACAAGCGACCCCGTTGTGCCCTCTACCGAAGGGACTCGGGAAGACATGGAAAAGGGGGAGATCAAAGAATCTCAAGATGTTAGGCCAAGAAACGAAGATGTATGCCTTGGAAAAGTGTCGGTAGTCGAAATGTCATAGGCCGGTCAAATGCAAACACCCCCAAAGAGGAAGAAAAGTTTGGCGTACAAGCTGCGAAAGAGTAAAGCCGGAGCAAATCTGGAATTCGTCATTACTTCGCTTGAAAAGGAGTCATCTTCTCAACAAATGGAAGGCTCGTTAAAAGGATTCTCTGACCTTCCAATTCCAAACGATATACTAACTTACGACTTTCCTAACATCAACATCGAAGGGCTCAACTCCCCCACCATAAGTGGCGAAGGCGTCCAACTTTCTAGTAGAGGGATGAATACTCTGATGAGTGAAGCCACCGTTACCGGTAGGTCGGGGGAAGCAATAGGACACACACTGACACTTGAACCGCACAATACACATGTTATTGATTCTTTGTTCAACGGCTTTTAACGTGCTCTTATTTGGTTCTTCATAGGTGCAATGTCACATTCACATGCCTTCGACCGTTTTCAAGGTTCTTCTACTTACTATCGCTCGAGCCAAGATTCTGAATCCGGGAGATATGGAGATAAAGATGATGGGTAAAGTAAAGATTATTATTCATGAGATTTCTCTTCCTCATCCAAATGAAAGTCTTAATCACATGCTCCTCATCGTGATGATCGCTCAAACCTTCCCACTTAGAGTGGAGATAAGTCCACACATCGGGTTCTCAAGCTGCCATGCCTCATGACCAATATTCTGGGTCGTCAATTTCGAGGCAATCATGCGAGCGCCAATCCAGAAAATACCCACTTGCTACTTCTGATCTGCCTCCACCGGCTCCCGCTCTTGACTCTACAATAGTGGAGAAGCTAGCCAAAATTAAAGCTACCTTTCCAAGAATCGAAATTGATAGACTTAAGTTCCTCCCTTTCGTACACGTCATTCCCGGAAGTGCCAAAGAGAGCTCACTAGCATGTATGAATGATGTGTACATCTAGCATGAATCATTTATTCACTTCACTGAGAAAATCTCTTGAGTCTCCGTCGGGTGCCAACATGAGTCGACTGCCTCAAGTTGGAGGTTATTCATGACAAGGACATCATCAAGCAATAGGAAGCTGAGCTACTTGAGTATAAAATCCAATGTACCGAAGTAGAGAAGAATGCAAAAGAAATGACAGAGGCGGTAAATTGCCTGGAGACTTCACACAAAAAAGAACTGGACACGGTGCTTCGTCGCAGTAGCACTCTAGCCTTAGAAAAAGATTCCTTGCAAAAGGAGAAAGAGGTCTTAGCTCACCATTGTAACAACCCGCATATTTAGCGATTGTATATTTAAATATTTTATTTAAATATGGTATCGTTAGTCGGATTTTAGTCCGAAAAGTTACTTTTTCAAGCAGTCGAATTGGGACTCGAGACCGCTTCCATTGAGTTCAAAATGCCGTTTGCAACCTTTTTGAGTATAAGCTTCGATATGTTTGGAGTAAGTTGATTTTTGCTACTTTTCCTATAGGGCTTTGGGTTTGGGTTCAGCCCATTTGCCCAATTCTGGTTATATCAACCCAACCCCACTCCACTTCTCTTCATTCATTCCTCATTTCCTAACTCTCTCAAGCTCAAGAGAATAATGGGGGAAAAGATTGGAAATTAGAATTCCTAAGCCCTAGTTCCTTTGCAAACTCAAATTCTTGCTCCAAAATCAAAGAGAAGTCATTGGTAAGCCTTCTCTTCATCTTCTCCAACTCTTTCTCTCTTTAATTTCAAGAAATTACTAAACCTAATTTGGGAAATGTTTCTCTTTGAAGCTTAGATTCAAGCTTCTTGTGTTGAGATTGAAGTGTGGTTGATCTTCCCTTGTCTTCAAGCTTCTCATTCATTGTTTTTGGGTTCAAAGGTGATATTTTTATCTCACATCTATGACTTAATTATCTTTGGTTGTTAGGTATGAATTCCTAACACCTCTTCATGTGAATTTGCTCTTGATTTGGATTGGTTTTGTGAATATTCCAATTTTTGGGTTTTTAAGTCAAATTTGTGTGAAAATCCTTTTATGGATGTTTGATCATGCTTTTGGTAATGCATCGAGGAGCATATAGGGTCGGGTTGCTTATTGGCAAAAAGCCTTAGAGCCAATGTTCGTCCGGTTGCATTTTGGAAGAGTTTGCTCTTCATTTGGATAGGTTGAAAAACAACCTAGGCATGATTCAGTCGACTGAATCTGGAACCCGAAAGTTTCCAAGCAGAATTCAGTCAACTGAAAATCTCTGTTCAGTCAACTAGATCTGCTATTCAGTCGACTGAAATCTCTATTCAGTCGACTGAACCTGGAAACAGAAAGTTTCCAGGCAGAATTCAGTCAACTGAAAATCTCTGTTCAGTCAACTGAATTTGTTGTTCAGTCAACTGAAATCTCTGTTCAGCCAAATGAATTTGCTGTTTCAGCACACTTTGCCTTTTGGGATTGAATTTCCAATTTGAATCGATTCGTGATGATCATATTTGTTGTTATCATTTAATACGACTTCGATGAATCCTTTTTAGGGATTTTTGAATATCCATTTCGATGGATTCTTTATCGGTTTCTTTAGATTTGATTCACGTCTTCATATGTGGATTTTAATGATTGGTTGTTTCTACAATCATTTTTATGGTTTGTCACTTTAAAAATATAAAGGTTTTCAATGCTAGTAGTAAATACCAAAACTCTTTCATCAAAATGATTTCAAAACTATTTTATTACAAATCCCGTTTCTTAAACCATTTTCCAATCTACTAGTATATACAAACCTTTACCTCACTCGTATGAGAAATCTAATTAAACAACTTAGTAAAATAAGTGGTATGAAACGCTTGCGTTTACTTCGTCGGTTAATTCTTAGACTTGTTCGATTGAATCTCTTGTGACAATTTTCTAGTGGAGATCTACAATTTGTTCGTAAATATTTAAGTTAAGCTAGTGGTTATGGGACATGAAGCTAAGCTCATATATTTACTAGCTCAGTGTAATTTACACTTATCGACCAATGATGATCATTTTGTGATTTAGACTAGCAATGTGCGATGTCTCTTTGTCCACGTCGAGGACGATACTTCATTTTGTGGAGCTTCGGCTCGTTTGGAGGAGCTTAGGCTCGTTTGGTGGAGCTTCGGCTCGTTTGGTGGAGCTTCGGCTCGTTTGGAGGAGATTCGGCTCGTTTGGAGGAGCTTCGGCTCGTTTGGTGGAGCTTCGGCTCGTTTGGAGAAGCTTCGGCTCGTTTTGCGATACACATGTTGGAAGTTTTCATGCTCCCGTTCTTGTGATAAGCCTCTTTCCCCTTTTTTTGAGATTTCTGGATTTCTATTGACGATTTCTGGAATTTGTGTTTCACCAATTTTTGTGGTTTCATTGATGAGTTTTATCAATATTTGTGTTTTGGTGAATTTGTGTGTCATTAACTTTTGTGATTGGCTTTGATATAATTGTCAATATTTATGGTTTAGTAAATGAAATAAAGAGTATGACAATCCTTTTTATCTTTGAGAAGATTCTTGTGATATTGATTAATCTCTTGTTGATTTTCAATTACATACTTATCGCAGTATGGCATTTTGGTTATTATAAGTTTTTGTCATATCTCTTATTCTATATCTTTTCATCTGATATTTATAGTTAGACTGATCCGTTTATTATTTTCTTATTAAATAATACTCGGGTCAGACCGAGATGTTACAGGTGCTTCTACTTGACTCCTCTTCTGGGGTTACTATTCTGACTTTTGGCTAACTACTTAGATTAGTAGTTTATTTTGTTGTATACATTTGAGATAGAGACTCCTTGATGTATACATATTCTTTTGTCTAGAACTTGTATCTATTCTTTTGCGATATTGTGGATCTTGTTAGACCACTACTCTGATGTACACTTTCATGTGTTATATTCATATCTATTTCCGCCTTTGTGATATGAACTTCTATGACTGATTTGTGTTATGCTTATTTCTATATTCGTTTCCGAAGATATTATAGCCTCTGTGTAGTAGCTTTGAGTTTGTGTCGGTATGTCGGAATTTCCTCTTGAAATGATATTCATGTTACACTATCTGACATATCCACGCTCGCATAAAGAAATTACACGGATGGTCGCTCCTCAACAGCCTTATTCTCCACGCTAGTTGATGGCATTACCCCGTAGTGTCCTTGGCTAACGTGTGTATAGAGGTGGGGTGTCACATCATGGTATCAGAGCCAAAATTCGAAACAATGTAGAATAATCTAGCAAGGATCATTGTCCTAAGTCTTTCTTTGGAGTCGTGCCTTAGGATTTTATTCGAGTCAATTCGACCCGTCCTATCCTATTTTATTTATGATTCCTTGTTTTATAAATCATGATTGTTTGATATTCATTCTAAGAATAATCTTTTTCTTCTTTTCTTTCTTTCTTAAAGAAGAGAAATGGTTGGTTCTGGCAGTCCTAGCGCTGGTCAACCCAGTAGTCCTTCTCTGGATGGCGTATTCATGTCTGCCCAACAACTTTTGTATCTTGTAAAGAATCAAAGGTTTATCTATGCTTTGAGTGAGAATCCCGAAAAGATTTTACCTTTGAGACTTGAAGTTCCGTTCAATCAGCTTGTGGATATCGCTCTTCGACGTGAAGAGGTTGGTAAAGGAAGTGATAGTGATATTGGGATTTCCAAGAAGAGGCATATTAGGTTCAAAAGCCCTAATCCCAATAAGAAAGTGAAGCAAACTACTTTGGTAGCAAAGACTCCAATCCCTAATCGTGAAGGATGCTACAATTTCAATTCTAAGGACCATTATGTAATTAAGTGTCCGAACCCATTACTTGTCGCTATTGCAAAAATCCGGGCCATCTTCTATCTACATGTCCCAAACTCCCTAGCAAGAGGGAGGGAAAGTTGAAAGTTGTGCAAGCCCCTTGTGACACTTCTCTTGGTCAAGGTATTTCTCATTCAATCCTTATGACATTTGTTTTGTGATCTTCTTATTTGAGTTCTTGTTGATATGGAATCATCTCGTCATTTTATGTCAACAGAACTTGTTGAATTCTTTTTCTTTAAAACAATTTGGGCTTGATGTCTTCTTTGAGAATTGCGAATCCGGATGGTGGATCCGCAACACTTAACTTGTTTCTTTTTATTGATGTCGAAATTATTTTATGTGATTTTTCTTTCCGAGCCGATTTTTTTACTTAGGCTTCAGAATTGATTTTTGTAAGGATTGGCTTAATCGTTGTGAAGCCCATATCCTATTTTCCTTGTGGACTATTCATCCTCGACATTTTTAATCTGTTAGGCAAATTTCTATTTTTCTTTGTGATTTTGATTCCAATTTGATGGCCTCGTTTTATTCTTTAAGCCCTCATGATGAGGAAAGTGTTATTTCTCTTATCTAAATAGTTTGTGAAACTTTCCGGTATTTTTGAGTTTGTCCTAGGATTATCTCCTAAGCAGTCTTTTGAGTGGTGTTAAGGTCTTTTTAATTCGACCTTGCCATCGATTTTTATTTGCTACGAGTTGTGGAAGTTAGCATCCCATTTACCGCATTCCGCACTTGTTATGATTCTTATGAGTGACTTATTATATCATTCAGTTTGTCCAGCTTATTTCATCCATTTTATAAGTCGAGTATTCTATGAATATTTCGATGAGACCATTCTTGTATTTATTGATTTTGGACGAAAATAGCAATTTAAAATTTTTTACAAATCTTTTTCATAAGATTTATTTATAAGTATAGCTAGATTTTGTTCTTGAAACGAACAAAGAATATTCGTAAAGATTTTAAGAGAGATTTTTATCATATAGAAGATGATTTTGTGATTGTATTGCCCATTTAGTGTTTTAAGAAATTTGGTCGATGCGCTTGATCAACGTTATCGATAGGAATTTTCTAAACGCTGTGATGAGACAATCAAATATAGTAAATTAACTTGAAAATAGTAAGTTTTTCCAGAAAGATGATTACATAAAGTTAATTGTAATTTTGAAAGTTTTAGCTTTTTGGGAAAGAGGATCATAAAAGAACTCTTTTCCAGTACTCGTATTCTTGTGATTCCCAAAGGGAACCAAAATTTTATCTTTTGTGCCAATGCTAGTCGTATTGGTTTGGATGTCGTTCTCTTGCAAAAGAAGACGTGCTATCACTTGTGCTTATAAATCATTAAAGACTATCGAGACTAGATATGCCACTCATGATCTAGTGCTCGCGGCTATTATTTTTGCTTCTAAAGTTTGGCATCATCATTTTTGGGGGAGAAATTAATTCTCTACCCCGATCATAAATCTTTAGAATATTTATTTTCTCATAAGGAACTTAATGTTGGCTAGATTTCCTTGCATCTTATGATCATAATATTCTTTGTATACTCCCGGAAGGGAAATCATGTTGCCAATGCCCTTAGTCATAAGCAACAAGTGGTTGTCTTTTTGATGATGTCCGAATGGAATGATCTTTTACCAAGTTCATCGGACGTTTCGATATACCTTGTTTTATTGAGCTTCGTCTCATTTCTTTTATGGGCTTGCATCCGATGTTCTTTTATGGTGTTCGATTCATTGGACGCACCGTTTCTGTACTGCGTTGGTGTTCCGAATTATTTGAGCTTCGGTTCATTGGACGTACCATTTTTGTAATGCGTCGGTGTTCCGAATTATTTGAGCTTTGGTTCATCTGGCGTACCGTCATCGTACTACGCCGTTGTTCCAAATTATTCGAGTTTCTAGTTTCTCGGGCGTACTGTTATTATACTACGTCGTTGCATTGACTCAATCTTCTGTTATTCATGACGTTTTCTCATGTCTTCCTACTACGGAAATGCCTTAGGGATTCCGATTTTTATTCTTGAGCCCGGTGTTATTGAGGAAATTGAAGTTTCACCAGATTTGACTTATGAGCAACATTTCATTCGCATCATTGCTTCAGAGGTTGAGCGCCTTCGGAATAAAGATGTTCTTCTTGTGAAAGTTCAATGGTTCTCAGATCCCATGGATTGCTCTTGGGAATCCTGGGAATTCATCGAGCGAACACGTTCGGACTTACTCTTTCGTGCTCTTTTTGGTGAACTTCTTATTTCAAATTTTCTTTTGTGTTGATATGCTTTTATGGCTGTTACTATTTATTTTCTTCTTAAGTATTGCGAGGACGCAATTTCTTTAAGGAGGGGAGTCTGTAACAACCCGCATATTTAGCGATTGTATATTTAAATATTTTATTTAAATATGGTATCGTTAGTCGGATTTCAGTCCGAAAAGTTACTTTTTGCAAATAGTCGAATTGGGACTCGAGACCCCTTTCATTGAGTTCAAAATACCGTTTGCAACCTTTTTGAGTATAAGCTTCGATATGTTTGGAGTAAGTTGATTTTTGCTACTTTTCCTATAGGGCTTTGGGTTTGGGTTCAGCCCATTTGCCCAATTCTGGTTATATCAACCCAACCCCTCTCCACTTCTCTTCATTCATTCCTCATTTCCTAACTCTCTCAAGCTCAAGAGAATAATGGGGGAAAAGATTGGAAATTAGAATTCCTAAGCCCTAGTTCCTTTGCAAACTCAAATTCTTGCTCCAAAATCAAAGAGAAGCCATTGGTAAGCCTTCTCTTCATCTTCTCCAACTCTTTCTCTCTTTAATTTTAGAAAATTACTAAATCTAATTTGGGAAATGTTTCTCTTTTAAGCTTATATTCAAGCTTCTTGTGTTGAGATTGAAGTGTGGTTGATCTTCCCTTGTCTTCAAGCTTCTCATTCATTGTTTTTGGGTTCAAAGGTGAGATTTTTATCTTACATCTATGACTATAATTATCTTTAGTTGTTAGGTATGAATTCCTAACACCTCTTCATGTGAATTTGCTCTTGATTTGGATTGGTTTTGTGAATATTCCAATTTTTGGGTTTTTAAGTCAAATTTGTTGAAAATCCTTTTATGGATGTTTGATCATGCTTTTGGTGATGCATCGAGGAGCATATAGGGCCAAGTTGCCTATTGGCATAAACCCTTAGAGCTAATGTTTGTCCGGTTGCATTTTGGAAGAGTTTGCTCTTCATTTGGATAGGCTGAAAAACAGCCCAGGCATGATTCAGTCGACTGAAATCTCTATTCAGTCAACTGAATCTGGAACCCGAAATTTTCCAGGCAGAATTCAGTCAACTGAAAATCTCTGTTCAGTCAACTGAATCTGCTATTCAGCCGACTGAAATCTCTATTCAGTCGACTGAACCTGGAAACAGAAAGTTTCCAGGCAGAATTCAGTCGACTGAAAATCTTTGTTCAGTCAACTGAATTTGCTGTTCAGTCAACTGAAATCTCTGTTCAGTCAACTGAAATCTCTGTTCAGTCAACTGAATTTGCTGTTTCAGCCCACTTTGCCTTTTGGGATTGAATTTCCAATTTGAATCGATTCGTGATGATCCTATTTGTTGTTATCATTTATTACGACTTGGATGACTCCTTTTTAGGGATTTTTGAATATCCATTTCGATGGATTCTTTATCGGTTTCTTTGGATTTGATTCATGTCTTCGTATGTGGATTTTAATGATTTATTGTTTCTACAATCATTTTTATGGTTTGTCACTTTAAAAATGTAAGGTTTTCAATGCTAGTAGTAAATATCAAAATTCTTTCATCAAAATGATTTCAAAACTATTTTATTACAAAGCTCGTTTCTTAAATCATTTTCCAATCTACTAGTATATACAAACCTTTACCTCACTCGTATGAGAAATCTAATTAAACGACTTAGTAAAACAAGTGGTATGAAACGCTTTCATTTACTTCGTCGGTTAATTCTTAGACTTGTTCGATTGAATCTCTTGTGATAATTTTCTAGTGGAGATCTATAATTTGTTCGTAAATATTTAAGTTAAGCTAGTGGTTATGGGACATGAAGCTAAGCTCATATATTTACTAGCTTAGTGTAATTTACACTTATCGATCAATGATGATCATTTTGTGATTTAGACTAGTAATGTGCGATGTCTCTTTGTCCACGTCGAGGATGATACTTTATTCGGTGGAGCTTCGGCTCCTTTGGAGGAGCTTCGGCTCGTTTGGAGGAGCTTCGGCTCATTTGGAGGAGCTTCGGCTCGTTTGGTGGAGCTTCGGCTCGTTTGGAGGAGCTTCGGCTCGTTTTGCGATACACGTATTGGGAGTTTTCATGCTCCCGTTCTTGTGATAGGCCTCTTTCCCCTTTTTTTGACGATTTCTGGAATTTGTGTTTCACCAATTTTTGTGGTTTCATTGATAAGTCTTATCAATATTTGTGCATTGGTGAATTAGTGTGTCATTAACTTTTGTGATTGGCTTTGATATAATTGTCAATATTTATGGTTTAGTAAATGAAATAAAGAGTATGACAATCCTTTTTATCTTTGAGAAGATTCTTGTGATATTGATTAATCTCTTGTTGATTTTCAATTACATACTTATCGCAGTATGGCATTTTGGTTATTATACGTTTTTGTCATATCTCTTATTTTATATCTTTTCATCTGATATTTATAATTAGGCTGATCCGTTTATTATTTTCTTATTAAATAATACTCAAGTCAGACCGAGACGTTATAGGTGCTTCTACTTGACTCCTCTTCTGGGGTTACTATTCTGACTTTTGGCTAACTACTTAGATTAGTAGTTTGTTTTGTTGTATACATTTGAGATGGAGACTCCTTGATGTATACGTATTCATTTGTCTAGCACTTGTATCTATTCTTTTGCGATATTGTGGATCTTGTTAGACCACTACTCTGATGTACACTTTCATGTGTTATATTCATATCTATTTCCGCCTTTGTGATATGAACTTATGTGATTGATTTGTGTTATGCTTATTTCTATATTCGTTTCCGAATATATTATAGCCTCTGTGTAGTAGCTTTGAGTTTGTGTCGGTATGTCAGAATTTCCTCTTGAAATGATATGCATGTTATACTATCTGACATATCCACGCTCGCACAAAGCAATTACATGGATGGTCGCTCCTCAACAGCCTTATTCTCCACGCTAGTTGACGGTATTACCCCATAGTGTCCTTGGATAGCGTGGGTATAGAGGTGGGGTGTCACAACCATGTTGAAGAGTTCAAAAACTTATTAAATAAAGAGAGGGAGGAAAAGATTGAGGTGCAGGAACAATCGCAGAGATACAACGAGGAGAACATTGAGGCAAGAAACTTGAGAACGAAGCTTGACGAACAATTTGCCCAGATCGAAGCTTTAAAATAAGTGTCCTGTAAAGAGGGCAGAAAAGAAGTACTTGAAGAAGCTAACTTCATGTACAAGCTGCCACCGAGTCCGAAAGAAATGAGATCAAGAACTTATCTGATCCGCTTATCGTTGAATATAACGCGAAAGTTCTTCTTCATCATGACTTAACCTTTTTAGGCAATGGTTATCTTGAATCACTTGCTAAAGCCTAGGAGCTCATTACCAAAATCAAGAAGGAAGAATTGGGAGGAGCAGAGCTTAATGAAGAGGCATTTGTGCAAGAGGTGCTTCGAGGAAATGAGCCGTTTGATTTGGCTACCGCGAAACTACAATTCTTTAAGGCTCCTGCACCGGCTAAAGAAGGAGAAGACGTCGTTGAATCTTTTGGAACCGATCTCAAGGGTCCTTCTCCTACCCAAATAACTGTTACATCATCTTCTCAAATCATGGAGCAACAAATCGGCTATGATCCGGATAGACCCGACCTTGATCCATATATGTTATCTCCCATTTTTTAAGGGAGCAGTCTAATGACCACTGAAAGTCAACCGGATGCTTGTATCGCACTGAACTTCTTCGAATTCAAAAGGTTGTTATTTTAGAAAAATAACGGCCATTGACTAATGCCCATAATTTAACGAATTTCTACAGGTCATTCCGATCTTAAACAAACTCCTAGGAGCAATGTCGCCATGGAGCAACAAGATAAAATGGCCGAAGCTCCGGCTGCTATAGATATTCTGGGGCCCGATGCTCAAGTCATTGGGGCACTTGATGAGTACAAGCCCGGAGACCCATCTCCCAATGTGGAACTTGATAACGTGATGATCATGAGTGCCACGAAGCACACCATCAAAATCAATATAAAGAAGCTGATTGAAGAGGAGGAGAAATCGAAATGTGAAGTCAAAGGCGAGCCCCTTGAGGTGGTAGTTGGAGATCCCAATCTTGTATCTCTGCAGGGCATTCCACCGGACAGGTCGATCCCCGGTGAAATTCCTCCTACTTATTCAAGTGTTCAAATTAATAGCAGCAAAGGGTCCTGAAAAAGACGCTCAACTAGTCCTACTCCTGAGAAATTGAAGAAGGAGAAAAGGTTGAAGAAATAGTTACCACTTTGCGTCGTTGTACATAGCTTAAATAATTTGAATGTGTGCTTTTTCTTTAGTAGTAAGTATACGGGCACGAATACAGTAACGACCTGCCTTTTTGGATGGTTTAAATCGACGATAAACCACACACGTCAAACTCAAACCATTCAAAAGGCCAGATTATTATAGGGTAAATACGAAAACAAAGAAAACAAAACACAGAATCTCACATCGGATTGACAAAATATAATAATTAAATAAACAGTTCATGAAGTTGTTTTACAAATAACATTTGATTGCACATTTACACTACAAAATCAAAGTACATACAACAGTAGTAAATAAATAATGCAGCGGAACAACATGATGCGGCGGAATAAATAAAACAAATAATAATAGTATTATATCTTTGTCTTCGTCCAGCAAAAGCAGTCTTCGATAAACTGAAAAGCTCAGGCTAACCCAAGCGAATTGAAAAGACAAAATACTCGAGTCGGAACTAAAAGATCTTATGTAAGTTAAATCAATAATAAATAAATATGAGGGTAACGGCGTCAGAGACGTTTACGGATTTGACATTTCCTATCCAGTGTCAACGTGAGTCAAATAACTTAAGAGATATTCAAGATTACCATCTCCTAAGGATCCGTTAAACTATCTACTATGTAGTACAATACGCTATTATAACTATGTCTATAGTAAAGTAAAGTATTAAAATAGCATTAAGGCATTATCCATATCCCCCTTAACATATTTTATATATTTCTATAGTCTATACAGTACCGTACGCTCCTCCGTAAGGTTTACCCAGAGGGCACTCCATAGGTATGGTACAAAACAAACACGTAGAAGGCGTGGTAGGGCATGTGAACACGGCACTCGAGGCAATGCCAGAGTAGATATACCAATTACGGATTCAGACTAGTGGTAACGCACAGCAGCTACTACCGCCCACCTCGGAACACGCTTCCATAATCAAAATCAAGAGTGGCCACCAAATCATCACAAAGTCATAATATGGTATCGAAGAAGCATGTCCGATAGGAGGAATGGCCTCACTTGGCCTGGCGTGTCTCCTGTTTTTGTCACATCTAAGCTAACTCACGGGAGTCAGGGTCACGTAGATACCTCATAAAGAAATCGTTCGCCAAACCGTCCTACTTCATTTCTGGAATCTCCAACACATACATAGTTGTTAAAGTGGTTTTCAACATTGGAACAGAGTATGACAATATCCGATCCCGGTTTCTTTAACAACCAAATGCTTATTACGCATCAGATGGTTCTTTTACATTTCCAAAACCATTTCATATTGATATCAAAATATCATATTCAATTCAAACCATATCACTTTCGAATCATATTCACTTTCAAAATCATATTTACTCAAATATGTCATTTCATAAAAAGGTATCAATTCCAAATTCCAACTTAGGTTGTATCATCGTCAAGGATTTAAATATAAATACTACAACTTTACACAGTCTGCAATTTTTAGAAAATAGTTTAGATGGTCATAAATAGTTTTAATAGTTTTAAAATAGTTTAAAAAGTATATATAGTTTAAATATATTCAAATTTGATTTAATTAGAATTAAAATGAGTTATATAGATTAAAAATAGATTAAATAATTTTAAAATAGATTAAATAGTTTTAAATTATATTAAATAGATTTAAAAGAGATTAAATAAATTTAAATTAAATTAAATAGATTTAAATTATACTAAATAGGTTTAAAATAGACTGAATAAATTTAATTAGTTTAAAATAGGTAAAATAGATTAAGTTGGATTAAATAGGTTATAATATATTAAAATAAATTAAAATAGTTTCAAATTGATTAAAATAGTTAATTTAATTTAAATAGTTTAAATTAGTTAAAATAGATTTCAAAGTTATATCCAGACATTTTCAATAACTCAATTCCGATAAATTCATTTATATTTGACACTTTAACTTTGAAATTCCAATTTAAATCCTTTGAACAATTCATTAAATCAATTCCAATTTCAACGCTAGCGCTTGGATTATCGAAAATAATCCAATTTATATAAATCAATTTATATTTCAAAATGCAGTTAACCGAATTAAAAATTTAAGGAATGAAAAATCATTTAATTTAACCAATCCGGTGTCCGTATATAATTTTTTACCTTATGGCCAAGTGATACAGATATTTATCATTTCAATCCGCAATTTAAAATTTTACGGTTATATATCATTTCAAACTATAATACCGAATTAAATAAAAACCATAAAATCGCCCGAGTCTATCATTTCGACCCATAACGATTTTTTCCAAATCTATAAATTGTTCGGGTATGTATAATTTCAACCCATACGGAACTTGTAGTGTTATAACAATATAACAACACCATGTCATCCAATATCAAAAATCAAACATCCATCACAGTCATCATCCAAATCAACCAATAAACATCAATAGATAACTGATTATCATTAATAGGTATTAAATTGACAATTAAATTCAATAATAAATTAAATGACGATTAAATGCAATAAAAGTCAAATTTGACTAGAATGACAATTTAACATACCAAACACAATCAATTAATTTCTAATCACGTCACAAATTTAATTTAACTAACATAAGATAATCTAGTAGTTGTGAGCGGGTTAAAACACTCACATTCCTTTGAATCTAAAAAAAATTCAGATACAAATAAATACGAATCCAAGTCCATAACGTAGAGCTCGACGATATGAATCTAACGCCACTGACCACATACCAAGCCGACCTCGCATGAAGGAGATACAATTTTAGTAAGATATTAAGACAATAGAATATAATTAATTACATAAATTAACATTAATCACCTCAGCCCAAAATACAAACTAGCCTCACAAACTATTCCTCAAGCTCGAACGTTTCCAGGCATGCAAAACAGACCGCCATTTGTCGTTCGTCGCCCACCACAGCACGTTGTACACCACCGCCTCCCAGCCATGGACGCGCCTCCCTATGCCCTTCCTCCCAACGCCGACCATGACCACCTAACTCCCTCGATCGAGAGAAAATTGGTCAAAATTGCCGCTTATTCAGATGACAATTTCCTACATCATGGTGCTCCGATGAAGATTATAGTCGTTGATCGAGTCCATCTTTGCGAGCTCTCCAACTTTGTCGTTGATGATGAAGTATAAAAGTGACCGAAGCGGTGCTGATCACTTAGGGACATTGGATCAAGGGTTAGGGAGTTGAAAAGGGTGGCTGGGTTTATTCCTTTAGAGTTTGGAGAGAAGAAGTTTTTTTTAGTTTGGTTTGTAAAATGAAAATTAGGTTTTTTTTGGACATTAGAGAAGAGGAATAGAGGATAGAGATTTGTATGTATAGAGAGATGAAAAGCTGCTAGGGCTTCAATTTTTTTTATTTATATGGGTAAGGATAGAGTATGTCGGATTGAGTCAAAACGATAACAACAATCAGAAAAGCCCTTTTCCTTCCCGAAATGAAAATGAGTCATCCCATATACCAAAATAGATATTTTTGATATTTTTAAACTCAATGGAAAAGGTTTCAGATCCAAATTTCATTGTTTGAACAAGTTAGCTATAAATCAGCTTGTTTCAAATTGATTTCAATTGAATTTTATTAAATTGATTTCTACGCGTTTCGAGTCCATACGATCGAACAACAAGTTCGATCGCTTTGAAACTTGAAACTTTATAATAATTCACCATTATGGATCCAACGAAACTAGTTTTGTCGTAATCTGAGACAGCGGCCAAAATGGCTATTTTCATATTATTATTAAATTGATTAAATCACTTTATAATTTCAAACCTTATAATTAACCAATTTTATCATTTTTATTACCTTGACGATTACAAAAATTTAAAACAAATCCATATATCAATTCCTTGTTGAACATTACACTAATCAAAGTTGTCCATTCCAATTGCAATAAATTTATTAAGTATAATTTAATCCAATTAAATCCATTTATTTTGATTTCAATATTGTTATTCAATCAATTATCACCTCATGGCTATAATTAACATTCGTTTATATCTTATTACACTAATAATCTATAGTTATCATCTAAATTTTCATTACGTAATATTTAATTGCATTTAATTGCAATAAACCTAATTATTGTAATTTAAATAACAATGATTTCAAACTTGATTTAAATCTTTATATTCAATCGTTCATTGCTCTATGTATACATTTAACATTGGTTTCTATCCTATTACATTAATATTCTACAGTCATTATTTTAGTTCATTTTTACGCTATATTTAATTTCATTGTTGCAATTTAGTTCTTATTTTTATTTCAACAAGTTAAACATATAGGGAAAAAATAATAACCCTCACCTTTTCTATAGTTAATAACATTTGTAACTTTGTTATCTACGCACAAATGTCATAACTACTACCACAACAATACCTTTATCAATTACAATTAATTACATACTATTTCATTAATTAATATAACCTTTAAATTATCAGTTACTCCTTTAATCCAATTTTCAGTTTATACATGTTATTACAATAAATTTACAATCCATAATCAATTATAACTTTTTTAATCATTTCAATTAATCGGAATTGCATTTAAAGCAGTCATTAATTACCTTAAATTAATACTATTACATTTCATTCCAGTTATATTTTCATTATTAAATCACAAATTTTTATTTTTTTAAACATTAAATCACAAAACCTTATTAAATTAACTACTTTTAATTATTGAAAATTACGGGTCATTACAATCTCCCTCACTCAAAACTTTTCGTCCTCGAAATGGTAAAAGAAAGGAAAAGAAGGAATTAAGTAATCAATATATCTTATTCAAAATATTAAATTTATAAACAATTAATTTACGTAATTAAATAATTTAAATAAAATATATCAATTTATAGCAACTAAATCCTTTATATTCAAGTTAACAAAGGTTTGGAAAACATTTCACAAAATTTTCTAAGTCTATTTTCGGAAAATTTCGACAGAGTCTCCTTTGTACGGAGAGGTCTGGGAGAAATAATAATACAATATATATCACATTTTTTCAAAATAATATATCCAAACCACGGGAAAACAATATAAGATTGCTTGAAAACCGTAATACGAGAACGTACCTATTTGTCGTGCAAACAACGCTTATTTTATGAAACCAAATGCAGTAGCAATTGCTTACATAATTTGTATTTCACCTATATAATCCAAAAGAGTTAATAATTATATAAAAGTGAAATATTTAAGTTGTCTCAATTAATAACATAACAACAATCACTTTCAACCAAAGGCATATATTCATCAGATGAAATCAATGTAATCAATCATACATCCTTAGCGTCCAAACAAATTGTTTTTTTAGGTCTAGACACTTTTAATCATATAGAATTAAAACAACTACTAAGTATACCATACACTCAACAGTCTTAGATAAAGCTTAATAGATTATTTATACATCCTAAACAATTTAAAGCATCACTTCCCAAAAATCCATAAGCCAAAACAAACAATAATTTCCAATGATATTTAAGTTTTATTCTTATTGCTCTTTTTCTCACATTATTCACTGTTTATTTTCTTTGTTCATAAAATGTTTGTTTAATTCCTTTACATTTATCACTTACAAAAATTCATTTTTCCATTTATTTAAACAATGCCATTTTTTATTTTCATTACTTTACATTCATTGCTTACATAAGTTATTTCCATTTCAATTATTAGATTATTCATTATTGTGTAAGTCTCTTTACAATTTAATCCATCCTTTATAGATGAGTTCTTTTGTTCCACAATCATTCTTCTATATATAGTATTATTGAATATTACATCCATTTCTAAATCATTTCAATGTTTTTTGAAGTTATAGCTATTCAATTAACGTAATACTCATTTTAATTATAAATGGCTTCAACATTAATTTAAGTTTATAACGATTTACTTACAGTGTTCACCTTTATATTACTCTTTTTTAGTAACATTCAAATTATTTACTTAGGTTTGCAATAAGCTTATACATCTTTGTTCTCCCTATAAAACATAATTACATTGAATGTTTTCATTATTTAAGTTTCACTTGTATAATATTCCATTACATATTCTTATTAACATTACAACTTTTAATATTTTGGTAAGTTATATATATGTCATAAGAATGCAATTTAAAGTTACACAAGTTCATCTTGTTTTTTTTTTTTCAAAGTTCAATAATTCATCTTCAAAATTTTCATTATTCTTATGTTTACAAGTTTCCAATTTCTCATATATACCATTAATCACTTAGCATCTAATTACTTATATTTTTCTTCATTCTAGAAACTTCCAATTATTAAAATAATTAAGATTTCATACAATAACTGAAAACTACTAATTATGAGAAAATTTTAAGAACTAAACTCCGGGTTCATTTTAGTCACTTAGAAAATTTTATATATATTACATATACACATATAATTATCCTTTATAGATCAATTCATATTTAGAAATTCAAAATTAAGGTTGGTTTATCAAAAAAAATATGCAGTAAAACCAATACAGTAGTCTTCCCACTTTGAAACTTGAAAATGAACGTCCATGATGCATGCACTCATCACCAAAGTTATTTTCCAGCAATAGAGAGGGGAGTACATAACTTATTTCCTTCCAAAAGTTCTTTAAAACATTTCTTTCAAATCACATTAAAATATTTATATCATACAATACTACAAAATAATATTAGTATTATATTCCTAAATCTTTCGAAGAAATTTTCAAAATCCCGGAACTTAAGTTCTCAAATTTTCAATTTATTTTCATTTTATTTACAATCCCCCTTTTTTTGCAAATAATAATTATAAATTTCACTTCCTAACAACAACCAAACAAATCACATACAATTATATACATTTATGAAGATTATTCTTCTATATACAAAATATAATACTAGGTAAAATTTATTTCATTTACCTACATTTCAAAAACAATATTGTGTCGGTCTGCCCTATCAAGTGTTTAGAATCCCTATCGATGTCATAGCGTCCTATGTACCGATTGGAATTTATAAATACTAAACAGAATAAATTAACACAATATAAAAACCTTTTATAACACTAACAAATATGCCCTCTCATATATACACACTCAACGACTCATTCTAGGGTATTACTACCCTATTCTTTGATGAGTCAGATCCCACAAAGCTAACATTATCGCTAAACTAAAGGTCTGATACCAACTGCAACGACCTGCCTTTTGGACGGTTTAAATCGATGATAAACCACACATGTCAAACTCAAACCATTCAAAAGGGCAGATTGTTATGGGGTAAATAAGAAAACAGAGAAAGAAAGGAAAAAAACATAGAATCTCATAGAGAAATGACAAATATATTAATTAAATAAACAGTTCATGAAGTTGTTTTACAAATAACATTTGATTACACGTTTACACTACATAATCATAGTACATACAACGGTAGAAAATAAATAATGCAGCGGGACAACATGATACAGCGGAATAAATAAAACAAATAATAATACTATATCTTCATCTTCGTCCTCCAAAAGCAGTCTTCGATAAACTAAAAAACTCAAACTAACCCGAGCGAATTGAAAAGACAAAACAATCGAGTAAAAACTAAAAGATCTTATGTAAGTTAAATCAACAATAAATAAATATGAGTGTAACGGCATCAGAGACGTTTGTAGGTTTTGACATCTTATATCCAGTGTCAATGTGAATCAAATAACTTAAGAGATGTTCGGGATTACCATCTCCTAAGGATTCGTTAAACTATCTACTATGTAGTACAATACGCTATTATAATAATGTCTATAGTAAAGTATAGTATTAAAATAGCGTTAAGGCGCTATCCATATCCCCCTCAACACATTTTATATATTTCCATTGTTTATACAGTACCGTATGCTCCTCCATAAGGTTTACTCAGAGGGCACTCCATAGGTATGGTACAAAACAAACTCGTTGAAGGTGCGATAGGGCATGTGAACATGGCACTCGAGGCAATGCCAGGGTAGATATACCAATTTTGGATCCAGACTAGTGGTAACGCATAGTAGCTACTACTGCCCACCTCGAAACACATTCCCATAATCAAAATCAAGGGGGGCCACCAAATCACCACAAAGTCATAATATAGTATCGAAGAAGCATGTCCGATAGGAGGAATGACCTCACTTGGCCCGGCGTGGCTCATGTTTTAGTCACATCTAAGCCGACTCACGGAAGTCGGGGTTACGTAAATACCTCATACAGAAATCGTTTGCCAAACCATCCTACTTCATTTCTGGAATCTCCACCACGTACATAGTTGTTAAACTGGTTTTCGGTATCGCCAAAGAGTATGACAATATCTGACTCGGTCTCTTTAACAACCAAACACTTATTACACACCGGAAGGTTCTTTTACATTTCCAAAACCATTTCATATTGATATCAAAATATCATATTCAATTCAAACCATATCTCTTTCGAATCACATTCACTTTCAAAATCACGTTTACTCAAATATGTCATTTCACAAAAAGGTATCAATTCCAAATTCCAACTTAGGTTGTATCATCGTCAAGGATTTAAATATAAATACTTCAGCTTTACACAGTTTGAATTTTATAAAATAGTTTAGATGGTCCTAAATAGTTTTAATAGTTTTAAAATTGTTTAAAATAGATTGAAATAGTTTAAATAGTAAAAATAGCTTAAATAGATTTAAATTTGATTAAATTAGAATTAAATGAGTTATATAGATTTAAAATAGATTAAATAAATTTAAAATAGTTTAAATAGATTTAAATTATACTAAATAGATTTAAAATAGATTAAATAAATTTAAATTATACTATATAGGTTTAAAATATATTAGATAAATTTAATTAGTTTAAAATACGTAAAACAGATTAAATTGGATTAAATAAGTTGTAATAGATTAAAATAAATTAAAATAGTTTTAAATTGATTAAAATAGTTAATTTAATTAAAATAGTTTAAATTAGTTTAAAATAGATTTCAAAGTTATATCTAAACATTTTCAATAACTCAATTCCGATAAATTCATTTATAGTTGACACTTCAACTTTGAAATTCCAATTTAAATCCTTTGAACAATTCATTAAATCAATTCCAATTTCAACATTAGCGCTTGGATTATTGAAAATAATTCAATGTATATAAATCAATTTCTATTTCAAAATGCTAGTTAACTGAATTAAAAATTTAAAGAATGAAAATCATTTAGTTTAACCAATCCGGTGTCCGTATATAATTTTCCACCCTATGGTCAAGTGATACAGATATTTATCATTTCAATCCGCAATTTAAAATTTTACGGTTATATATCATTTCAAACCGCAATCTCGAATTAAATAAAATCCATAAAATCGCTTGAGTCTATAGTTTCAACCCATAACGAGTTTTTCCTAATCTATAGATTATTCGTGTATGTATCATTTAAACCCATAGGGAACTTGTAGTGTTATAACAATATAAAATGCAACACCCAGTCATCCAATATTAACAATCAAACATCCATCACAATCATCATCCAAGTCAATAATAAACATCAATAGATAACTGATTATCATTAACAAGTATTACATTGAGAATTAAATTCAATAATAAATCAAATGACGATTAAATGCAATAAAAGTCAAATTTGACTAGAATGACAAAATCATCAATCAATTAATTTCTAATCACATCATAAATTTAATTTAACTAACATATGATAATCTAGGAGTTGTGAGTGGGTTAAAACACTCACCTTCATTTGAATCTGAACAAAAATTCAAACACAAATAAATATGAATCCAAGTCCATAACATAGAGCTCGACGATATGAATCTAACGACACTGACCACGTACCTAGTCGACCTTGTACGAAGGAGATACAATTTTTGTACGATATTAAGACAACAAAATGTAAGTAATTACATAATTAACATTAACCACCTCAGCCCAAAACACAAACTAGCCACACAAACTATTCCTCAAGCTCGAACATTTCCACGCATGCAAAACCGACCGCCATTTGTCGTTCGTCGCCAACCACAGCATGTCGTATGCCACCGCCTCCCAGCCACAGACACGCCTCCCCCTTCTCTTCCTCCCAACGCAGGACACGACCCCCTAGCTTCCTCGATAGAGAGAAAATTGGCCAAAACTGCCGCATACTCAGATGACAATTGCTGACACTGTGGTGCTCCAATGAAGATCATAGCCATTGATTGAGTCCATCTTGCCAAGCTCTCCAACTTTGTCGTTGATGATGAAGTCAAAAAGTGACTGGAGCGGTGCCGATCAATGGGGGACGTTGGGTCTAGGGTTAGGGAGTTGAAAAGGGCAGCTGGGTTTATTCCTTTAGAGTTTGGAGAGAAGAAGTTTTTTAGTTTGGTTTATAAATTGAATATTAGGTTTTTTTTTGGACATTAGAGAAGAGGAACATAGGATAGAGATTTGTATGTTCACAAAGACGAAAAGCTGCCAGGGTTTCAAAAAAAATATTTATATGGGTAAAGATAGAGTATGTCAGATTGGGTCGAAACGATAACAACAACCCGGAATGCCCGTTTCGTTGTCGAAATGAAAATGGGTCATCCCATATACCAAAATGGATGTTTTCAATATTTTTAAACTCAATGGAACAAGTTTCAAATCCAAATTCGATTGTCCGAAGAAGTTAGCTATAAACTCGGTTTATTTCAAATTAATTTCAATTGAATATAATTAAATTGATTTCTATGCATTACGAGTTCGTATGATCAAACGACAAAGTCTAATCGCTACGAATCTTGAAACCTTACAATACTTCACCATTACGGATTCGATGAAAGTAGTCTCGTACGAAATACAAGACAGTGGTCAAAATGGCTACTTTAAGGTTAATTAAATTAATTATTATTAAATTGATTAAATAAATTTTCAATTTCAAACCTTATAATTAACCGATTTTATCATTTTTATTTGATTAAATCACGTTATTTTCTACAGTCGTTATCTTAATTCATTTTTATGCTATATTTAATTTCGTTATTGCAATTTATTTCTAATTTGATTTCAACAGGTTAAACAAATAGGTAACAAATAATAATTGTCACATTTTCTACATTTAATAACATTTGTAAGTTTGTTATCTACACACAAATGTTATAACTACTACCACAACACTAGCTTTATCAATTACACTTAATTACATACTATTTCATTTATTAATACAACCTTCAAATTATTAATTATCCCTTAATCTAATTATCAATTCATACATGTTATGACAATAAATTTACAATCCATAACCAGTTATAACTTTTTTTAATCATTTCAATTAATCGGAATTGCATTTAAAGTAGTCATCAATTACCTTAAACTAATACCATTACATTTCATTCCAGTTATATTTTCATTATTAAATCACAAATTTTTATTTTTTTCAACATTAGATCACAAAACCTTATTAAATTAACTACATTTAATTATCGGAAATTACGGGTCGTTACAAATCCCAAACTTTTGGAATAACTTGTAACATATTTTTGAGACTAATGAATAAAGTTTATGTATTTTGATTAACCATCATGTGAATCATTACTTTAGTAGTTGAATAATTACTTTCCATTCCATGTACTTATAATAATTTTCGCAAGTCTCGTTAACAATTCACCATCTCCATCTCAAGGCCTCTCTATAGTCATTGCCTTAAGTCGTAAGGGGTGCTAAGCTGGAACTGTAATGAGCCGTCACATCCCATCTTAAGAAATTTGAATTTATTCCGTTGATTTGAGGTTGGAATTCGTGGGATAGAGAACAGTCGAAATCCGTCGATCCACCTGTTGAGTTTACGAGTCGGTCCATAGTCTGGGGACTTAGAGCTTTCTCGTGGGCAGTTGTATATCCGCCCGGGGCAGTCGTTTTTCCATACAAATTGTTTTTCAATCTCCAAATTGCCAATGACCTTTGTTCCTTCTTGCGAGTACCGCCCTTTTATTGGTCTACGAGAGTCATCAACCAAGCAAATTTATGGAGCTCATCTTATTCGATCCCACCGGGGATTGGCATGATTGATCGAATTCAAACTCTGTGAATTTGTTCACACGTCGCATATATTGATATCAATCAGTTTCATTGTATACTTAACATAAAATATAATAAGAGTCGTTTATGCAAAAGAAGTTCAAGATTTTATTCATCACAAGGAAAGGAACAAATTAACTTGTCTTATTACACATACAAAATATCAAATACTAAAGAAAATCAAAAGTAACTAGTACTGAAATATAAAAGAAATGTTCTAGGTGAAATAGAATCGTAGATGCTCGCTATTCCATGCTCTTGGAAGTGTCGCGCCATCAACATTCGCTAGCTCGAAAGTTTCTTCTCTAAGCATATGTTCAATGACATATGGTCCTTCCCATGTTGGGTTCATGTGTGATGGGACCGAAAAAACTCATTTAGGACAAGATCGCCAACTTCAAAGGTTCTTGATCGGACTTTCGTGTTGTAATATCGGGCGATTCGATGTCGGTGCACAGCCGCTCTTAGATCGGCTTTCTCACGTTTCTCATAGATAAAGTCCAAACATTTCAAGAGAAGATCTTGGTTCGTTCGGGGCGTAGTAAGTCACTCAATGAGAAGGGAATTCAAGTTCTACTAAAATAACTGCTTTGGCTTCACAAGCAAGAGAAAATGGAGTATGGCCAATCGTGGACTTGTGAGTGACCTTGTAGGACTAAGGTGCCATAGGAAGTTCATTCATCCACTGGCCTCTAGCCTTCTCCAAATGATTTTTTTAGAATAGACTTAATAATCTTGTTTATAGCTTAAACCTGTCCATTGGCTTGAGGGTAAGCACCCGCCGCAAACCACTTTTCGATACGGTAACTCCAACAGAATTCTTTAAATTCAACGTCATCGAAGTGAGTCCCATTGTCTGTTACGATAGTCCGCGGAAGACCGAAGCGACATTTGATGTTTTGAACAATGTATTTGATAACTTTCTTATTTATAATCAAAGTTAATGGCTCTACTTCGGCCCATTTAGTGAGGTAATCAACTGCGACAATCGTGCACTTCATGTCATCTTTGGAGATAGGTAAAGGCCGATGATGTCAATATCCCACATAGTGAATGGCCATGGACCGACCATTTGTGTGATCTCTGTCGGCGGGACTCTTGGGACTTTTGCATATATCTAGCACTTGTTACATCGCCTCACATAATCAACATCATCGCAGTTCATAGTTGGCCATAATATCCGTAACGGAGTATCTTCTTGTCATAACCCGATTTCCAGATGCCCGAAAAACCGAACCATAAGGGTTAAAGAAGAAGAGGTAGAAGAAGAAAATAGAAAACAACATCAGAATCTAACCATCGCAGCGGAATAAAATATAATGGATAATAACTAGTCTTTACACAAAAGCAAACATATCTGTTTATACATTATATTATCGGAATACCTCATCAGAGTTCAACAACATCAATAACATACAACTGGACAGTCATATAAACTTGTCCTCAAGACTGAATACACAGCGGAATAATAATCAAGTACGGAAGTACGTTTCGCATCCAGCTCATTTCCTGAGCTCCACAACATCATATCCTACATTCTACAATACTCGGTTTGACCCGAGCATTATAGTTAAATAACACCCGAATCGGTCTGGAATACCAGCGTGAGAAAACCACACCCAAATTGATTATTAAAGTTTCAAAATCCTTTTAAAAGCAAAAGCATCTCATAAGACCACGCCACAAATAAACATGTCGGGTTTTCACCTTACGATAGCTAAAATACTTTTTATTAAAATTCGCTGATATTATAATAGTGTCTATAGAAAGTAAAATAGAATCTAGCTGAAATGCTTACATCTCACGTTTCAGCAATAGTTGGGCACAATCAAAATCGTACGGACGCGTAGGGAAAATGGATTTCCAACTAATGACTAGGCACTGGGGTACCACCTGTCAACCTGGTCTAGATCAGCGTACCGAGGATCACTCCCGACCCCCGCAACACAAGACCGGGACTATCCCTTACTGGATAATGCCGAGTAAGATCACCCCACGGTTGGGATCAGCAACCGCACCACTAAGCCGAAATAAAAGGGACATCTAGACAAGGATGACCTCACCTGAAATGGGTGCTACCCACCAAGCCTTGCTGCATAACCCCTGATTTTCAGTCATTCCCGGTTGATGAGGCTTGGGGCTAAGTGTAACCTTTAAGATCGTTTCACTTAAAATGCCCATCATCCACCTGACGATGTTCCAAAAGCATTCATCCATACAAGTCCATCCCGGGTTCGAACGGAACCGAAGGCACTATTCGTACTACATCCATTTGGAATCATCCTCAGGACTAGTAGCGACTTGCCCTTGCACTTCACTACTTATCTTCAAATCCAAACTCGTCTTCCTCACGAAAACGTACAAACCTGATCGAAGTGGTTTTCGAGAAATTAATCCCGATCCCGGTCTCTTCAAAACGATCAGCGCATTATCCAATATTGATAGTCAGTTATTTAACTATCAATTAACACTCATAAACAGCCATTAACATAAATAATTTCACCAATTTATTTATTAATCTCAAAATATTTTCGCAAGATATATTTCTGCTTTCAAACCCGTTTGAAAACAGTTTTCAAACTATTTTCCTTTTATAGAATGAATTTCCCAAATATTTTCTATTTCCACTAAAAACACCAAGCACAAAAACTTTAGATTTTGAAAATAATTTAAAAACCCTTTATTATAAAATACCTTTAAGACTTTTAAATTAAAACTACTTTAATACTTATTTCAAAAAATATACACTTTAAGAATATTTAAAACAAAGCTGCTTATAAAATATAAAACTAAATTTTTATCCCTTTAAAAACAAAATACTAAGTCACTTTCAATAATTACTGCTATAATAAATTTGAAAAAGATACTTACTTTAAAATTTTAAACATTTAAGAATAATAAATTTCTAAACATACTTTTAAAACAACTTTAAAGGTTAAAATTTGTTTAGAAAACGTACTTGGCTATCCAGGGAAATACGCTTCACTTTCACATCTTTTCAAAATAAATCACTATTTGTTTCTAAACAAATTTACCCATTCCTTTAATAAATTCCATTCTTGAATATATTCTTCTAAATATACATTGATATATTACTTTACTTTTATAAACCCAGTTTATGAATTCTAAAGTCCCACTTCTCTTTTAAAGTTCCAACTTCAACCACTTAAATCAATTTTCAAATTGATTTCCAATTTACCCCATTTTGAAATAAATTTCTTTACTTACTCAATTCATTTCAAAATCCATTAATTATAGACTTTATTTTATATATATTTTTCGTTTTGATTTTAAATCTTTTAACAGAAACATACCGATTTCAGATTTTTCAAATTTCTTCTTTATTCTTTTCAATAATTTAAATCTAAAATTTAAAATAAGTGCTTTATTCTTTTAAATAATAACACTGAAGTTTAAAGTTCATTATCTTCCTGTTTATTCAAAATCCCCTTTTCATATACGGAATTTATTTATTAGAATTTTAAATCCACTTTTATTCTTATTCAGTTCATTCTTAATTTATTTAAATTCTCTATAATTATTTCACTTGCAAATTCTCTCCTTTCTATTTTCTTTTCAAAATTCCAATTCTATATATTTTGATAACTCAGTGTACCGAAATATATTCAAGTACACCATATCATTCAATATTCCAATTATCAATAATATTCATCACAGAATATCGAATATTCATAACAGAGAACTAAACAGTATAAATAATTTTTACGAATCCAGTTGGATCCCTCCAACCTGTTTCCTTGCATCCACGGATGTTAGCACAATATAAAATACCAATTCCACTTCGAGGTGGAATATCGTGGTATGTGGGTTTTGAATATAATATCATCCGCTATTATGTGGCGCATAGGGTCTCATCTGCTATATAATGTAGGAAATCAATCATTCCAAGATGTACTATACACTACTATATACAATATGCACATCAAAACAATTCAATCATTCAATTAATTATTTTAAATTTAACCATTTAAATTAAACTCAAATAAGTGAGATTAACTCACCTTTGATTCGTGTTTGTGATCCGATTCAAACCAGCTTGTTTTCTTCACGATTCCAGACCTTGTATAACATTTTATAGTTGTTTAACACTTGGACTAATCCAATAATTAATTAACATTTTCTTATTTATTTGAACTTATAATTTAATTTAAAAAATTTAAACTAATAATTTCCTTTAACAAATCATCTTTAGCAACACAATAATTAAATAAGTTAATTAAAATAGTTTAATCATCAAACCCACTTCTTTTAAAATAAACTAGTCGGATAAAAATATTTATATATATATATACACTTTCTTCTTTGAAACCATTTATACCCAAAATGACATATATGTATATATATATATATGTATATATATATATATATTTCTAAACTCCATCACATTTTAAAATCCCTGTTATTTTTAAATCTTATCTATATGAAGGAATATATATATATATATATCTTTAAAACTTTATTTATATTTTTTTTCCATTTCCAGTAAACACAACAGTAATTGTTAAATGTAAAAATATTCTGAATAAAATTACACACCTATGAATCAAGAAGATACAATGATACCTCACTGCTTCAAAATTAGCCAGAGTGTTCGCCGCCTCATTGCGATCGAGCTCACGAACACTAGCCGAGTCGAAATCGATGGTAACACTCGCTGATATCCGCGTCGAAAATCGTCGAACCCTTCCTAAACTCCATCGCAGTCAACGTACCTCCACTGCTTTGCCTCGTCAACTCGTGCCACTACTTTGTCACCCAAGGTCAAGCCGAGAAGCCAGATCGATATGCCACAACCCTAATCGAGAGTCCCTTGTCGTCTTACGATAGATCAGCAATAGGAATTGCTTGTCAAGGAGTCGCGATTTCTGTTACGAGCACGAGTCGCTCAATCAAGAACCGAAGATGAATTTGAATATGAGGATATGGAGAGGTAGTTGATTGACGAACGAATTTATTCGCTCGTTCACTCTTCTTCCTCTTTTCTCTTATGTTTCTTTCGTTTTTTTTCTTTCTTCTGACCTTGGTTGGAATTTAAAAGAGGAGGAGGGAGAAGACAGAAAGGAGAGATAGCATGCTCGAACAAGAAAAAGGGGACAGGATTTGATTCCTTGAGTGAGAAGACAAATTACGTTTTGAAAGGATGGAAGGCGGCTGGACTTGATTTCTGACTTGAATAATATAAATTTTAATATTGAAAATATCTCGTTTTAGCAGCTTAAAATTTTGATCTCCTATCGAGGCATGCCGGCAGGCGTCTATAATGTTATACTCCTATTTCGAACGCAATGGAAAAGGTTTCGAGTCTCAATTAGATCGTATGAAGAAGATAGCTTTTTGAATCAAGTTATTATATTAAATTTCAATTTAATTTTCAACGCGTTTACTTATCGTACAAGCACACAACAACTCCAATCACTACGAAAATTAAAAACCGATAATAATACACTATTGCGGATCCAATGGGACTGGTTTCGTTGAAATCCGAGACTGTGTCTCGGAAAGCTATTTTTAAATATCAGTTAAACGATATATCTTCAAAACATAACAAAACGCTTCCATATTCGAGTTTAATGCTTTTATTATTTTCAGTGCTATCAATATAAATTTTACAAGCCTTTAAAATATTTTTAACAAGCTCGAAACTCCATACTTTATATTTTACCAATTCCCACTTATTAAATTAATTAGTTATATCATTCAACAAACTGCTATATTAAATCCAGAATCTATTTTATTGAATATAAAAACCAAACTTTTCATATCCAAAACCAATTTATAATCCAAATTAAATATTTAAACCCATTTAAATATTCCAAACTCAATGATGAAAAATCTGGGTCGTTACATTCCTCCCCCCTTAAAAGAATTTCGTCCCCGAAATTGCTAGTTAAAAAGAATGATCCAATATCCATTACTATTTTCCAAAACCAAACGGTTTTATCAACTTGTCATAACATATCTTTATTAAAGACTCACTATTACTTCAACCAACTTCTCAAAACCTTCCACAGTTTCCAAATAACTTATTCAACCATTCAAATTATAATTCAAAACCAAGTTTAAATTTTCAAAAATTTTCTAACTCCCTAAACTTTTGAAAATTTTTGCCAGCGTCTCCTTTGCGCGGCTAGCTCGGTACAACTACAAAATGCCTCTACGGGCTCCCAAGTTCCAAAAGAAAACAAAGAGCCAAGTGGCTAGATCAAAAACCCAATCAAATTTCATACAGAAATTTAAACACGTGCCTTTTTGGTCGGGCAATTCAAATTTATCTTCTAAAATCAAAACCAATTTTCCTTTCCCTTTATAATACCTGCAAATCCTACTTAGCAATAATATCCAATCATAACATTCAATATTTTATCGACTTCCTTACAAAATTTCAATATTTATTCATCCAAGCCCGTACGAAGTACATAGACTATCTGTACGCAATATCAAATTCGATCGCTCGCTCGATCACACACTTTCACTTCCGAACTAGTATTGTCCAGCCGACTTCCTAGTGCGGACTCAGATTTGGTTTCTTGATCAGAAACCGTCATTCACCTTGCATAGTCATAACTATGATAGAAAATTTCCAGAATCAATCAAATTCCATATCCAAGGTCCGCCGTCCAAAATCGAGTGAAAATTCCTAACTTGGATCGATATAACTATCTCGAAATTCTGTGCTCGAATCTGGATCAAATTGCTACGCTAATAAAATAATATACGTACATCTTACGTATTTATCTCAATTGATTATCATCTATATCAATTCTCTTTTTATTCACATTCATTTCGATTTCTAGTCACTTATCCACACTTTTCTTATTTCACAACTTCCAGTTTTAATCTTCATTCAATTATTCACTTAGTTTATTTCTCCATTCCAAAATTACTTAGCATTTTTCCAATACCAAACTTAAGAATTTCATCTTTCATTTCTTAACTTCAATATAAATATATTATACACCTCTTAAATTTATTTTTCACTACACTATTGGAGTTTATATCCATTTCTATTCATTTTGCCTTTACAATTCCATTTGAATTCAATTTGTCTTCAAACTTTGAATGTTGAATTTTATTCACCTTATCTCAACCCATATTTAATTAACCATTTCCTTTTATTAGTTCCACTTACTAATTTATTTAAAATCTCAAATAAAAGTTTATTTGCAAACTTTTTCTTCCTTTAGTTTATTCAAACAATTTCTTAGATTTCACCTTACTTTACACACACAATTTTAAATTAGATTTCAGTATTCAGTTTCAAATCTATTTGCCTACCAATTTTGAATCCATTGCCGTTGGTGAAAATTTTAAAAAAAATCTAAATCCTAAAATTTTTGGAAAATTTTGGCAGAGTCTCCTTTATACGGAGGAGCTTTTGCAATTTGACAAAAGATATAAATATATACATCGACCCACCTGGTCGAAAAAACAAAAACAGTTCATATTTTCTATTTTTATTGCGTAGGCGTACCTTTTATTTAGCATTTTAAGCAAGCGCCTTATTATTTTAGCCAATTTAGCACGTCCAAATCCAGCCAAACGGCTTCCTTGTACCTGTACTTACTCAATTAAAACATGTAAATGCTAAAATCATGTAACTTAACAATATTTTTACATATTTAACTAGTAAACATACGAGTTTCTATAAGCAATGAAGGTTAAACAATATTTATAAGCAACTTATAGGGTTTCGACATTAATTTTAATTGTTTACAACCAATTCGTATACAACTTCATTCAATTTAAATGGTTTAAAAGTCAATTTCTTACATTCAATTCATTTTTATACAAAACGAACTCATATTCACTTCCACCGATCTTAAAATCAATTTATAAAATCTCTATCAACTCATACAATTTTAATTACCTTCGTTTACGTCAAATGACAATTCATTCTATGCAATTTGATGATATGCATGTGAATATAATTACTTAAACTTATAATCATTTTAAATTGATTCCAACTCAATTTATATTTATTTCATTCTATTTTAATTCATTCACAACCATTTTATTTAGCTCGACACGTTCTATTTCAATTTTATTCCTTTCCAATTTTATTCACGATCCATCCATTTACGTTTCATTCCATATTTGTCTTCATTTCATTTGAGACCATTTTATTAAGCTTGAACCATTCCATGCTTATGTATTGATAACCATTCCCCAATTTAAATTTACCCAAGATTTAATTTAATGGACTTTTTACCCTTACTGGAAGCCGAGCTTCCGCTAATTTTAACTTAAATTAATTTACTTCAAATAATTCAAATTTCATACATAAGCTCATTTTCATTTTGAAATAAATCATGTCCTTGTTTTTTCAAATCCATTTCGGTTTGCATCAATTCATTCAATTAGTCCCTTTCAACTCTAAATTCAATATTTTGCTCATTAAATAATATCCAAGGCCATTTTCATTCATACTCACTTGGATTTCATTTGCAATTCAAACCATCACTATTTTAATCCAATTTCATTTTCATTCGACACATTTCAATTATATTTAATTTGTTAACACTTCAAGCCGAATTTTAATTAATAACTCAAGTTTTGATTCTACCATTTACTTTTAATTTACCATCAAATTTTATTAACTCACAATTCAATTTCTATTTAACCAATTTAAATTCCATTAACAAATTCAATTAATTAATCTATTCTAAATTAGTTCTCCCCCTATTTATAATGCTTGATTTTTTAATCTCAAAAATCACTTCATTTAATTTTCTTAAGTTCAATTTATTTTATAATTCAAGTTTGGATTTTTGTTTCATTTTCCAAAACATCAAACAATATTTATTTTGGGTTTTCTATTCCATTTCTCAATTTTATAAGTCACAACTTATTATTTTACACATTTCCATTCATTCTAGGCTTGAATACATTCATCTTTTATTTTTAACTCAAGTTTTACGCTTATTTATAACCTAAGCATATTTTTATTCCATAGATTTTTAATTCTTTTAAAAATTATTCTAATTCATTTATTCCAATTCAATTCTATTTTAACTCGGATTTATTTAATTCAATTCGATTCAATTTTCTTCCTCAATCCAAGTTAATTTCATTTATAACTTCTCACTTTAAATTTTAATTCCAACATTCAAAGCTCATATTTCCTTCCTTATTTAAAACTCATCTCAATTTATAAGCTTACAACCTATCTCATCAGGATTTTTTTTTAACATCCGGCTTTTGAATTCAAATCATTTTGAAATCTCCAACATCTCAAAATCACACTTCTCAAAAATTTAAACCAATCCCGGTTATTTTTCCCAACAAATTTCCTTTGAAATTTCAAAAACAAATCGGTTCTCCTGAACAAATCAATTTAGCAGCAATCCGTCACTTAGAAACTCGAAAATTAACATCGATGATGTTGCAATCATTACAGAAGTTATTTTCCAGCGATTGAAGTGAGTTCAATGCTATATCCCTTCCCAAAATTTATTTGAATCAATTTCCTTTCAGAAATACTTCTAAAATAATAATGCTATTATTTATCTTCAAAACACTTCGAAAAAACACTTCCAAAATCTCCGGGATTTTAAATTTCCAAATTCTGGCTTAAATCAAATTTTAACTATAATTCATTTGTATAATTTATGCTCATACAAGTTCCCTTTTTGATTACACAAGTCATTCCAATTTTTATAATCTCATTTGTTTAAAATATTATCATCCAAACATCCAAGTTATATAACAATTTAAGAAAATATTTCTTTTATATCAAATTATATTTTGGGTAAAATTATTTCATTCACCCACATTTAAAACAATACTGTGTCAATTTATCGTGTCAGGTGTTTATAAACTCTTCTCGAATAGCGGCCAACTTACCCAATCAGAATTCATATTCCACTCAACCAATAAGTCAACACAATATTAAAACAATTTATATTCACTAACAAATATGCCCTCATATCTATTAATACGCTCAAACTCATTCTAGAGTACTACGGACTCTATTTTCAATGAGTAATCCGCACTAGAGCCAAGGTTATCACCAACCTAAGCTCTGATACCACAATGTCACAACCCAATTTTCCAATGCCTAAAAACTGAACCATTAGGGTTAAAGAAGAAGAGGTAGAAGAAGAAAATAGAAAACAACATCAGAATCTAACCATCGCAGCGAAATAAAATATAATAGATAATAACTAATCTTTACACAGAAGCAAATATATCTTTTTATACATTATATCATCGGAATACCTCATCGGAGTTCAACAACATTAATAACATACAACTGGACAGTCATATAAACCTGTCCTCAAGACTGAATACATAGTGGAATAATAATCAAGTACAGAAGTACGTATCGCCGTCTAGCTCGTCTCTTGAGCTCAACAGCATCATATCCTGTATTCTATAATACTCAGTCTGACCCGAGCATTATAGTTAAATAACACGCGAGTCAGTCTGGAATACCAACGTGAGAAAACACACCCAAATTGATTATTAAAGTTTCAAAATCCCTTTAAAAGCAAAAGCATCTCGTAAGACTACGCCACAAATAAACATGTCGGGTTTTTACCTTACGATGGCTAAAACACTTTTTATTAAAATTCTCTGATATTATAATAGCGTCTATAGAAAGTAAAATAGAATCTAGATGAAATGCTTGCATCCCACGTTTCAGCAATAGTTGGGCACAATCAAAATCATACGGGCGCGTATGGAAAATGGATTTCCAACTAATGACTAGGCACTGGGTACCGCTTGTCATGGTACCTGGTCTAGATCAGCGTACTGAGGATCACTCCCGACCCCCTGCAACACAAGACCGGGACTATCCCTTACTGGATAATTCCGAGTAAGATCACCCCACGGTTGGGATCAGCAACCGCACTGCTAAGCCGAAATAAAAGGGACATCTGGACAGGGATGACCTCACCCGAAATGGGTGCTACCCACCAAGCCTTGCTGCATAACCCCTGACTTTCAGTCAATCCCGGTTGATGAGGCTTGAGGCTAAGCGTTACCTTCAAGATCGTTTCACTTAGAATGCCCATCGTCCACCTGACGATGTTCTGAAAGCATTCATCCATATAAGTCTGTCCTGGGTTCGAACGGAACCGAAGGCACTATTCCTACTACATTCATTTTGGAATCATCCTCAGATTAGTAGCGACTAGCCCTTGCACTTCACTGCTCCATCTTCGAATCCAAACTCGTCTTCCTCACGAAAACCTAAAACCGGATCGAAGTGGTTTTTGAGAAATTAATCCTGATCCCAGTCTCTTCGAAACGATCAGCGCATTGTCCAATATTGATAGTCGGTTATTTAACTATCAATTAGCATTCACAAACAGCCATTAACATAAATAATTTCACCAATTTATTTATTAATCTCAAAATATTTTCGCAAGATATATTTCTGCTTTCAAACCCTTTTGAAAACAGTTTTCAAACTATTTTACTTTTACATAATGAATTTCCCAAATAATTTCTATTTCCACTGAAAACACTAAGCACAAGAACTTTAGATTTTGAAAATAATTTAAAACCCTTTATTATAAAATATCCTTTAAGGCTTTCAAATTAAGACTACTTTAATATTTATTTCAAAAAATATATATACTTTAAGAATATTTAAAACAAAGCTGCTTATAAAATATAAAAATAATTTTTTATCCCTTTAAAAAACAAAATACTAAGTCACTTTTAATAATTTCTACTATAATAAATTTGAAAAAGATACTTACTTTAAAATTTTAAACATTTAAGAATAATAAATTTCTAACATACTTTTAAAACAACTTTAAAGGTTAAAATTTGTTTTGAAAACGTACTTGGCTATCCAGGGAAATACGCTTCTCTTTCACATCTTTTCAAAATAAATCACTATTTATTTCTAAACAAATATACCAATTCCTTTAATAAATTCCCATCTTGAATTTATTCTTCCAAATATACATTGATATATTACTTTACTTTTATAAACCCGTTTATAAATTCCAAAGTCCCGCTTCTCTTTTAAAGTTCCAACTTCAACCACTTAAATCAATTTTCAAATTAATTTCTAATTTGCTCCATTTTGAAATAAATATCTTTACTTACTCAATTCATTCATTTCAAAATCCATTAATTATAGACTTTATTATATATATACATGTATATATATATATATATTTCGTTTTGATTTCAAATCTTTTAACTGAAGCATACCAATTTCATATTTTCCAAATTTCTTCTTATTCTTTTCAATAATTTAAATTTTAAATTTAAAATAAATGCTTTATTCTTTTAAATAGTAACACTAAAGTTTAAAATTCATTATCTTTCTGTTTATTCAAAATCCCCTTTTTATATACGCAATTTATTTATTAGAATTTTAAATCCACTATTATTCTTATTCAGTTCATTCTTAATTTATTTAAATTCTCTATAATTATTTCACTTACAAATTCTCTCCCTTTTATTTCTTTTCAAAAATACAATTCTATATATTTTGATAACTCAGTGTACCGAAATATATTCAAGTACACCATATCATTCAATATTCCAATTATCAATAATATTCATCACAGAATATCGAATATTCATAACAGAGAATATTAAACAACATAAATAATTTTGAGGAATCCAGTTTGATCCCTCCAACTTGTTTCCCTGCATCCACAGATGTTAGCACAATATAAAATACCAATTCCACTTCGAGGTGGAATATCGCGGTATATGGGTTTTAAATATAATATCGTCCACTATTATGCGACGCATAGGGTCTCATCCGCTATATAATGCGGGAAATAAATCATTCCAAGATATATTATATACTACTATATATAATATTTCACATCAAAACAATTCAATCATTCAATAAATTATTTTAAATTTAACCATTTAAATTTAAATTAAACCCAGATGAGTGAGATTAACTCATATTTGATTTTTTTTTTGTGATCTGATTCAAGCCAGCTTGTTTTCTTCACGATTCCAGACCTTGTATAACATTTTATAGTTTATTAACACTTGGACTAATCCAATAATTAATTAACATTTTCTTATTTATTTGAAATTATAATTTAATTTAAAAAATTTAAACTAATAATTTCCTTTAACAAATCATCTTTAGTAACCCAATAATTAAATAAGTTAATTAAAATAGTTTAATCATCAAACCCACTTGTTTTAAAATAAACTAGTAGGATAAAAATATTTATATATGTATATTTATTTTTACTTTCTTCTTTGAAACCATTTATACCCAAAATGACATATATATATATATATAAATTTTTAAGCTCCACCATATTTTAAAATCATTATTATTTTAAAATCATTATTATTTTAAAATCTTATCTATATGAAAGAATATAGATATATACATATCTTTAAAACTTTATTTATATTTTTTTCCATTTCCAGTAAACACAACAGTAATTGTTTACTGTAAAAAATTTCTGAATAAAATTACACACATATGAATCAAGAAGATACAATGATACCTCACTGCTTCAAAATTAGCCAGAGCTGTTCGCCGCCTCATTACGATCGAGCTCGCAAACCCTAGCCGAGTCGAAATCGATGGTAACAGTCGCTGATATCCACGCCGAAAATCATCGAACCCTTCCCAAACTCCATTGCAATCAACGTACCTCCACTGCCTCACCCCATCAACTCATGCCACCACTTCGTCACCCAAGGTCAAGCCGAGAAGCCAGATTATAATGACCGCGCCTTTTTCAACCATTCGCATCCATTATAAGTGTATAGGTAGACACTCATGCCGGAATTGAATTGCTCAAAATACCGCGTTGTAAATAAAATTTGGCAAATCTCAGAATATACAGTAAATAATAATCACAGATCACAGACACAGAGTATTTAATAAAGCAGCAGAAGTAAAAGAAATAGTAGTTCATGAAGCTATATATAAATATGAGAGTTAAATAAAATACAACAGAAGAAATAAAGTATAACTGAAGTTTCAATATGATAACTAAGTACAAGCTGAATACAACAACAGAACTGAAATAGATAAGACTAGATAAGCAGATAATCTCCAGCGATTCCAATCTCCAGTAAGTGGAATCCAAATCTGTGAATAACTCAGGCTGACCCGAGCGTAAATAAAAATACAAACACTCGAGTCAGGACATACATACTTATACAATGTAAACCAACTCAAGTGAACTGTAGTAAAAGTACAAGTAACTTAGAAGATGCTTGGGACCGCCCATCCTCTAAGGATCCGTTAAACTATTTATTATGTAGTAATATTTCGCTATTATAATAATGTCTAACAGTAAAATAAACATACTTCTAAATAGCATTAAGGCTTTACATTTTCCACCTTAACACGTAATAGTCCCAGTAGTCCATCCAGTATCATCATATCTCCAGATCGGGAGACTACCCTAAATACTCCACGGGCTACAGGAGAAATCCAAACTCATAGTAAAGGCACGGTATGGTAGGTGACACGGCACACAAGGCAATGCCAGGGTAGATATACCATTTACGATACTCGGGTTGGTGGTAACGCAGCAGCCACATACGCCCACTGCGGAACACACTCCCAATCAAAATCGAAGGATGGCCATCTAATCAATCACAAGTATGAGTATAGTATCGAAGAAATGCGTCCGCTACGAGGTGCGACCTCAACTGGCCCGAGACCGCTTCTGTTTTAGCCACCTTATGCCAACTCACGGGAGTTGGGTCCACGTAATATACCTCAAGAACGTCGCCACCATCCTACTTCATTCTGGAGTCTCCACCATGTACACAGTTGTCAAAGTGGTTTTCGGTATCGACAGAGAGTATGCCAGATATCCGATCCCGGTCTCTTTGCCAACCAATCGTTATTATAACCCGTGATTATAACTTTAAAATAATATTTTACTTCAAATAGAATATCATTTCCAGTTCAAATCTTTATCAAAATAAAGATCAAATCATTTACAAACCATTTTAATCTTTCAAAATATCATACCTTCTCAAAACTTCATTTCAAATCATTTCAATATATCAAAAATATCATATCTTTCCAAAACTTCATTTCAAATCATTTTATTATATCAAAAATATCATATCTGTCCAAAACTTCATTTCAAATCATTTTAATATATCAAAATATCATATCTTTCCAAAACTTCATTTCAAATCATTTTAATATATCAAAATATCTTATCTTAAACATCCTTTAAATTCAAAGATAACATTCATTCATTTTCACCACTCTTTAAATGATTTATATTTCAATTAAATTACTTCATTTAAACCCTTTAAAAGTGTAATTATTATTCTTTCAATTCAAGTATTCAATTTTCAAAGTTTCGAACCATTCTGAGTTCGTTTACTAAGTCAAAAACCATAATTATTAAAATTTTAGCATTTCACAGCATATAGAAAAAGCTATTATAAGTTATACTTGAAAACATTTTAATTCAGCAAAGACAGCATTTAAAAGTGCTGTTAAAACCCAATTTTAGTTAAATTTTAGTTCAAAACAGTAAAGACGGCATTTTCCAGAAATGTTGTAATAGCTCAGGTTCAAGTGTAGAGTTTTTATTAGTTTCAGCAAAGACCGCAGACTACTACAGCAATTACAGAACTGCTGTAATAGGCCTGAGTTCAGTTTTAGCCTATAAGTTCAACCACAGCCACTACAGCATTTCAGAAATGCTATAATAGCTCTTTTTAATTAGTTTTAGTTAATTTCAGAAACCATAACATTTCTGAATGCTATTAAAAGTGAATTCCAGATTTTAGTGTGTTTCCAGCAAATAAATAACTTCATTTTAAACTCTTTAAACATTTTAAAATCATAATTTAACATTAAAAATGTTCATTAACATATCATTAAACATATTGATTTTTATAATACCAATTTCTTATAAATAAATCCAAATTTCAATAACTCCACTTATTAGTTCAAGTGTATAATTTCCTTTCTTCACTTTTCAACAAATAAACTTAACACTTCAGATTTAAATTACCATTTCACAAATTTAACTAAATTTCCAATTTATTTAATTCATTTAAATCTTTAATTAAATAAATTGGAAATTTAGTTAAATTTGTGAAATGGTAATTTAAGTCAAGTTATTTTAAAATTTCACTTTTAAGCATTCATATATTTAACCACTTAAATTCATAGAAAAATCAATAATACTTTAATAAATCACTTAAATTCAAATTTAAATCAAATTATCATATTTACCATTTTCCAAATAAAATTTAAATTTCCATTTTATTTATATAACTTAAATATCATTTTTAACCAAAATTCCAAATTTTCAAACTTAAGTTATATTTCAATAATCCAATTTAACCATTCATTAATTACATTTTTAACTCATACAAAAATCATAATTTCTTTATTTTAAAACATTTCAAAATCTATTTAAATCAAATTTCATAAATTTATATTTTTAAAATACTTAAAAATATCCAAAAACACTTTATAAAATAACCACGGGCCTGTATATAGTTTTCTAACCTAGGTCAAATGATACAGATGTGTATCATTTCAATCCGCAGTTTAAAAAGAAAAATCCGGGTTCTATCATTTCAAACCCGCAATCCCAAGTTAAATAAATTAAATAAAAACCGTTCAGGCCTATCGTTTCAGCCCATAACGATTTTTCCATATTCTAAAGTCCGTTCGGGTATGTATCATTTCAACCCATAGTGATTTCTAATCTACAGGGAACTTGCAGTGTGATAAACAGATATAAATGAACAGTAACAACATATATATAATAATAGATGATACGACATGAAATTCAACAGGTTTAGCATCATATATAAATAATTACAGGCAGTTATACATCATATGATTTTCTACACATTCAATTGTTGTTGTTTCACAACTGCATAAGTATAAACGTCGTGTGAGTTTTACTCACCTTTTTGGTGCTGGAGTTTGCAATACAAATGACACAATGGATTCCAGAAGGCACGATGACACAACAATAGGCTCAAGTGGGAAGAGATCCAAGCTTAGAACTTGTGTTACAACCCAAAACAAAACAAAATAATATTACAACTCAATACAACATTGAATAGGAATAACTTTGAAATAAAAAGAGATATGAATGTGAAATATTTTGCCTTGTTTTCTACAATGCTTTGCACGGCCTAGGGGTTTATTTAGGTCAGGTTTGACATGAATTTGGCTCAGGTTTGATCATAGGAATGCATGGCATAAAGGCTAGAACATGTGGAGGAAGTTACAACATAAGAATATCAAGAAACTAGGCAACATAGTGGAGTTTGGTTCAACTTTTGGCTAGGTTTATGGGTCAAATGGCTCGGCCATCATCAGGTACAGGTCTGGACAGAGCTTTAGGTGGTGAGTAGTGGTCTGGACAGAGGTGGCGGCGGTGGCCTAAGGTGATGGTGGTGGTGGAAATGAAGGAGATGAGGCCAAAGAGGTCAAACTAGCTTGTTTTAAGGCCCGTTGTTGCATATTTGAGGGGTTTGGTCATCTTGAAGGGCTCGGTCTTGGTCATGGCTGGGGCTATAGGTGGTGGTGATGGCAGGGAAGAGATGTAGGGGGTGGTGGCCGTGGCTATGGAGTGGAGGCTGAGCAAAACTAGCAAAGAAGACAAGGCAAAAAGTACGAAAATGAGAAGAAAAGAGACCAAAAGAGAAGCCATTACCAATTTTTTTCTCCTAGCCGTGAATGAATGGAGATGAGAACTTTTATTCATGTGAAAACAATGAAAATACATGGATACTCAAAAGATTACACGGCCAAAAGCATAAAGGAGGGGTTATGGCAAGTGAAAAGACTTTAGGAGGTGAAAAGACTTAAGCTAAATAAGCTTTTTAACTCTTCATATTTCTTATTTCGTTTTAAAACAAATAAAACAAAATAATTCAAGAAAATAATTTTAAAAACCGAAACAAAGTGAAATAATATTAAAATAAATAATTAAATTTAAATAAAATAGAAAAAGATTTAAAGAAATTGTTTAAAAATCCAAAACAGTGTCCAAAAATTACAAATAAATCACCATTGACTTTGGAAAATTGTTTACTTCATTTTAAAATTATTCTAAAACAAAATTTGAAATAAAATGATTTTTTAAAACATTTTCAAAGTGAAATAAATAATTAAATTTAGAGAAAATCAAAAAAGAACTAAAGAACTTGTTTAAAAATTGGAAACATGACATGAAAATAACAATTAAATATCACTAGCCTTATAAAATTCTATTTTACTTTAAAACAAATAAAAGTTAAATAAATAAAATAAATAAGGAACAAAATAAAGTAGGAATAAGAATAAATGAGTTCTTAAGAAAATATAAAGATAAATAAAGAATTAATTTAATTATTTGAAATTAGGAATTAAAATTTATAAACAGACTACAACTGACATTTGAAAATGTCAATAACACTTTTAAAAATGTTTAAAACCAAAATATATTCATAACATGTTATATAACTATATAAATATAATTTAGAACACTACATGACCAAATAAAATATTATTTATATAATTTAAAATAAACCATTTTGTTAAATACAGCAAATTACACACAATAGTTAAAAAAGCATAACTTTCACATTATAAATCAGATTTCAACGAAACGAAAAGCAGTGTTCCTAAAATTTTATTTACTTTCATAATAAAAATAAAAAAATTCAAATTTTAAAATATTTAAATTTTAAATTTAAAAGTCAAAGTTTGACTATTTTAACCAAAAATCACTTTTTTGAAAATTATTCTATTTAGTCATATTTGGAATTCTAATCCACATCAAAATCAAAGTTTATATTTACAATAACAAAATTTATTGTTTTTCATAAATAAAGCTTTTAAATCTGGAAATTCAATTTAAAAATAATTGTAAAATACAGGGTTGTTACACAGATCGATATGCCGCAACCCTAATCGAGAGTCCCTCGTCATCTCGCGATAGATCAGCAATAGGAATTGCTTGTCAGGGAGTCGTGATTTCGGTTACAAGCATGAGTCGCTCAATCGAGAACCGAAGATGAATTCGAATCCGAGGATACGGAGAGGTAGTTGATTGACGAACGAATTTATTCGTTCGTTCACTCTTCTTCCTCTTTTCTCTTATGTTTCTTTCGTTTTTTTCTTTCTTCTGACCTTGTTTGGAATTTAAAAGAGGAGGAGGGAGAAGACAGAAAGGAGAGATAGCGTGCTCGAACAAGAAAAAGGGGACAGGATTTGATTCCTTGTGTGAGAAGACAAATTACGTTTTGAAAGGATGGAAGGCGGCTGGAGTTGATTTCTGACTTGAATAATATAAATTTCAATATTGAAAATATCTCGTTTTAGCAGCTTAAAATTTTGATCTCCTGTCGAGGCGTGCCGCCAGGCGTCTATAATGTTATACTCCTATTTTGAACGCAATGGAAAAGGTTTCGAGTCCCTATTAGATCGTATGGAGAATATAGCTTTTGAATCCAGTTAGTATATTAAATTTCGATTTAATTTTCAACGTGTTTACTTATCGTACAAGCACACAACAACTCCAATCACTACGAAAATTGAAATCCGATAATAATACACTATTACAGATCCAATGGGACTGATTTCGTCGAAATCCGAGACTGTACCTCGGAAAGCCATTTTTAAATATCAATTAAACGATATATCTTCAAAACATAACAAAACGCTTCCAAATTCGAGTTTAATGCTTTTATTATCTTCAGTGCCGTCAATATAAATTTTACAAAGCCTTTAAAATATTTTTAACAAGCTTGAAACTCCAGACTTTATATTTTACCTAATTCCCAATTATTAAATTAAATAGTTATATCATTCAACAAACTGCTATATTACATTCTGAATCTATTTTGTTGAATAAAAACCAAACTTTTCATATCCAAAATCAATTTATAATCTAAAATAAATATTTAAACCCATTTAAATATTCCAAACTCAATGATGAAAAATCTGGGTTGTTACACTTCTTTGCTAAAGTTTGCCCCTTAGAGTGATCGCCACATTCTCCCTCATGAACTTCTCTCAAGACGCACTTTATTTCGTCTTGAGCGATACATTGTAATAAGGAATGGAAAACCCCTTTCTATATATAGTTCCTCTTTGCATAATATACCGTGAAGCTTTATGAAGGACTTACCGCCTTTCGTTTCTCCTCTCAGGCAAGATTCCATGCAACAAGTAGTCTTTAAATGGAGTCATCCACGATTTCTTTTCGGGCTTCGCTTCTAGTGCTTGATTAACTTCTATCATATTTATGCTTGGGGTATGTAATGTCTCAACTGGAACCAAGCCTATCTATTGTGCATCGCCAGTACTAGCGAACTTTGCCAATGAATTGGCTTCTCCATTCTGCTTGCAGAGGATATGTGAAATTTCATAATATTTGATATCCGCCAAAAGCTCCTGAACTCGGGTAAGATTCAGGGTAAGTCATTGTCCCTTAGCTTGATAGTCTCCTATAACTTGATACACCACCAGTTATGAGTCGTAAAAGATTTCAAGAGACTTTACTCCACGCTTCTAACAAGTTTAAGTCCAACGACTAACGCTTCATACTCGGATTTATTGTTTGTAGCGGGAAAACCAAGCTTCAAAGCGTAGCAAATTGATCGGTTCTCAGGGATTACAAGAACAATCCCAACTCCGGAACAATGATCATTAGATGCTCTATCGGTGTATAACTTCCATCGCACAATAGGGATCACACTACTCTCTGGAGGTTCGTCTTGCACAGTAAATTCAGCTGTGAAGTTTGCCAATGCTTGCTCATGGGTAGCTCTCCGCGATAGATATGTGATGTCAAACTGGCTAAGCTCGATGTCCCACTTCAACAACCTCCCAGACATCTTAGGGCACCGTAGGACCTGTCAGCTGGTCTGTGTAAATGTTGATTGGATGTGCCAGGAACTAGGGGCAAAGTTTGTGTGATGTGATTAGCAAGCAGTATACCAATTTCTCTATCTTTGTGTAATTTCTTTCTGCACCTATCAATCGCTTGCTGACGTAATACACTGATCTCTGAATCCGGATCTCCTCGCGAATCAAGGCGGCACTTATAGCGTGCGACGATATAGCTAAGTAAACATACAACTCTTCGTGATCAATGGGCTTTGACAAGACTGGGGATCTCTCCAAATGATTCACCAGGGCTCGGAATGAATCTTCACAATCATGTGTCCATTTAAAATTCCTCTTTCCCTTCCTTATCAGATTAAAGAAAGGAATGCATTTATCAGTTGCCTGGGAGATGAATCGACTCAAACCAGCTACTTTCCTATTCAAACTTTGCATTTGTTTGATGGTTCTTGGCACCAGAATATTTAGTATAGCCAGAATCCCTTTTGGATTAACTTCAATTCCTCGAGCATTGACAATAACGCTCCACGATACAACACCAAATGAGCACTTCAAAGGATTGATTTTCATGTTATAGAATTGAAGGATGCCAAACATCTCCGCCAAGTCTCGAATATGGTCGTTTGATCCAGTGACTTCACGAGCATATCATCCACATAGACTTCCATCGTCCTCCCAATCTGATCTATAAACATCCAGTTAATTAGGCGTTGTTAGGTTTCTTCGGCATTCTTTAATCCGAATGGCATCACTACATAACAGTATAACCCAACATCCATCACATAGCTGGTGTGTTCCTGATCAAGGACATGCATGGGGATTTGGTTATACCCCGAGTACGCATCCATAAAGGACAATAATTCATGCCCTGCAGTTGAATCAACTGGCTGATCATTCCTTGGAAGTGGAAAACTATCTTTGGTATGTGCCTTTTTCAAGTCGGAATAGTTGATGCACGTTCTCCACTTTCCCTTTTCCTTCTTCACCAGCCAGGATTAGATATCCATTCAGGATAGAGGGCATCGTGAATGAACCCGTTGAGTAATTTTATCCACCTCCTCTTTAAGAGAAACAGACCTCTTTGGATCCATGTCTTGCCTCTTCTATTTCACCGGAACATACTTTGGGTCAATGTTCAATGCATTGCTCGCAATGGCAGGAGAGATCCTACACATGTCAGAATGAGTCCAAGCGAGTACATCCAGATTCGCTTGGAGAAAATCAGTAAGTTCTCTCATCATCGAAGGGATAAGTTGCAATTCAATCTTCAACACCCGCGATGGCTCATCGTGGCTGACTATTACATCAATTCTCAGCTCAACCGGCGTTGCCTTGGTCTCCTTGGGCTCCTCCTCATCGACCTTAAAATCTATATCTCTATAAACCGACCGTGGTGCCCAAGCCAAGGCTTAGGCTCCATTTTTCGATCTTCAGTAACTTGGATGCAGATAGATTTCCCTTCTCTTTACACTGAGCCTCATTCAACTCGGCCTCATAATAGGCACGTCCAGTCACTTGATCATCATGCACAACACTTGCTCTGTTATTAGTTAGGAATTTCAACATCAAATGCCATAGGGCAAGAGCTGTCCAAAATTCAGCTAGGGCTGGACGGTCCAAAAAAACATTGTATGGTGATTCAACATCTAAAATAATAAATGGTAGGAACCACACCCTCCTACGTTCACCTTCCCCCAACTCAACCGGCAATTCGACATAACCAACTACCTCAGTCGCCACACCGTTAAAACTGTGTATTAAAGTTTTGGACGGTTTCATATCCTTGGCCTCCGTTCTCATTTGATCATAAGCTTTATTAAAGATAATGTTTATAGAACTTCCACAATCAATCAAAAAATTTCACACTAGAGCAGGCCAATTATGGCTGAAATGACCGTCAGATCAATAGTAGGGGCCTCTACTCTATCAGCATCCCTGCTTTTGAACACTGTATCATTAGTCATCGTCCATTGTTGCTTGGATGGAGTTCTATCCTCCATATTTGAACAACATTCAAAATCCACATGTCTTATCGCACTGGCATAGCGCTCCATTTTCTACCAGCATATATCCACGGGGTGCGGTCCACCAACTATCGTGTTTATTACCAATCTTCCTCCGGTCCGCCCAAGCTCCACAGCCCTACGCGGAGCTTGCCCTCGATTGGGGTCAGATGTCCCTTGTCTACCGTCTTGTGGATTTTTCACAAACTACTGTAACTTCTTCTCCCGAATCAATTTCTCGATGGCATCCTGGAGATGCCTGCACTCGTTCGTGTTGTACCCACAATATTCATGGAACCGACAACACTTTCCAGTTTGCTTTTGTGTCTTTATTGACTCCTCCAAACGCGGCTTCTTATATGGAAAAGTATTACAAGTGGATAGGTAAATATTCTCCAGAGATGCATTAAGAGGTGTGTAGCTGTCATACATAGAAACCTAGGCTTCTACCTTCCGGGCTTCCTCTTCCAGTATCGATTCCCTCACTACTTCTTTTCTGTTGATTCAGCTTATTTTAAACATTGACCTAAACCTTCCCAGAACTCTCGTTAGGCTGCTTTATTGTGATGTTGCTTTGCACCCTTTTCCATTGGGCCCTGCAGTATTGCTCTTTCTAGATAATCTAGCTTCCTCCTTCCTCATAAACTGGACCGCCTTTGAATAAAAACATTACAACGTGGCCGGCAGTTTTCTAGGTAGCCAATGACCAAATTGGGATTTCGGGTCAACCCCTCTCGTCACAACCATAAGTATCGCATGGTCGTTTGGGTTACTAACTTCAGTGGCAGCAACATGAAATCTCTGCAAGTAGTCCTTTAGCGAGTCCCCCGGAGCCTGGATGACACTGGGCAATGACATCACATCTTTATGGTAAGTAGCGTGGATCCGAAACTACTCCAAAAACCTTGTTGACGGTTCATCAAATCTTAAGATTGATTGCGGGGGTAACCTTGTGAATCACATCGTGGCGATCCTATAGAGAGTTATAGGGAACCATCTACGTTGGGTTGCATCATTTGCTCTCGCTAAGTCCATCAACCATTCATGCCTTGTAATGTGCTGCCTGGGGTCGGTTTTTCCCTTATAGGCACGTGGGCATGTTAAACCTTCTAGGATACTCCGCATGTAAAACACTATCGGTAAATGGGATGTGTATCCTCGAGATTCCCGAATCATCATTTGTCAAACCCTGGTTCTCCCTCGCCAGCTGTCTGACTATCGCCGATAAGTCCGGTGTCTGGATAGGTGGTGCCAAGTGGTGGTTGCGCTCCACCTTGTGTGAATGTTCTAGTCGATGTCTACGGGCCATCTCATGCCTATTTGGCCTATCATCCTCCTGATGCGCACCATGAGTATTCATCTTGTCGTCATTTCGAAGAGGTAGTTTGTTAGCATCCAAACGTGCTCTAGCATCAAAGTTTTTGGACCTAGCTCCGACACGGCTTCCCAATTGCACTTGAGGGGCAACCCCTCTGGCTGAGGGATTGGTATTGATCCCTAGGGATGGATCGGTACCGATCCGTCTTGGCAGACCATGTTGGTCTGCCAAGCATTGCTATGATGTCCCCATTCACACCGCTTCAACTCTGTAACGTGTATGCCTATGATGTTCGCCTGATGAGGCTGAACTATCCGACGCTGAGTAAGAAGCAAGATCCCTTTTGGCGCTTGGACGCTGCTGTTGAGCAATCTGGTTCATCAAGTTAGCACTAGTCCGAATTTGCTCGTTCAGTTGCATACGGCTCTCCATCAGCTCTCTCATTAGGTTGTTGAATTCAGCTCTAGTGATGGAATCAGCGGGATTCTGGACTTCAGTAGGCTCCACATCTACATTAGTAGGTTGGTTACTTGGAGCTCCTTGTTGGGTGCTGGCATTTTCGTTTGCATCAACGTTTTGGGAAGTCGATATAGTATGCCTCACCATTATGGATTTCTTTGTCTAGATTCTGGTAAATCTAAACAATATCTACAAGCTTCTAGAGATGAATCTGGATCTCCTTCGGGGATTTCCTCAATACAGTAGCAACAAAAGGCATCCTAACAGAATGAGAATCAAGCTCTTAGTGAAAACATCGAAATGTTTACGACCAAATTGGCCACAAACACCTAAGAATTGATTTAAGTAGTGAAATAAATGAAGAAATTAAATGAAAATAGGGGGAACTCACAAAATAACAAGAAAAACACAGTAGAAAGCAGAAACAACAAGATTTGAAATGGTTCGGTGTTGATTGCCTACGTCCACTTTGAATATTCTCTTTATTGCTTTTCAATAAACTTGATTATAATCACAAACAACAAGAAACAACAAGAGATAAGAAAGGAATGGAGGAAGTTGATTACAATAATTGTGGTATCTAACCAACAGCTTAAGAATCCCTAGAATGGCCTCGTATGCCTGCATTTATAGATGAATTCGGCCTGCAATCTGATTGGAATTTCGGCAACAGGACTCCTAGACCCTATGAGCCTACCACAGGGAGGGTTAGGACCAACTCTCAATGGATAGGGAGTGGTACCGATCCCTCCATGCGTTGAGTTTGGGCCAGTGATCCCTATGGTAGCTCCCTTATGCTCCAACAAGATGGTGCTTCAAATACGAAAGTGTTTGGATGTATGGAGCTCCTGCTTTTCCTCAATCCTTGGTTCAGCTTCATTATAGTCTGTAAAATGCCAATCCTTTCATGCGCTGATGTGTAAAACCCTCTCATTGTTCTAAGATAGGCTAAACCATCCGCTTCGTGCTAAGTCGATCCCTTCATTCATTGCACACAATGTCGATCCCTATCTCACGACCAACATCATGTCAATTTGTATCTCACGAGCCACTTCATGCCGACCTATCCTTTGTGAGCAATGCTAATCCATTATTCTTAAGACATGCATGTAGAACTCTATGGCGATCCTTAACTATGTCGATCCTTTCATGAATCCATCTACGCTAACCATCCACCTAACTTATCAAGCCAATCCATATAGCTTCTCTCATACGTGCTGATCCATATACTCTCTTTATACCATATCAAACCCTATGTCATCTCGCCCATATTCTCAAACCACTGTACCGATCCCTATCTCACATGAGCTAACTTCCATCTTTCGGACATCCCGCGTGGTCCATCTATCAACTTTGTCCTATCCGGGCTTCGTATAACTGTCCGGACTTTATATCTTGGTCACGTAGCTGCTGCCTCATGATCATCCTTGTGACGAATCCTTGTGACGACCCAAAATTCCGACTTCTAAGAATTGACATTAACACAACCATGTCACAAATTCGAGTGCTAGAAAATTGAATAATCATGGTTTAAAGGAATAAAGATAGACAATAGAAACAACAGATTCTCACATATGCATGGATCTAATATAATTATACATCAGAGTTAACTTAAACAGTGTTCCACGTGAAATAAGATAGATACTAAGCAAGCCAGGGACAGTTATAACTACTTGCCCCCACATGTGCCGGTACAAAATACATAAATCAATAATACATAAACACTGCAGTGGAAATAACAATAGATAATATCTTCTAATGATCTAGCTCTAACCTCCATTTGCCATAGCTTCGACTTCATAGCTTCAGCTTCCAAAATGCTCCATACTAATCTAAATACTAGGCTACCTAGAAAAATTGGGCATCCAAAATTTAAAGAAAAGGAAAACGCTTCGGTTCACTCATGCGACTGGTGTGAGAAACTCAAAATACGCTTTTGAAAACAAAGGGTATCTCATAATACCATGCAGGATAAAAACACGGAACGTGTTTTTACCTTATGATAACCAAAAGTGGTTACGCCAAAATAATGGGATATTATTTTTAATGACATTGTGCTTTTTGAAAAAAAATTCAAGTAAACTTATGAATCTTAGCCGAAACTGTTACATTCATCAAATTTCAGCATCTTGGTCTACAAACAAACTCTTATGGGTTCTTATTGGATATTGGATTCCATACTAGGAACCAAGGTAAGGGTCTACCTTCCGTACAGTACACCTCTAGAGGAATGCACCTGGGTTTGAGTTCCCCACACAATGCCTAAATAAGACTGTCTAATTAACCAATAGACCGAATAGGCCATTCCCGCCGTTGTTTCTGACCATCGAGAGCGGTCTCATCACAACCTTCAGAACAGAAATATAGTGGGAGATCGGTTATATCTAGAAAGGAAAATTAGGCATTCTCATGGCTACTAAACCATGACCTATCTTGACGCATGCCCTGTTTCACTCACTCCCCCATTTGATGAGGCTCGAGGTAACGCATTACCTTTTCATTCCATCTCATTCACTCTGAACGCCATATTGTTAGATCCTTCAATTACTAATTGACTTCCACAAAATACAACCTCCGAGCTCGTACGTCTCAAAGAAGGGTGTTAAGCTAAGAGAAATTGCGATCTTCGCCACCAAACAGATATACGTTTGTAAAAGTCAACATTCGTAACCATTGGAAATGCTTTGTCAGATGTTCTCCAATGCAAGTCATCCAGGTAAAGGATGAACCAAAGGCATCCCTAATCACACGTACTACATCCCTAATCACATCAGTCGTAGACATTGCATCATCGCAGATCCCACAACAAGTAATCACTGCTATTGATTTACCTTGGGAGCAACTTCGAGGTAATCAACAAGCAACCCGCTTGCCGTAGAAGATCTCCAGTCTTCAATGTCATAGAGATTTTCCACCTTGGTATCTTCAATCATTTGTCCATTTCTGGAACGCCGTTCATTGATTTAAAGCAGTCCTTGGATCGGGACTTTACCCTAAATCCGACCCTGGTTCCTTTGATATCAATTTTCAAAATAAAATGTGTATATGTGTATACGGAATCATTAAGCCTCATTTAATTTAATGGCTTCATCCCTTTTTCCTAAATAGAATCAGTTCCTGATTGTAAAACATTAAGAGGATAATTTCCTAAGTGCAAACCCCGAAGGCCTAAACCAACATCAGATCGACACCTAGAAAACTACCCAACTTAACATCACAACAATCAAGTTCCAATTCCTTTTCGCTTACCCAGTTCCCTTTTGTTTATCTTGTCAAAACTTTTACATGATCTTTGCCAAGCACCAGGGTATACCTTTCAATCTATTCCACCCTCATCTAAGAAATAAACAAGGTCAAATGGATTTCCCATCCTATTAACTACCCTATTAGTTTTCTCAGATCTCCCAAGCGGGACAAGATGTACTCTTAGGTAATACCACATACCCCTTTTCTATTATTTTAATTCTCATTCAGAGATAATACCTCATTCGTAACTTAAGTCTTCGATTTCAAACTTAGTTATAAAAGTATGGATTTAACCGCTCTTACAATAACCTTTTTGAAAACTGTTTTATTTGTAACTTGAGATTTTCAAATCAAAAACTTAATTTTTCAGATCCATTTGAAAGATATTAACTTCACGAACAAAATGTTTCCTTTTGAAATTACAGGTCGCATAACCGTGAACCGTTACTCCGGAAAATGCCTAAATTTGACCATTTGGTAAATTTTTCCACACTTTCGCCGAAACATTTCCAAAATACTTATAAGTGAATACAAGTTATTATAAATCCTAATGAAAATTATCATAACTTTTAGTTGTTATTTCCCTATCGATTTTTTCTATACAAGACTTAACTTTTCTGTATACACATGTAAGGGTAAGTGTGTCGCGACTTCTCAATATACTTATATAACACATCATCACATCCAAACAAGTCATTCAAGCATATCATATATCATTAACCATCATTAACTAACTTGTAAATGAATATGAACTTATATATACTTGTTTACTAACTTTTTCTTAACTAACTTTTCATGTATGTTAATTAACTATCCAAATCATCAACCAATCAACATATTCAACCATCCAAACATGATTTTAACTTAATAATACATGTCTAACATTCATTAGCATACAAAGCTATTTAAAATTAGATTTCGTGGAGTTTTCTCACCAAAAGCATTCCTAAGTTTCACTGAATGTTCCTACGGTCAAAGCTTTGCCATCCGATGTCTCGAAGAAAGTTAAATGACCTTCCTAACTCCCAAATAGTTTGGCCTAGGGTGGTATTTGGAGCTAGAGCGAGTTTGAGTGGATGATTCTTGGATGGTTGTTCTTAGAATGAAAAGAGGAGAAAGATTGATGTATATATCGAAGAGTTTTGAGTTCTTTAGCTATGGTTTCTCACCATGGAAGCCACTAATGGTTTCTTGAGCTTAAGAGGATTTATGAAAAAGAAGAAGAAAAATGATAAAGGAGAGAAGAGAATGAAAGGAATGGTTTATATAGGATTTGTCTTAGGAGTAAACTATAGGTATATGTCACTTCTTATCATCAAATCAACGCCATACCACATCACTTCACTCCATACCCTTATGTACCCGCCTACACCCCCCCTTGCCATGCGTGTAGCCTCCCCCACCCACCTTTCCGTGTATGTACCCCCTCCATGTCCTTGCCGTGCTTGCATTAAATGAAAGGGTGAGTTGACGTGGTGTTACCCATACTCTTTTGTTTATTCTTTTCTTATGTATAATATATATATATATGTATGTATTCATATGCATTTGTACTTTACATTATACACACACACACACACATATATATATACATGTTTTATTATTTGTGTGTGATTACATACATATGTCTCATGTATTTATACCGGTTACATACCACATTCCGATGGTGTTCAACAACTTCTACACGATATTCTGTAGTGTATTTAAATTTCATAAACCAATCATATTTTTGGTATATGTTTCTCAGTATAATTATGTAACCTGAGTTTATAAATAATATTTCCATTATTTTATATTAATTAAACATTTATTTAATTCATTATGAAATTAACTTATTAATATATTCCAATAAATTCAATGATTGAATATTCTATTCAATATATCTCTAGTTTATATTTATAAATTTTCGGGTCGTCATATTCTTACCTCATTAAAAGAATTTCGTCCTCGAAATTTCCACACGAAGATAACTTCAAATAAAGAGATATATTCATAATGGTTTGAAAACAAAAGGATACATAACTAGTGACTACAGCACATGCTATGAGTACACATACAATCATTCCATTACTTATGGATATGTTACCCTTTTAGTCTAAATTCCAAATATGCCTTCCACATCTGGTCTTCAGTTTCCCATGTGCAATCTGCAAGATCTCCACTCCATTGAACTAAAACTACTTTCACAACCTTCCTTCTTAACTATTTCTCATCTTCATCGATGATTCGAAGAGGTGCTCTAACAACCGCCGAGTTTGGCTCTACCTCCAAATTTTCTTGTGCTGCTTCTTCAATCACAGATCCCAGGTCATGTACATACTACCTCAACTGAGAAACGTGGAATACATCATGCATACCCGCCAATCGATCTGGCAACTTAACTTTGTATGCCAATGGGCCAATTCTCTTGAGAACAGGAAAAGGTCCAATATATCTTAACGCGAGCTTACCGATTTTAACGAATCAGACAACTCCCCACATAGGAGATACTTTCAAGAATACACGATCCCCCACAAAATATTCCAAATTCCTTCGTCTCTGATCCGCATAGCTTTTTGCCTACTCTACAGTACTTTTAATTCCCTTCGAATCATATCAACTTTCTCGGTTGCTTCTCTTACCATGTTGGGGCCAAGTATCAATCGCACTAGTTTCTATCCAACAAGCTGGAGATCTACATGGGCGACCATATAGTGCTTCATACAGTGCCATCCCCATACTTTCCTGATAACTGTTGTTGTATGAAAACTCAACTAAGTGAAATTGTCTTCCTAATATCCTCTGAAGTCTAGAATACAAGCTCTTAAAAGATCCTCTAGTACTCGATTCACTCTTTCTGTCTGCCTATCCGTATGGGGATGATATGCTGTGCTTATGTTCAGCTTTGTTCCTAAAGCTTCTTGCAAAGCTACCTAGAAATGACTAGTAAACAATGGGTCTCGATCACTTACGATGCTAGTTGGGACTCCATGCAGTCTGACAATTTCCTTCATATAAATTTCTGCTAGAGTTGCAACCGTTCTTGTGGGCTTAACTGGAATGAAATGCACATTTTTGGTTAAGTAGTTTATAACAACCCAGATCCCTTCATTGCCTCTCCTTGATCTTGGTAGTCCATCTACGAAGTCTATAGATATCAGATCCCATTTCCAACATGGAATTTCTAGTGGCCTAAGTAATCCAGCAACCTCCTGTTGATCGCTTTTAACCTGTTGACAATTAGCAGATCTTCTTACAAAAATAGACACTTCTCGTTCATACCTTTCTACCGGAACGTGTGTTTCATTTCCTTATACATCTTATGGATTTCGAGATGGATAGTATGCTTAGCCTGATGGCATTCGATCAACACTTCTCGTCTTAAGTCATCCACTTCCGGAACACAAATTCTTCCGTTCATCCTCAATATTCCATGCTTGTCTACACTGAAGCTTTTATTTTCTCCATTTTCTACCCTTTTAGCGAGTCTTAACAAAAATGGATCATTATTCTGCTCATTGGCTATCCACTCCAAGAGAGCCAGAGTTATAACTAGGCATGCTATTATAGCGTACTTCCTGCTCAACGCATTTGCCACTACATTGGCCTTTCCTGGCATATATAAAATTATCAGATCATGTGATGCCAAAAAATTCTAGCCAACGCTGTCGCCTCATGTTCAAATCTCTTTAAGTAAAAATATATTTCGGAGATTTATGATTCGTGTATAGCTCAAAATTTTATCCTAAGAGATGGTCTCTCCATATCTTCAATGCGAACACCACGGCTATTAGTTCCAAGTCATGAGTTGCATAATTCCTCTCATGGGTCTTCAATTGCCTGGTTGCATAGGCGATTACCTTACCATGTTGCATAAGTACCACTCCCATGCCTTCTATACAAGCATTGGTGTATACTGTCATGCCACCGTTATTACCTGCTATCGTTAATATTGGAGCTGCTGTCAACTTTTCTTTCAATCTCTTGAGTGCCTCCTCGCACTTCGACGTCTACTCAAATTTCACATCCTTTCTAGTCGGCTTTGTTAGGTGTGACGTAATCTTTAAGAAGTCTTGCATGAATCTCCTATAATATCATGCCAAACCTAAGAAACTTCGGACGCCCCTTGGAGTTTGTGGTTGCCCCAATCTAGAATACATCTTACTTGGATCCACTGAAACTCCCTCCCTGGAAATAACATGTCCAAGAAATATTACTTCCATTTCCCAAAAGTGGCATTTGGAAAACTTAGCCTTGAGAACATTCCTTCTTAATATTTCTAGAACAATTTCTAGATGTTCAGCATATTCTTCTTCTGTTTTTGAGTACGTAATAATGTCATTTATAAAAATTAGTACGAATTTGTCGAGCACGTCTCTAAACACTCGATTCATCAAATCTACAAAACATGCAGGTGCATTGGTCAGTTCAAAGGGCATAACTAACCATTCAAAGAATCCATCCACACATCTAAAAGTAGTAAAAGGAATGCAGTCTTCTGCTATCCTTAATTGATGAAATCCAATAGCTAGATCCATCTTCGAAAATACCCGAGCACCATGCAATTGATTGAACAAGTCATCTATCCCAGGCAGAGGATACTTGTCCATTATGGTTTGTTTGTTTAGGTCTCCATAATCTACACAGAGTCTATAAGAGCCATTTGATTTCTTAACAAAGACTAATTCTGCTCCCCACTGTGAATGACTCGGTCTAATCAGTCCTTTTCCCAATAGGTCATTAGTTTGAATTCTCAATTCTTCTTTCTCCCTCGTAGCCATCTTTCACATACAATGCACAACTGCTCTTGCTCCCTGAATTAAATCAATTTGAAACTTGATCTCTCGATGTGGTGGTAGAGTTTTCACCTCTTTAAACACATCTGAAAATTGCTTCACCATCAGTATCTCTTCTTGGCTCTTTTGAAATAGATTTAGTGCATATAAGAAACTATCTCTTATCGAGTTAGATCCTTTGCAGTACAGTTTATACTTCTTTCCCAGCTTACTCTCGAATTCCACTATTCTCTCAGTGCAATTTGGCTTCGCTTTACACTTAGTCAACCACTCCATACTAAGTATCATCTCAAATTCAAAATATCTAAAATCATAAGATTGCATGGAAAGGTTTGGGAAAGATAGGAAATTTGGACTTTCTCACATATCAAACAAAATTGGTTAGTCCTCCTATCAGGTTAGATACTCTAGCAGGGATATCTATTTGCATTGGGGTCATATTTAATCTTTCTACTAATACTTCAGAAATAAAATTATGGGAGGCTTTCGTATAAAATAAAATTCTTACCAGTTCACTGTTAACGAGACTTTACCTTCCAAAATGTCTTTGCCTTTATCCTCCCTAGATGTAGGAGGTTTGGCTTCAATCGCTTACATCTTCTTCTGCTTCCCTCTCTACAACAGTGGGCACTTGTCCTTAAAATGTGCTAGTTGATGGCAGTTGTAGCAGAGATTCTGTTTGACCGCTAGTGCAGTTTGGACATGTTGTTGCTTTGGCACCTTCAACATTTTGCAACTCCTTGCATAGTGACCTTTTTCTCCATAGTTTAGCATTCTCCACCCTTCTTCCTTACTTGTGCAACTAGTTGTCTTTTCTTTTTATTCGGACCCTTGTAGTCATTGTCCTTCCGCACTATTTGTGCCAACTTCCTTGTCTAAGGTCTCGTATCGGTAGGCCATATCGACTAACTCTACGAAGGTTTCCTTGATATGCCCGGTCATTTGGCTTTGGTATTGCCTTTTCATCCCTTTGATGTATTTCGCATTCTTCTTCAGCGGTGTTTCTATCGGTTTGGGCCAAAATGGGAAAATTCATTAAACTTGGTGGTGTAATCCTCAACTGATAGTTCTCCCTGAGTAATATCGATGAAGTTCCGGTACATTTGGGTCCGGTATATATTGTTCCTCGAAAACTTCCTTGAACCTCGCCTAAGATGAGTAATCCTCAACCTCAACTAAAGTCTTTGATTCCCACGAGGCTAACGTTTCACCTTGTAGTTGCCAGGTTGCCAGAAATTGCTTTTGGTTATCCTCCAAACCTAATCCCCTAAAGATCATTCACACATTTTCAACCAGGCTTGTACTTTTGATATCGACTCAGTCCCTTGGAAAGTTTTACCCCCTAGTTCGGTATACTTCTTGTAAAGCATAACAAAGTTGACTACCGGTTGAACTGCAACCACTACCTCTTGTACAACTGCTTCTTCTTGAACTTGATCATTAACATTATGTGCCTCCACATTTACATTCAAAGCTCGAACGTTTGCATTTCAGTTTCCCCTATTTGTTTGATCACTGTCTGCCATGGTTCATCGAGTTCTTCTAATATCCATATCTGTCACCTGAATATAGAAAGACCTGTTTAGAATACATAGAAGCGAGATTATCTTTGGGTAAACAATAAGCAAGATTTAATCCGAGTATTATTATTATTCGAATAAAATTTACAAATACGCACTCGTATATACACTTATACTCATTCTAGGGTATTACTTACCCCGTCTCTAACGAGATACTCATCCTAGGATATTACTGATCCTATCTCTAATGAGTTTAACCTATCTAGGCCTTTAGGTGTTTCTCTGATACCAAGCTACGACGACCCAAAATTCTGACTTTCGAGAATTGACATTAACACAATATTGTAACAAATTCGAGTGCCAGAAAATTGAATAATCATGGTTTAAAGTAATAAAGATAGATAATAGAAATAACAGATTCTCACATATGCATGGATCAAATATAATTATACATTGGAGTTAACTTAAATAGTGATCCACATGAAATAAGATAGATACCAACCCAGCCAGGGACAGTTATAACTACCTTGCCCCTACATGTGCGGTAATACATAAATCAATAACACATAAACACTGTAGCGGAAATAACGGTAGATAATATCTTCTAATGATCCAGCTCCAACCTCAATTTGCCATGGCTTCGGCTTCATAGCTCCAGCTTCCAAAATGCTCCATGCTAATCTAAATACTAGGCTGCCCGAAAAAATAAGGCACCCTGAGTTTGAGGAAATGGAAAACACTCCATGTCAGTCATGAGACTGGTGTGAGAAACTCAAAACACACTTTTGAAAACAAAGGGTATCCTGTAAGACCACGCTGAATAAAAACACGGAATGGGTTTTTACCTTATGATAACAAAAGTGATTACTCCAAAATAACGGGATATTATTTTTAATGACATTGTGCTTTTTGAAAATTCTTTTCAAGTAAACTTATGAATCTTAGCCGAAATTGTCACATTCTTTAAATTCCAACATCTTGGTCTATAATCAAACTCTTACTGGTTCTTATTGGATATTGGATTCTATACTAGCAACCAAGGTAAGGGACTACCTTCCATACAGTACACCTCTAGAGGCATGCACCTAGATGTGAGTTCCCCCCCCCCCTCAATGCCTAATTAAGACTGTCTACCCAACCGATAGACCGAATATGCCATTTCCCCAGGTCGTTTCCGACCTTCAAAGAACGCTCTCATCACAATCTTCAGACTCGAAATATAGCAGGAGATCAGTTATATCCAAGAAGGAAAATGCAGACATTCTCATGGGTGCTAAACCATGACCCATCCTACCGCATGCCCTTTTTCAGTCACTCCCCATTTGATGAGGCTCGAGGTAATGCATTACCTTTTCATTTCAGCTCATTCACTCTGAATGCCACATTGCCAGATCCACCAACTACTAATTGACTCCCACAAAAATACAACCTCCGAGCTCGTATATCTTAGAGAAGTATGTTAAGCTAAGAGAAGTTGCCTTCTCCACCACCAAACAGATGTACGCTTGTAAAGGTTAATGTTCGCAATCATTGGAAATGCTTTGTCAAACATTCTCCCATGCAAGTCAACCAGGTAAAGAATGAACCGAAGGCACCACACTACTGCATCCCTAATCGCAGTAGCAGTAGCCCATGCATCATCATAGATCCCACAACAAGGAATCAATGCTATTCATTTACCTCGGGAGCAACTCTAAGGTTATCAACAAGCAACCCACTTGCCGTAGAAGATCTTCGGTCTTCAACGTCATAAAGATTTTTCATCTTGGTTTCTTCAATCATTTGTCCATTTCTGGAACGACGTTCATTGATTCGAAGTGGTCTTCGGATCGAGATAAATTCGACCTCGGTTCCTTCGATATCAATTTTCGAAATAAAACGTGTATATGTGCATACAGAATCGTTAAGCCTCATTTAATTTAATTTCTTAACCCATTTTCCCAATTAGAATTAGTTCTTGATTATAAAACATTAAGAGAATAATTTCCCAAGTGCGAACCCCGAAGGCCTAAACCAACACCAGATCGACACCCAGAAAACTACCCAACTTAATATCACAACAATCGAGTTCCAATTCCTTTTCGCTTATCCAGTTCCCTTTTCTTTATCTTGTCAAAACTTTGCATGATCTTTAACAAGTACCATGATATACCTTTCGATCCATTGCACCCCTCATCTAAGAAATAAACAAGGTCAGATGGATTTCTCATCCTATTAGCTACCTTGTTTTCTTTCTCAGATTTCACAGGCGGAACAAGATGTACTTTTAGGTATTACTCCATACCCTTTTCTGTTATTTACTTTAATTCTCATTCAGAGATAATACCTCATTCATAACTTAAGTCTTCGATTCCGAACTCAGTTATTTATCAGCTAACAATGAGGCATTCCAAGTTGGGGGCTATTTCCTCTCATACCTTGGTTTCATCACATTCTTTATCCTTTAAATAACAGTCGCTTCCATACCTTGAAGTCTAATGCCACTTCCGAGCTTATTTCCAAATATTATTTATTATTTAAACAATTCATTTGACTATAGAATTTAACCTTTTTTCTAAGTCTTTAGAAAACTCTCAGATGAATCTTAATAATCATAATTAATTATTATGAAATCATTCATAAAAGATTTAGGTCAAAAATCCTTCCAACTTTAATTTAAAAATCCAATTCCTTAATCGCTAGTGAATAGTGATTAACTAGGTCATTTTCCATAATTATACTTTTGCGTATAAACTCATTTTTATCTTCTAAAACCTCATTATTATTATATTAATATTGAATTTGGAAATTTATTTCATAATTTTTAGAATTATAAAACTCTACTTATAAAAATCTAGATTTAACCGCTCATACAACGACCTTTTTGAAAACTGTTTTGCTCATAACTTTAGATGGTCAAATCGAAAACTTATATTTTTGGATCCATTTGAAAGCTATTAACTTTAAGAACAAATTTTTTTCCATTTCAAGTCATTCCGACTTGAAATGCATTTTACACTTCCATTCGAATTACAAGTCACATAACCGCGAACCGTCACTCCGAAAAATGCCTAAATTTGACCATTTGATAAATTGTTTCGGACTTTCATCAGAACACATCCAAAATACTTATAAGTAAATACAAGTTATTATAAACACTTATCAAAATTTTCATAACTTTTAGTTACTATTTCCCCACCGATTTCTTTTATACGAGACTTAATTTTTCCGTATACACATGTAAGGGTAAGTGTGTCGTGACTTATCAATATACTTTTATAACACATCATCACATCCAAACAAGTCATTCAAGCATATCATATATCATTAACCATCATTAACTAACTTGTAAATGAATATAATCTTATATATACTTGTTTGCTAAATTTTTTCTTAACTAACTTTTCATGTATGTTAATTAACTATCTAAATCATTAACCAACCATCATAATTAACCATCCAAACATGTTTTTAACTTAATAATACATGTCTAACATTCATTAGCATACAAAGCTATTTAAAATTAGATTTTGCGGATATTTCTCACTAAAAGCTTTCCTAACTTTCATCGGATGTTCCTACGGTCAAAGCTTCGTCGTCTGATGTCTCAAAGCAAGTGAAATGACCTTGCTAACTCCCAAATGGTTTGACTTAGGATGGTATTTGGAGCTAGAGTGAGTTTGAGTGGATGATTCTTGGATGGTTATTCTTAGAATGAAGAGCAGAGAAAGATTGATGAATATATCGAAGAGTTTTGAGTTGTTTGGCTATGGTTTCTCACCTTGGAAACCACTAATGGTTTCTTGAGCTTGAGAGCATTTATGAAGAAGAAGATGAAAAAAATGATAAAAGAGAGAAGAGAATGAGAGGGAGGGTTTATATAGGATCGGTCTTAGGAATAAACTACAGGTATATGTCACTTCTTATCATTAAATCAACACCATACCACATCACTTCACTCCATACCCTCATGTACCCACCTACACCCCTCATTTTCCGTGTGTGTAGCCTCCCCCATCCACCTTTCCATGCATGCGTACCCCCTCCTTGTTCTTTCCATGCTTGCATTAAATGAGAGGGTGAGTTGATGTGATGTTTTCCATATTCTTTTGTTTATTCTGTTCTTATGTATATATGTATATATATATATATAATATATGTATATACATATATAATATATATGTATTCATATGCATCTATACTCTACATTATACACACACGTATATATATACATGTTTTATTATTACTTTATTTGTGTATGATTACATACATATGTCTCAGGTATGTATACCAGTTACACACAACGTTTCGATGACGTTCAATAACTTCTACATGATATTCTGTAGTGTATTTAAATTTCATAAATCAGTCATATTTCTTATTATATTTTTATCAATTATGTAACCTAAGTTTATAAATAATATTTCCATTATTTTATACTAATTAAACATTTATTTAATTCATTATGAAATTAACTAATTTATGTATTCCAATAAATACAATAATTGAACATTCTATTCAATTGTATCTCTAGTTTATATTTATAAATTTCCAGGTCGTTACAATCCTTCTCATCAACGGTTGAGTCTGGCCTACGCAATTAACCCAATATAGGGTCAAGGCACCTAGTAACAACCACTGAAAACTTGATCATTTAAGAGCTACTTCTATTTTTAGTTATATTTTGGTTCACCATTTTTAACTGACAAGTTAGGTTACGAAATTTGATTTATTAGTTATTATCGTGCACCAAAAAATAAAACTTTAAAGAGTTGTAAAGTTGTATATTTAAAGAATCGATAAAGAACAGGCTAAAAGTTGTAATCAAATATTACTTATTTGATAAATTAAGTGAAAATGAAAACGAAGAAACTATAAATATGATTTTTTTTGCAAATTAACATAGATGATTTAAAAAAGAATATAGTGTAAAAACGAATAATAATAATAATGCATGTTATATGAATTTCTTGATTTTTATAAGCTTATTCTATGACTTGTGTTTAATAGAATATCCTCATAAACATGTTGTAATATGTAAACTATATGTAATCACTCTTTGATAGTAATTTGTATATGTTGTTCCAAATATTTAAAAACATAACCTCTTTATGATATTATAAAATAGTACGATATGGTTTATAACATGTATTACATATGTCCGATATATCACCGATATTATCCTATATTATCACAATATTTTAAAATATCTCATATTGATACTTGACAGACATATACCACATACTAATATTAACTACTTAGGTACACGGTACTACATCAATATTTTAACATTCATGGAAACCACATCAAGCCACACACAATCATCCAAAAACTTCACATATAATTTATCTCAACATACTATATTTTTTTTTCAAACTTTCAAAAACTATAAAACATAACGACGTTGCCTTGCCATAATTCTTAGTGGCACACATCATTAATTTGTTGTAATATTGATTATGTGATCAATGCTACCTCACCAGCGAACACAACTGTCCACTAACGTTCAATAGTTGCAATTGTCACTTAAAATATACACTCTTATTAAATATCATTATTTTTTCCAAAAATAATTCAATTCCTGTACTAGAATAATCCATATATTTTCATATATTAATATTTACTAAAATACCTTTTCAAATAATATCGTGCTTTTCAAATAATTTACACTTTCATATCAAACTACTCTACATAATATACCAAAGCATTGTACAATTTCTTCTTTCAAAAATATAGCCCATAATATTTCTTTAAAATGTACTTTATCTTTGAAACATCTTTTCCATAATCATTACAAATATTTTCTCAAAACATCCACTTTTACAAAATAGTAAACTTTCCTCAAATGTTATTTTTAATATTGTTCAAAGTATTTAATCCTTTCGAAACATTTTAACCTTTACAAAACATTGAAATCTTTATAAACCATTTGTTCATGTGTCTCGTCCTAGTGCTTAGACATCCCTATCCATAACGTTGGCCAATACATTGATCAAAATTCTTAAAGCACACAATAGACAAATTAATAGCGGTCTATTTCAAAATTTCTTTAAATGTAATATACGTATACCCATTTACTAATTTTGCTTTATAAAATACCTACTTACTTGTATAGTTGCATCAAAACTTAATCAAAAACCTTATCCGTAGACATATATTTTATCAAAAAGATTTCTAATTAATGCATTTTCTAATACCTTATCTATAGACATATATCTTTATCTAAAGATTTTTTTTCTAAAACATACATTTGCTTACACTGAAACATTTACAAATACTCTTTATAAACATACTAAAATAATAAATCGCTTTTGTCCATTCAAACATCACACATCATCAGGCAAACATCAAATTTAAATTCATTTCAATTTTTTATTAATGTATATAAATAATATACATCTTACACAAAATACAATTCTCAATTTCCCTAGCGGTAACTCCACTACTGAAGACAACGCAAGGTCTTATTTTCAATATTGAATAGGTTTCTAACTTTTAAGGAATGATTCCTACTAAATATTATTCTTATAATAATCACGAATTCAATACAAGCAAACATCAAATAATCAAGCACACATAAGAAATAAACAATCAATGCATTCAATGAAAAGTAATTCATCAGCTTCCGCTACATACTCTAATCAATAAATAGATCAGAATACAACACTTCAACACCAAGCCACCAATGGCCTAATATTCATCGTCACTGCTAGTCGGACCAACTCTTCCATCTATACTGCCACAACAACCATTTTATATTCCATACATAAAAGAGATAGATGAAGAGAGATTATATATATACGAAAATAACAAATATGTTCCTAGAAGATTACCCCAGTAATCATAATATACACCTACCATCCCTAATTATAGGGTAACTACCAACCATTAGGGGCATAGACTCTAAGTCTCATTTAAGGTCAAGATTCATGTCTCATACATACAAGGTTTTGTTCTTGAACTGCTCTGATACCAACCGTAACACTACCCATACTACCAAAGAGTATTACTAGGTAATACTATCTGATGATATGGAGAATGAGACGATATGAGCTATCACATGTGCATTTTCCCTTGGGCTAACACCAGCACGTATTTAAAATCTCGTATAATACATCCATATATACTCGGCATCGGTACAAAGCAATAAACATGCATGCTTGCAGGATAAAATAGTACACAATATAAAATAAATCACAAAGAACACAGAGTCATCAACGCAACGACACACACACACATATAAGTCCAAGTGGATCTACAAAAACAGTCATCTTCCCACCATATCAAATATATACAATGCATACAACCATGCACTAGTCAAAAAATAAACTAGCCTTAACAATGCCCATAATCTCAAGCTGGTCACTTCATCTTTGAACTTGAAATGTCTAGAACTGAACCGAGTATTATATATAGATAACACATGGGTTGGACTATGTCTAAAATGTAGATACCAACATAACATGGAAACTGGCATGGTATAATTAACATATAAATATCCTAAAATAGCATAAAATAGTACTAGCATCAAAACATATCTCAAATCATGCATAAGTATGATCGCCCACATATAAGTCAAGTCAAACTATGAATTAAGTAGTGAAATATCGAAAGGAAGAAACATCCACACATTCTACTATCATCAATGCATAAGAAACCATCAAGTACCATAGGGCCAACACACAATGACACCCATGATTACCTCTTAAACAATCATAAATAGACATATCTCGGGTCCTTCATACTCATGTGAGTGAAACAACAAACATTCATACAACCAAACATACAATGACAATACATGTTAGTACAAATATGCTAACACCTCAGCGTAGCCTTGATTATCCTCTTTGGTAATCTCATATATGGGGATGAACTATACGTTGGACACATAGTCTATAGTATAATCCTCTACACATTATCATACTACATCAAACTCAAATAGGTGTACACATAACACATGTCTATCGATCACACATCATAATTAGGCAGGAGACAAACACTCGCGTGCTCCAAGAAACTATGTGCATGCCTGTTTGGCATTCCTCCTACAGTCTTTAGTTACCTCGATGACTATAGTGATCCAATATTCATTGGATGCAAGTCTACATTGTACAGTGACCATAACCCTACAAGTGCCTCATATGGTAACAGGCCATTGGCCTATGTGACATGAGGCAAAAACACATAACAATAGCACATAACTATATAACACAAGGTGTGTCATGGATCTAGGGTGGGACCTCGTTGTCAGGCCGTTGGGATGAATATTAGCCTAATTTGGTTTTACTCAACAAAACAATACGAGTACATATAAAGGATAGGCATCAATGCACACACACACATATGCACACAACCATGTATAACTCTTGGATACACCTATAGGCATATAGCCTTACTCACCACAGCGTCATCTCATATACAACATATGCAATACCTTAGTATTGCTTATCCGCATCAAGTGGCATCTACTTACAAAAGTAATCTAATAGATATCAACTCAGGCATTCCATACATTTGGTGTTACTTGTTCATTTGCTCAATGCTCATAAAGTACACTCAATAATATTCTATATTGCGAGTCCTATGAATAAACGATAAAACATTACCGAATGTCTCGTACCAAATAGTATTACTAATGCATTTACTCAAGTTTCTCACAAGCTATAATTTCACACAAGAATATCCTATATAACAAGTCCAAAGAATGATTGGAGAAATATTAACGAAAGTCCTATGCCAGATGGTGTTATAACTCCGTTTATTCAGATTCTTCGTTACATAGAAATATAAACAACCTAACACACATGTTAATTAGAAAAGAGAGATATTCACTGATAAAAATATATTTTAATTTATAAAAGCCTTTTATAAACTTTAATCGGTCAAAATTCTATTTTTCCTTCTTTTAAAACCAAAACAAGAATTTATATTCCTTTTAAATATCTTCCAAAAACTCTTTTGAATATTATAAAATCTTAGTAATAGCTTGTAAAACAAAATTAAAGGTTTGCAATTATTAGGATTTTTAAACAAATTTTATGAACTTCAAATCAATTTCTTTTATTTCAATTCCATAAGACATATCTTCCAAAACTCTTTTTTTATTCCAAAAACTCATGAAAAATACTTTAAAAATCATACAATATGGATTTAAATCAATCTTTTTTTTTTTTTAGAATTTTAAGGATTTTTAAATAATTATTCAAATTTAAAAATCAAAATTTCTTTAATAAATCAATACCTTTAATGAAATAATTAATGTTTAATTTGAATAAAAGAAAATCTCCAAAATAATTTCATATTTATAATACGTCCATTTTATGCTTTTAAAATACATTTTTATTTTAAATTTTAATCAAAACATTTTTTTCAGAAGTAGTGCATGCATGCACTGCTTGTAACATCATCGTTCGAAACATTCACACCGGTGCACCTGTTTGTCTACACCGGTCCATTAGTCCATGGCCTAGAACAGTGACGTTCCAAGTCGTGTATGCCATTCTTAGTGGTGTCAGCCGTTCTATTTTCCTCCGCCCGACCCTTATGTATACACCACACAATATATTACATTCAAGCACTCCAAATATCACCATATCAATCAAATTCGATCATGGAACAAGCAAAACAATTCGGTTCAAGAATAAAAAGCAACATACAATTCACACAATTCATCAACAATAATCGATTCTACCATATAGACATAGGTAATGAGTGTAATTACTTAAGGTTTGCTAAGCTCCCAATTCTTCATAGCTCTATAATTCTCTACCACTCCTCTTTACTAATTTTTCCAAACACTTAAATATTCGTCAAAATGCAAACTTCTTCGTGAGTAGTAGTGTAGTGTGGTGTTGAGAGTAATATACTTTAATTTGAGGATTTAAGGAATTTTATTTCCTTTTATTTTGATTTTAGAAGGAGAGGAAGGGTTTTTACATAATTTTGTTTCATGAAGCAAGAAGAGAAAATGATGAAGGGGTTTGTACATGAAGAATTTTCATGTGCAAAGGAGATAGTTCTAGAGCCAAGAAAAGTCTAGACATTGAGATAATGGATTTGCTCATGTTGGGATAACTTAACGTTAATAATTTCCATTTCCTTCCTCTGTATTTTCCATCTTCATTAATTCTTACCTAACTTAAATTAATGTCATATCCCAAAATAAAAATCATATTTATATTTCTTAAGTGATTACACAACATTATGTAATTTTTATAGAATTTATTTTCCATAAATTCTTTTATTTTAATTAGTTGTATCAAAAACTACTACCTTTAGCCCACTTAAGTTAAATCCTTTTATTAACCCATGATTATTCCATTTTCCACTTAAAAATTATTCCTTATTCAAAACTATAATATTCATCCATTATATGAATTTATAAAACGAGCGTTATGGCAAGCACTTCGCGCAAAAAATAATTTTCTACTACAAATTGTACATGTTTAATCATATATTTGCGTTGAAAGGTGTAGTTAGTTGTAGTTTTTATTTCTAAATTGCGACATCTGATTTTTTTTTATTTGTTTCAATTTTTAATTCTATTATTTATTAATAAAGAATGAATTTTTGAAGAAAATTTATTAATTAGATCTTATTTTCATGCGATATGATTTGATTTGGTAATATTTGTAGAGGGGAATTTTGAATTGGTGAAGAAAATTTAGTTGTTAGATTCTATTTTTAATTGATATTAAATTTGGTTTGATAATATTTGTAGAGTGACATTTTGAATTGACAAAGTAAGTTTATTTGCTAGATCCTATTTTTAAGTGATGGTGCAATTTTGATAATATTTTTGATAGTTCACGCCGACACCAAAAAAGAGCGACACCAAATTATTACAGCTATTATTAAAGATATTATTTCCATATCTTAACACGTTTAACTTAAATCATTTCTTAATTACATTTAATTCCTTTATTAAATAAATTCCAAATCCCTTATTAATTTTTTCCATAATAAAATAAACTTTTAATCCTGTTTATTAACAACATTAAACTTTATAAAAATATTTCAATCACTTTTAATTCAATTAAAATCGTCTCAACTTAAATATCAATTAACTGCTCTCAAATAGTTAAATTTCATTAACAAATATTTTATTATCAAATTCCATTACTATCAAACAATTACAAATTATTCTCAGTAAATCTTTAAAGTTCCATTTTAATTAATTAAATCACCGTTATTATTTTTAATTAACTGTTTCTCAACATCGTGTTGTTATAGTTCCGCACAAAAACCATATTTGATGAGCATGGCCTCGTGTTTTTCTAAGAATTGTGTAGCAAAATGAATCACGTCTTCGTATTCTTTAACCCTATATGGTATAAGAATAATTAAATAGAGAACTGCAATTAGTTTTAATGCAGTTAAAACTAAAATTAAAATTATCGTGTGTTTGTATGATTTGGCTTGAAATCCATGTTTGGACGTGCTTTTTGTTTTTTAGTGTTTGATTGTTGTTTCGTAAAATTTATTTTAAGTATGATTTTCAAAGTAATTTCGTTGTTTCACGGTTTTCGGTTGTATAATTTTGTTCTAGAAATAAAAATGAAATATTTGATAAGGTAAAAAACGAATGTTTTTTTGGGGTGAAAGGCAATATTCGGATGCATTACCCAAATTTTTCATGTTAAATACAATGGAGCATGAAAAAGTGTGTGAGCGCAAATAAAACTGGCGACGAGTTTCAAGGGATACATCAGCAAAAACATCACCACGACGCAAGAATCTAGATCTTCATCTCCCTCTCGCCACTCTCTTCTTCGTCAAACCCTTTCTTCTTTCTTCACCCATGGCTTCCGGTGGCGGCGATGTCGCCGGTAAAACATTGATGGATCTAATCACTTCAGATCCAACACCGATTCCTTCCAGTTCTTCGTCAGCTCCTTTTAGTTCTAAAACTACTTCTGCATCTGCTACCTCCGTTAACAAACCGGATGCTTCTTCTAATCTGATGGGACCCTCCTCTACTCTCGGAAAACCCAGTGCAAACACAGAGCGGAAGTCCAAGAAAGCCACTCTGATTCAGTTCCAGAACGATACGATATCTGCTGCTAAAGCTTTGAATCCAGTCAGAACTAGCAATAGACAAAAAAAGAAAAAGGTTCCGCTTTTTGGAGCAATGTTCTTTTGTTCTTAAACTGTTACCTGTGTTTACCGTTTGCATACCAGTGTGTCCGGATTAGCTAGTGGACCACAATAGTTGCAATTCCAGTCCACGCTTTTCTTCCCAAAACTATGCCCTCCATGGTGATAGCCTCCAAACAGAGACAACATTTGGTCTTAATTTGATATATCCACCCTCATTGTAGGCATAGAATTTAACAGGGTTTATATGTGCCGCTGGCAATATAAACTCGTGCTTCTAACATAGAGAATCACATCAACAGACAAATAATAATAATAATTATAATAATGATGATGATGATGTCAAATCTATGCTCCGTATCCCCCGCCAGTGATGCTACTAACATGTACTGGCGAAGATAGGAATTATGTATCCTTTTGATCTCTACTCAACTACTATTACTTCTAGATCAGGATTTTCCAGTGAAGTTTGTGTGTGCACACACACACAACCAAAAAGTAGCAGATAGTGTTATTTATCATGTTTTGATGATGTGATTTTCCTTTTCCATATCAGCCAATTTCCTATTCTCAGCTGGCACGAAGCATACATGAACTTGCTGCAACATCCGATCAGGTAGGTGCTAGTACTTGATATTCTGTTTCTATGTAATTCTCTCTATTTAAAACCGTGATGTAATGAGTGCAATTTTATTGCATTGTTCAGAAAAGTTCTCAGAAGCAGTTGGTAAACATTGTATTTCCAAAACTTGCCGTGTACAACTCCGTGGATCCTTCTTTAGCTCCATCTCTTCTTATGGTACGCTTTCTTTTCTCCTTGCATAGTCATATTTTATCTTAATTCTCTACAAAGAAATGCAGGTTTATTTTTTTATAGTCAATTATTCATTATACAGAAATTAATTCCAATATTAAACAATATATGATTTAACTTGACGGAACCTGACTATTCAATCTCATTGTAAGGTCATACAAATTAAGATATATATTCTTAAAAGACCTAAAAGAACTGACCCCCAGTCTGTGACGTTGTCTAGGAATTTTTGATATTTACATACCTATATTTTGCACCGATTTGTAACATAGAGAAATATTACATATTTACTCTAACATCTTTGAACATGCAACACAAAAAAATCATAGGTTCTGAATTTATTAAGTTAAAATGATTTGTTTTCCGCAACAATCGTTGTTTATGGAAACTAACTATTATGTATGCACCTGCACTGCACCTGAGCAAAAAAGACACCGTATTATTTCGAATTGATTTTTTGTTTTTTTGTTTTTTTTCATTCAACATATTGTTGATACAAACATGACATTAATGTCAGAAATGTTAAAATCTTATGAAATAAATCCCGATTCAGATTGAATCTCTCCCTTTACGATTCGATTTATATTTCGATTCAAACTTAGTTCAAACCATAATTAAAAAACATTCAACTCAGACTAACATATTTAATGTACTTATTTGGATTCATGATTTCAATTATAATGTTTAAAAATAAAAATAAAAATGGAATATAAGAGATAAAATTATGTTTTAAGTTTAGTTGTAGAAACTCAAACATCATTAAAATCAATTTCAAATGTGTATAAATCTGAATATACGGATCCTTTGAATTTACGATTTGGATCCCGTTTTGATTTAAAGTCTGAATTTTAAGATTTACCATTTAACTCCCATTTCGAAAACCTTGCATGGCAACATTTTAACCTCTTTTCCTTAGTACCGTAGGGGGTTAAAATGTCAGATGGATATGAGTACTACACAATATGACCGTACATGTTTTCTCACACTCGTGTATATAACATCAAATAAGAATACAACCTTCAACAAATATAAAGAATCACATTTATCTACGGACCCGGTTATGCGTGTATAAACTACAGATGGGTTATAACTAATAAGCTATAATAACATATTAAAGTTGGTACTTTGTGAAGCTTGAATGGGATAGTTGCAGGCGATATTGATCCTTATGACTACAGTTGATCATACTTGATCATAGTTGATGCAGCTGAATACTTGACATGTCACTCTGTGTAATACAATTCAACAGTTGGAGTAAGTATCATTATTAAGAGAATATTAATGTGAATATAGGCGAGGCAACGCCATTTAAATAGGCGATGAGGTTTTTTTTGTATACATAACATTTATTCATAGTTTACAATCTCCGTCAAGATATAGGATATCAGCAATATTATTGGAGACAAATTCAATCCACTCATAATATCTAGGTCAAAATTTACACACATATATCCACATTCTTAGTCAGCGCACATTTAATACTTCTTAGCCATTAACAAATTCTTACTGAAATTCTTTCATTGTCAATTCGTTAATAGATGTATTTTTTTTAGTAAGCAAGCATTTTCGTTAGGTGGAATGCTATGAAACTTTATTGCTCCTCTTATGAGCAACTATACCAATATGGTGATATTTACCACTCTCACACTGTCTCAATTAGAAATTAGTAGCGCATGACACACACAATACTCATACGCTTACAAGTAATATAGATAGGTAAAATTAAAAAGTTGAAAGGACGTTTATATAACTTTAATGATATTTACACATCAGAAAATTAGTAAACCAGGCACGCTCAATTCCCTTTTTTAGTACTATAGTTATAGATTGATGAAATTTATTAGTATCTAGTGACATGCATGGAAACATACAAATATTAATTTTCTCTCAAAAGTACAACTTAGATGCTATTTTCTTTTACAGCTTCTTCAACAATGCGAGGATAGAAATGTTTTGCGGTACGTTTACTACTATTTGGCTAGAATATTGCCAGAAACAGGTTCCCAAGGTTCAACTCCTGGTGGTGGAATTCCTACACCAAATTGGGAGGCACTGGCTAATATAGATGCTACTGGAGGTGTTACTAGAGCCGATGTTGTACCTCGTGTTGTAGCCCAGCTCACGTCTGAGGCCTCCAATGCTGATGCTGAATGTATTGTCTTTTGCTTTAATATATGAAAGGCTTTGTTTTTCACTTTCAACTGGAATTTTCCTATATCTCCAATTATTGTTACATTCTGGAAAAGAAGAATAGACATATTTAGGAAATTTGCTTCCTGATCCTAAACTGGATATTGCAAATGCTGGTTTTGAGTAGAATCTGAGTTTATTTGGCCCAAAATAATTCGGTGCACAACTAGTATTTGCACCGAGTAAACTCGACTTCCGAACCAATTTTTGTTAATTCATATAATAATAGTTGCATTATGTAAGCAGCAGTGTGAAAGATTCACATTAGCAACATAGTATTAGACCTTTTATTATTATTCTGTGTTTTCATATAATCATCACCGTTTTGCAGTTCATGCTAGGAGGCTTGCAGCTGTGAAAGCACTTACTGCTACTTCACCAAGCAGTTATGAAATTTTGGAGAAATTATACGAAATTGTCTTTGATATTTTGGAAAAGGTTGGTAATGCACTAAAATCAGTTTTTCTTCATACATACTCAATCTTTATATAAAGCATTCAAATCATTTTCCATGCTGCTAAAATTATTTGATTTGATCCACTCATGTTCTCTGCACACCTGTAATTCTCGCTCAGCCTATAAATTACCTCTATCTGTAGAGTAATTTTCTTTGATCATTTATAAACTGCAGCATCCATCAATCATTTGAGATAGTTTTTGGCTTCTTCTAGCTTTTTTGTTTTCATAATTTTATTGTCATCCTTTGATTTTCAGGTTGGAGATACAAAAGAGAAACGAAAGAAAGGGATTTTTGGCAAGCCAGGTGGTGATAAAGAGGTAATCATAGTTGAAATAAATAAATCTGCATTTTTGCCAAGATGCACCTATCTAGCTTTTTATTGTTACTATGTAGTTCAGTGTGCTCTGGACATTTTCCTTTTGCAACTGTATTTGAACAATTTTTTGTAGCTTGAAATATCCATTGTTTATCCAAATGTTTGCTAGTTTATCCTTAGTGGACGATTCCCCTACTGATTTTTTTTTTCCCTTCTATATATTCATATCCAGTCAGTTATACGGAATAATTTGCAATATGCTTCACTGAGTGCTTTAAGGAGACTTCCTATAGATCCTGGAAACCCTGCTTTTCTACACCGCGCTGTTCAGGGGTAAATCATATGTTTCTTATATGTGTGATTTTTAGCTAATAACATGGACATATGACCGAATGGCAAATTGACCTTGGTATTTTTCAACATCACAACCATAGGAAATATATGTTCCATATTAGTGGAAGTGTTTATTGTCTATTATGAGCCAACTAGCTTATAATCTTGTTGTAGCATCATGTCATCGTATGTCGTGAAAAAATAATCTGTATTGGTTACCATGCAAATCACTCCTTAAATCCTGAATTGATCGATACATTTATCATTATATTACCAGTTTAATTCCTCATATGATGATGTATAAAAATAATATGTATTGGTTACCATGCAATTCACTCTTTGATTTCCTCAATTGATTGATACATTCATCGTTGTGTATTACTAGTTTAATTTCCCATGCGATGATATGAAAAAATATTTTTTTCACATACTAATTGGAAATCCCTCTCTATATACTAATGAAACCTTGTGGAATACTTATTGCTTTGATGTGATAAACGATTTGCTGTCGATGTAATTGCAGGATTTCATTTGCAGATCCAGTTGCAGTGAGACATTCTTTAGCTATAATTTCTGACTTATCTACAAGAGACCCTTATTCTGTTGCTATGGCTTTGGGTCAGTATTTGAATTGGTTTATAGATACCTTGAATGTGTATAAGCTCTGTAGTTAGTAGTTTCCCGTTCCAAACATTTTCTCTTTATGTAGAAAGATAATCATATTTGGTCCCTCCTAAGCCCTTGATATCATAGTTATTCACAGTGCACGGTGCATAAAGATGCAAAATCCCCAACAGCTTTGACGCTCAACAAGTTCCTTTTTCAATTACTGCACATATATTGATAAATTATATACGAGTACCATAGGGAACTTTTGTAAAACAACATTTTAAGTTTCAAAATACACAGCAGTTCCTGCTCAAAAACAAATTTTAAAAAAACACCTTTGTTTTTAGTTTAAGCATATTTGCAGGAAAAACTGCAAATATCTACACTTTATTCAAAGAGGATTCAAAAAAATGGTCATAGAAACATGCGATTAAGTTCGAATTTAATTTTCGTAAAAAAATTATTTTACCGAAAATAAAAATAGAGGCGTAATTTAAAACATGTTTTTGAGAAGGTTTTTTTCACGTATGAAACTTGAATTTAAGGGGCGGATCCCAATTTCCATATCATCATATATCATAATTAATTAAACAAGACTAATTTAACTTTTATTTTTTACTGAAGATACCCAACAAAGTTTTTTTAATAATCTTTTCGGAAAAATATACCAATTAAACGTAATGTTATGAGCATAGAATTTAAAACACAAAAGTTACTAAAATCCAAAATCCAACATAATAGAATACGTTACTTGTAGATTAGAAATCAGAACATTTTTGGTGCGAGTCCTAATTTGCTTAACGAACCAAATATGATATGTTAAAAAGAATATGATTTGTTATCTTGTTATAGAAAGTTAATGTTTAGTTATTATTCACTTGTCATTAACCAAGCATATCTTGTTATGATATGTTAAAACACAAAAGTCACTGAAATCCAAAATCCAACATAATATAATATGTTACTCATGAATTAGAAATCAACACATTTTGGTGTGAGTCCTAATTTGCTTAACGAATCAAATATGATGTGTTAAAAAGAATATGTTATGTTATCTTGTTATAGAAAGTTTATGTTTAGTTATTATTCACTTGTCATAATTTTACACAAAAAATGTAATAATTAAATTTTGTGTAATGTTATCTAAATTGAACAACGCTTCATTTGTTGAATAAAGTTTGTCATAAAAACGCAAAATGTATGGATTTTTTATTATTTTTAAAATAATACGTATATACTAATCATTCAATTATATTATTCCATGGAATGTTTGATCACTTGTTTAGAAGGCAAATTTCAAGTTAAAAGCTTATAGCTATTGTTTGACGGTTATAAATTTACAACTAATTTTTTGATGTTTATTTTTATTGCAATTTCTTTTAACAATCAATTATTATATTTTGATCATATTGTACTACAGTAGTTTATAATTTAAATCTTATGTCAATTTGTCTTGACATAAACACATTTAAATGAAAAAGTTTCGTCATATGTATGTGTGTGTATTCAAATATTAGCATTAGCGTCATACATTATCGTTGTTATGTTACAAGATAAAATAATAAAATACATAGACTTGCTTTGAGAATTTCACACAAGGAAATTGTTTTTTTCATATCAATTACTATATATGTTTGCAAGCAGAAGAATTGAGCAAAAGAATTTTTTTGTATTTTTAGAGTGAACAAAATTAGAAAAGGGAAAAAAAACATTTTCGAAAAAATAGGTAAAAAATAAAAAAACATGTCTTTTTTGTGCCATGCGCCATGTGTGCCTTGTAGTGCGTCTTCTCATGTGTGTGAGAAGCACAGTGGATAGATTCAAAAGGCCCAACTGCCGCACCAGCACCATGCCATGCCCCATAGCACGCCTTTCATACCTATGCTCGATATATGGTTAACTTTATAATTCTAGTAACTTATGGCATCTTTTTCAAGGAAAAATCCTTTTATATTTGCATTTCTTTCATGATAGGCAAACTTTATGGATAATATCCCTTAAAATATTCATTTGAATAAGATAGTCATATAAATATTATTGTCATCTGGATACCGTACTGATCTCAACTTTGTTACTTTCCTTTGCAGGCAAGCATGCACAACCTGGAGGTATGTGGCCATTCTTGTTTCACTTTTTCTTGTAATTCCAGTTTCTTGTCTGCATGAAAACTGAACCAATGTGTCTATTTGCTTTTCAGAGTCAACGAATTTGTTCCCTTGCATGTAGATTCATATCATGTTAAGTGCTTTATGGTAACTCATATGTCAGTCTCAGTTAAAATTGATTAATCAGCATTGTTATCTTTCAAGGATCTGTCATGGCTGCTAAAATGCATATTACTCAATTTTAAAACTGCAGATGGATTTGATATAACAATCATCAGTCATTACAAATAAACTAGTTGCACTCTTTATATGCACCTAGTTTTATTCTTCGTACGTTTTCAATATAATAAAATAGCCATGCATGTTCTTGTGTAATCATAGATCTTGGCTTCGACCCCTTGGCATATATGATAGCCAAGTTCAAAAGAAAATTAAAATGGCATACAGAGTTTATATTTAGACTTCAGTTTGCTTGTAAATCTATCATTCAAGGGGCATTTTCCTTTCTCTTTCTCAACCTCTTATTGAAATGTGAGAATCTTGATTGTAAGTCTACTTGAGATAAATCAGTTACAGTGGAGAAATACTATGCTTATCTATTCAACAATTACTGGAGATTTAGTTGCAGAGAATTATCTTGGTCGTCTACGTTGGATTTTTAGGATGTTCGCCCATGATATACTCATTCTGCTATTATGTCGATGAACTTTCGAGGTATTACACAACTGTTTGAGAGCCATCCATTCCGATCCAAAAAGAAACATCATTATCCTATCTTGAACATAACAAAATGTTATTTTCTTTCCAACTGACAGACTTGTTAAATATTGTGTATAGTACGTGCTTATGTGCTAGTCGATCCAAACAATGCTTTGCAAGCCTCAAGCATCTACTAAAATGTATATTAGAAACATTTAACGATAAAACTTCATCTTCTTATCTCCTTTTTCTGTTGATATTGGTTGCACAAAAATTCATGATTCCTTTGTAATGTGTTTTTTCTCTGTATGCTATGTAGTGCTGCAAATAAATCACTTCTTTCTTCTTTGTGTGTTTATTACAACAAGTCGGATGTTTGCTACAAAAAATGTCTAAAATACAATTTTATGTAAACAAAGTGAAGATGCCATATCTCAACTGTTTAATCTATTTTTAACAATGCAGGTGCTTTAATGGACGTCCTTCATTTACATGACGTTCTTGCTAGAGTGTCCCTTGCTAGATTGTGTCAAACTTTATCTAGGACACGGTCATTGGATGGTATATTTCTTTGATTATATTCTTCATTTTATAATCCTTGATTAATCTCTAACTTAGAAAAGTTTTCCAGACAGACCTGATATTAAAGCACAGTTCATTTCTATTCTCTACCAACTTCTTCTTGATCCTAGTGAACGGGTTTGTTTTGAGGCAATTATGTGTATTTTAGGGAAATCAGACAGTGCAGAAAGGTATTTTCTTTTTTGGTATTCAAAATAGCTATATACACACATATACCGTATACACACACACATACATACACACGTTTTTATATGATTTTTTAATACATATGATTGATCGCTTTCAAAAATTAAGGTAAATAGAGCGAGGAAGAAATAAAATAAAATACATACCATTGCTGAGCTGAAAACTGATACGAATTCTGCAGACATAATAATGAGGATTGAATCATATATATCTGTAATAAAAGTTGTAATAATTTTGGTGTCACACGTTTTTGGAAGACACGTTTTTGGTTTAGACGTGAACTTCCAAAAAAGCCTCTCTATATATTTTCAAATCTTAATCACTTCAAAATAGGATTTAATGTTAAACTTCTTTTACAAATTTAAACGCCCCAAAAAGTATGATCTAAGCATTAAACATGCTTTACAAATTCAAAACGCTTCTAAAAATAAAATCTAAAATTAAACTTTCTTTACAAATTCAAAATACTTCTTTACAAATACACAAATCTTAATATCACTTGAAAATAAAAAATCATTTTGATTGATTTAAACATATACAATTTATAAGGAAAACAATGTGCTGTAACACTTACATATATATATATATATATATATATATATATATAATCAAGTGCTTAAATTTTATTTTTTTAGTCTTAATTACGTATGCTTTTATGAATGAATAATGAAGAATGATTAGGCCCGAACTCTTTAAAGTTAAGTGTTTATATTATTATTTATCTATATTTTTATACGATTGATTGTCGATTTTTATTTATCAACCAAAAAGTAATAATAACAAAGCAATAATAGCTTACACCTCAATGTTTACCCTAAAAACTATCGCCTCAACTTTATGAGGCTTACGCCTCGCCTTGGAACAAAAGAACACCTCGTGTACTCTTTTGCGTTTTAAAACATTGATAGTCATTGTTTGATGACGTCACAGAATGTGGTCTGTTCATTGTTGCAGACCATTTGAGGAAAAAAGCAAAGAAAGCTAGTAACAAAGCAATGATCATAGAGTAAATGAAAGTATGATAATCAAGAAATTTTGAAACACAATATTTTTACAACCCAAAAGATAAAAAAACTAAACAAAAGAGAACAATTGACGACATATATTTAAGTTTACAAATTTCACTTTAAATAAAATTAAATAAATTCCAAAATCGATGTTTATTTTGGATCTTTGACATTAAAATAGAATCACAATATTTATGACTTAAAAAGCCTCATGAAGGCATCATTTTCTCATTTGTTCATATTTATAGAAGTGTACTGCTATTTGCATCCACAAAAGTGTTTCTGGCTATTAGTAATTTTTTAATAGATATCAGTTATTTTTTTATATTACTTAACACCAAACTCTATTCATTCAGTCCGCCCAAAATGTAAGTGTCTTTGTTTTACAATAGTCTTTCATTATGATATGGTTATTCTCCGTCTTTGCTCTACATTCATTGACAGCCTTGCACCCCTGTATCGTAATTCAACAGGCGAACAATAAAGTGTTTGGATGCATATTTAATAAAATATGATAATGTATGTTAATAGTAAGCATGTAAGCAGATTTTGTATGGTGGCCAATAGTTGTGGAAGCTGAAAATAATAGCTGCCGATAGTAATATACTTTAGAGTAAACATTATTTTACATTTTAAAATTTTAAATACACTCTGAATGGGCGTAGCATGCCCATTAACAAAAGTAAATAAACAAATATTGGTTCCATCTTGAGAATTGTGGACAACCATGATCTCATGTGGTGCATCCTACACAAAATCAAACCATAAAAAGTAAACAAATTGCTGCAGCTAAATAAACAATGCAAAATTATTAACTAAAAGCAAGCAAAAAAAATTTGCACGCTTATTTTGAAAGTATGAACTGGAGAAAATTGGTAGCTTACCAAAAATATTCAGTAGGTTCTTTTAACAAAAGGAAAATCCTTAGTTGTGCAGTACATGCTCAAAATTTAACCTTGTGACCTGTGATTGGTGCCGTTCGCAACCATATTTTGGCCTGTTCCAGTGCGTCGGACGCTCCAACGGTGTTAGCCCCGTTTCCAGCTCCGTTGTATGAGTAGTGGGAGGAATGTTGGCGTCGGACGCGTCCCCAACGGTTTACATCAACAGCGTTGATCTCTTTTCTTCTCCCATTCCCCCTTCAAATACTCTACTCAAATTCTCCGCTTGTAGCACACACACGCTTTCCCCGTTCACTCAATTTCCCTGCTCAAATGCTCTGATCAAATACCTCGTTTCCGTTCGTTGCAAATGCACCCATTATCTTAGTAGCTAAAATATTATAGTCATTGCACAACGTTTTATAATTTTAATGAGTTTGGAAAATAATAGATTTTAAAGCAAAGTTCTAAACTTTTATCAACAAACAATTATTTACTAAGTTTATAAAAATAACAACGAATAAGAAAGCAACAAATAAAAATAAATATATAAGACTGCAGCTTTTGGAATTGATTTCATACTCAAAGTAATGCTGTTAAGCTTCCTCGTGACGATTATTTTTCAGTCTTCTGATTGAGACTAAAAAGTTTTAAAGTAGAGAAACAAAAAAGAAATAGAAGAAAAGAAAATTTTAAAAAGAAATGAAAGCTCACAATATGGATATAATTAGATGAAATAAAGCAACGAAAGATCATTATGATGGTTGAAGAGGTAGAGTAGCGTAGCGTGGTCGCCTTGGTAATTGGATGGTAAATTACAAATCCTTCACATGTACATACGAAACAAATGAAAGAGTTGTCCTCTTTTTGTATTGTATATTGGAAGGGTTATTATAGTAATTTCAAAAGCTTCAAATTGAAGTATTCTTATTATATGTGTATATATGTGTGTGTACACACATGAGGAGGGATCCATAGCTGATTTGCTAACGTATTATCAAAATATGCTACCCCAACAACTTTTTAATAAAACAGGCTGATTTGCTAACGTGTTATCAAAATATGCTGGTTTTTGTCCAATCAGCAGTTAACTCGGCAATTTTATAATTGTCAGGGTTATATGCAACTTTGAGTTGCATAATAATATTTAACATTCTTATGCGCAACTATTAGTTGCACATATACAGAATACTACCTTTTCTCTAAAGGAGCACACATGAGTTGTACTATGCAGGGTGCTTTTTTGTGCGCAACTTATAGCTGTGCTCAATACAAGACAGTTAAAAGAATGTTGAGATGGCTGCTGATTGGGTAGAAACTAGTTTATTTTGATAATAAGTTTGCAAATTTGCATGTTTTGTCAAATGCTCATTTTGAAGTACCTTATTTTGAAAATTTGTCCTTATCACATCATACTTTTAACTAAATATAAAAGAGCAGGAGGTTATGTATCCCCATCTATTATGTTTATCGTATGACATTTTGGAAACCCCCCCCCCCCCCCCCCCCCGTCTCCTCCAAAATTAAATTTACTACAGTTCTTTTCATGATACCATCACTTGTTCATTCCTTTCTTTTAAACTTTTAAGCCACTTGATTTTTCAATCACATTAAACTTATGAACAACTTGTATGGTTTCAGACTTGACAATCTATACTATGTTTGTCCAAGATCACTACCACGGTGGTAAGATCTCTTGAGTGTGGACCAAGAGGGTCTTGTATTTGAATACCTCGGACATTATTTACTAATTTTCCAAAAAAAATAAAACAAAACAAAACCTATGCTACATTTCTCTGAAGACAGAAACTATTCTTAAAATGATACTTTTCGTCATTTTATTTTATTTTCATAGGAGTAGCGCCTTTTTAAATTTTAAAATATTTTTTTAATAAGCACGTATATGAAAGTTACTCATAGTTTATACTTTCTGTTGTTTGCATGCTTTATTCTCATAAGAGCAGCGATTTTGTGTTTTCGAGATATAATATAACCCAACTTTTAAGTATGTATATGAAAGCGATCCGAGTTTGAAGAAAGAGGAAAATGATGGAACTCAATTCTAGGGGAAAATGGAGAAAATATAACATGAGTATGGTGGCTAAATAGTTTCATTTGTATAGCACGGAGGTTTATTTTTCAAGCTACCACTTAAGCTCATACCATACAGTAAGCTTTTAGTGCACTAAGCACATGCCATGAACTACTGTTTTAAAAATATAGGCGATTGTTTTAATTTATAATTTACCCAAAGGCGCTGCTGAGTAATTTTTTTGACAACTTTGTTTTATTTTCTACATCAAGGTTTTGTCTAATACAAGTAAAACAAAGAAATGAGAAGTTTCTTATGTGCTTGTATGTGTCTATATACCTAAGTTATTAATGACACGTAATGTATTAACAGATGAAAGCCTTCTACAGCCTAGCGCACGGTGTCCATTGTTTTTTAAATTAAAATGCTCCCTATACAAAATATAATATTACATGAACCGTTTATTTATTCATTTAGATATTCTTGTGTTTGAAAGAAACCTAATTTCTCATGATTGGCTATATAAAATTATTCAAAACAACAATAATATTTTTATATAAATTAACTATAAAATAATAATAAATTTGTAATCCATACTGCACCGGGCTTTATTTTGTAACAAAATAAAGCTCTATTTTTTCATGTTATTGCATTCATTGTCTATTACAGATATGTCTGTCAATAGATACCCGAAATATCCGAAATCCGTCCTCATCCGTATTCGAAAAGCGGATAAATATCCGATATCCAAAGAAACAGATGCAGATACAAAGGTATCCCTATGTGAAAAATTATTCGTTCGGTTTTTGTCAATATTATAGTTAATATTTTGTGTATTTTAGTACAATGATATACATGTTTATTTTTTTATTAAGCTAATAGTTTGTATTATATGAATTGAATGCATTGTAAATGCTCAAAACTATTTATTATCATTATATTTGTTTATTTTTCACACTTATAATCAGTGGGATTGAAAAAAGTTTATGCTAAATCAAAATTTTCTACTTATATTTGTCGATTTATCGATTGTTAGCGGATATGATAATTATCCGATATCCGTTTGTATCCATAGATGCAGATATTCGATATCCAAAAATGATTTCGGATGCGGATATAAATATGACACTATCCATATTCGAAAGTATTCGTTTACATCCTAATTATAGAGAATAATGCAGTAGGATTTTCGATCTCTTTTTAATTTTGGTAAAACAACAACTAATTATTCGCTAGAGATGGAACCTAAAACTGACCGACAAAGTTAATTTAAAAGTAATAATAACAATAGTAATAATTAAAAAACAATGATAATAATAATAAAATAAAATAAAATAATTAAACAAATAATAATAATAAATAAGTAAAATAAAATAAATATATGTCAAGAAATTAGAAAAACCTTGATAATAATAGTAATAGTAATAATGGTACTAATAGTAATAAGGACCGAAGATCAAACACTACGTCTTAGGCTCTTATTTACTAGTTCTATAATTTAAAACTTATAACACTAACCCTATACCAACCCCGAGTAAAAAACTCCTAGCTCCCGGTTTTGGTATGTGGATTGTTAACTTTCACACGCTCCTGTTCGATACTAGCTCTTCAGATATATTCCAATCATTCAAGTCCCTTTTTTACCACTTCCTTCCATGTCAAGCTTGGTCGACCTCTATCTCCTTTTGAGCATTCGATGCGGTCTATAATTTCAACGTGCACATGTGTTTCGAGAGGTCTCCGTTGGAAATATTCAAACCATCTTAAGCGGTGTTGGGCTAGCTTCTTTTCAATTGGTGCTACTCCAAGTTTGTCACGTAAATTAACATTTCTAACTCGGTCTCGCCTTGTAGACCACAGCTCCATCGCAGCATACGCATCTCTGCTACGTTTATCTTCTGAACATGTTGTCTTTTAACAGACTAACATTTTGCACCATACGGCATCGCAGGTCTGATTGTCATTCTGTAGAACTTCCCTTTAAGTTTTTGTGGGGTTTTCCTGTCAAAGAGAATGTCAGACGCTGGTCGCCATTTCATCCTTCCCACTCGAATTTTAAAACTAATATCTTCATCAATCTCACCATCATACTGCAACATTGATCCTGAATATCGAAAGGATTCCCTCTTGGGCACTACTTGTCTGGCCAGATTGACATTTCCATCCTCTGATCTGGCACCGCTGAACTCGCACTTTATATACTCTGGTTTAGTTCCGCTAAATCTAAAATCCTTTGATTTTAAAGTCTGCCTCCACAACTTCAGTTGTCTATCAACCCTATCATACTCTCGTCAATTAGGACATCATCAGCAAAGAGCATACACCAAGGGATCTCACATTGTATATCCTTTGTAACTTTATCCATCACTAGGGCAAAAAATGTAGAGGTTCAAAACTGACACTTGATGTTTTCCTATATTAATGGTAAGGTCACTGGTTTCACCATCGCATGCTGACAGTAGTCACATCATCGTACATATCCTTGATAAGAGTAATATATTTTGTTGGGACTCTCTTCTTTTCCAGAGTCCACCAGATAACTTTTATCGGTGTTTGGTCATAAGCTTTCTTCAAATCGATAAATACCACACGTAGATCCTTCTTTTGCTCTCTAAACCTCTCCATAAGTTGTCTTATCAGGAAAATCGTCTTTGTGATCGATTTCCCAACATTAAAATCAAATTGGTTTTTTGAAACGCTTGTCATCCTTCTTAATCGATGTTCAACGACTTCCTTTCAAAGTTTCATGGTATGACTCATAACTTTAATTCTTATGTAGTATGTACAACTTTGAATATCTCCTTTATTCTTGAAGATGAGAACTAATATGCTTCTCCTCCACTCATTTGGTATCTTATTTGATTTGAGAATATTATTGAACAACTTAATTAGCAAGGCCATCCTTGCATTTTCAAAGCATCTCCACACCTCAATGAGGATGTCATAAGACCCTAACGCCTTGTCTGCTATCATCCGTTTTAGCGTTTTATTTACCTCAGATTCTTGGATTCTCCGAATAAAATATCTATTGGTGTCATCAAAAAGTCGTCCAACTCGATCCTAGTGCTATAATTTTCTTCATTGAATAGCTTGTCGAAATATTCTCTCCATTTATTTTTTATCTCATCGTCCTGCACCAAAAATCTATTATTCTCGTCCGTGATGTATTTAACTTGGTTGAATCTCTCGTCATCCTCTCGCGGAGCTTAACTATCCTATAGATGTTTTTTTCACCCTCCTTTGTACTTAGCTTTTGATATAGATTTTTATACACCTGGCCCCTTATTTCACTCACCGCTCTATTTGCTTTCTTCTTTGCCGCTTTGTACTTTTGCATGTGCTCCTATGACGATGCAAACATTTATAGCATTTCTTCTTTTCTTTGATAGCCTTTTGCACATCATTGTTCCATTACCACGAATATTTAAGTTCGCGTTTATTTTCTTTTGTTATCCCAAACGCCTCAGCAGCCACTTTCCAAATGTGCGTTGTCATCTCATCCCAAATGTCATTTGCTTCTTCTTCCATATTCCATGTCCCTTCTTCCATCACTCCATCCTCAAATGCATGTGAGACATCTCCTTTGAGCTTCCACCATTTCGTCCGACTAATCTTGACTTCTTTATTCCGTCGAACGCGTATCCGAAGACGGATCTCAGATATCAAAAGTTGATGTTGTAAGACGACACATTCTCCAGTTATGACTTTGTAATCTACACAAGCTCGTTTGTCATCTCTTCTAGTAAGGACAAAGTCAATCCGGTTAGAGTGTTGGCCACTACTTTAAGTAACTAAATGCGATTGTTTATTCCTAAAGAAGTATTAGCTATCATGAGTTCATAAGCAATAACGAAATTCAATATTTTTTCTCATTCTTGATTTCTATCGCCATATCCAAAACCACCATGCATTCCCTCAAACCCTTCACTAGTTGTACCAACACGGCCGTTGAAATCTCCTTCTATGAGATGTTTCTCGCTACTAGGCACATCTCCAACCATGCTATCTAGCTCTTCTCAGAAATTCTTCTTGGCGGCTTCACTTAGGCCTACTTGTGGGGTATAGACACTGATGACGTTCAGAACCATATTACCAACTACCAGCTTGACCAGGATGATCATGTCCCTTTGAATCCTAACGTCGATCACTCCGTTTTTAGGGTTCTTATCATTTAAAATATCTACCCCGTTCTTGTTACGTTCTTTTCCCGTGTACCATAACTTGAAGCCTGTGTTCTCCATCTCCTTCGTTTTCTGGCCCGTCCATTTGGTCTTCTGAACGCATAAGATATTTACACATTTCATAGTCATAGTATCAACCATCTCTCTTAACTTTTCTGTTAAGGACCCTACATTCCAACTACCTAACCAAATCCTACCTTCATCGACTAGCTTTCTTGCCCCTCGCACCTGCCAAGTAAAGTGCGAAGACCATTACTCATTTATCACCACATCGGGGCGTAAATGTAGCGCGCCACTAAGGGAGTGATGACCCAACCCTTGCATATTTATCACCATGTCCGAATCTCGATATGACGTGCCACTAAGCGAGTGACGATCCAGCCTTTGCTTATTTATCACCATGTTCGAGCCTCGATATGGCGTGCCATTAAGGGAGTGACGATCAAACCCTTGCTTATTTATCACCATGCCCAAGGCTCGTATGGCGTGCCACTAAGGGAGTTACGATCTAGCCCTTGTTTATTTATCACCATGCCGGAGCGTGGATATGACGTGCCACTAAGGGAGTGATGACCCAACCATTGCTTATTTATCACCATGCTCGAGCCTCAATATGACGTGCCACTAAGGGAGTGACGACCCAGCATTTTCTTATTTATCACCATGCCCGAGCCTGGATATGACGTGCCACCAAGGAGTGACGACCCAACCCTTGCTTATTTATCACCATACCCGAGTCTCGATATGGCGTTCCACTAAGGGAGTGATGACCCAACGAAATATGATAAAGTTCTATTTGCATAAGAGAGATTATGGCTTTTATGTTGGCTCGTCAAGCCTATCGCAACCCTCCTTATTTATCCTGATTTGGGACAGACTACATAAAAAACTACACAAACAGAGTTTTTAATCTTGGTAAAAGAGGGAAAAAATTAAAGTATAAAAATGTATAAAGATCGTGATATGGTAGGATTTTCGACCTCTTTTTGTTATGTGCATTTATCCCTTATAGTGCATGCTTTTAATGTGCTTCACATGTGCACAATGTCATGTATAAAAATGTCGCAAGCATCGCCCCATAGCTTTTTCAAAATAATGATACAAGTAGAGCTAGCAATTAAAAGCAGAATCGTACATCTATGGGCTTCGAGATAGGTACGAGCATGAAAAATATCATAAAGATCCAATCAAACCCAAGCCGATCTAAACCGAATCAATTCGAAAGGTCTGATACACAAATATAGAAGAATATGAATTTATAGAGATATTATACTCAACTGAACCGAACCGATCTTGATTGAACCTTGGATTTGTACTAGGATTTGAAAAGTATAGCTTAGACATAACAAAACCCCACTCAACTGGATCTCTCACCCTCCAGACATGATCTGAATCCAATCCACCGGATCTATTTGTCACCCTTCTACACACATACACACAAATATATTTTCATATGTACACATACATGTATATGTGCGTGTCCGCGCCTTTAGAGGATTATACATCCCTTATCGTGGACTCAAATAGATAAAAATCCTCCATCAAAATCATTTATAAATCGAGTACGTGGTCCTTATTTCTCTTCATTTCCAATCGTTATTCTCAGAGTCGGTTAACACTTTGTCTCATTTAATTTAAAATTTTAAAAGTCAAGAACATATGATAGAAACATTGAATTGGCAACCATTAAACTATCTTTTTAATGGTATATGATATACATATGTCTGTGTGTAAAGATCAAAATTTAAATATTTGGCATTTTTTTTTAAATTATACCCTTTTGAATTTATCTCTCTCTCTACGGCGGTCAAGGGGGAGATGTTCCCCTCATTGTGGTTGACTTGACGATTTAAATCATAGGCTGAGGGCAAGCCTCCCCTCGTGCGGTTAATTAGGCGACGCTTTGATGCCATAAAAAATTATGTGAAATTAGCCACAAGGGCCTTTTTAGCAAGCACAATTAGTTTCTAGGCCATACAACTGAAATAATTAATTTTAAGGACAAAATACAATATAAAGTTTCTAAGGCCTAAAAACCTATGAAATTATGTCCTTGAAAGTAATTGGACTGCTGACTTTGTCCTTAAAAGTAATTGTTCTGCCGACTTTGGTCTTGAAATTAATTTCCGCGGATGTGTGCCCTAGAAACTAATCAGACTGCAAAATTTGTCCTTCTAGTGAAATGCCCAAAAAAACTATTGTATATTATTTGGTGAATATGCAGCAGTTTGGATATGTTCCCAAAAAACAACTGAGAATAGACAACAATTGGAGCATCGGTTTGATGCAGTTAAGACTACCTTCTAAAATATGGTTTTCAGGGGTTGATTTCTATGGATCAACAACGGTTGTCATTTATATACTTGCATAAATTTTGATTCAATAATTAAAACGTATTATAAATATGACTTTCTTATTATAATTTATCATATTTTAAAGATCGGAAATAAACAACTTCTTTTAGTTTGGAAGATAAAGCAGGTGGGACAATAACGTAACATGGACTTGATTTACACAAATTAGTAAATGTGGACTTGCTTTACATTTCAATTCATTAGTGGGAAGGGCCAACCCTAATGGTAGGTTGGCTTGTCAACGGACCGGGTTCGGTCCAGATATCTTAAAATCCGGACCCGTGTCCGATTACGATAATAAAAATTCTAGCCCCGTCTGAACTTGTAGGGTATTTCAAAACCAATATCCAAGCCCGGCCCGTCGGGCTATTCAAGCCCATTGAGTAATGCTCGTATACTAGACTCATAATATTTATGTTAAAATCATACTTTAAACTTGCAATTTTTGTAAAATTCACACAAACAATGTTAACATACAAATTGGGTAATTATGTAGCCAAGTTCACAGCTAAAGTAAACAAAAACATCTACATGCAAACAAACAAAATGGTAAACATATAACATAACACTCATCCACTGATACTACGGAAAACTAATAACCGGATCAGATCAAAACTGGTCGGGTTTTGATAAAATCGTACCCGACCTTATGTAGCCAAGTTCACAGCTAAAGTAAACAAAAACATCCACATGCAAATAAACAAAATGTTAAACATATAACATAAACACTCATCCACTGATACTACGGAAAACTAATAATCGGATCGGATCAAAACTCGTCAGGTTTTGATAAAATCGCACCCGACCCTAATAGTAATCGGATCGGGCTTGATAGTTTAGGTAAAACACATACCCATATTAACAGGGCGGGTTCGGACCGGGCTCGGATCGAAACCCGTACCATTGAGAGACATGCCTAGTGGTAGGTTAGCAAGAATCGAATGGGGTAACCCTCTTGGTTGGACTGTGAACAAATGATAACAATTGATCATGAGTACATGTAAAATAAAATAATGAAGTAGTCACAACATCATGCAACATAAATGGTTCTTTAATTTGGTTGCTTTTTTGGAGAGATCACACATTCAAACCTGGTTGATGACATTAAAAAATAATTTCACTTTTTCTTCCTTATTTTTAACTTTTATTTTTATACTGTTTTTAAACCATTTTCCTTTTTTTTTTTAAATTTTTTTTCCAACTTTTTCCTTTATATCATCTTTTACTCTCTTTTTTTCATGTAGAATTCTCATTTTATCAATTACCTTACTTCAAAACAATCTTTAATTGATCATCTTAGGATTTTAAAGTCATCTCTAATTGGCTATTATAGTATTTTATCATCATGTTCAAGTAAAATTTAACACAATTTTAGCATTATCTTTAAAAGTTTTGTTTTTCCTATCTTGAATATGTTTGCAGTAGTAAAAATATTCTTTATTCTGTTAATATTCAAATTGGTCATCGATTAATATATTATACTATTAGAAGTAAAACTTGATGTCAAAAAAAAATGCAATGTCTAGGGAAATTCAAATCTTAAGAGGACCCTGCACATATCCATACACACCATGGTGTTTTGAGTGTCGCCAAGCGTCACTTGAGGACCAATTTCTATAATAGCCGCTACTCCTTCAAAAAATGCACTGTACTACAAAACTGACATTGAAGTGGCATCTAAATGCAGCACGTCACTTTTCCAATTTGGGCGACTTAAATTTTAGCGAAACCATATCCGAGGAGATTCAATTTTAGCAAGATCTAGTTTGTTCAGCATCCTATTTTGATTGAGATATGACACGGATCTGATAAGGGTAAAAGTGAATTTCTCTTCTACATGAGTACCAGCACCCTTTGCTGATTTTTATAATTACAACTATTGTTTCTTTTATTTTTTCACAGATTCTGCTTAAACACGTTACTTTTTACATGCCAATTTTCTTTCTTACAAAACTGATAAACCTAACAATCTTTTTTCTTGACTTGTACAAACTCGCAGCAAATTCTAAACTACCTATATTTGAATTCACTTCCAGTAAATACGATTGTCAAGTTTTCTTCAACTTTTTTTTGGATTATTTTCATGCCGGTGTTGTTGTTTTTAAATTAAACTGAAAATTTGTACAATTAAACATTTAGGAGGTTTGATGCGTTAAAGTAATTGTATTTAAAAAAAGCCTGTTGAATTTTACCTACGTGATAAGACTAGATGTAGTATCTCTTCGACATTTCTATCTCTACTTTATATCACTCGGCAGAAAATTTTAGACATTTCCTAGTGGCTTTCGGTTTGCAAAGATTTAGTATTTTTTGGAAGTAATTAAATGGAAAAAGGTATTTTGGTCACTCAAAAAATGTAAGGAAAGCCATACTGCAAGTATAAATAGAAATAACCTTTATTCTTTTTACCAGCAGTAGAATAAAGATTTCTCGTAGATTACACTTTTATGTTGCTCACCTTGGATTGTTTAACATGTTTATTACTTGCCTTATGTATTATGTACCAACTTTTAGTCATAATTCTACAATTGTGTGTTTTCTCAACTAAGTGGATTTTAGTCAATTAATGATAACATTATATTTATTTATTACAAGATATAATATATCTATTTTAAGATTGAAAAGTTCTCATCATCATTTCAGATCGCCCAAACTCTATCTAGGCTATATTGAAATCTAACGCTCCGTTCTACCTTTGACAGTTCAGCATGCACACACTCATGCGTGCTAACACACACACACCCATTTGTGCGCGCGTGTGTGGTGTGGATATGTATGGGTAAGGGTCCTCTACGCGCCCCTCTTTTGCTACACCCATTTTACATCCCCTACGATTTTCAAAGTTGTACAATTTGAAATCAAATGAAATTTATGAATATTTAATCTACACTATAAACATGTACACAAAATTAGATCATTTCAAAACTTCTAGTATGTTCAAAATGTTATGTCAAATATCAACCTTTAAAACATTCATTTTAATTGTCGATTTGAAATATTACTTTGAACATGCTAGAATTATTCAAATTAACTAAAATTTTGTGAAGATGATCTTGAGGTATATGAGAACATATCTATTAATCAAAACAACAACATAAGATTATAGATTTATTCAAATCAAACTAAATAATAATAGCAGTAAATTATAGTAAAAATATGCTAATAAACCCAACACTCTTTACCAAATTTCAAAATATTGTTGTCAAAAAGTATTTTAATAAACTCAATGCACTTCACAACAATTCAAAACGATCGTTTATTTGTTGGAAAAACTAATCAGAAAACCCTAGTAACCTTACTAATCTTCCATTTTCATGGAAGTTCTTTTTCATTGATACGGTTTGTGACAGTATATTTCAACTTATTTGAATTGTAAGTATTTTTCTATTTTTATTCATGTGTTAAACCACAGATTAAGCAAGATTATCAGTCGTTGCTTTGGTTGCACTTTAGCACTAGCTGTTTTAGGCGTTTTATATTTGTATTTATATGATATGCAAGATTTTAATTCTATATCTGGCTGTATGCATGATATTCTTTTATTTTTTATTGATATTTTTTGTTTTTTTTACTAAAAAGTTTATTTTATAGCATTATATTTGATGATATTTTTGCGAAATGATGTATATATTTGTTGGATGTCTTTTTATTAAAAAGTACATCGTTTTTTATATAATATTGTATATAGACAATGAATTCCATATAGCTGTCTAGTTGGTGTGTGTTATGTGTTGAGTGATCAAAGATCATGTTTTCGAGTCCTGATGACGAGTATATAATACCTTGTGCAAGAATGGGATGTCTATTGTATGCTAGGTGCATACACTTTCAGAGTTTACAAGCTAAGCTTTATTCTCTGTGTAGTTCTATATATATATATGTGTGTGTGTGTGTGTGTGTATGATATAGCATTTATATTAGTTTTATCCAATTAATTGTGATGTACAACCAATAATAATAATAATAATAATAATAATAATAATAATAATTTTATTTTATTTGAATAATCGCACAATATCCAAAAAGCATCCAATATATGTTGCACAGTATGCTGTGATATGTCGTGCGCCATGTCGTATACCACGCCTTGAGCAATGTTGTGTGCCACACTGTACGCCATAGTCCTGTTCTGTGTTTGGGCTTCCAAGGACCTTTTACCCCTTATGCTTAGGTTGCATTTCATATAAAATGGAACATTCCCACTTTATCCTTTTCCTTTTTTGCTATTCAAAGGCAATGCATGCATGCGTGTGTGCATGCACGTAAGTACATTACACACAGAGGTTACTCTTTTTAACTCTCCTTTGTGTTTACAACAACATACATTCTATATTTTGAACTTTAAATTTGATATTTTTTCCCCTTTCCCTTATTCATGTTACTTTCTGGAACTAACAAAGAAAAACATAACAGCAAATCTGAGAAAAGCTTGACAATTTGTTAACCCTAGGGAGAATTATACCGTAGTTAATAAAAATAGCGATTGCATTTCTTTACAATTCATTGATCCATCATTGAATGATTTGCAAACTTAGTCCTCGTTATTACTTGGCACTACAGGACTAATGAACGAGCTGCTGGTTGGATCCAATTAACAAGAGAAATTCTCAAATTGCCTGAAGCACCATCTTTATCTTCAAAAGACAATAAAAGTGAGAAGGCGTCAAAGGCGAGGCGTCCCCAGCCTCTTATCAAACTAGTTATGAGAAGGTATATTCTAGGAAGATGATTCATGAATATTCATATACAATCTATATTGAGAATTGAGTGGGGCTCCATTCTTATTTCATTGCTAAATTATTCTTCCCTGTAGATTAGAGAGCTCCTTCCGCAATTTTTCCCGCCCGGTGCTTCATGCAGCAGCTAGAGTAGTTCAAGAAATGGGGAAAAGCAGAGCAGCCGCCTATTCAGTGGGTTTTTATGATATTGATGAAGGAAGTGAGCTTCATGGATATTCTGAAAGTATTGATATGGATGTGGACGACAACTCACAGTCTGAAGGTATCTTATCCATTTTGGACTCGCTATGATTTTATTAAAGCTCTGTTTTGTTCCTGATCTATCTTTATAATGGGCACATCCTTGCTAGAATTAATTGGTTTACAGATTTGCTACGGACGAGCAGATTGCAGTTATGCAATCCAACTAGCTCAGTCATTGCATTATGTATATTTTGTTGTTTGTGCGTTTGTATTGAAATCAACATACACGTTGTTTTCATCTTTTATAAGAAGAAAATATTACCCTTTTTTATTTATTAAAAGTTACAGTTAAATATTTTCACCTTTAAACAAGTTTCAATGAATGTTGTACTTGCTTATTGAATGCCTTTAGCTGTCAGATACTGTTCCTCGCATAAGGGTTCACTTCAAACTAAGCTGTTTAATTTTTCAATGGTATTTATCAAAATTTGAGTTTCTAGCTCCATAATTGGCCATAACTGTAAAAAGCTCTAACCATTTTTTTTTGTATATATGCTGTGCAATTATAGCTCCAAGTTCATCGAATGATTCATGAGGATTTTCTTCCGATCAAATTCAACAATAGTAAATGAAAAAATATTAAATATCAATAATTGAATCAACTTTTTTATGTATAGTAAATATTTTATTTTCGCAAATACGAACATGTACTATGCATTATGTATTTCTATGGGGAAAAAAAAATACCAATATCTGAAACAGGATCGGAACCAATTTTTTTTCAATCAACCGAAATTTTAGAATGCCAAATGAGTGAAACAGAAGCTGAAATCTTGAACTTTCAATCGAAGTACTTTCTGGTCACAAATCAAGCTCTTTGCTTCCCTTTTTAAAGGCAAGTGGTGCTAGTATTTGTTGATTGTGAAGACATCGTCTATTTATTCCACACACAACAATATGAACATAGAATTTGTAACATCTAAATGTGAAGTTCACACCTAAAATGTAAACTTCGAAATTTGTACATATTTTTATGAGTTAAAGAACCAACATCAGTGCTTTTCGCTGTAGTATTTTGCCCTGTTTTATTCTCAATGTTGTCAAGGGTTATGCCTAGATTTTGTTGGGATCCGTCTAAGTTCCAGTTTTGAGCTTAACGTCACGTGTCTGGTGGTGTTTTAATATGCCTCTTCGTCTTAAGATTGTGTTGCTTATTGGCTCCTTGTATTTTAGGAACTTTAGCGCATGGTGTTTCACTTCGCTCCACCTATAACAACATAGTTTTGGCTGCAAATATATCCAATTAGATACTATCATATTTTTAGAGACAAACATGAACTAGTTCTCAGTATTTCTGTTTACTTTTGTATGCCTACATAGCAATGTAATCTAATTTAAACAGCTAATTATTATACAGCGACGGTTTTTATACATATATTTTTTTGCTTGAAAATTTCAATAAAATAAATATTAAATATACTATCAAAAGAAACGAGCAACATGTACCATGTTTTCCCGCTCCATGTCTATCAGACTGACTGTGACCCTTTGGGGGCACTATGTAGGTCCCATGAGGTCTCATCACTGAAGGTAAACATGTACCAAGAAAAACCTGGACATTAATAATTGTCTATATCAAATTTTATCTTGGAATTGGTTCTTGCTGATTAGTTTTCCTTTCTCTCTTAAATTTTCATCTTCAGCATCTGGCAAGGCAGTGCAACGGTCAAATGGAACAAGTGGCAAGGATACAATAGCAAGCTTACTAGCATCACTTATGGAAGTAGTACGTACAACTGTTGCATGTGAATGCGTTTATGTTAGAGGAATGGTAATAAAAGCATTGATCTGGATGCAAAATCCTCATGAATCATTCGATGAACTTGGAGCTATAATTGCATCTGAGCTGTCTGACCCTGCTTGGCCATCTACATTGCTAAATGATATCTTACTAACCTTACATGCTCGGTTCAAGGTATATATTATTATTTTTCTTTCAAAATCTCCACTTGTATGGAAAGTGGTCAATAAATTTCCTCTATAGACCTGTTCTTAGTGTTTGTGCATGAAATCATCCCCTTTTCCTTGTTTATTTTTTTGGCTTTCAGGCAACTCCAACCATGGCAGTCACTCTGCTTGAAATTGCAAGAATATTTGCCACAAAAGTACCTGGAAAAATTGATGCAGATGTATTGCAACTTTTATGGAAAGTGAGTCCTCTTTTCCTCAATTATAATTATTCAACTTGAAGTTTGTTAATTTGAAATTTATATAGGTTAAGTAATCGTTTATTTTGTGAACTAGTCACAAGACCTGCAACAGTCATCTAAATGCACGCATATCTAGTAACTAATCTTACATATCTAATTGAATTAAATAACAATATAACCTAAATCAAGGAAAAAAAAGGGTCTTAGAAACATGACTAATTTTGTTAACAGAAACGAACAAACATAAGTTCTTAGGAAAAGAACAGTAGATTTATGTTGTTCTCAAGTACCCTAAACCCTATGTCAACTATATAATAGCAACTCCAAAGTCCAACACATTTGTCGCGAAACCTCTCATATTTTTATTCATAGGACGAGAGATCTTAGATGATGTCGACTGAGCCACCATGCAGAATACTCAAAGTGTTGCCTTTAATTGACTGATTTCATCTTCTTCTTCTTTTTCCATGACCATCCCCCCTTTTCCACTCTGCCTACTTTGTTATGCTTATATCACAAGTTTATATCATAAAATTAAACGCTCTGTTCTGATAGTTACAATGCGCTTGCTGCTTGCTGCGTGTGTTTGACTTCTATGATCAACCAGATCATCTCCCAGTAAGACTAGAGCACCTTCATTGGGGAGATTCACACTAAATATTGAACAACATATCCATATGAAGATGAGATCCATCTACACATCAATGAACACCCAAGCAGAATTTTAACGTTCTTTTAGAAAATGAGCGACCCTCTTTTGAGGAGAGCACTCATGTAATGCAGAATCTTAACTTCAATGCTTATCATACAAAATCTCAAACCATTGTCTCTGCCGGCTAGTATTGTTTTTTCAATGTGAAGTCCAATTACACCAGTCAGTCTCAAACATTTGCAATCTATGTTTTAAGTGAAAGCGAAGACGAGGTGACAAACCTATCTTATTATATCAAGGGACCTTTTTGTTTTCTACTGTCTGATGTGATTGAAGCAACTTCTATACAAACATTTGTCATATACATGATTTTAAATAGTAGCATGAAAATCAGTTATAAAATTTTGCGGAAATTAAAAAAAAGGAGAACCACAAAAACAACATCGTACTTCCTGATTTAATATGTAAAACTGAAATGAACATCAAATATCATAATCATATAGTTTAACTTGAATTATTTTTAGATTGGATGCAAATAATCACAGATTCCTATCTTCTTTCTAGTTCTTCATATGAATATAATAAATTAAGAAAATTTCATTGTTTAATTTGCTAAATTCATACATTAAAAAATTGTTCTTAAGCACTAATCCATGTTTTAAGCTCGAAATGTATAAGCAAAAGTTTAATGTATGATCAGCTAAGCATTGCTTTGATGACACTCAAGCTCATTTTTAATAATAGTTCATGATACTATAAGTGTGCATATCGACTTTGTGGTATCTATCGTAACATTAGTCTGCCATCCGAGTCATGTTTTTTTGTTCACCATATGATTTATGCTTTCTACTATATCAATATCGACTCGAAATACATTATCTAAACTAATATCCTTGTTTGAATTGTATTATTTAGCATGATCCATAACTGTACACACACATACTACACACATGCGTGTGTGTATGAAGTATCAAAGTTTAGTTCCCTATATCTCTTCGACTGCTAATACTATTATAATACTTTATCCAGACATGCCTTGTTGGAGCAGGACCAGATGGGAAGCACACAGCTCTAGAAGCTGTCACGATAGTTCTTGATTTACCACCTCCTCAACCTGGGTCAATGTCAGGTCTCACTTCCGTAGATAGGGTTTATGCATCTGATCCAAAGTCTGCTCTTGCATTACAAAAATTAGTTCAGGCTGCTGTGAGTATTTGAATTTTTTTCATTTATTTATGCTTTTAAATAAAATGAAATAGGATTGGATTTGATCATCTGATGTTTATAGGTGTGGTTTCTTGGTGAAAATGCAAATTATGCTGCTTCTGAGTATGCATGGGAATCTGCAACACCGCCTGGTACAGCGTTGATGATGTTAGATACCGATAAGATGGTAGCTGCTGCAAGTTCACGTAACCCTACACTTGCCGGTGCGTTGACTCGGCTTCAAAGGTGTGCATTTGGTGGAAGCTGGGAGGTAATACATATTAAGTTCGTTCCACTTTGACTAATGTATAACAGTAACTTGAGTAAAAATATACTTACTGCCTGCAAAATTCACCTGTGTTCTACCTTAGTTCCCACTGGTTGTTATTTATTTATTTGCACTATTTCCCATGTATTTGCAATGTACTAAACCATTATCTTGGTTGACATGCTATTTGCTTATTTAAATATCGTAGAACTAGTACGATGTGAAAATGTAAATTTAGTATAAAGAGGTATATAAAATGAAGTGATGGTAAGTGCATATATGAATTTTAGGGCAGTTAAGTGAAGTCATTGTTCTGCAATGAACTTCTATTTTGTAATTGTTTTACCCTTCATATGAAGAATTGTGGAAATTTCACCTTCAGGTTCGAATAGTTGCTGTCAACGCCCTTATGACAATTGCAGTTAGATCTGGTGAACCATACAGATTACAAATATATGAATTTTTGAAAGCTTTAGCTGAAGGTGGAGTTCAGTCTCAGTTTTCAGAAGAAGAAGTTAGCAATGGTGAAGATCAAGGTGCTAGCGGCACAGGTCTTGGTTCTTTAATAAGCCCTATGTTACAAGTTCTCGATGATATGTACAGAGCACAAGATGATCTAATCAGGTTTGCCCATTTGAATTTTAAATGTATGTATGTAGTTATTTATTATTTTTGTTTACGATGCATATTGTCTGCGTATGTGCAGGGATATGCGTGATCACGATAACAATAAAAAAGAATGGACAGATGAAGAACTGAAGAAGCTTTATGAGGCTCACGAAAGGCTTCTTGATTTAGTGTCTCTATTTTGTTTTGTTCCAAGGGCGAAGTATCTGCCTTTAGGCCCTATCAGGTAAGATTTTGCATATACAGTTCATTATACTTGTGTTTCTTGTTTGAGATAGGGTCGGTCCCAAGTCTCCTTATTCACGTGGTTGTAATACAAAAGGCTCCCGCTCTGTTTCTGATCTCTCTTGTTCTGAAAAATGACAGTGCAAAACTCATCGACATATATAGAAACCGACACAATATAAGTGCATCGTCTGGTCTGAATGATCCAGCTGTTGCTACTGGAATATCGGATCTTATATATGAATCTAAAGACACGCAAAAAGAGCCTGATACAACTGACCCCGACTTAGCAATGGCGTGGGCCTTAGACGATGATGCTTGGGAGAACAATGCCCCAGCAAGGAATAGAGTAAGAAAGAAATATACTAAAATATCAATATTTTATCTTTCAGATGTCTTTCTTTGTACTTTTACAGCGTAAATTCTCCGCTATGAGTTTAATATAATGTTTTTGTAGTTTCACATATCTATTGGTGGATTTACCAAGAAGCAATTCATGTACGTATGACACGTCTACCCATAACATATAATGTTTTTGTTTTCTTCATTTGATGGTAGGTAAATGAGTTTCTTGCTGGTGCTGGAACGGATGCTCCAGATGTCGAGGAAGAGCAAATAACATCGAGACCATCAGTTGCCTACGATGACATGTGGGCCAAGTCTCTGCTAGAAACATACGAAGTAGAGGTACAGTGAATATGACCAGTGAAGCTATTTCTCACACTAAAAAAGATTTTGAATAAACAGTTATAAGCTTATGCCTACCATTTCAGGAAGATGATGGAGGGTTATCTGGGGCATCATCACCTGATTCTGCAGGCTCAATCGAGTCTTCAATATCATCTCATTTTGGTGGCATGAATTATCCTTCACTTTTCAGTTCAAAACCATCTGCTTATGGAGACAATAGGTCAGCCCCTGCTAGCAGGTTCGGCAACACTTCCTATGGTGCTCCATCAACAATATATGAATCATCGATTTCCCCTGCTAGGGAAGAACCTCCACCATATTCTACATCCTCTATGCAAAGACATGAATCATTTGAGAATCCATTAGCAAGTCGTAGTTCTCAAAGTTTTAGCTCGCATGATGATGATCGCACGAATTCCGAGAATCAGTTTGGGAAAGCATTATTTGACTTCACAGCTGGAGGGGATGACGAGGTACGACATCCCATTCTAAAATTTCAATTTTTTTTTTTGATTTAATTGATATTATTTCATGGTGAGCTTTATTTCATTTTGCAGTTGAACCTGACCGCTGGAGAAGAGGTTGAGATAGACTATGAAGTCGATGGTTGGTACTATGTAAGTTAAATGTTTCTTTACCTTGAGTCCCTATTTTCAATGGAATAGTAAAAAAGGTCACTGTTGACTAAAATATGCAAATTACATCCCTGTTTATTCTTTTTAATCATGTTAAATTTATTTTATTTATTTAACACCAGAAAATATTTTTATAAATAATTGAAGTAGAGTTGCAATATAACCGTGAACAACGCAAATTACCCTTGTATGCAAATGAGAAGTCAAGAGTTCAAATCCCATCCAATACAAAAATTAACATCTATTTTTAAATTCAGTCTCAGCAAAAAAGTTCATAACTTTTTTCTTTTATATTTTTCAGTTTATTTCATCGAACGGGAATTAATCTTGTTGTATAAACTTGCACCTTGTATTGGAGCCTTTAGTATTTTCAAAAATATAAATACATCTAAAATCTATTCTTATCTGAGAAGCTGAGAAGATGAGACTAGTTCAAAGCAATAGTAATTTTCATTTGACGGCTTGGATTTTCAAGATAGAAAAGGTTTTTTCCTATTTGAAACAATGGAAGAAACGGAGTAGCGAAGAAGAGAGCAACAGACTCCGTGATTTTAGCTCTCTATTTTTTTTTTAAAAAAAAATCTGTAGGGTCAACAGCTCTCAATGGGCCTGCCGTGGTTTTATCTTTGAGAAACCCAGGGACATACACAGACATTTTCTATCATGGGGGAGGGAAAATAAAATTTTGATTCAAAACACATCATATTCTACGGTAACACATGTATTTCAGAAAACATATATTTATTAGATACAAACATACAAAATCAGTACTTCTAAAATATAATTACACATCCTTTTCCTGCGGATTATCATTACTTAACATAATTTCTTGAATTTGTTTTGGTAGCATTACTAGAATTTAATTCATTAATTTTTTTATTTTGTGAAAATGCTCAAAATATACATTGATAGTCATAAATTATAGTAAAAAATTAACTCTGCGTATACAAAGCCAAGCCAACAACTTAAAATTTTAGCTTAAAGAACCAAATATCCACAACGGCCAAAAATATAAGCTGCACCTTGTATGAAAATGCTCTAACTTCCATACTTAGCAAGATCCTAGTCCAACAAATATGAAACTTGTATGAAGACATTCTAAAATCATCGATTCGGTTTCATTAATTAATATTATTGTATATAAAATTGCACCTTGTATTGCAACCTTTCATATATTCAAAAGTACAAATATATCTAAAATCTATTATTATCTGATAAACTGAGAAGATGAGATTACTTGGTTTTAAGAAAGAAAATCTTTTTTCTATTTGAAACAACGGAAGAAATGGACAAGTGAAGAAGAAAGTAACAGGGACCCAAGGTAGTTATGTCCTTGGCCATAACATCTACGCTTTAAAAGGTGCAAACTAGTTAGCATTTTGTTAAGTTGAAATTAGGATCCTTCCTTCATTTTCAAACTTAATACTTGGAAAACCCTTCTCCACCCTGTTAATGGTATCAGTGAAAATGTGCATTTTAAACTACACATTGCAGTTTAAAATGCACATTTGTAGTTGAAAATGCACATTTGTATAATAAATATTCGCAATGTGGACTGTAAATATTTAAGTGTAGTATGCACATTCCTACGGTGTAGACCGTAAATTTTTATTTTACAAGAATGTGGTAAGAACTGCACATTTTCTTCCATTTCTTCCATTATGCAGTTTAAACTGAGTGTGTTACTCTCTTAAATTGTACATTTTCGTTGGAAACATTGATAGAGTTTTTCGTGAAACCTGTTTTTGACAAGGGACATTGCTTTTGTTAAAATGCAAACCGACTTGCCTTTTTCTTACGTATGTATAATTGTTCTTTAAATATGTATTTTATTGAATAACTTCACTTTTTTTCATTATTATCAGATCTTATACTATTATTTGTCAATTTTTTAGATCCAATTCAAAGTTTCCAAAAAACCACTTGCACTTTATATGTTTTTAAAACTGAAACTTACCGTTAATGTTTATTATAAAAACAATTTTACCCCTTACGGACAGTAATATGTCTCTCGATTGTCTATTTAGAAATGTTGAAATCGAATCCCATAAGCATCAATTAACCGATGTTCTAAGAAAAAATTCACAAGCACAGAAAACATAAGGAACTTAGTACTTGATACTTAAAAGCCTTTTCTGTTTATCCTTGAATATACCTTGCATATTTTTCTGTAATTTGCCAGGTAAAGAAGAAAAGACCAGGAAAAGATGGGAAAATGGCTGGACTTGTTCCAGTCCTCTACGTGGATGCACCTTGACTGAACGAGTTCTGTTAATTTCTAGTACAGTTTTGGTACTAATTCATTTTTACTAGTGTGGATTTCAGTTGTATATGAGGTATTTGGTTGTATATCACATGTGTTGATGTGCAGTAGATGGTTTATGTTTCATGTCTTCACTGAACTTCAGAATATATTACTTGCTGTATGTCATTCAATTTGTTGCACATATTTTTCACTTACCATATCAAAAGTAATTGTTCGTTGCATGTGTTACTGAGATTATATTATTTGATTTTTGGCGCAGTTGGCGAAACAAATCCAAAAAAATGTTATTTCTTGCTTACTGCTAACTATATTTTTTAATTTTAATAATTTGTAGGGTGTATGTTTAGTTTTATTTTCATGTATTCTGAAATGCAATACAACTGAATGAGAATGGCGATAACATACAAGGTAACATCGTCCTGTATTTTTTAGCTAATACCAAACGAGATCCCCAGACTGAACATACATGCGTGCAAGAATACAAAAATTTATTAGCAGTCTTCTATGTTCGTGTGTTTGCAGAACGATGAAAACTTGCATGAACAATCATGTAAAAAAGCCTACGGCACTGGGCAAGGTTTGATTCCCCATTTCTCCTATGCATGTTGCATCATCGTTCCATCACTGTTGAATTTGCCACTTCCTGCCGTGTTTAATATTGACATTTTAATCCACCTTTTCCTATCCCTACATGTAGAACCTAAGTTAGCAAAAATAAAAATATAGCGTTGCGAGAGGGACTTCATTTTCTGATAAGAAGATAACTAATTTTCGGAGGATTGCATCCATATGAAAAATAATCATAGAGACATGATAAATGAAATAAAATAAAATAATTTGCTATTCTACTCTCGGAGGAAAAAATCGACAAAATCTCATTGAAAATGTCAATATTAATTAAATCTCGAAATGTATTGAAATCCATCATAGTGAATAAGTTTCAAAGAAAGAGATATTTGGTCACTATGAGAATCTCTTCTTTCATGGCAAGTACAACTCTAACATCCAGTAGATTGATTTTTAATTATTTTTGTTGCAAACACTCGTTTGTACTAGTCCGAAAGTTCTCCTCTTACAATATATATTTTATCAACATTCATTTGAAGTAAAATGTCCATTGCGGTCAATTGTAAGATTTCCATAGTTTTATCACTTCTAGGACGATATGCATCTTTACAACGGAAACATTTTTCAAATTTAGAAACTATTTTCTGAGAGAAATTATGGGACACTTTCTGTTTCCATATTTACGATTGTGTGCTACTATTGACATTCAGAAAAATGCTTCTGGCTTCCAACAATAAAAAACACGTTATGAAGTTGACTTCCGGGTATAGTTTTGTGGTAAGAGTGTGATTCGTTCAATTAATAACTTAAAATTTTAAGGGGTCTTTCGGATTTTTCATATTCCGATCAAAAAAAAAAAAAAAAACTTTATTTCTTTAAAAAGCGTCGATTCTTTTCCCTTCAGTAGCATATGTGAGGAAAAACAGAAATTCTCACAATTTGTATTAAAAGTTCAATTGAAATTGAACTAACACCAACAATTATTTTCTTTTAAACTAAACAGGCATCTAAATATTTTCAACACACAGCATTATCCCTTCTCTTTTTTCATATTTTCACTAGTAAACGCTTCCCTTCTCTTTTTTCATATTTTCACTAGTAAACGCTTATTCATTTGAAATGATAAGATTTTCTCAATTATATTGTGATTGACATTTTCCGGGTTACAATAAAAAAAATTTTAAAAACCAAATGAGAAAAAATTGCATAAACGTTGTATGATAAAATACTAGTTCAATAACTTGTAATGAGATTTTCAATTACAACATCATCAAACTTTATATCATTTCAATTTATGTTAGCTACGAGATCATTAAACTCAGTCTAAAATAACGATAAAAAGACCCAAACAATAAATCTAAAATTGATATGAGAATAAAAATAGACTTCAGAAAATAAAACGTAAACCAAGCTCTTTGTGTTAATCAAAATTAAGATCATTCACTAAACCTTCACTTGACTTCATTTACAAAGCAAAAAGAAAGTTTTTATTTATTTATTTATTTTTGGATTTAGGGTTTGAAAATTTTATTTTCTAATGATGTTTTAAGACAACATACGTGAGTTTTTCTAAACTACATAAAAATGCTAGGGTTGTTTAGGACGACGTGTGAAAATAGATTTTGAGGGACATAAGCATATAAAAAAATTGATAAATAATAAATTTTTAACGGCGGTCAGAAGCATTTTGCTAAGTGTCAATAATAGAACACTTTATGATTTTACTCGTCCCCGAGGACCGAAATCTTTTGACTCAATCGGCCAACCATACTTTAGGCATGATTTTGAAGATTTATTGGCCGTTATATTTTAAATATTAAATATTATATTGTGAGGATTTTTGCAACCAGTGCACATGATTTGATTACTCCCAGTGTAACCAAAATCACATTAACATTACATTGGCAGTTTTACAAAGATGGGTTATCATTTTTACTTTCACTTATAATTGACAAATACAAAGATCAAAATGACGAATTTTTTAAAGGACTTTATATTGACAAACTTGGTTCTTTCAATTTCTTAGTATCTTCTCCCCCTAGTCTCTTCAAAATGAAAAGTCCATCGATTGATGGTTTTAGACTTAGGTTTATCTTGTCTTTATTTCATGATGATCAAGCATGATTATGTCATATAAATATGAAACCCTTTTTACATCCATAGCTCTAGGCATCATATTATTCCTTATCAACAATTGCCACTTTTAGACATAATTTATTGAGTTCTCATCTTCACTTGATTTTTACTCTAATGATTGAAACTGACTAGTCTGTCCCACTACTACGGTGTGAATGGAATTTTTTGTGCTAGTGGATGATTTACTGATTCATCAAGTATATTAAAAATCCTTTATACTGGAGATAATTATGCTTTGGTTATTTGATGCTTCAGACATCATTTGCATCATTCTTTAAATTCAAGAATCAAATACAAGACTATATTTTTGGTAACATGGTGGAAATTTGGTTGTGCTTCGTGAAAATCAAACTTAATGCACAAAAACCGTAATAATTTTAACTTTGAATTATGTCTTGAGCATTATTTTCATCAATCTTTTATCTATCAAATCCCTTAAAATCCATAAGTATTTTAGCAAAATCAATGGAAAAATTGATTTTTCAGAATATTTGTAGTCAAATTGCAAATGTGCACATTTTTATTTTTCCAAATATACATAAATTTATTCATAAATACTTGCACTCGGTACTTTTTTCTTTTGAATTATATAGAAAAACGAATTGAAGAGAGTAACGATATTGCAAGTCAACGTTTTTTATGATCCGAGTGAATTTTCAAAAATTATGGACCTAATCCAAAGATTTATTAATAAAAAGTTTTTGTGCATTAAGTTTGATTTCAGGGACCTGGGCTGAAAGATATATCGGTTTTATCCTATGTATTCTCTCTCTCAATATCGGTAACACATTCGAATAAAATTAATTAACATGTAATTCCAATGTTCTTTGATGATTTATTTCAGTTGGTTGCAGTCATGTTGTCGACAGATTTACCGTATCCAAAATATTTAACCATCAGCGGCACACCAACTACAAGGGTGATTATCAGCTTTTATTGGTTAGTGTGACATGTTCCAGTGTTTTTCTATTCTCTGGTTGTACACAAGAAAATCATTCTCATAAATGATGATACATCTACGAAGACTATAATTGGTTCATTACTTATTAAATTGATTTTTCATCAGCAAAACATACCAATTTAATAACTTCTTTTAAGTTAATCGTGAATGTTTTGCTTAAATTATGTATCTCTTTTGTTATAAAAAAAGTTAATTAAATTGCATATTTTGAGGAATGAACACGTCTTCAACGATCTTTTGGTCGTGATTTAATATTCCACATAGATACATGCCTCCACATGTCATTACAAGTATGTGTAATTTTAATTTTACTTGAGTCAATAATGATACTTCAAAGAACATGTACTTGCAAGAATTCTTATTTGATAATCCTTTGATCATCAAAATACCAATATAAATGCTCAATGATATTTTATACTCACTTTGTGGTCTTAGTTTACTAGGCCTTTGGGTTCTTAATTTACTACAAATTTGAGTTTTGATTTTATTTTTGATCGCCGTACGAGTGCGTATAACAATACATAATAGTTCATATTCACTTTTTTGATTGTATTATACAATTTCTCTGAGAAAGATGTTTTAAAGGCATCTTTTATCAATTACTATATAATATCATGTCCAAAGGCATTTAATATTCATGTTTTCCACAACAAAGTCAATGAAATTTGTTTCATGATTCTTTTTCATAATTTTGTTTGTTACCACGATTCCACTTGTGAAATTATGTTAAGAGTAATTGTAGTGAAATGACTATAACTTTGATTATGCAACCTCTTATTAGGTTATATCGCATTTCTCGGTCACAGTTTAAATATTTGTTTGCTTTATGCACTAGTGTAGACTCTGTCAAACAAGTCATCACTATTATTATTACATTATCAGTTGTTCATTTTATTCTGCAACAATAGACTGATACAAATGATGTGTGCATATGATGCTTATGTCTTTTATAATGTTTGAATCATATTGAGTTTTTGAAATAGTGATAGATCTTTGATTTACTCTCAATACTTGTCCAATGGGACAAAAAGTCCATGGCAATGAGAGATTCTTTTCGAAAATATATTATAAGCACTACTACAAAGGTGTCTTATTTAATAATCCTTCTACAGATATTTTACCAATACATTTCTATAGCATTAAAATTCATCATAAATGTTTTATAGTCACTAGACTCGCTATAACTAAAGTGTTTTTTAGTATACAATGGTTTTATTTCAAGATATGTATAGCAACTATATTTGAAGTGTTAGATTAATTTATAATATATCTTTACTTACTACTTTTGTAGTGTTATGTAATACCTACTTTAGAAATATATTATTGTCATTGCTTCCAGAGTATTATTTTAATATTTTTTGGAGATATTTCATCGATACTACTATGAAATGCCATATTCGTTAAATGTGATAAATAAAACTATCTTTTTAACAGTCACTACTTCTGGAGTGCTATATTAGTTTGATATAGTCGTTTCTTTAGAAAACAATAGTTGTTTCTTTAGAAAACAAGATATAACATCTCTTCAAGAGATGTTAAGTCATTTTAGTAAAAAAAACAATGGATATAAGTTAGAGTACAAAGTAAATATTACGGTGCATGAAGCACAAATGAGGCGATAATATTTAGGTTCAAAGTTCTAGTACTTGTTACTCCATACGGAGCAAAGCGATCTCCATATGCATTTATATTTTATTAGTTTACTATAAATAAATTTCAGTTTGTAATAAAATGTTGGTTTATACTAAATTGGACAATTAGTTTGATGTAAATAAAATGTCAGATGTTGATTCCAAGTAAAAATATACTTCTTTTAGAAATATTTACAATTCTTCGAAAAATGTTAAACTTCAATATAAATAAAAGTTAAATGACATATCTTTGGGAAATGTTAATTTATTGCTTTAGAAGTAACTAGTATCATTTCACAAAATAAAAAGTAATATAACAGTTTGCATTAAAAGTGCTAATACGGTAGGCTCAGTAGGTTGATGATCTGAATTACAAGACTAAAGGTAGCGAGTACGAATTCCAAAACTAACAACTCTATATTAAATACCCAAAGTACGTGTTTGGTAGACACATATTTCCTAGAGATACAGAAGCAAAACTTGGTTATCCAAATAGTCAAAAAAAGCATTAAAAGTTTGCATTGTTGAAGATGAGAATAGATTTATTGAATAGAGGACTGCTTTATTATCACATGTACAACAACCAACTATATACAACCATATTTCTTAGAGCCTAACTAATTGTACAATACGAAAATTATTATAATAAAGTCTAGGAAGTGAAATATTCTTAGTTTATTTCTTAACATATACACATATTTCTTGACACCTCCCCCCTCAAACTCACGATGTGGTGGCTATAAGCATCGAGATTTTGCCAACTAAAAACCAAAAAGGCAAAACTGAACGTGACTTAGTAAAAAAGTATGTAATTTGCATGAAAGAGGAAACAAAAGACAGAGTAATAACATCATTCTCAAGATGATGATATGTGATGTGACAATCATTCTCGATATGTTTGATCTGCCCATGAATAAATAAGTTATGAGAAATCTGAACAACAGTCTTATTATCAAAATACATAGAAGTAGGTTCAGAAAGAGATAAGTAACCTGCGCAACCAAACAATCTCTTTGGTAGTAGATGTCATAGCATGATACTATGCTTCAGTTGAAAAATGAGAAACAACAGATTACTTCCTACTCTTCCAAGATACAAGAGAATCACCAAGTAAGATTAAAAAAAATAAGTAATCGACTTGCGATCTATGGGTCGTTACCATAATCAACATCAGAATAGGCATGCATTTTCAAGATGAGATGGATAAGGTAGATGAAAATAGAAGGCTATGGAAAGTAGTACCTCAAAGATATCTTAAAATACGAAGGAAGGCTGCCCAATGAATTATATTAGGGAAAGCTACAAACTGACTAACAACCTAATGTAACGATCCAAGATTTTGGATATTTGAAATTGGAACATTTAATTGGTTTTAAATCTTTAAAAGATAAATTTAAACTTGAATTTCAAATATCAATATTTATTTGATAATTAAATTATTGAATTTAATAATTGAGAATTGGGTAAAATATGAAATCTGGAGTCTCAAGCTTGTTAAAAATATTTCAAAGGCTTATAAAATTTATATTGATAATATAGAAGATAATAAAATTGGATTCGAAAGTGATTTGTTCATTTTAAAAAATATATCGTTCAAATTGACATTTGAAAATAGTCTTCCGAGGCACAGTCTCAGAATTCGACGAAACCAGTTTCATTGGATCTGTAATAGTATATTATTATTGGATTTCAAATTTCGAAACGTTTGGAGTTGTCTTGTGGCCTTACGTTAGGTGAACACGTTGAAATCTATATCGAAAACTCAATATAATAACTGGGTCCAAAAAGCTATCTTCTCCATACGATCGAATTAGAACTCGATACCATTTCCATTGCATTTAAAATAGGGATATAACATTATATACGCCTGGTGGTATGTCTCGATAGAATGTCAAAATTTTAAGTTTCATTTTCGAGACAATTTGAATTTAAAATTTAAAATAAAATATAATATTGGCCAGTCAAAGAAAATTTGACATCAGCCTTATCCCTTCTTTTCATAACTATACACCATCAGCTGAAATTATATCCACATCAAACATTTTTCCTCTCCTTCCAAGGCACTGCATCCTGATAATGTTAGCACGCCCATTCCCCCTTTTCCAAACATTGTGTCTCCCTTCCCTTCCCTTTTAAATATAGCATGCAAGAAGGTAAATCGACAACAAATGAAAAATGGCCAAACACAGTGCAAAGAAAAAAGTAAAACGAAATCAAATCTTCGTCTCCCTCATTGAAATAAGGTCTGCTGTATTTTCATTTGAAAATCATTCAAACGAAATGAATCAATTTGTTCTTTACAAAAAAAGAGAGAGAGCGGGCGATTTAAATTGGCAGAGCTCATCATCGATCGCATCACGATGTCTAGGCGAGACTCGCGGCTATGGTAGGGTGGGGACTACGGGCGCGATTTCAGTCTGCTATTTCGATTCGTTGTGAAGCATTTGCAAATTGGGTATCCTTGTATTAAGGGATGGTAGCGCTATTTTTCGTTCGCACATGGATAATCTTGTGGGTAGTTGGTGATCCGCGGAGCTCGACAGTAGGTTCGATCGTGGTTGGTTTGGGGGTCGAAGGGGGAGGCGAACTCGTGCTCTACTGGTAAGGTTGGGGTGTTACGTGCTGCTGCAGAGGGCGAAGTCCTGGGGATCTCGATCTGATGGGTTGTAGCGAAATCAGGCGCGAGAAGGAGGCGCTAGTTGGCATGGTTCGCAGCTGGTTGCGTAGCGAGGTTTGCGTGAGTAATCATCGATTTGTATATATGTATGTGCATATCGATTTTGATCTTCAATTTTAGATTCATCTGCTAGGTGAAAAAATATATACAAATAATGATGATAATAATAATAATAATTGTTATCATAATCATATATATATATATATATATATATATGAATTAGTTAACCTTTAGGTAATTGGTAGATTTATTTGAGAAATTAGGATACTTATATAACCTGTCACAACAATTAATAAATAGGGCAGAAAAGGAAATGTAAACTAGGTTAATTTAACAATCATTTAAAATTAGTTAATTAATTTATTAATTGGTATTTTTTTTTGAATAGTTCAAATCTTAATAAACCATAAAATGTTTATGCAAGGTCAAGAATCATGAAGAAAATAGTCGGGATGAAAATGGGTTGCAAACAAAATAAAGGTGGGTTGATCTCACTTACATATGGATTATCTGTTAATTTAATTAGTTAAAAATTAAATTATTGGTTGATTGATTGGATTGATAATTTATTATCAGTCTAGATGTGATATTATATATAATAGCATATATATATGGAATGATTGATATTCCTGCATTATATAGCGGATGAGACCCTATGCGCCCACATTATAGCGGATGACCCCATATACCGTGATATCCCGCCTTGAAGCGGGATTGGTATTTTTATATTGTGCTAACATCTGTTTATGCAGAGAAACAGGTTGGAGGGATTCAACTGGATTTCTCAAAAATATTGAATTTATTTTCATATTCGATTATATGAAATGTTGATATATTATGTTGGAAAATTATTTTATTTGATGTTAACATATTGCTGGATGTATTATGGAATTTTAAAAGTATAAATATTGAATTTTAAAAGGAAAAATATAAAGTAAGAAATTTATAGTAAAGATGGATAAATTAAAAAAATGAATTGGGAAAATAAATAATTTGACTTTTAAATCCTGTATAAATAAATTCCGAGATATGGGAAAAATAAAGATTTTGAATAAATGTGAAAAAAGGGATTTTTAAAACAAGGACTTAAGCAATATTGTTTGTAAGTACGAAAGAATATATTTTTAAATTCAAGATTTAAATGAGTTGGGAAAAATAAAAGGAGCATTTTGAAAAAGGAGTATGAAATTGGTATTTCAGAGTTAAATAAGGTTTTGAATCATAATAAAAAAGGTAAAGCTAGAATTAATGGATTTTGGAATAAATTTAGATAAATCGAGAAATAAACTTTAAATGGAATTTAATTCTAGAAGATCAATTTGGAAATTGATTGGAAACAGTGATTAAAAGGGGAATGAGATTATGAAATTTATAAATGGGGTTTATAAATAAAGTGAAGTAAATATCAGTGGATATTTGGGATTTTTAAGTTCACAGTGGGAATTTATAAAGGAATTAGTAAATCGTTTCAAAAATAAAAGAGTAGATTTATTTTTAAAATATGGAAAAGAAATTTATGGAATTGAGACGTAAATTTAATTAGGATAAATCGAGAAGGATTTATAAATGATTAGATGAGCTATATTGGAATGGAAAGAGTATTTTCCTGAAGAGCCAAGTATAAATTCAAAGGATATTTTTAAGTATAAGTTAGAAGTTTTAAAAGTAATTTTGGAAGAATTTTTTATAAAAATTATTATTTAGTTGTTTTAAAATTATAAAGTAAAAAATGATATCATAGTAATTGGAAAGAAAAATGGCGACTGCGTTTTGGCGATTCGCGTTTTGGCGACTGCATTCTTAATTTCGTTGTTTGCCTCTGTCTTTCTTCGGCCTTTTCTCGTGTCCATCTTTCTAAATGCCGAAGAAGAAGCCTGCTCCACCTTCATCTGTCTCGCGTGATGGTGGTGCTCACGATCTTTCTGCAGCTGTTCCGTGTGTTCCTCCTTTTAGGTGCGTGCCCGTCGCGTCTGCAACCAATGTTAACCCTATGGTCGTCCTTTTGGGTGATTTGTCCACTTCGCAGCCTCTTCCTGGGCTTGAAGTTCCTATCAACCCTCTTGTTACATCCCCGTTGTCCCCATTGCTATCAAACAGAGGTACTTCATCTTGGTCTGTTTCTGAGATTGGGCCGATTGTATGTGCTGAGCAGTTTGGGCGTGCCCTTGATCATAGTAGTGAAGTGGTAATAGAGAATTGTGTTTGCTTGACTGAAGCTAGCGATCTCTTTAAGGCTTCCGATGTGGTTACATTGGGGTTGCACATATGGTGTTTGTGGTAATGTGTTAGACAAAATCCCACTTCCTACAGTTTCGAACGCAATTTTGTTGGATCCCCCTCCTCTTCAACCTATCCCTAAGTGGTCTTCCTTATTCTCCAAGCTGCCTACTAATGCCGGTTTGCATTCGCCGCGTCTCTTTGATAATGTCGAGCAAGAGGGAGTGATGATTCTTCCCTTGGAAGTTATTACGGCTGGTGTGGATTTTTGGAAAGACCACTTGGTTGGTTTCTTTCTTGACTCCAATCCTCCCTATCATATTGTTAAGGCGAGGTGCAACTCCGCGTGGAAGCCTAGGGATGGTTTAAGTGTTCACTTTGATAACAAATTGTTCTACTTTAAGTTTTCGCGTAGTGAAGAGAGGCAACGAATTCTTGAGGCCGACCCAATTCTTATTGATGGGAAGCCATTCATTATTACAACTTGGAGTCCTACTGTGGATCGTGCTAGGAAGCAAGTCCTATCTATTCCTGTCTGGGCCCATTTTTCGCATATTCCATCTGTTCTTCAGCCTCTTATTGGGATCGACTGGCTTGCTGGCCTTGTTGGTAAGGCGATTTGTTATGATGCAAATACCGTGGCCAGAAAGAAACTAGTCTATGCCAAATCTCTAATTAAGGTTACTCCTGACAAGCCTCTGCCTAACATTTTGAAGGTCAGATTAGATGTGGGCCACGTTGCTGAGGTCAGAGTTTGCTATAGTTGGAAGCCTGAGATTTGCTCGTCTTGTCAGTCGTTTGGCCATCTTGCTGACTCTTGTTCCTTTTCGTTTGTTTCCCTTGTTGACCGGTTACCTCGTCCACGTCCTCCTCTCCGACAGTGGGTTCCGAAGGTCGCTTCTGTTGTCCCCTTGGTTAATACTTATGTGCCTCTAGTTGATATTGCTCCCTCTGTGGATCCTCCTGTTGTTGCTCCGGTGTGTGTTGCACCATCTATTTCTTTGCCCGTTGCTATTTCTCCCACTGCAGTACCTCCCGTTGTTGCGCCTGTTTGTGTTGCTCCCTCCATTTCTTCGCCAGATATAGGTCCATCTCTTATTTCTCCTCCTTCGGCCATGGACGTTATCCCCTCTGCTTCCTCATCTGATATCATTTCTTGGAATTCTGATGAGCGTACTTGGGTTCACGCTCCTTCTGATATGACATATTCTCCGGAGAGAGACATCTTTTATGCTTTTATCAGTGATATTGGGGGAGAGAGTCGGTATCTTATCTACCATATTGAGGGAGATGGCTTGTGCCTCACTAGGGAAGGTGTGATTGGTGAGGAAAACAAAAGTAAGTTTTATGATGTCACTTGGGATATGAAATTTCTTTACTCTCCTGACTCTGTTGGGTATGATCCTCATTTAGCTGCTCTTTTCTTGGGGTTTACTCTTGTTATCGGTCCATCTTTGGATGATGGTCGTGATTGTTCTCCCTCTTTTGAGAAGCTTAGTCATGCTGTGTTAGTAGCTTAGGCATCTCTGTCTAGCTCCTGTACTTTCTTATTCTCCTTTTTTTGGGCTTCCTTCCCGTTGAGTCGTTCTGTGCATGTGTAGAGCACCTGTTTGTTCATTTATATACAGTGGCACGGCCCACTTTAAAGCCGGCTAACTTTGCTAAAAAAAAATTGTAAAGTAAATATTTATTTGAGTTAATTATAGCGGTAATTATTTTTAAAGGTTAAATTAGTATTTTGATGTAAAGGATACCTATTAAATATTATACCTTATATCATAGTTTTATTTTAAAAAGTAGTTTTGGCTAAAGGTTTACTTAAGAATGTTTATAGAATTTCATAAATATTATTTTAAATAAATTTTTTTAAGTACTTTTATTCTAAATATTTTAAATGTGTATTTTTGGGTAAAGTGATTTAAATTATTAAAAAAAAATCTAATTTTAATAAAGCTTGGTACTTTTCAGTGGAAATAAAATATTTGGCTTGTGAATGTTAAATTTGATAGTTAAATAACGGACTATCAATATAGGCCAATACGCTGATCGTTTCGAAGAGACCAGGATCGGGTTTAATTATCCGAAAACCACTTCGATCCGGTTTGAACGTTTGCAACTAAAGACCGTAAAGATGATGAAGGTGGTGATTCGGTTTGTCCAGACCCAGGGAAACTTGTATGGACGAATGCTATCAAAATATCGTCAGGAGGACGGTAAGCATTCTAAGTGAAATGTATTCTAAAAAGGTAATGCATAGCCTCAAGTCTCATCAACCGGGAATGGCTAAAATAGGGGAGATGCAGTAAGGCTAAGTGGATAACACCTAAGTAGCGTAAGGCCATCTCCGTCTAGATGTCCCTTTTTGATCTCGGCTTAGTGGGCGGTTGCTAATCCCGGCCGCAGAGTGATCTTATTCGGACTATCCAGTAAGGGGTAGCTCCGGTGTTGTATTGTAAGGGATCGGCAGTGATCCTCGGTACGCTGATCTAGGCCAGGTACTGTGACGGACGGTACCCCAGTAGCCCTGTCATTGTATGGAATCCAATCTCCAATAAGCGCCTGTATGGTTTTGATTGTGCTTGACTATTGCTGGAACGTGAGATGCAAGCATTTCAGTTAGATTTTATTTTACTTTCTATAGACACTATTATAATACCAGATGAATTTGATAAAAATATTTTGGTCATCGTAAGGTAAAAACCCAGCATGTTTATTTGTGGCGTGGTCCTATGAGATACCTTTGATTTCAAAGGCTTTTGAAAACTTTAATAATTCAAGTGAGTGTGTTTTCTCACGCTGGTTTTCCAGAGCGACTCGGGTTTTATTTTATTATAATGCTCGGTCAGACCGAGTATTACAGATACATGATAGGATGCTTTGGAGCTCAGAAGATGAGCTGGATGGCAAGACGTATCGCACGTACTTGATATGTTATTCTGCTATGCAGTGTAAACTGTATATTCAGCTTATGTGAGAACAAGTTATTATAACTATCCAGTTGTGTGCTATGTATTATGTTGTACTCGGATGATTGTAATTATTATACAGTTACAATTTCTTTTGTATAAAAAATCTGTTGTTATATATTATATGTTATTCTGCTACGATTGTGAGATTCTGATGTGGTTTCTATTTTCTTCTTCTACTTCTTTCTTCTTTAACCCTATTGGCTTGTATTTCCGACCACTTTGAGTTGAACTATTGGAAAATATTGTCGACTCAGAGGGGTACGGATTTGTGGACCGTTACACTTAAACAACCTATGATATATCTGGATGAGTGATGGTAATATAAATCAAACTTCCAATAATGGTATGGTATAAAGTAGGATCTGACAATGGTATACATCCGAAGGAGAATATTTTTGCATTAAATTTAGTAGGAGTATCAACGACCTTATTATCAGTAAGTCTAGCTTTCTCAAAAATATCCGTGTTGTATTCCGACTGAGAAAAAGATAACATTTTGGTGAATATGTCACCATAATTCCTAAGAAATATTTTATAGGCCCTAAATATTTCATTTCAATTTTTTTTACCTAACTTTTTTTTAGGAAAGAAATGTCATACATATCATCTCCTTAATAATCATATCATCAATACACACACACACACACACACACACACACACATATATATACCGATAGTATGATACGTCCTTCAGCATTGTTTTTAACAAAAATGGCATTATTATGAAAGCCAGAGTCGAAACCAAGAGATTTGATCGTAATAAAAATTTCTCAAATCAAACACAAGGCGCTTACTTAAGTCCATACAATACTTTTTTAAGCTTGCAAACATATCCATATTCATGTGGAACACCTGGAGGAGGCTTCATATAAACTTCTTCTTGAAGATCGCCATTCAAGGATGCTTTTTTTAACATCAAGTTGTGAAATGGACCATTTTCGAATGAAAGCTACAACAATGAGAGCATGATAGTCATCTTTGCAACCAAAGCAAACGTCTCCTCATAATCCATGTCATACCGTTAATAGTAACCTTTTACAACCAATGTAGCTTTATATTTTTCAATTAATCAATCGGATTTTGTTTTGATTTCATATACCCAACAACAACTAACAATGATCTTACTATAAGCTAAAGAAACCAAATCTTAAGTAACCATCCTTAGGAAGGTGTAAAGTTCTTCGTTCATAGCCTCTCGTCAACAAGGATTAAGAACTGCCTATTTATAAAAAGCCGGCTCAAGAAGTTTATGAATGGAGTTTAAGAATGAAGAAAAAGATGAAAAGTAACAAGAATAAGCAAAATAAAGTAATTTTGTAGACTTACGAATGCATATGAAATGATGAAGAGGTAGATCTATATGCTCGGTTAGAGATTGAGGGGCCATTGAGACGGAGGATGCAGCTTCAGATGTTCTAGGTGTTCTAGTATCTGTTAGGCCATTAGTATTATTATTATCCTCAGAACAGAGATCAAATGATAAAATTAAAAACAACAGTGTGTGCGCGTAAGATAAATTTACATAAGCTCATTATGTTGATGGTACGTTATAAAATTGTGCAAGGAAAGTTGATCTTTCACCTATTAATATCACCAATAAGGAACGTGAAAAAGATTGGTGGAACAAACACAAAATTGTACGTAGAAATCAGACTAATATATGAGACAGATGAAATTTATTTACTTTTTACCCAAAGTTTACGTTATTGGTATATGACATACTCTATTTATATAAATCATACGAAGATATTCATGATGAGGTTGAATGATTGTTGAGGCGGACAACCTCATGACTTACACCTCATTCTTGAACACACTGGCAGATCGATCTTATGCCAACCATAAGCAAATGAGTGTTGAAACATAATTTACATCTTTGATTAGTTGGCCACTATTAAAATGGGAGAAATTTGAGAGTTCAGAAAAAAATGTAAAGCTGACGTATGGAGCATGTTGAACGTAAGCTTTAGCCTTTTTTTATTAATTTATATTTCTCTACACTTCATATATGTTAGAAATGAATGAGTTGAATTGGAGAATGCGAAGGCATTAATTGCCTTGGAAGTTGAATAGTCCCACATATTAGAATATAATAAAATATTTGCGCTTATATACTAAGATATAGACATTATGACAATTCATATAGACAAAAAGAGACACAAGCCATGACAGATGGTGCAACGCGCCACCCCGTGCGCGTCCACGCCCGTACCCGCATCTACGGCGTGGGCAAATGGGTGTTTGAGGCGTATTAGAGGCACTTTGCAGTTGGATTGACGTGGATGTTCAGACCAAATAAATTTTTATTTCCGTCCATTCAAATTCAAACGATCGCACCATCTGGTAAAGGATCGCAACCTTTCCAACAGTCACGACCATTCAAACAGACACCTCCCCTTCAAGTAGGCACCTCCCAATGCCTATATGTAGGCGGAATGAAAATCAGAAATAGATGGAATAATTTTCTGCGTATCTTTCTCCTCCAAATTCTTTTCTTAAAATCCTCTCTTGGGTTTGTCGTTGCTCTGCAATTACCGGCGCATCATTGCAGAGAATCCGTTTCATCCAGTTGCTCGTCGACCCTTCAACGCCATTGAGGGAGCAATTTTGTTTCAAGGAAACAATTTCACTGGACTCGGACAAAATTCAATGGTAATTTGTTTACTAGTATTGCATATATTTGCAACAGTTTTATCAACATAATTGCAACAGTTTCGCGGCACTTTTGTAACGTTACTGTACCACTCTCTGTATACAATTTAGTAACGTTTTCCTGACGTTACTACTACAATTTTGTAACACCTTCCGACGTTGCGAATAATAATCTTGAAACAGAATTGATTTATTGACGACTGTTTTTGTAGACAAAAATGTCTCATGAAAGAAACCATTCTGCACCATCATAGACTACGATTACTACTAAGTCTACAAGTATGGTTCCAACGATGGCGTTGTCTCATGGAGAATGGCCGGAAAAGTTCATAGGAATGGACTTCAAATGCTGGCAGCAAAAGATGCTGTTTTAATTGGCGAATTTGGGCCTTGCAAAGTTTCTTACATAAGATGCTCTCGTAGTCGAAGAATTGGAACTCGATGCAATAAAAGGTGAAGATTTGAATGTCTGGAAGAGTTCTAACTTTATATGCAAGATCTACATATTAAATGGGCTCGACAACAACCTATATAATATATACTATAATGCGCGAACATCCAAAGAACTTTGGACGGCATTAGAGAAAAGTACAAAATCGACGATGCAGCCATGAAGAAATTCATAGTTGGAAAATTTCTTGACTTCAAAATGATTGATGCAAAGACCGTTATCTACCAGATTCAAGAGTTACAAGTCATTATTCACCAACTGCACGATGAAAAAATGACTCTAAGAGAATCCTTCAGCTTATCGATGCAATTGAAATGCTTCTTCCATCGTGGAAAGATTTCAAAAACTACCTTAAACATAAGCGTAAGGAGATGACAATGAAAGAACTTGTAATCCGATTGAGGATTGAGAAAGATAAACGAAAATCTAAGAAGAAGACTTTGCATACCATGACTGCGAAGGCAAATGTAGTCGAATCAGAGAAACACAACAAAAGGAAATGTGAGCATGCTCCTAAGAAATCAAAGAAATTTCAGGGTTCATGCCATAATTGTGGGAAGTAAGGACACATAGCCACCGAATGTCGCACACCCAAGAAAAAGAAGTCAAAAGAAACATGACTGACATCTCAGAAGGCGTGTCTGATATGGACTTATGTGAAGTAGTCTTCGAATGCAATCTTGTTGGTGACTCGAAGGAATGGTTTGTAGATACAGGAGCCACACGATACATATGTGCAAATAAGTGGATGTTTACATCCTACAAAACTGCTACTGAGGACGAACGACTTTTTATGGGTAATTCATCTGCATCAAAATTCGAGGCAAAGGAATTATTGACTGAAAATGACTTCTGGAAAAGAACTAACTTTGGCAGATGTTCTTCATGTTCCAGAGATCCGCAAGAACCTGATTTTTGAATCGCTGCTTGGCAAGCATGGCTTCAAACTGACTTTTGTGTCTGATAAATTTGTGTTGTCAAAGAATGGAGTGTATGTAGGAAGAAGATATGTTTGTGATGGTTTATTTAATGCAAATGTAATCACTACTGTACCAAATAATAATATGAATAAAATTGAATCTTCTGCTTATATTGTTGATTCCTTTAACATATGACACTCTAGATTAGGTTAAGTGAATTTCGACACCTTACGAAAATTGATTAATCTAGACTTTATACCAAAATGCAATGTAGATTCTAACTATAAATGTCAAGTTTGTTCAGAAGAAAAATTGACAAAAACCTCGTTTCATCATGTTGAACGAGAAACTGAACCACTAGACCTAATATACACAGATGTATATGACTTAAAAATGTGACAAACTAGAGGTGGAAAAAGGTACTTCATTACCTTCATTGATGATTGTACAACGTATTATTACGTGTATCTCCTTAGAAGTAAGGACGAAGCATTCAATATGTTTAAACAGTATAAATAAGAAGTTGAAAATCAACTCAATAAGAAAATAATAGCTTTAAGAAGTGATAGAGGAGGAGAATATGAATTTCCCTTTGAGGAATTTTGCACCAAACATGGCATTATACACCAAACTACAACCTCGCATTCACCTCAATCCAAAGGTATTGCTGAACGGAAAATAGAACTCTTAAAGAAATAATGAATGCCTTACTCATTAGTTCTTCCTTACCAGATAACTTATGGGGAGAAGCCATTCTTTCTGCAAATCATATTTTAAATAAAATACCATGAAAGGAAACATCTAAATCTCCCCAGGAATTTAGGAAAATAGATTACCATCCTACAAATAATTAAAAGTGTGGGGGTGTCCAGCAAAAGTAGAGGTACCTAAACCAAAGAAGGTCAAAATTGGACCAAAAACCATCGATTGTGTATTCATTGGATATGCATAAAACAAAGCAGCTTATCGATTTTTGGTATACAAATATGATGTTAATGATATTCATGTAAATACCATCATTGAGTTGAGGAATGCAAGATTTTTCGAACACATATATCCTTTAAAAAAAGGTAATGAAAATTATACTCAAAAGAGACCAAGAAAAACTAAAAACTCTAATTCTCTTGAGGACGCTGAACAAAATATCGATAATTTTGGGTAAAATAGTACTAATAAACAAGTGGAGGAATTAAGGAGAGGCAAAAGATCATGGACCTTAAGAACCTTTGGACCAAACTTCTACACGTTTATGATAGAAGACGATCCATTAACATACAAACAAGCCATGTCCTCCACCGATGCCCCTTAATGGAAGGAGGTCATTAACTTTGAGATCGAATCCATTATTGCTAACAATATATGGGAGTTAGTTGATTTACCTCGAGGAAGCAAGACCTTAGGTAATAAATGGATATTTAAGAATAAATTGAAACCTGAAGGCTCAATAGACAAGCATAAAGCTCGTCTTGCAGTCCAATGATTCAGACAAAATGAATACTTGGATTATTTTGACACATACCCACCAGTAACTAGAATAACACCAGTTAGGATGCTTATTGCAAATGCATCTATGCTTGATTTGGAAATACATCAAGTGGATGTAAAAATTTCATTTTTGAATGTGAACTAGAAGAAGAAATAAACATGAAGCAACCTGAAGGGCTTTTCAGCCTAGGAAATGAGAATAAGGTGTGCAAGTTAGTAGAGACACTTTATGGTCTTAAACAAGATCCAAAACAATGACACGAGAAATTTGATGAAACTATGATATCAAATGGATTTAAAATAAATGAATAAGATAAATGTATTTATATAAAACATATAGATATTGGATAGCCATTGTTGGTCTGTATGCTGATAATTTATTGATATTAAGTAATAATAATGCCATAATAAAGTCAACAAAGGATATGTTATCCTATAGATTCGACATGAAAGACCAATGAATAGCTGATGTGATTTTGGGTGTCAAAATTTTAAAGACATCACAAGGATATGCATTATCTCAATCACATTACATTTCCAAACTACTTGAAAGGTTCAAACAACATAATATAACTATTGCAAAATCATCAGTATATATGAACCAAAATTGGGTTAAGAACACTGGTGATGGTATCTATCAGCTTGAATACTCTCGTATACTAGGAAGTATCATATATGTCATAAATTGCACTAAGCCAGGTATCACATATGCTATAAGTAAGATGAGTAAGTATACCAACAATCCTGGTAAAAATCATTGGAAAGCGATAATCAGAGTTTTAGGATATCTAAAGTATACATAGAACTATGCATTATACTATACTAAATATCCTTCAGTAGTGGAAGGATACAGTGATGCAAATTGGAGAACATGTTTCAAATGATAGAAAATCCACAAATGGATATGTATTCACATTAGAAAATAAAGCAGTTTCATGGAAATCATCCAAACAGACTTGTATAGCAAAGACAACAATAGAATCAGAATCTATTGCATTAATAGTCGCAGAAGAAGCAGACTGACTTCGAAGTTTTTTGAGAGACATTCCTAATTGGAACAAACCACGCCTCCAATATGCATACATTGTGATAGTTAATCAACTTTTGGAAGAGCTAATAGTACACTATACAACAGTAAATCTAGGCATATTCATCGTAGACATAAAACTGTAAGAGAATCTCTAATAGAGTTATCACTATAGACTATGTAAGGTCAAAAGATAACATCGCGGATCCACTACCAAAATGCTTGCCTAGAGAGAAAGTTCAAACCTTGTCGATGGGAATGGGGTTAAGGCCCATAAACTAAAAGTTTCTTTAAAATGAAAACCCTACCTAGTTGACTGGAGATCCCAAGATCTAGGTTCAAAGAGAAGTTGAGTTTAAGATAAACTTAATGGCACTGGTGTACACCCAAACCATTCCTATGATAAGTCAGTGCATTACTAGCTGTAGAATGGGATAAGTTTTGATACTTTTAATGATGTTTGTACTTGGTAGTACTAAGGGACCAAGTAAGGAATCACAAATATCCTTTACAGAATCACCTACGTGAGTACGAAGGTGCCGCTTCAAGGAGAATTATGAGGCAAAATTCTCTAAGCACTTATGAGATCAAGCCGGTGTTTATCGAAAAAACGAACACAAACAGAGAACCAAAGAAGATAAGAAAAACTTAACTTATTTTGTGTTGTCTATTTTGGATTTACATAAAAAGACTTATAGTTCAAAGACAACCTAGTTTACTGATTCGCCGGTAAGTCAAAAGGATAAACACTAGGGAAGTTCAAACCCTACGTGCTACTTTAACCGGTACGATAAATGTTTCACATAATTTTAAGAACAAACTGAACAAATACTTATTAATGTAGGGGAGTTTTAGAAATGAATGAGTTGTATTGGAGAATATGAAGGCACTAATTGCCTTGGAAGTTGAATAGTCCCACCTCTTAGAATATAATAAAATATATGTGTTTATATACTAAGATATGGACATTATGACAATTCATATGGACAAAGAAAGACACAAGCCCTTAAGGATGGTGCAAACGCACAACCACGCACGCACGCCCCCGGTGAAAACGCACAACCACGTGCGTGCGCCCGCTCCCAAACCCGCACCCACGATGTAGGTGAGTGGGCGTTTGAGGCGTATTAGAGGCACTTTGCAGTTAGCTTGGCATGGCTGTTCAGACCGAACAAATTTAATTGTCTTTTCATATTCAAATGGTCGCACCCCCGGTAATGGGTCGCAACCTTTCCAATACTCACGACCGTTCAAATAGACACCTCCCCCTTGACTAGGCACCTCCCTGTGCCTATATATAGGCGGAACGAATCAGCAATGGATGGAATAATTTTCTGCATTTTTTTCTCCTCCAATCTCTGTTCTTAAAATCATCTCTTTAGTTCGTCATTGCTCTACAATTGCTGGCGCGACATTGTAGAGATCAGTCCATTTCATCTTGGAAAATAGTTGCTCTTGACTCTTCAACACCATCGAGGGAGCAATACCGTTTCAAAGAAATAGTTTCACTGGACTGGACAAAATTCAACGGTAATCTATTTACTAGTATTGCATATATTTATAACAGTTTTATCAACATAATTGCAGCAGTTTCGCAAGGTTTTTGTAACGTTATTGTACTACTCTTTGTATATAGTTTAGTAATGCTTTTCTGATGTTAATAAAATAACAATTTCGTAACACCTTTCTGGCATTGCAAATGACAATATCCAAACCGACCTCTACCATTAAAAAATGTTCAAGAACGCATTTTCGTCGAACTATCGTTCAGTGAACTACCTGATTTGTCGTCCGACAACATCCTCAAATAAGACAAGAATTAATCAAAATTTCAAATTTTAAGAGAACCTATCACACATATCATGGGACTTGACTTGATGTCTGACTTTCGGGTTGTACGGTATGGCTGCTGCATAATCTATTTTATTACTAGGATAATATCATATTTACATATTCTGGAGAAAGCCTAATTGAACATATCTACATGCATTAATGCGTTTTTAGTTACTTTTATGTGTTTGTCAATTTATTTTTTCGATATAGCATCTCCATTGACGAACAATAAACAAGTATATTTGTGCTACTCACTTGTACGCTTCATCCACTTTAGCCTGTGAATCCATATAGCTTGGAAAATCCTGGCCAACTAAGAAATAATTACCGCATCCATAAGCTAAATTCACTTCCAAAGAGTCCAGAAGAGAGTTGTAGTCGTAACTACGAAAAACTCCACTTCTTATGTATAGTTTTATCTCTTCAAGTCGTGGATCCACCTTAAACTGCAAACTAGTACAAATTGTTATCGCTGTGTAACTCAAGTGCTACAAAAAACCGCTATAACTATACTGTAACACTATCACAATTATGCTATAGAAAACTATTACAAAAAACTACTGCAAAGTTGATGTTTCTGAAATGTTTTCTATTTATATGCAAAAATATTGCAAACAGAATTTATCAGTAAATAAGAAGTAAGTATAAAATTAGTAATTTCCAATCAATCTGTCATAATGCAGTGAATACAGTTGCCTTGAAACAATATTGCTTCGTGTATGCACCGTAGGTTGCGAGCAATTTTCTTCACAGGATGAAACGGACCAACCCTGTAATGCTGTGCATGCAAGTGGGGCGACGACGAACTGAAGAGAATATAGAATTAATAATAGAGTTCTGTAGGGAAGAAGAGCGGTAGAAAAACAGAAAGAAGAATTTTTTTTTCCTATCTGCCTATATATAGGCTCGAGGAGGTGTCTATTCGGGTTTGAACGGTCATGTCTGTTTGAAAAGTTGCGACCCTTTACCAACTGACCGTTTGTTACCATTCGTCCAAAAAAGTGTCTAGTCTGAATAGCCAAGCCAAGCCAACTTTCAATTGCAAAGTGCTAAGTGCCTCTAATACGCCTCAAATGCCCATTCGCCCATGCCGCGAGTGCGGGCATGGGAACGGGCACGGGCGCGCGCGTGCGTGCGGGTTGGTGCGTTGCACCACCCGTTAAGATGGGTTGTAGTTTCATGTCCCTCTTTTCTTATTGTAACTATAATAGGGACCACATCTTAGTATATAAACACATATTTTTTATTATATTCCAAGATGTGGGACTATTCGTATTCTAGACATTAAATGCCTCACATATCGCAATGCACAATTTCACTTTTTCCAACACCTCCCTATTGTTTACTCATTTATTTCCAATAATCCCCCACATAAATGAGTAATTGTTTGATTGTTCTTAATTTCACGAAAACATTTAACGTATCGGTTAAAGTAGAACTATTGGCTTTGAACTTTCCTGGTGATTACCTATTTGAATTACTGGCGAATAGCAGATTTAGTATGTCCTTGAACTGTAAGCTTTTTGTGTAATTCTAAGACAGAAAGCACACGATAAAAGCTTCTTATATTCCTTCATTCTCTATTTGTGTTCGTTTTTTCCATGAACACTTGCCTGTCTCTTGAATGCTTAGAAAATTTGGTCTTATTATTCTCCTTGAAGTGGCGCATTTGCACTCACGTAATGCAAGATCGATTTCACCTTAGAGGGGATGAATAGGGTGATACTATTAATTATCAAAATTTAGTGTGGAAGTATATAAAATAATTGTAGCACAAATAATAGCAGAGTAGTAGCAGCACAGATAATAGCAGAATAGTAGAAACACAGATAATAGCAGAATATAAAAAGCAGAAAGTAGAACACATAGATTTACCCAATTTTGGCAAAACCCTGCCTATGTGCTTCCCCAAGGTTCTACTAGAAATTAAGCAGTCAGACGCTTACACATGTAAATTTGTGACATTTGATATCGACTAATCTAACTCTACGCTCAAAACCCTGCCACAACTCAGCAACTGAGTTGCGAATTTTCAAACTACACCACCGTAGTTCGTCCCCTAGTCACATGACTAGACTTGACTTTACAAAAGTTTAAAAGAAATACAAAATAAAAGCAATTTAAAATTAAAAACCTAATAAAAATTAAGAGCCCAATTATAAAGGCCGACACGAAAACCAAATATAGTAAAAAAAAAATTATCCCCTTTATCTCTTTATTTCTTCGGCTTGGCCTTGTATCCTTTTCGTTGAAAAATAATGGTTGCGTTCTTCTTGAGTTCAAAATTAGGGCTTTTGTGGGAATTGAGGCGCCGCTTCAATTGACCGCTGATGCTTCAAATATCTTCCTCTATCAGTGATTGCTTGTGGTTGCAAAGTCGATATCTAATGATGCTTTGAATTAAATTGGTACGTTTGTCCCTTTTCGATTTATGTTATACTCGACTTGATTCGAGTTTTGGATTGATGCTTTGCTCTGTGATATTGCTTGAACTCGAATGATTTTTAAGCCAATGATGACTTTGGGTTTTATAGGGTTCGATTACCCTAATTATCGTGTTTATAAATTCATTTGAATTCGCATGAACTTTGGCTCGGCCATTCGATTATGATTTAATGCTTGTGATCAATCTTAACTTGTTTATTTCGTACGTGTTGCTTGATAAATTTGAATTGCTCCAATCTTCATTGCTATGAATTGTTCATTGTACTTGCTTGGTTACCATGGCTTGTTTAATTCCTTGGCTACCACGGCTTGATTTTCTGGCATTTAAACTTGACTTTGGTTCCTTTCTTTGTGCCTGTTGATTTCAGCCACTTGATACTATGATAATATTTGAGTTCGGCACTGACTGATTCAATCTGAAATTCCTAACGTGCTTTAATTTGTTATTGCAATGTCTCTTTTATTCTTTGGTATGTGTACTGTTAGTTGTTGCTTGATGGACTCTGGTAGTTTTCGGCCATGACTTTGTTAACTCGAGTCTTCCCTTGGAAGTTGTTGTGCATTGTTGCTTATGTGCATTCGAGCTGGTGTGGCCTTCACTTGATATCTTCACATTATGTATAGTTGTTTGGTTCAATGTGTATATCACTGCTAAATATTCATTGTGTTGAGTTGCTGTAGTGTTTTCGGTCATCATTTCTGAGTATAATTAATCCTTCTTATTACTTCAAGTCTGAGTCCATTGGTCATTGTTAGACTTCATGTAGTCTAGTGGCTTCACTGTTGGTTTTGAATCATACTTGCTGTCAAATGATCATTTCATGTTGTATTGAAGTTTGGTTTGATATTGATTTATGGTTCGAGTCACTTATGTTCCTGAATTTAATTATTTCCTCTGTTGCATTTGTATACAAGTGCACGTGTTCATTCGAGCTATTGTACTAGTTATCACTACACATATATGTACACACATGTATCTATGTATGCTGCGTACTTCATTTTTGTTGCAGTCGAACCTTTGAACTGTTATATGTTTGAAGCTTTGGTTTGCATCGAGTAGATGTGCTCTGTGTAATTGTAGTCTTGGCCATTTGACTGTTGCACATTTCATGTTGGTTTGGTCTGGAACATTTGTGCTGACATTGACCATTGGTTCATGTTGTACTTAGTTCTTCCTTTGTACGTTTGTTTGCACTGCTTCATATACTTCATGTTGATTTGGGTCTCATTTGGTTAATGGTCTGGTTCATCACTGTGTACATTTGAGCATGTTTATTTGCAGTCTAGTTCAAGCTGCTTTGTTTTTCATACTTTGATTTAAGCTTGCATTGTTGTCTGACTTCGTCTTGATTTTGGAATTGCACCTGAGTTGAGTCCAGCATATAGCTCAGGTTTGACCTTTTGCTAATCTCGTGACATTATTTATATTGCACTTGAGTTGAACCTCGCTTTTGGTTGGGTTTGACCTAATGCTCACCTGTCCTTGTAATTTTATCAAATGTATATCGGTGTGAACAACCTTGTGGTATATATAGTGATACACTATGCATGTCACATGCTGTTCGTGTATGATGAATTTAAAATAAACGATGACGAACAGCCCAAATAATTGAGGCAAATACTATTTTCAAAATACAGTTTATTTTACACTGCAAAAATATTTCTCTTTCAATTTTACCGCGTCAGCGATTACTTTGCAAATAATTCAGATGCTGGATTCAATCTAGAATAGAGTTGAAGATAAATACGAGTGAATGAGTGATATGTAGTGATGTGCAAATGTAAATTGAAAATTGTGATGTAATCAAATTTGTATTGTAATTGAAATTGTGTATATATAGTGAGAGCTCAAATTTGTACTATTCAAATTTGAATAAATATTTGTAGGCCTTTCATATCGAATCTAGAGGATAACATATCCTTCGTAGATTTTATTACAGCTTTTTTATTTCCCAGGATCAACAAATCATCAACATAGAGGCAAACAATGACATATCCAATATCTATATGTTTCATATAGACACATTTATCTTATTCATTTATCTTGAATCCATTTGATAACATAGTTTCATCAAATTTCTCATGCCATTGTTTTGGCGCTTGTTTAAGGCCATAAAGTGATTTCACTAGTTTGCAAACTTTATTCTCATTTCCTGGGCTTAAAAACGCTTCAGGTTGCTGCATATATATTTCTTCTTCTAGTTCAACCGTTCAAAAATGCAGTTTTCACATCCATTTGGTGTATTTCCAAATTTAGTATGGTTGCAATTGCAATGAGCATCCTAATTGATGTGATTTTAGTTACTGGTGAGTATGTATCAAAGTAATCTAGATCTTCCTTTTGCCTAAATCCTTTGACTACGAGTCTTTCTTTATACTTTTCTATTGAGCCATCATCTTTTAGTTTTTTCTTAAAGATCCATTTGTATCCTAGCGCTTTTGATCATTTAGGTAGATCTACTAGTTCCTATATATGGTTTTGCAAAATAGATTCAATTTCATTATTGATGGCTTCCTTCCAGTAAGGAGCATAGGGAGATGATATTGCTTGTTGGTATGTTAGAGGTTCATTTTCAATCATATATGCATGGAAATTGGGTCAAAGGTTTTAGAGGTCCTTTGCCGTTTGCTCCTTCTTGGTTTCTCTAATTCTGGTTCAATATTACTTTCATGCATGCTTTGATCAGCATTATCCTCAGGAGTTTCTGGATCTCTTGCTCTCTTTTGAACAATATTTTCAATAGAGATTTTTAGAGGAAAGAAATGTTCAAAGAATCTAGCATTTTTAGATTCGATAACGGTGTTTTCATGAATGTCATCAATTTCAGATTTATAAACCAAAAATCGATATGCATTACTATTCTGAGCATACCCAATGAATATGCAATCTACAGTTTTTGGTCCAATTTTGACATTTTTCGGTTTTGGTACTTCTACTTTGTCAAGACACCCCCACACTCTTAAATATTTGTAGGATGGTGGTCTGCTTTTCCATAGTTCATGTGGAGATTTTGAAGTCTTTTTTCAAGGCACTTTATTTAGAATGTGATTAGCAGAAAGTATAGCTTCTCCCCAGCAATTATTTGGTAGACCTGAGCTTATGATCAAAGCATTCATCATTTCTTTAAGGGTACGATTTTTACGTTCTTCTGTACCGTTCGGTTGAGGGGAATATGGTTCCGTTGTTTGATGTATAATACCATGTTCGGTGCAGAACTACTCAAAGGGAAATCGAATGCCTCGTCCATGCTTCTAAGGATATATATATATATATATATATAACAGTATCTTGTACAATCATCAATAAAGGTAATGAAATAACTTTTTCCACCTCCAGTTTGACATATTTTTAAGTCACACACATCTGTGTGTATTAGGTCTAGAGGTTTAGTTTCTCGTTCAACATGGTGAAACGAGGTTCTTTTTAATTTTGCTTCTGCACAAACTTGACATTTATAGTTGGAGTCTATTTTGCATTTTGGTATAAATCTTGATTAATCAATTTTCATAAGGAATCAAAATTGACATGGCCTAACTTAGAATGCCATATGTTAGAGGACTCAACAATATAAGCAGAAGATTCAACTTTATTCATATCATTGTTTGGTACAATAGTGGTTACATTTGCTTTGAATAAACCATCACATACATATCCTCTTCCTACATATATTCTGTTCTTTGATAGCACAAGTTTATCAGCCACAAAGGTTAGCTTGAAACCACGCTTGCTAGGCAACGACCCTAAAATTAGGTACTTGCGAATTTCCCGAACGTGAAGAACATCACTCAAGGTAAGTTCGTTTTTCCAGAAGTCAGTTTTAGTACTACTTTTCCCTTGCCTTCAACCTTTGATGCAGATGAGTTGCCCATGAAAAGTTGTTCATTATTAGTTGCGGTTTTTTAGATTGTAAACATCCACTTATTTGCACATATGTGTCGAGTGGCTCCTGTTTATTCAAACCATTCCTTTAAGGTACCAACAAGCTTGCATTCTGATGCTACTGCACATAACTTCATATCAGAAATGCCATCTGAAGTTTCAGCCATATTTGCTTTCGATTTCTTCATTTTATGTGCCCAACATTCGACTGCTTTGTGCCATTTCTTTCCATAGTTATGGCATGAACCTTGAAATTTCTTTGACATCTTAGGAGCATGCTCATGTTTCCTCTTGTTAGGTTTGTCTGACTCGACTACAATTGCTTTGGCAGGCACGATATGCGAAGTCTTTTTCTCAGACTTTCTGTTATCTTTCTTGATTCTCAGACGAACTACATGTTCCTCTATAGTCATCTCCTTGCGCTTATCCTTAAGGTTATTCTTGAAGTTTTTCCATGATGGTGGAAACTTTTCAATTGCAGCAACAACTTGGAAGGATTCACTTAGAGTCAATCCTTCATCATGTAATTCATGGATAATGACTTGTAGCTCTTGAATCTGGTTGACTACGGTCTTCACATCAATCATTTTGAAGTTTAGAAACTTTTCCGCTATGAATTTTCATGCCTGCATATTCAATTTTTATTTCTTTTCCAATGCAATCCAGAGTTCTTTGGAAGTTTGAGCAGTACAATTTACATTGTACATGCTATTGTCGAGACCATTTAACATATAGTTTTTGCACCTGAAACCCGAACTCTTCCAGACATTCAAGGCTTCAAGTTTAATTGCATCAGGTTCAGTTCTTCGACCATGGGAGCATCTTCTGTAAGAAATTTTACAAGGCCAAAGTCGTCAGATAGAATAGCGTCTTTTGTTGCCAGCGTTTAAAGTCCATTCTCATGAACTTTTCAGGCCTTTCTCCATGAGATATTGCCATTGTTGGAATCAAAGGCGCAGGCTGAGTGTCAGTCATAGTCTGAGTTGGTGCATGGTTGTTGTTGCTATTCCAAGACATCGTCGTCTGTAGATTCAGTGAACAATCGATATTGTTTCAAGAGTGTTATCGCTATGGAACTAAAGTGCTATAAAAAACCACTATAACTATACTGTAACACTATCATAATTATGCTATAGAAAACTGTTGCAAAAAAAACAACTGCATATTTGATGTTTCAGAAACATTTTCTGTTCTTTTGCAAATACGTTGCAAACAGAATTTCTCAGCAAATAAGCAGTAAGTATTAAATCAATAATTATCAATCAATCTGTCCGAGTACAGTGAATACTGTTGCCTTGAATCAATTTTGCTTCCTATATACACTGTAGGTTGTGAGCAATTTGCTTCCTAGGATGAAACGGACCAACCCCTCTATTCGGGTCTGAATGGTTTGTAGGATCTAGATTAACCCTAGAGGGGGGAGGGGTGAATAGGGTTATAGCAAATTTTCGCGAGTTAAACGCAAAAACAAACTGCAGAGAAATAATTATGCTGAAAAGTTAATCACACACAAAATTTACCCAGCTTCGGCAACCCCTGCCTACTGCTGCATTCCCAGATTTCTATTAGAATTAAACAGTCTCCCGCTTACAAATACTCTAGCAGAATCGCACACTCTGCTACCGCCAATAGAGTTTTGCAAACTCGCACACCCTACTCACTGAACTAATTCTAACTAGACAATCTGACACTACCTAAAACCTAGGTGGTGATTTACTAAGACTTTGACTCGAAAATAAAATTTAAAACAAATTTAAAAACAATTTAAAACTAAAAACCCTAATATCAACTAAAACCCCTTTTTAAAACAAGGCCGGCCCATTTTATTCTTTCGTCTGATCCCTTTTCTCTTTTGGCTTGTGAAGAGAATGGCGGCCAATCCTCTTTGCCACTAAATTAGGGTTTCGTTCTTCGATCCAAATTGGGGCTTTTTGACACACGCCTATGTTGATCGACTCTATGGTTTGTGTGTTGCCTTGCTCGCTGCTTCTCTGATGATCGATTCTCTGGTTGCTTTGCTTGCACTCGTTCGCAGCTGCTCCTCTGTTGATCGAGTTCGCTGTTTGCTTCGGTATGAAACTTCCTTGTTTTTGCTTTTCTAATTTTCGCACTCGAACTCGATGCAGTGATTATCTTGCCGATGATGATTGTGGATTTATAATTGGATTCGATTCGATTTTTCCACACCTCTGATGATGATTTGGGGTTTGGTATTTATATGAATTCCGAGACCCTAATCAATTCGATACTTTCCTAAATTTTGCTTTCCTAATATTGTTATAACTTGATACACAGGTTTTGATTTTCAAACGTTCTATTTTCCTTGATTAATACGGCAGAGACTTTCCTCTTTTAGTTTGCTTCGATTTTTTCAAAAATTGCACACACTCGATTATTTGACTTGGTCATCTCTGCACTTTTAATCTTCTGTCATCTTCGACTTCAGTGTGAATTACTTAGTTGGCTTCGACTTCATCTCTGTAGCATTGATTTACACGGTAGAAACTAATTATGCCTTGTTGACAATGATAATCTTTTTGCTCCATTGATATTTGAGCTTGTCTCTGATGTTTGTTACATTGCTTCACTGTTGTTTTTCTGTTGCAAGTGTATGGTTGCATTCGACTTCTATTTGGTTTCTGAGTTTCATCATTATACTGCCTTGTCGAGTTCCTGTAGTTTGCTGTACATATGAACTTGCATTGTTGATGCTCTTTGAGTTGCAGTGTTTCACCATACTTTAGTTCGATTTTGATCTGGTATGTTTGTATGCTTGCCACTGACTTGTGTTCCCTGTTGCACATTCACCTGTTTACTCAAGACTATATATGTGCATACATACATATGAATGTGTGTATGCATATATTCTTGGATTTGTACTAAGCTTGAGTTATTTGAATTTGCTGTTGCTCTTTGTAGTTGCACTCTGGTTGTCATGCACTATGATATTTTGTAGCCTGGACTGGTGCACATTGTTTGCTGTGACACTTGTTCTGGTTTGAGCTTTTGTTGTTACAGTATTCATTTGTGTTGTTGTCTGGACATTTGCCTGAGTCTTGATGTAGCTGGACTTGTTGTTCTGTGTTTGGTCACTGATGCATGCATGAACTGGTCATTGAAGTTTGTGTAGTTTGGTCTTGCATTTTCATTTGGTTGTTGCAGTCCTATATATGATGTTTGTCACTGCTACAGTCGCTATGCAGTTGCTATGCCTTGTGTTCTTTACTATTGTCTGGTCTTTGACATTTTGTTTGCTTGATGGCATTTCTTCTAGTCAGTTTGCATCATTGCAGTGGTTTCTTGATGGTGCTTGATCATTTCTTGTTCAAAACTACTGGAGTTGTTTCACTTTAACTTGTTGTCTTCATATTCATGTGTGTCTGGTCATGTGTTCATCCCTGAGTACTTTTCGACCTGTTGTTTGATATTGTACTTGTGTACTCCATATATGCACTGTGTCTAACTTGTAGCTGGACTTTGTCTCCATGTATTTCATGTTGATTTTTGAAATTTCACTTGAGTTGAATCCAGTTTCAAAACTCGGGTTTGACCTTGTGCTCGTGTCGTGATTTTAAATATATTGCACGTGAGTTGAACCCGGCTTTTCATTTGGGTTTGACCTGTGCTCACCTGTCCCTGTAGCATTATCAAGTGTATATCGATGTGCACGGCCTTGTGGCATGTACAGTGATACACTGTGCATGTCACATTGTTCGTGTGTGATGAATTCAAATGTGAATGATCACGAACAACCCAAATAACTGAGGCAAATCACATTTTCAAACTCATATTTCAATTTATATTGCAAAAATATTTCTTTTTCAATTTTACTGCGTTAGTGAATATTTTTGCAGATTTCTCAGATGCTGGATTATAACTGGAATGAAGTTGAAGATAAACTACGAGTGTGAGTGATATGTAGTGAGGAATTTATGTAAACTGAATTGTGATGTAATTAGAATCAAAATTGTATATGTATAGTGAGAGCTTGAATGTGTACTATTCAAAATTGTAATAAATATTTGTTTAAATAAAATTTCTGTTTGAATTCAAATTCTGTGTTATTTATTTTATTCAACAAATATTTATTTAATCTATGAAAAATAAAATAGTACATTAAAAAATACATTTAAATGAATATATATGTTTATTATCATCAAACAAAAATCATATAAACGCATATTCAACAATCTCCCCCTTTTGATGATAACAAACATATATTTAAGATTTTGACTGTGTTAAATGTATTTGATCAATGATATACTCTAATTGCTCCCCCTATTTAAATTCTTCCTCTCTACATGATGCTCCCCCTACATATTTTCATATAAACAGAAATATATAAATAAGCCTAGATGCAAATGGAAAATTATTTGACCTTTGCTTGATTCTATTTGACAAAATCTTAACTTTTCTCTCCCCCTTTTGTTATCAGCAAAAGAATATTAGTGTTAGAGAAAATAGAGATAAAGTGATCAATATTAATCCAACATTAAACTAAAATTGAACATAAATATTAAACTTCAATAAAAATCAAACAAAAATTATAACTACCCTTGTTAGGCGCATATTCCACTTTTAGAAAGAATGGAAATGATGTTCTAATATAAAATCATACAATTGTATCAACTTGTGGTACATTTATATCAGGAATTTGAATATATACTAATCATGCATAACCGTTAGGACTTTTAAATGAGATTAGTAGTATTCCAATTCAATTTTAAAAAATGAAATTAAGTATCTTCTAACCACGCTTGACCGTGAGGATTTTTAAATGGGATTAGAATCAACTTGTCTATTTAATCAATTAATTTTGATATGCGTTCCATACATGCATAACCGTAAGGACTTTTAAATGAGCATGGAAGCACATAATCAAAAATCCAAGTAATTCACCCATGCATAACCGTGAGGACTTTTAAATGAGAGTGAAAACTTTGGATATTTATTTATTTTTACAAAAAAATATGAAATGAAAAACAAATGATCTCTGATTATAGTACCACATATCGACAAACTATATTTAAGTTTTGATAAACAATGGTCGATAGAAATATGATAGATATAGAAATGGTCATGAAATCTTTACCCAACAAAAAGTTTTATAACTCTTGTTTGAATTCCTAAAGAAATTTTCCAAATATACTCTCTTGAGTAATATATGTTAAATATCAACATTTATCACCTTTTCAATCACTATTTATCTTTTTGATAATTAGTAGGGAGTCGGATTAGTCAAAATTTGTCATTTAAAATCAAATAAGAATGACTAATCTGCAAATATGGTCAATAATGATTTTCTCGAAGGGGTTATATGAGAAAATTTTCTGCTATTTGAAAATTATTCGAAATGAAAAATATGCAGATATTTTCTTTGAAAAACGATGCAGTTACTAAATGTCTCAAAAATCACGTTCAACTAGTAATTTTTTTATCAACTAGATTACCAGTGTAATCTGCATCTGAATTTCTTTTTCACTCAAAAATTCACTAATTAAATTTGATAGACCAGACCATGAAGTGTGCATAAAAACTCAAACTCAATTTATAACAGCATTCTTGAATTTGAATTGAAGTCGTGCAAATAATCATAAACTGTGAATATGGAGTTAATTATAACCTAATGTATTATCATCCAAACTGTGAATTGAAGACTATGTTTAATCCAAACGTATATGTATGAAGTAATTCAAAGAATAGTGTTTTTGGCATAAATATAATTGGCCAACTATGTTGAACAAGACAGAATCAAAAAATCATCTCTTTACAACATCTCAATATTGGCTGATTTCATTCAGAATACGGTGCAGATAATCACATTTAATATACCTTCACCTGTTTTACCTTTACGATAATTTTCGTGGTTGCCCATTGTGATTTTGTCACCTTTGTACTAAGCTAAGGAACTTTGCTTTGTTGCCCGTTGTGTTTCTGGAACAGCCAAAATCCAGCGAACACTGTTGTTGTTCCTTAGCCCGCCACCATACCTACACGATGAAAGATTTTTGTGACCTATTTACTTTTATAAGTCCATGATTGTTAGTGGCTGAAGCATTGTGAATAAACAAACCCTTTGGAACCCAAACTTGTTTTGTCATTTCATTCTTGTTCCAATAGACATGAAATTTGTTTGTAGAATTCTTAGGAACCCAAACTTGTATAAATTTTGTGTTCTTGCTCCTATGACTACAATTTTCAACACGATGTCCAATTATTTCACATCTATCAAAGACATTCTTACCTTTTGCATTACCATCAACTTGTGTTTTCCCAAAACCTTGTCCTTTTCTGTTGTTAGCAAAAATTTGATTTCCCAATAACATGTTGAATGATTTTTCTCCTCTTGAAAAGTTATTCAGAGATTTCTCAAGATCTTGGACTTTGGTTTTCAGTGTTGTGTTTTCAGTTATAAGTGAGGTGCATCTATTTATAAAATCCTTTTTCCTAGTGTCAATGGTTTCCTTAAGACTCAAGTTTTCTTTTTTAAGATTCTTAAAGCTATTCTTAAGTCTTGATAATTCTGAATCTAAAATTTTACATTTTTTACAGTCTAGGTTTTGAATATTTTCAAGTTCAGTTTCTAACCTAAAATTTTCACTAGCAAGTTCTCTCCTATCAGATTTCAGTTTTTCAATTTTAGATTCAAGAGTATCAACTTCTTTAGTAAGATCAAGGCACGGAAAAACAAGTTCTTTATAAGAATAGTCACCTCCCTCACTAGATTCCTCTGAGCTTGCTTCTGAATCTGATTTTGCCACAAGACACAAGTTAGTCTCCTCTGAGCTACTATTCGAAACTTCCTCTCCTTCTTCATCATCCCAAGTCGCTGCAAAGGCTTTTTTTTTCCTTGGTGTTTTTGAGAAGTGGGCATTCTTGTTTGAAGTGGCCAGGTTTCTTGCAGTTAAAGCTCGTCAGTTCATTATCGGAATTGTCAGAATCTTTTGGCCTATTACCACTTGTTTTCTTCTTGCGTGGCTTGAATCTTGACCATTGTCTAAGATTATTGACAGCCATTGCAAGCTCTTTAATTGGATCTTCTTCTTCTTCATCGCTTTCTTCTTTGCTCTTTAAGACAATCGTCTTCTTCTTTGGTTCGGAGTTGTTGCGTTCCTCCTTTGCTTTTAGCTCAAGCTTATATGTCATCAAGTTGCCGATCAATTCCTCCATGCTTAGTTTACTCAGATCTTTCGATTCTTGTACTGCCGTGACTTTTGCCTCAAAGTTCATCGGTAAGACTCGTAGCACCTTCCTCACAAGCTCTACCTCAGTGAATACCTTCCCAAGCGCTCTAGCATTGTACACCAAAGTTGAAAAGCGTCCAAACATGTCCTTTATGCTCTCGCCTTTGTCCATCACAAAGTTCTCGTATTCATTGCTGAATAGGGCTAGACGAGACTTCTTGACTTGAGAAGTTCCTTCATGTGTCACCTCCAAGGTATGCCAAATTTCCTGTGCAGTTTTACAATGAGAAATTCTATTAAATTCAGTCTTATCAAGAGCACAGATCAAAGCATTCATGGCTTTAGCATTTGTAGTTTTTAATTTCTTATCGTTAGCCACCTACCTATCCTTAGGTTTAGGAATCTCAGTATCACCAATAGTTATAGTGGGAGATTTATAGCCAGTTTCAATAATGTCCCAAACATCATAATCAACAAAACTAAGATAAATACCCATCCTAACTTTCCAATAAGCATAATCATTCTCATTGAACATGGGTGGCCTAGCAATAGATTGCCCCTCAGAAAAAGCATTATTTGATGGATTCATGACTCTAGAGTTAAAGAAAAATACCGTGCTCTGATACCACTTGTAGGATCTAGATTAACCCTAGAGGGGGGGAGGGGTGAATAGGGTTATAGCAAATTTTCACGAGTTAAACGCAAAAACAAACTGCAGAGAAATAATTATGCTGAAAAGTTAATCACATACAAAATTTACCCAGCTTCGGCAACCCCTGCCTACTGCTGCATTCCCAGATTTCTATTAGAATTAAACAGTCTCCCGCTTACAAACACTCTAACAGACTCGCACACCCTGCTACCGCCTATAGAGTTTTGCAAACTCGCACACCCTGCTCACTGAACTAATTCTAACTAGACAATCTGACACTACCTAAAACCTAGGTGGTGATTTACCAAGACTTTGACTCGAAAATAAAATTTAAAAACAATTTAAAAATAAAAACCCTAATATCAACCAAAACCCCTTTTTAAAACAAGGCCGGCCCATTTTATTCTTTCACCCAATCCCTTTTCTCTTTTGGCTTGTGAAGAGAATGGCGGCCAATCCTCTTTGCCACTAAATTAGGGCTTCGTTCTTCGATCCAAATTGGGGCTTTTTGGCACACGCCTATGTTGATCGACTCTCTGGTTTGCGTGTTCCTTTCTCGCTGCTTCTCTGATGATCGATTCTCTGGTTGCTTTGCTTGCACTCGTTCGCAGCTGCTCCTCTGTTGATCGAGTTCGCTGTTTGCTTCGGTATGAAACTTCCTTGTTTTTTCTTTTTTGATTTTCGTACTCGAACTCGATGCAGTGATTATCTTGCCGATGATGATTGTGGATTTATATTTGGATTCGATTCAATTTTTCCACACCTCTGATGATGATTTGGGGTTTGGTATTTATATGAATTCCGAGACCCTAATCAATTCGATACTTTCCTAAATTTTGCTTTCCTAATATTGTTATAACTTGATACACACGGTTTTGATTTTCAAACGTTCTATTTTCCTTGATTAATACGGCAGAGACTTTCCTCTTTTAGTTTGCTTCGATTTTTTCAAAAATTGCACACACTCGATTATTTGACTTGGTCATCTCTATACCTTTAATCTTCTGTCATCTTCAACTTCAGTGTGAATTACTTAGTTGGCTTCGACTTCATCTCTGTAGCATTGATTTACACGGTAGAAACTAACTATGCCTTGTTGACAATGATAATCTTTTTGCTCCATTGATATTTGAGCTTGTCTCTGATGTTTGTTACATTGCTTCAGTGTTGTTTTTCTGTTGCAAGTGTATGGTTGCATTCGACTTCTATTTGGTTTCTGAGTTTCATCATTATACTGCCTTGTTGAGTTCCTGTAGTTTGCTGTACATATGAACTTGCATTGTTGATGTCTTTGAGTTGCAGTGTTTCACCATACTTTAGTTCGATTTTGATCTGGTATGTTTGTATGCTTGCCACTGACTTGTGTTCCCTGTTGCATATTCACCTATTTACTCAAGACTATATATGTGCATACATACATATGAATGTGTGTATGCATATATTCTTGGATTTGTACTAAGCTTGAGTTATTTGAATTTGCTGTTGCTCTTTGTAGTTGCACTCTGGTTGTCATGCACTATGATATTTTGTAGCCTGGACTGGTGCACATTGTTTGCTGTGACACTTGTTCTGGTTTGAGCTTTTGTTGTTACAGTATTCATTTGTGTTGTTGTCTGGACATTTGCCTGAGTCTTGATGTAGCTGGACTTGTTGTTCTGTGTTTGGTCACTGATGCATGCATGAACTGGTCATTGAAGTTTGTGTAGTTTGGTCTTGCATTTTCATTTGGTTGTTGCAGTCCTATATATGATGTTTGTCACTGTTACAGTCGCTATGCAGTTGCTATGCCTTGTGTTCTTCACTATTGTTTGGTCTTTGACATTTTGTTTGCTTGATGGCATTTCTTCTAGTCAGTTTGCATCATTGCAGTGGTTTCTTGATGGTGCTTGATCATTTCTTGTTCAAAACTACTGGAGTTGTTTCACTTTAACTTGTTGTCTTCATATTCATGTGTGTCTGGTCATGTGTTCATCCCTGAGTACTTTTCGACCTGTTGTTTGATATTGTACTTGTGTACTCCATATATGCACTGTGTCTAACTTGTAGCTGGACTTTGTCTCCATGTATTTCATGTTGATTTTTGAAATTTCACTTGAGTTGAATCCAGTTTCAAAACTCGGGTTTGACCTTGTGCTCGTGTCGCGATTTTAAATATATTGCACGTGAGTTGAACCCGGCTTTTCATTTGGGCTTGACTTGTGCTCACCTGTCCCTGTAGCATTATCAAGTGTATATCGATGTGCACGGCCTTGTGGCATGTACAGTGATACACTGTGCATGTCACATTGTTCGTGTGTGATGAATTCAAATGTGAATGATGACGAACAACCCAAATAACTGAGGCAAATCATATTTTCAAAAATCATATTTCATTTTATATTGCAAAAATATTTCTTTTTCAATTTTACTGCGTTAGTGAATATTTTTGCAGATTTCTCAGATGCTGAATTATAACTGGAATGAAGTTGAAGAAAAACTACGAGTGTGAGTGATATGTAGTGAGGAATTTATGTAAACTGAATTGTGATGTAATTAGAATCAAAATTGTATATGTATAGTGAGAGCTTGAATGTGTACTATTTAAATTTGTAATAAATATTTGTTTGAATAAAATTTCTGTTTAAATTCAAATTCTGTGTTATTTATTTTATTCAACAAATATTTATTTAATCTATAAAAAATATAATAGTACATTAACAAATACATTTAAATGAATATATATATATATATATGTATATATATATATGTTTATTATTATCAAACAAAAATCATATAAACGCATATTCAACATGGTTATGTCTGTTTGAAAGGTTGTAGGTTGTGCCCACGCCACGGGTGCGAGCACGTGAGAGCGTGCATGTGATGTGCTGCTAAGATGGGATGTTGTTTCATGTCTCTCTTTTCTTATTGTAACAGTAATATGGACCATATCTTAGTATATAAACACATATTGTTTAATATATTTCAAGATGTGGAACTATGGGCATTAAACGCCTCACATATGTGCCAATTTCACTTTTTCCAATAACTTTCTCTGTTGTTTTACTCGTTTATTTCCAACCCAAACATGAAATGATACACAGGATAAATAATAAGTTACACTAGCTCATGCAGTTCGGCCCCTGAAAACATACGTATTTTTACCAGTCCAGCTTCTCTTTCTTTCCGAAGCCTTGGAACCTCGTGTGCTTCAGCATCAAGAAGAAAGAAATTGTCTTCCCTTATTCATTCTCTGATCTCAACATTGGCACTATCCAAAGTTCCAATTATGATGCATCCATTTAAGGAGAATTTCATGTTACTTGTTCCACTTGCCTCCATCCCAGCAGTACTTACATGTTCTGACAGCTCACTGCCAGGAATGATCATTTCAACAACCGATACATTTTAATCTGGCACAATGACAACCTGAAGATGACGACGACATATATTGAATCATATAAAGATTATTTCGTTGAACATAATGTTAAATAGTACAAAATAATCAGAATTTATATAGAGTGAAATAACTAGTGGTACACTTTGAAGGTAAAATAACATCCTTCAAATATTCATGGACATCAGGATCATTATTGACTACTGCTCCAAAATCATTAACTAAATTGACTATTCTTTTGGCATTGGCGTATGTTGCAAATATTCTCGGTTTCGATCTTGGTTTCGGTCTTTTATAGTTTTAGGAATTTTGATGTAATTCGTAAATTTTGAAAATCTCGATTCTAGTTTCGGTTTCGGATATTGTTGTTTATTTTTCATATAATTACACATATATTTGTTTAATTAATTGAAAGAAAACGTATAATTTATAGAAAGAATTAATTTAAAGCATAAGAATTTGTATTTTTTTAGCCTCAAGGACACGACCTCAATATTTTAATTACAAACATTCTTCTAAAATTAATTAAAGTACTAACATTCTTTCAAAATTATTCGTAAGGACAAACATTCTTTCAAAACTGCTACCGAGCTAAAAAATGATACCTAAAAACTGCTTCCGATAATTACAAACTGATACCTAAAAACTGCTACCAATAATTAAAAACTGATACCTAAATAAAGTTGTCCTTCAGACTAAAATATCGAAGGTCTGTTCTTGAGGTTAAAATGCTGAAAAAATTTGTCCTTGACAATAGTTTTCTGTAATCTATATTTGATTGAATAATAAGATATAAAAGAACAATACTGATTAATTATAAATATTTATAACACTAAAAAATGTTTATTCATTATTTCGTTATCAACATTTTTAGTTACACCGTTAACATATTTTGTGAATTTATATGTTTCCTAAGTTACAATTTTAAATTTGATTATTCATGCATTTCAAACTCATTATTTTTTTTAGACTTTTTTGTTGTAAAATTTAAAGTTCACAGTTTTTATTGGATCGGAATTTCGGGTTGATTTCGTTTCGGTCACTATCGAAACTTAAATAAAACGACATCAATCTCGGTGTTTCGGTCGAAACCTCAAACCTTGGTTTATACATATTATATGGAAATTTATACCACTGAGAATTACATATGACTGTTACAATGAAATTGTAGACGCTGGTAAGAATCTGAAAACACCTTCAGTTTCTTGTATGGATATACAACCCCCAAAACATTGAGAAATTGCCTCTTGTATTCATGGATCTGCTTAATCTGAATGTCAAATAGGCTATTGGGATCAATTTTCACACCAGTCACATTCAATACATATTCTGCTAGATGGCACTAATGAAGAAATATTTTTATAGTTTACGTTAATAAGCAGGAGCAAAAAGCAAAATGAAAAAATGAAAACAAAATTAAAGTTATGAACCGCTATCAACACGTTTGCATACTTGACAGAGCCCAGCGAGGAGGTCAATATTGGTTATCCATTTGTCTGTCTTCACCACTTGCTTATTATTCCACTTAATTCGGGGTTGCAAAATCTAAGCCATTTCTTAGGAGGGATCCCATTAATGGGCTTTGCACCGAAAGTCACTATTTTCGATGTTGTTGTAAGAAGTCCCTATGATACTAAGTATGAAAATTAAGTCTTTGATTTTTTTTTTTAAATCAGAAAGCGTAAACTATCTTGCGTTTTCTTATAAAATTGCAAGTTAACTTGCGCTTTTCAAAATTTTATATATTTTTGAAAATTTCAAAATTTTTAAAAAAAATTTAAAATAAAAAAACGCAAACTACCTTGCGCTTTTCTGATAAAAGTGCAAGTTAGCTTGCATTTTCTGTTAGAAAAATGCAAAACATCTTGCGTTTTCTATTTTTCAAAAAATAGATACTAAATTTACATACTTATATATACAGTGACTTTTCTTATAACAACATCAAAAATAGGGACCTGTAACTCGTTTCTTATTTGTTTTATCTTGAAATTGGTAGGCCAAACAGAGACATAATCTGCGAACAATTCGGATTTTAAGATTTCACTGTGCAGCTGGGCAACTCCATTTACCTAGACATAAATACTAGGTTACTATTTCAGTTTTAAGTATATTAATGAGTTGCCTGAAAGATCAAAATAAAGAACACATACAAGTTATCGTAATCTATTTCTAGATTTTACCGAGGGAGAGGACACAATACACAAATTTCCCATGCGTACTATTGGCATTTCAGGATTTTCATTAAGAACCTTCATTTTTGCAAGCTTTCTCTTTATGTTAGGCAACAACTAATTTATCATCGATATAAACTGCACTGGATTCAATAAATTATAATATTAAAAAATGGTTTGATGACTTTCAAGCATAAACTCATAATAGAGCTGAGGACATGCCAGCTTATCAATTTCTGTTATGATTTCAACATGACGAGGAAGCAGTTTAGCCATTAAAGTCTATGACCAGTTCTCCAATGCTTCCGGAACTGTATGATTGGTATAAGCAATAATCCTAGGGAATAAGCTCTGCAAGTTAGTATCCAAAGTTTTATATTGATAAAAGAAGAGAAAATGAAAATCATTACGTCTCTACTTTTCCAACAAAGTAATTCATCCTTTTTCAATATTTTCCATGAGTAATGAATCTTGAATAAACCAACCATACTCAACCTAATCATGGTGTTTCTTGTATCAACCCATCCTTAATGCCATGAGCACAAGATTTAAAGTAAAAAAAGCAACTTATCTGAACTGATAAATTTGAAACTTATCCCTTTTTAAACAGATTTTTCGATATACATACGAGATACTCATGTACACAACAGAATACTGGGAAACAGATATAATTGGCAACCTCGATGTTATATCCCAATTAAGCTTCATCCCAACCAAGTTTATCATCATCCATTAAAAAGCCGCATTAGTTCTGGTATTGCAAGTGTAGGATGAGTCTCATTCAATTGAACAGCCACTTTGTTTGGACAATCTGACCACTGCCATCCCTCCTTATAATTTCTTCTTTCCTTGAATCGAGCAATGATATCCTAGGAATCAAGTTTATTAAAAATAACTTTTATCAATGTTACAAGTAGACTTACTGATGCAGTGTTTTTCAATGCAAAATTTATTTACTGGCATGCATTTGATCAGTTATAGTTATCTCAAATATGATGAAATCTTCCAATCTAAAAATAGTAACTTTGTAAATAAAGATATGTCTTAAGCGGCAAGGTCTTCTTCGTTCCCTGTTAGTATCAGGGTTTATAGCCACAAACGTTTTTTTTAAGGAAAAAAAAGAGGAAGAAGAAAGCAAGATGTCATATAGACAACTAAATAATTCAATTTTAGTTCTGCGAGTAAGATAATGGAGAATAAAATAGCATGGAGGGGGCACCAATTTTTAAAGTGGCAAAGTAAGAAGCTTAAAGACTAGGAAGTAGGAGTTCTTCCAGGGGGTTAATACTCATACATAACTTTCTCTTGATGACAAGAAAAACTTTGATTTAACATTAAATACAGATAAAATGAGTGCTCTCCATCATTCTTTTTGTCAAAGACATATTAAATACTGATTGATTAAAAAAAAACTCAACTAGGTCTATTTTCTCCAAAAAAACATACAGTAACGGAAGAAACAAGCATAGAATGTGTTGCGCACTTGCAGTGATGCACTACAAAGGAAAAATTGCTGCTTCAATCGTAGAAGATTTCCTTCTACTGTAGCATTTCCAGGATATAAAACAGCACATATCTACAAGAAAGCAAAATAAATTAGTAAAAAAAAAAAAAAAAAATTGCCGGATGAAATCAAGAAATAAGCAAAGTCCAAATTTTGATTTTAAAACACTGTATGCTGTAAGGTATTTTCCAAATTGTATCATTCTTTGTAGAAAAAATATGCTAGGTAGTGTTAGCATCAGAATTGGTCACTAACATTCTTGAGTAGATTTGTGTAGAGATTAATGAAGATAATAAATTAAAACAGAGGAATATCACAGTAGAATGCAAAAATGACAGTAGAAACAAAAATACCAAATTTATAGTGGTTCGACGCATCAGCCTACGTCCACTTTGAATGTAATCTTGATTGTTTTTTCAAATAATTGAATACAGATGCAATCCGTAAACAAACAACTCGAATACAAGTTTGAGCAAGAAGAAGTTGAGAACAGAAAATGGCAGAATCTCTCTGAAGTTCTCGAAAAAGGTCCCTTTCACCGCACCCCTGCCCTATTTATATATGAAGATAGGCTGGTCCATTTGTGTAGACCAATGACAAAGATACTTGGACCCACAGTAGGCAACTCACGTTCACCGAACTGGGCATTTCGAGCCACCAATGCCGAACGACGGTTACCGAACAATGGTTGCCAAACGATCCTAGCCGGCCTCGGGTTTTTTCGTTAGTAACTCGAAGCGTGTCCTCACATATGTAACATCCCAATATTTTCCAACCATTCACATCCACACATGTCGGCCTTGAATTGCTTAAAATATCAGATTGTTAACTTATATTTGGCAAAACTCTACAGTAAATAAAATAGCCACAGACAAAGAGTATTACAATAATAAGCAGCAGAAACAAATGAATAATAGTTCATGAAGCTAATATATATATATATATATATATATATATATATAAAATAGAGTTAAACAAGATACAACAGAAGTCTCGAATATATAGAAGTCTCAAAAACAATAGTCAAATACAAGAAAAGAATATATCACGTGAGTTAACTGAATAACCGCAAGCTGAATAGATAGATGGATCTGCAAGCGAAGCTCCAACTTCAAAGGTGAGTCTCAAATGCTGTGACACTCAGTCTGACCCGAATGTAAAGTAAAACAAAAACTCGAATCAGGATTAACATTCTTGTATCAATAAATCCAACTCAAGTAAAATATCAACTGAAATACAAGTAACTTAAAGGATGTTTGGGATAACCATCCTCTAAGTATCCGTGGAACTATCTACTATGTATTAATATACGTTATTATAATAATGTCTATAGCAAAGTAAACTATTGAAATAATGTTAAGCGTTACCCATATCCCCTTAACACATTTTATAATGTCATAGTCTATACAATACCATGATACTCCGTAAACTGGGGCTATTAGAGGGCATTCCATAGGTATGATACAAAACAAACTCGTAATGGTCTCGATAGGGTAGGTGATGCAGCACAACTAGGCAATGCCAGGATAGATATGCCAATTATACTTCCGGGCCGGTGGTAACGCAGAGCCGCAGCAATCACCCACCTCAAGTCACACTCCCAAATCAAAGGTGCGCACCAAATCAATCACAAAGTAATACAATGACATACGATGAAGTGTGTCCGATCTGAGGAGCTACCTCACTTGGTCCGTCAATTGATGTTGTTTTAGCCACCTTATGCCAACTCATGAGAGTCAGATCCATGTATATATCTCAAATAGGATGTCGCCACCATCCTACTTCATTTTGGAATCTCCACTGCGTACACGGTTGTTAAAGTGGTTTTTGGCATTGGCAAAGAGTATGATAATAACCGATCCCTGTCTCTTTAACAACCAATCGTTATTATAATACGGTGGTCATTTCAAAATATCATACTTCAAAACCAAAATATCATTTCCATTTCAAAACCACATCAATAATATATCATTTATTCATTTTGAATATATATCAATTTTCAAAATCATAGCACTTTCAATGTTAAAGCACTTTCGATACGAAAACACTTGAAATCATAACACTCCAGAAATCATAACACTTTGGAAACATAACTTTGAAAATCATAACTTCCCACTTGTACAGTTTAGATATTGATAATAGTATATATAATAAGATAGTTATAAAATAAATAGTTTACATAATAAAATAGTTTATAAAACAAAATAGTTATAAATTAAATAGTTTATATTTTAGAATAATTAGTATATTAAAATAGTTTTATATTAAAAACAGTTTGAATTAAAATAGTTACATATATTAAATAGTTTATTTAATAGTTTATATTAAAATAATTTATATTAAATAATATATAAAGTAAAATATTTATATATATATATATATAATAAAATACTTTATATAATAAAATAGCTTCCTTGAATTTCACAAATCTATTCAAATTAGCACGAGTTCCAAATTTGAATTTAATTCAATCTCAATTTATCAATTTCAACTCAATTCAGTTTCTCAATAAACCATTTCAAATTTTATTGATTTCAAGTACAGATTTGAACCAGAAAATAAACCATTTCAATTTCAATATATTTCAAAGCTTTAAATATTTAACATTTTCAAAACTAAATTTGCTAATTTCATTTGTATCTCAAATTCACTTACTATTATTTAGTTTTGAAATATTTACTTAATCATTCCAACAACATTTAAATAAACTTCAAATTACAAATTTAAATAAGCTAAATATCCCATTTCAATTTATGTAAATTTGAAAATATTCATTTAAATTATTTTTAATCAAAATCAAGTTATAAAATCATATCTTTAAAAATCTCAAATTTTATAATTTCAAATCATACTTATTTAAGTATAATTCTTAAATAAATACAATTTCAAATCAATTTCAAATTTATCTTTCCAACCTCAATTTATTAAAAATTATTAAAACTATCCTTGAAATATAACTTTAAATAATTACCTAATTATATTATTAAATTTAATTGTATATGAAATCTATTTCTATATTTTAAAAATAGTAAAATTACAAGTAAATTCTTGAAATTTAAATTTCAAAAACTAACCTATAGCTATAAAATTTTCAAAACATAAAATTTTAAAATATAAAATTTAAATCTTTATAAAAATACATTTGTACATAATATCTTAAAATCAATGTTTAATAAAACCAAATATTTCTTTCCAAAACTATAGAAATCATTTTCAAAATATTTATATATACGCCAACGGTGTTTGTATATAATTTCCTATCCTATGGTCAAGTGATACGTATATTTATCATTTCAATCCGCAATTTAAACATATACGGGTATATATCATTTCAACCCGCAATCCCAAGTTCAATGTCAATGAAAATCGCTTGGGTTTATCATTTCAACCCATAACGATTTTCTCCTATTCTACAAGATCGTTCGGGTATGTATCATTTCAACCCATAGGGAATTCCATACTAATAGGGAACTTTCAGAGTGAGAACATATATGATAATAATATAACAGGCTATATCATCAAATAAATAACAGATAATGGTGTCAGAAGTCACAGGTGAACAGAAACAGACAATGACATATATTTAACAATGTAAATAACTAACCGCAGCATATTTCAGTTTTCGTTTCAATTGAAATCAAATTTAATAAAGATAAGAATGTTAGTCATGAGTGATTTTTCACCTTTCGAGGCTAGAGAGTTTGACAATTGAACAAGCTACGAATCTCAAAGTAAAGCAACATTGGCATGAATTTGACGAACAAAACTGATAAATAGGAATTGACGAAATCAAATCAGAATTGGGTCGATGAAGATAAAAGGTATATATATAACTATTTACATAACTATTTGCATATATAAAATTCATATTCTAAATTCAAACACAAATAAAATTTAATATACGTGCATTTCAAACACAAACACATATATTGAAATCAAACATACATTTAAAATAATATATATTTATTTTCAAATCAATAGTTAATCCCAACATACTATATCAATATAAAATTGAAAACCAAGTTCTCATATGTATAAACAAATATATATACACATGTACACAAACTTACACATGGGTTATAAATAAAAATCAATTTTCATTATCAAATCAATATAAACAATTTATTATAATATGTATAAAACTTAACAGTAAATGAAAGATTTTAAAATCTACATATAATACATTATATAATTTACTTAAACAACATATATAAGTTGACATAATACATATAAAACACATATATAATACTTCATATATAAACTTATAGAATATATATATATATATATATATATATATATATATATATGTAAAACATAATATATAAACTACTTGTATATAATATACTTATGATCCAAGCAAGATAGGAAGCTACAGACAATTATTATTATATATAGACTTAGATTGATATATATAATCCATCAGGGAACAACTAACACGTCTTCTGTTTTTTTTTAAATGGATGAAAATATATAAAACTGGCATATTATAAAATTATATATAAACTTATGTACTCTAACCATTTATATACATACATCCTTCACAAATATCTTAAACTATATATAACATATAATAAATAAACTCATATAAACTTAATATATGTACACACACACACACACACACACACACACACACACACACACACACACATATATATATATATAAAACTGCAGCTATTATATAGAACCAACAAAACAATATATATATATGTACACAACAAATAGATAAAATATATATAAATTGGTGTAAACACACACACACACACACACACACACACACACACACACACACATATATATATAAATGACACACACACACACATACATAACTTCTTATATAACTTAAGTATCATAAATATAGAATATGATATACTATAAACTCAGGTATCAATAATACAATACCCATTATAAAAAAAAAATTCATTCCTGAATATATATACATAACAATATATATATATATATATATATATATATATATATATTGTTATGTAACTTATATATTCAAGTAACACAAATATACATATATAAAAGAAACCAAAACAACTATGTTCATAAGCAGTTAATGTGTATATATATATATTTGATGTAATTTTTTTATAAACTCATATGTATATATAAATACACACACACTCAACTAACATTATAAAATATACAATGCCTTAAAACAAATTTCACCATATCTTTATAAATAAAGAAGGAATCAGTGATGGCTTGGGAAGCTGATGCAGGTGCTCGGGTTGGGAATGGAAGATGCAAGGTGGAGGCGCACGAGGTCGAGTGGAAGGGAAGAGTAGCTGCGACAATAGGAGGCTCGGCGGCTTCAAGTTTGGTGGCGACGCTCTGTGGTTCGACTGAACAAAGAGAAGGGAGAGGGACGCATGGAGCTGCATCACGTGGGAAGGAAGATGGAATGTTGAAGTGGGAACAAGGGTGGTCTCAGCATGGGTTTGAGGCCGATCACGCGTGAGGCCAAGAGAAGAGAAGGCGAGTGGGCAATGATCTCGACTGTCAAGGCTACAGAGGCCGAACAAAACTATGATGAGAAAAATAGCAAGCTTCCATGAATAAAGTGCATAATTTTGTGTGTGTATGTGTGTGTATATATATATATACAGAAGAATGGGATATGAAAGGAAAAAGAGGAATAGAGTGGGAAGAGGCTTGGAAGGGGAAGGAGTGGTGAGTTTAGATGAAGGAGGAGAAGAGGAACAGCAGGCTAATGAATGGAAGAAGCAAAAAACTTTGTTATGATGTTTCAAAAAATAAGCAGGAAAAATAAATGAAATGTAATGTCACAATCGTTGATTTCAAAGAATATTGAAAGTTTATGTCTATTGGATTTATACTACGGAAAATAAAAAGATACCGGAAACCAAAAGACTTTAGAATCGTACAGATACGGCTATCCGTTTCATGGACTTCGTCAGGTACCAGAAACGTGAAACACATAATTGAATGTACCACAGAGATCAGCATGACGAGTTGATCAAAACGGTATGCAGATATTAGTGGTACGACCATTATATTAAAAGTCACTAATCGGTACCGAAAATGTTGCAAATCTATTGAAAATAAGATAAACGGGGCTAGAGAAGTCCAAATTTGAAGAAATGAATTATGACGTCTCAATCAGAAAATGATAAAAAAATTATTATGTAAAAATATTCAGGTTTGGAAAATATTTTATTGTCATCAAATAATTTAAAATTAAATAAAATTAAACAACAGAATCAACTTTCATATTTCCAGATGAAAATTTACTATTTGCTATGTTTAATTATACATATTCCAAATATCAAATTTTTATTTCCAAATTCAATTGTTTAAAATTTCACAAAAATTCAGTTAATTACGTTTATTAAAACTACTAAAATTTACGGGTCGTTACACTCTCCCGCACTTAAAACTTTTTGTCCCCGAAAAGGAACATGGTAGGAGAATAGAAACAACTGGAAAGAAAATAGATTGACAAAAAAACAGAACAATTAATTTAAACCTTATTAATTCAATTTAAATAAATTAATATTCAACACTTTGGTTTAATCCATTTGATTTCACTTAAGTAAAATTCAGCTTATAATTCAATCTTAACTATTTCTAAATTCATATTTATTTATTCATTGTCTTATTATCCAATTTTTCACAATCAACATTTTCTGCAATTATAGATTTAGTGTACAGACACTTATTATAATCATTTATTCAAATAAATTCTTCCTTTTTCCACATTATTATTAAATTTATTTCACTTAATATATCTTATCAAATAGATTAAGTAGATTGTCACTTATTATGGCTACCTAAATTATTTATAAATTCCTTTAATATCATTTTATATCGTATATTATCCAATTACATAGTTAACTTCTGAATAATTTAGGTAGGTTATATTGGAATGCAATTGAGTATTATACAAGTAAAACTTTCCTAATTCAATTATTTCAAGCTTAAATATTTATTCAAAAATTTAAGAGTTAAAATTTTCGATTTCAATTCAAACCATTTAGAGACAAATGCATATATATATATATATATATATATATATATATTTCGTATCAATCAAATCTAAAATCATATACCTATATATATACATCCAGACATACTTAAGAATTCAAATCAAATTCATTTCCAAAAAAAAGCATAGCAAAGCTATTGATAGGTCTCTTCACTTTGAAACTCGAAAATGAATGTCGATGATGCGGTGGTCATCGTTGAAATTATTTTCCGGCGACAAAAGAGAAGAGTACTGATTCAGACTTTTAAAATTCTTTGAAAATGGTTTCTATTCGAAAATATTTTAAATGATATGCTTTAAATTTAAAACCAAATTTTCTAAAATACTAGAAATTTAATTCTTAAATCCTTAGTTCAAAGTTAATTCAATTCCAAATAAATTTATAAACCATGTTTTATATTTTTATTTATTTATAGTTTACAAAAAATTAAATAGGAATCAAATATTATTATTTCTAACAACCCATTTCATTTAACTTATTAAATTTCAGAAAATTTACTTATATATAATCGTACAAAATTTATTTCATTTACCAAATTTGAAAACAATATTGTGTCAGTTTGCTCTGTTAAAGTATTTTGAAATTTCTATCGATAGCGTTGATCAGACAAATCGATCAAAAATCCAAATCAACATTAACAACTTAAACAACACACTATAAAACATTTCTATATTAATTAAAAATATACTCCCTCACTCGATGATTCAAGAATGGATTCTAGAACAAGGTTAGAGATTCAAATTAGAGGGACTTAATCAAAAGAATTCTAACTAGAAGATAGGCTCGAAATGAAGATAAGATGATTAAATAACAGAATAGAAAGATGGATAGACTTATATAAATCGAGGGAGACCTTAACCGGGTCAACCGTGATTTCAAGAATAAGATCGATGCACCATAAGATTGATCACAAGAGAATTGTCCTGGTGAGCTACTAGAGAACATCCGGCCATAGCAAAAGATAGCAGCATCTAAACCAAGGATACAGAAATCTTTTGTGAATAAATGCCTGTTGTAAAGGAGTTTCACCCTTGTACAAATCATATAATGGATCTATGGGATACTCCAGAATCAAGAAAAAACGAATAGGAAGAGACAAGAATAAATTTCAAAATGAATTGGTGAGTTCCAAAATTCAAAGTAATCTGAGAAAAAAGAGGAAGAGATTCAAGCACAAATGAAGGTGACTCTATAATTAAATTTACTACATATGCTAAGTTTTGCCTAAAACCAGAGCTCTGATACCAACTGTAACATCCCGATATTTCCAACCATTCGCATCCACACATGTCGGACTTGAATTTCTCAAAATATCAGATTATTAATTTATATTTGGCAAAACTCAGCATATACAGTAAATAAAATAATCACATAATTACAGACATAGAGTATTACAATAATAAGCAGCGGAAACAAATGAATAGTAGTTCATGATGCTACTATATATATATATTTATATATATACACATATATATGTATATATAACAGAGTTAAACAAGATACAACATAAGTCTCGAATCATAGAAGTCTCAAATACAATAGTCAAATACATGATAAGAATATATCACAGGAGTCAACTGAATAACTGCAAGCTGAATAGATAGATGGATCTCCAAGCGAAGCTCCAACTCCAAAGGTGAGTCTCAAATGCTGTGACACTCGGTCTGACCCGAGCGTAAAGAATAACACAAAACATTCAAGTCAGGATTAACATTCTTATATCAATAAATCCAACTCAAGTGAAATATCAACTGAAATACAAGTAACTTAAAGGATGTTTGGGATAACCATCCTCTAAGGATTCGTGGAACTATCTACTACATAGTAATAGACGCTATTATAATAATGTCTATAGTAAAGTAAACTATTAAAATAGCGTTAAGGCGTTACCCATATCCCCCTTAACACATTTTATAATTCCATAGTCTATACCGTACCATGATACTCCGTAAACTGGGCTATCAGAGGGCACTCCATAGGTACGACATGAAACAAACTCGTAATGGCCTCGATAGGGTAGGTGACACGGCACAATTAGGCAATGCTAATGTAGATATACCAATAACACTTCCGGGCTGGTGGTAACGCAGAGCCGCAACAATCGCCCACCTAGAGCCATACTCCCAAATCAAAGGTGTGCACCAAATCAATCACAAAGTAATAGAATGGCATACGATGGAGTGTGTTCGATCGGACGAGCTACCTCACTTGGCCCGTCAATTGCTCCTGTTTTAGCCACCTTATGCCAACTCACAGGAGTCAGGTCCACGTATATACCTCAAATAGGACGTTGCCACCATCATACTTCATTCTGGAATTAACAACCGCGTACACGGTTGTTAAAGTGGTTTTCGGCATTGGCAGAGAGTATGACAATAACCGATCACGGTCTCTTTAACAACCAATCGTTATTATAACACCGTGGTCATTTCAAAATATCATTCTTAAAAACCATTTCGAAACCATATCAATACTATATCATTTTTCACTTCAAATATATATCCATTTCCAAAATCATAGCACTTTTAAAATTATAACACTTTCGAAACCAGAACACTTGAAATTGTAATGCTTCGGAAATCATAACTCTTTGAAAACATAACTTTGAAAATCATAACTTCCCACTTGAGCAGTTTAGATATTAATAATAGTATTTTATAATAAGATAGTTATAAAATAAATAGTTTACACAATAAAATAGTTTATAAAAAATAGTTATAAATTAAATAGTTTATATTTTAAAATAATTAGTATATTTAAATAGTTTATACTAAAAAAAGTTTGAATTAAAATAGTTACATATACTAAAATTGTTTATGTTTAAATAATTTATATTAAATAATTTATATTAAATAATTTATAAAGCAAAATTTTATATATAATAAAATACTTTATATGATAAAATAGTTTCCTCGAAATCACAAATCTATTCAAATTAACACGAGTTCTAAATTCGAATTTTATTCAATCTCAATTCATCAAATTCAATTCAATTCAGTTTCTCAACTAACCATTTCAAATACATATTTGAACCACAAGATAAACCATTTCAATTTCAATATATTTCGAAGCTTTAAATATTTAACATTTTCAAAATTGAATTCGCTAATTTCATTTATATCTCAAATTCACTTACTATTATTTAGTTTTGAAATATTTAATTAGCAATTTCAATAACATCTAAATAAAATTCAAATTACAAATTTAAATAAACTAAATATCCCATTTCAGTTTATGTAAATCTGAAAATATTCATTTAAATCACTTTTAATCAAAATCAAGTTATAAATCGTATCTTTAAAATCTCAAATTTAATAATTTCAAATCAAACTTATTTAAGTATAATTCTTAAATAATTATAATTTCAAATCAATTTCAAATTTATCTTTCCATCCTCAATTTATTAAAGATTATTAAAACAATCTGTCCTTGTAATATAATTTTAAATAATAACCTAAACGTATTATTAAATTTATTTATATATGAAATTTAACCATGTATTTTAAAAATAGTAGAATTACAAGTAAATTCTTAAAATTGAAATTTCAAAAATTAACCTACAGCTATAAAATTTTCAAAACATAAAATTTTAAAAATATAAAATTTAAATCTTGATAAAAATACGTTTGTAACTAATATCTTAAAATCAATATATATTAAAACCAAATATTTCTTTCCAAAACCATTAAAATCATTTTTAAAATATTTATATATAAACCAACGGTGTCTGTATATAATTTCCTATCCTATGGTCAAGTGATACAGATATTTATCATTTCAATCCACAATTTGAATATATACGGGTATATATCATTTCAACCTGCAATCCCAAATTCAATGTCAATGAAAATTTCTTGGGTTTATCATTTCAACCCATTACGACTTTCTCCTATTTTACAAGATCGTTTGGGTATGTATCATTTCAACCCATAGGGAATTCTATACTAACAGGGAACTTGCAGAGTGAGAACAGATATGATAATAATATAACAAGCATATGTCATCAATATAAATAATAGATAAATGTGTCAGATGTCATAGGTGAACAGATATAGATAATGGCATATATTTAACAATGTAAATAGCTAACAGTCTTATATTTCAATTGCCGTTTCAATCGAAATCAAATTTAATAAATATAATCATGAATGACTGCTCACCTTTCGAGGCTAGAGAGTTTGACAACCGAACAAGCTACGAATCCCAAAGTAAAGCAAGAGTGGCACGAATCGACAAACAAAGCTGATAAATAGGAATTGAAAAAATCAAATCAGAATTGGATCGATGAAGATAAAAGGTATATATAACTATATATATATATAACTATTTGCATATATAAATTCATATTCTAAATTCAAACACAAATAAAATTTAATATACGTGCATTTCGAACACAAACACATATATTGAAATTAAACATAAATTTAAAATAATATATATTTATTTTTATTTAAATAGTTAATCCCAACGTACTATATCAATATAAAATTAAAAACCAAGTTCTCATATATATATAAATAAATGTATATACACATGTACACAAACTTGCACACGGGTTATAAATAAAATCCAATTTTTATTATCAAATCAATATAAACAGTTTATTATAATATGTATAAAACTTAACACTAAATGAAAGGTTTTAAAATCTACATATAATACATTATATAACTAACTTAAACAACATATATAAAATCTACGTTTAATACATTATATAACTAACTTAAACAACATATATAAGTTGACATAATACATATAGGACACATATATAATATTGCATATATAAAGTTACATAAATCTACAAATATATGTAAAACAGAATATTTAAACTAACTGTATATAATATACTTATAACCCAAGCAAGATAGGAAGCTTTAGATAATTGTTATTATATGTAGACTTAGATTAATATATATAATCCATCAGGGAACAAATAAAAAATGTCTCCTATTTTTTTCAAAATTTATGAATATATATAGAACTGGCATATTATAAAATTATATATAAAATTATGTACTCTAACCATTTATATACATACATCCTTCACACATATCTTAAACTATATATAACATATAATAACTAAACTCATATAAACTTAATATATGTACATGTATATAAGACTACAGCTATTATACAGAACCAACAAAACAAAATATATATACATATATATACACAGATAAATAGATAAAATATATATAAACAGGTTTAAACACATAGAGATATACATAACTATATATACACACACACGTAAAATCTTATATAACTTAGGTATCATAAATACAGAATATGATATACTATAAACTCAGGTATCAATACATACAATACCCATTATAAATTTTTTTTCCTGAATATATATGCATAACAACACACACACACACACATATGTAACTATATATTCAAGTAACACAAATATACATATATAAAAGAAACCAAAAAAACTATGTTCATAAGCAGCTAATGTATATACATATATTTGCTGTAATTTTTTTATAAACTCATATATATATACTCAATTAACATAATAAAATATATAATACCTTAAAAGAAATTTCACTATACCTTTATAAATAAAGTAGGAATCAGTGATGGCTTGGGAAGCTGATGTAGGTGCTCGGGTTGGGAATGGAAGATGCAAGGTGGTGGCACACGAGGTCGAATGGAAGGGAAGAGTAGCTGTAGTAATAGGAGGCCCGAGGGCTTCAAGTTTGGTGGCGACGCTCTATGGTTCGACCGAACAAAGAGAAGGGAGAGGGACGAATGGAGTTGCATCACGTCGGAAGGAAGATGGAATGTTGAGGTGGGAACAAAGGCGGTCTCGGCATGGGTTTGAGGCCGATCATGCATGAGGCCAAGAGAAGAGGAGACGAGTGGGTGATGATCTCGGCTGTCAAGGCTACAGAGGCCGAACAAAACTAAGGTGAGAAAAATAGCAAGCTTCCATGAATAAAGTGCATCACTTCGTGTGTGTGTGTGTGTGTGTATATATATGTGTGTGTGTGTGTGTGTATATGTGTTTAGAATAATGGGATATGAAAGGAAAAAGAGGAATAGCATGGGAAGAGGCTTGGAAAGGGAAGGAGTGGTGAGTTTAGGTGAAGGAGGGGAAAAGGAACAGCAGGCTAACGAACGGAAGAAGGAAAAAACTTTGTTATGATATTTCAAAAGACGAACAGGCAAAATAAATGAAATGTAAAGTCACAAATCTGTAAAGTCACAGTCTTTGATTTCAAGGAATATTAAAAGTTTACGGCTATTGGATTTATACTATGGAAAATAAAGAGGCACAAGAAACCAAAAGACTTTAGAACCTTACCGATACCGTTATCTGTTTCACTGATTTCGTCAGGTACCAGAAATCCAAAACACAGAATTGAATGTACCGTAGAGATTAGCATGACGTGATGATCAAATGGTATACAGATATTAGTGGTACGATCATCTTATCAAATGTCGATAATCGGTTCCGAAAATGCTGCAAATCTATCGAAAATAAGATAAATGGGGCTAGAGAAGTCCAAATTTGAAGAAACGAATTATGACGACTCACTCAGAAAATGATAAACATTTTTATTATGTAAAAATATTCAGGTTTGAAAAACATTTTATTATCATCAAATAATAACTGATTTAAATTTAAATAAAATTGCATAACAAAATAAACTTCCATATTTCAAGATGAAAATTTGCTGTTTGGTATGTTTAATTAGACGTATCCAAATATAAAAATTTTATTTCCAAATTCAATTATTTAAAATTTCATAAAAATTTAGTTAATTACGTTTATTAAAACTATTAAAATTTACAGATCATTACACTCTCCCCCACTCAAAACTTTTCGTCCCCGAAAAGGGACGAGGGAGGAGAATAGAAACAACCAGAAAGAAAATATATTGAAAAACAAAATAAAACAATTAATATAAACCTTATAAATTTCAATTTAAATAAATTAATATTCAACAATTTGGTTTAATCCATTTGATTTCACTTAAGTTAAATTCAGCTTATAATTCAGTCTCAACTATTTCTAAATTCATATATATTTATTCATTGTCTTATTATCCAATATTTCACAATCAACATTTTCTATAATCATAGATTTAGTGCACAAACACTTATTATATTCATATGTTATTCAAATAAATTCTTTTTTTCCACATTATTATTAAATTTATTCCACTTAATATATCGTATCACATAGATTAAGTAGATTGTCACTTACTATAGCCTCTCAAATTATTTATAAATTCCTTTAATATTATTTTATATTGTATATTATCCAATTACATAGTTAACTTCTGAATAATTTAGGTAAGTTATATTGGAATGCAATTGAGTATTATACAAATAAAACTTTCCCAATTCAATTATTTCAAGCTTAAATATTTATTCAAAATTTAAGAGTTAAATTTCCAATTTCAATTCAAACCATGTAGAGATAAATGAATATATATATATATATATATATTATATTAATCAAATATAAAATCATATATCTATATATATACACATCCAGGCATACTTAAGAAATTCAAATCAAATTCATTTACAAAATAAAAGTGTAGCAAAGCTACTGAATGGTCTCTCCACTCTGAAACTCGAAAATAAATGTCGATGATGTTGCAGTCATCGCCGAAATTATTTTCCAGCAATAAAAGAGAAGAGTACCGATTTAGACTTTTAAAATTTTGTAACAAACCACCCTTCTCGACCCTCGAAAATCGACAAAAATACACCACGGTATAATATGTCGACGATCAAGTGCCGGAAAAAGTCAGATTGTTGAGGGAAAGAAAGAAGATTAAAGAAAGAAGGAACTAAACAAATAGAAGAATCTCATAATCGCAGCAGAACAAATTACAATAGATAATAACAGATCTTTACACAAAATGAAACTATATCAGTTTTATAGATTACACCATCATAGTATATCACAAACAAACAACAATTACCAGCCTAGCAATTATAACAACCTACCTCACAGCTTATTGGAAAATTTAGATAATCACAGCAACGAAAATAAACGAGTACGGATAATACGTCTCGGACTCCAGCTCCTCTCTTGAGCTCCACGGCATCCTATCCTATAATTATAATACCCGATTTGACCCAAGCATTATATTGAAATAACACCCGAGTTAGTCTGGAATACCAGCGTGATAAAAATACACCCAAATTGATTATTAAAGTTTTAAAAATCCTTTAAAAATCAAAAGCATCTCGTAAGACGACACCACAAATAAACATGTCGAACGTTTCTTATTAAAATCCTCTGATATTATAATAGTGTCTAAATACAAATACTTATTCAAAATAGCCGAAATTGTTACATTTAGTAAATTCCGGCAATACTAGGTTCTACAATCAAAACCGTAAATGGCTCGTAGGGAGAATGGATTTCCAACTAATGGCTATGCACTGGGGGTACCACATGTCACAGTGCCTGGTTTATATCAGCGTACCGAGGATGCACCCTAAATCCCCTGCAACACAAGACCGAGACTACCCCTTACAAGATAATCCCGAGTAAGATCACCCTACTGTTGGGATCAGCAACCGCACCACACAGCCGAAACAAAATGGACATCTAGATAGGGATGACCTTACCCTAATGGGCGCGACCCACTTAGCCTTGCTGTATAACCCTTGATTTTCAATCATTCCTGGTTGATGAGGCTCGAGGCTAAGCGTTACCCTTTTAGAACATTTCACTTAGAATGCTCACCGCCGACGATGTTATGAAAGCATTCATGCATACAAGTCTGTTCCGGGTTCGAACGGAACCGAAGGCACTACTCCTACTACGTCCATTTTGGAATCACCCTCAGGATTAGTAGCGATTAGCCTTTGCACTTCACTGCTCCATCTTTAACTCCAAGCTCTTGTCTTCATCACGAAAACGTACTCGTTGGATCGAAGTGGTTTTCGGATCAGAAATCCGATCCCGGTCTCTTCGAAGCAACGTTCGTTATTTCCCAGTTAACTCAAACCCAGTTCTTTAAGAAATACACAGACGAAGATAAGATCGGAGTTCACCTCCTAACCGTTAGTGGACGGATTTCCTTACCAATGTCCTAGAAGAACGAACGAGTTTATACGTACAGTATAGCACCTCGAACGGTAAATGTACCATATAATTATTATACCTCTTTTAGATATTTCCAAAGTTATATTTGGGTCCAGATTTGATAGTCGGTTATTTAACTATCAAATAAACAAACAATTCAACCAATTATTTCATTTCAACTGAAAACACCAAGTTTCTAAAAACTTAGATTTTTATAATTTAAATCACTTTTCTTAATTCTGTATACTAAAAACATTTAAAAGTAAAACTTCTTGAGTCACTTTACTCAAAATAACAGTTATGAAATTTTATAATAAATTTCCAATTAAAATTTAAGCCACTAAACTATTTTAAAATAAAAGTTGTATACAAAATATAAATATAAGAAAATTCCTTTTAGAAACATAATGTCAATTTAACCTTTAAAAGAATTACTACTAAATTTAATTTGGATAGATTTACTTTAAAATTATAAAACAATAAAAAATAATAAATTTTTCTAAAACATTCTTTTTAAAACAATTTTCAAAATTTAAACTTATACTAATAAATTCCTTTGAAAAATATACTTGGCTTTCAAGTAATACCCCTTCCATTTCAGAATAAACCAAAGAACCTTTTTATAAACCCTACTCGATTTACCTCAATTCAAATTTACGTCTCAATCCCGTAAATTTCTTCCTACGCTTTAAAAATAAAACACCTTTTTATTTTTAAACACATTTCCCCTCTCCTGGAAATCATTTTCAAAATATATACTTAAATTATTTAAAATAAGGCTACTAAGATCACTTAAATATAAATAATACTTAAGAATTTCCTTAAGGGTTTCTAACTAATTTAAACCAAAATTACCTTTTAAAATAAAGTTATTACATCAAATATTTATGTTAAAACTTTAAAAAAACATAATTCTAATTTACTTTTAAAATAATTAAATACCCTAATTACTTAAATAAATTTTTACTTATACTTAAAAATAATTAAAAATAATACTTTTATAAAACGTTCTAAAAACACATTTCTTGTAAACTTCTAGATTATACTTTGAAAGCTTTCCTTTGAAAACATACTTAGTTTTCCAGGAAAAATACACTTCCCATCTTTTAAAAAAATCTCACCTTTATTTTTAAAACGACCTGTACCTTTCTTATAGAAATTCTCACCGGAAATCAATACTTTAAAAAAATTTCCTCTGATAAATATTCCACTTCATTTATAAACAATTTTCCATTCCTCATTTCCTTTTAAATCGCAGTTTCAAACTACTTAACAAATTCCAAACTTTAACAGCCCGCAAATCCGTACCCCTTGAGTCAACACTATTCTACCTAAATCAACTCAAGTTGTACAAAAATCCGAACCATTTGGGTTAAAGAAGAAGTGGTAGAAGAAGAAAAAAATAGAAAACAACATCAGAATCTAACCATCGCAGCGGAATAAAATATAATAAGTAAATATCTTTGCTCAAAAATCAAATATATCTGTTTACATATATTACATCATCAGAGTACATCAATCACAGCTCACATCAATAACATACAACGTATACACAACAACTCAAACAGCAGAATATATATAGATAAACAAGTACGGATATGCGTATCGTCATCCAGCTCGTCTCCTGAGCTCCACAGCATCATATCCTGTATCCTATAATACTCGGTCTGACCCGAGCATTACAGTTAAATAACACCCGAGTCAGTCTGGATTACCAGCGCGAGAAAATCACACCCAATTGATTATTAAAGTTTCAAAAATCTTTTGAAAACAAAAGCATCTCGTAAGACCACGCCACAAATAAACATGTCGGGTTTTTACCTTACGATAGCTAAAACATTATTATTAAAGTCCTCTGATATTATAATAATGTCTATAGAAAGTAAAATAGAATCTAGCTGAAATGCTTGCATCTCACGTTTCAGCAATAGTTGGGCATAATAAAAACCGTACGGGCACGTAGGGAAAATGGATTCCAACTAATGGCTAGGCACTGGGGTACCACCTGTCACAGTACCTGGTCTAGATCAGCGTACCGAGGAGCCACCCTAACTCCCCTGCAACACAAGACCGGAACCATCCCTTACTGGACAGTCCCGAGCAAGATCACCCCGCGGTTGGGATCAGCAACCGCCCACTAAGCCGAAATAAAAGGGACATCTAGACAGGGATGACCTCACCCTCTAGTGGGGGCTACCCACGAAGCCTTGCTGCATATCCCCTGATTTTCAGCCATTCCCATTTGATGAGGCTTGAGGCTAAGCGTTACCTTTAAGAACAATATCCCTTAGGATGCCCATCGTCCACCTGACGACGTTTCACAAGCATTCATCCATACAAGTCCGTCCCGGGTTCGAACGGAACCGAAGACACTATTCCTACTACATCTATTTTGGAAATATCCTCAGGATTAGTAGCGACTAGCCCTTGCACTTCACTGCTCCATCTTCGAATCCAAAATCGTTTTCACGAAACGTACAAACCGGATCGAAGTGGTTTTCGAGAAATAAATCTCGATCCCGGTCTCTTCGAACGATCAACGCATTGTCCAATATTGATAGTCGGTGATTTAACTATCAATTAATATTCACAAACATTCATCCAATAATAAATAATTTTCCAAATTATTTATTAACCTCAAAAATATCTTCCCAAGATATTTTTTTCATTTTCCAAATTCCTTTGAAAATAGTTTTCAAAACTATCTTTCTTTTCAGAATAAACTTTCCCAAATATTTACTATCTCCTCTGAAATCACCAAGCACAAAACTAGATTTAAAATAATTTAAAAACACTTTATTTTGAAATATGCTTTAAAACATTTAAGTTAAAATTACATCAATAATTTATTAAAAATACCATACTATATGCATATTTGAAAATAAGGTTACTTAATAAATTTAAAACTAAAATTATTCTTAAAAAAAACATAATATTAAGTCATTCCTTAAATAATTACTAATATAACAAATTAGGAGAAAATACTTACTTTAGGATTTAAATATTAGAAATAAGAAATTTTCCCAAAACTCTTTTTTCTTAAAAACAACTTTAAAATCTTTAATTTGAATTAAATTTAGTTTGAAGACGTACTTGGTTACCCAGGGAGAAATTTTCAATCTCACTCACTTAAATCAATTTTCCAAATTGATAATTTATTTCCTTTGAAATAAATTTCTTTACTTACTCAATTCACTTCAAAATTCATTTATTATGGACTTTATTGTTATTATTAGTTTCTGTCTGATTTTTAAATCTTTAACTGAAATATACAAATTTCAGGTTATTCCAATTTCATCTTGATTCTTTTACTAAATTAAATCTTAAATATTAAATAAATGTTTTGTTCTTTTAAATGTTCATATTGAAATTTAAAATTTATTAACTTTCTGTTTATTCAAAAAAAATTTCCTTTCCAATTCATTCTTAAACATATTCAACTTTTCTATATTCATTTTACCTTCAAATTTACTTCTTTTATTTCCTTTCCAAAATCCAATTTATATATTTTTGGTAATTCATTATACCCAATTATATCCAATTGAACCATAGCATTCAATATTGCAATATAATCCATCATGGAATATCAAATAATCACAACAACAGAAGGTATTAAATAATTTAAATAAATGTTGAGGGATCCAGTTAGATTCCTCCAACCAGTTTTCCCTGCATCCACAGATGTTAGCACAATATTATATGACATACCATAACACATAAATCAATTCAACCATTCAAACAATTATTCAAATTTAATCATTTAAATTTAAATATAACTGAGTGAGATTAACTCACAATTGTTTTCCATTTGCAATCCGATCTATCCCGATTAGTTCCCTCATGAATTGAACCTTGAACAAGCAGTTTATACGATTTATTAATACTTGAGTTAACCGAACAATAAATTTAATTACCCCAAATTTCATTTCAACTAATTTAATTTTTTTTTATAAACACATTTGAAAAAAACTACAAAGATAAATTAAATAAGTAAATGTTTTAAACATTATTTAAATTAAACTACCAAAAAAAATATGTAGATGTATATACCTATATTCATTTCCCTTTGAAATTGTCTACATATATGTATGCTTATAAAATAATATATATATCTAAAAAAAATCACATATTTTTTTTATATATAAATTTACATATTTAAATTCCTATTTTTTTTTATATATAAACATGTATTGAATAAAAATTAGAAGGGTTATACCTAACTGCCAGATCGAAACCCTAGCCTCGCTTGCATCCCACCGCACACTCGCACGCGAACCCAGGTCACGATCGAGAGGCCACCGAGATCCATGCCATCGCGGTTGCGAGCTTCACACGCGCGAACCTGGCGTCGCCTTCCCTCCTTCTCTTTCAAATCGGCCGCGCTCGACTTCACTGCCAAACCCTCACCGTGAATCGAAGCCCTAAATCGAAATCGCGATATTGAATCGCTTTCCAAACGAGGAATATTGCTGGATTGTCGCGATTCCAAACGAGGCTCGGCCTCGATCCCCCTCCTCTTCGATTTGATTTCACGCAGCTGCAAATTTTTTTTTCCAGGGCGAAGAGGATTTGATTTGAGTGATGAATTTCGGTGCTGATGATTTTTATTTACCTTTATTACTTGTTTTATTCTCGTGCCAAGAGGATTTGAAGCAAAAGAATGAGAAGCACGAACTTTTATTCTCTTTTCGTTCAGTTCCTTCTGAACGAAGCCATTATTGATTGATATTTTTGTTTATACACGGCTTACAGCTTCCACTTGAAGCCTCTTTCTTTATTTATCTATTTATTATATTATTTTTATTTTTATTTATTTATTTTTAGGTTAGTTCAAGTATTTTGATTGTTGATTGAACGGCTTAAAATTGGGAATGTATGTGATTAAATGACAGAAAGATGGCGTATACCAGAAGCTTGATTAACAAAATTAAATTTCATCAAATTATTACCGATTAAATTTTCAGTGTGTTTATACATCATACGCTCACATGACAAGTCCAAACACAACGAGAATTAAAATCCGATAATAATACAATATTACGGATCCAATGGAACTGATTTTGTTGAATTCCGAGATTGTGCCTCGGAAGGCTATTTTTAAATTCAATTTAAACGATATAAATTTTAAAACTGAACAAACCACTGTTAATTTAAATCTTAACAACTTTATAATTTCCGGTATTATCAATATAAATTTCATAAGTCCTCAATTTATTTCCAACTGGCTCAAAACTCCAAATTCAACATTTTACTCAACTTTAAATTATTTCATTTAATAATTAATCACCAAATAAATTGTGATATTCGTAATTCAAGTTAAAATTGCTTTATTGAATACTTAAAATCAATTAAATATTCCGACTTTAATTGCTTGAAAATTTCGGGTCGTCACATTCCTTCCCCCTTAAAAGAATTTCGTCCCCAAAATTACTAGTTAGGAAGAATGATCAAATACCCGTTACTATTTTTCCCAACCAAACAGTTTCTTACAGTACAACATCTTATCAACCATCTTTTTATAAAAGATCCATTATCATTCTTATTAACTTTCCAAACCTTTCCCTAGTTTCAAATTATATTATTCGTTTAATCCTTCGAGTTTCAATTTAAAGCCAAATTTTGAATTATCAAAATTTTCTCAAAATTTTTCTAACTCCCTAAATTTTCGAAAATTTTTGCGCGGCTAGCTCGGTACAACTACAAAATGGCTCTACGGCCTCCCAAATCCAAAAAGAAAACAAAAAGGCCAAGTGGCTCAATCCAAATCCCAATCAAATTTCATACCAAATTTAAATACATACCTTTTTGTCGAGCATTTCAAATTTTTATCTTTGAAATCAATCCAATTCTCTTTTCCCTTTATAATACATGTATATCTTGTTTAGCACCAATATCCAATCACAATATTCCCTAAATATTTTATCGACTTTCTTACAAATGTCAATATTTATTCATTCAAATAACAACTTAGATATATTTGCAATATTCAATTTTCAATTAAGAATTTATCATTCCCTTCTTAAACTAGTATAAGCATTCTATATGCTTCTTTATTTGTTTTCACTTTACCACTCTAGTTAATATTTATTTCTATTCAAATTGATTCTTTCATTTCCATATGGATTCAGTTTATTTCTAACTCTGCGTATATAAATTTTATTTGTCATTTATTACTAATTCATGTCATTACTTTAATTAGTTTCATTTACTAACTTATTTCAATTTCCAGTTTGAACTTGTTTTGTCGTTAACAAAATTTTTCAAATTTTTCAAAAATTTTCTAACTCCCAAAATTTCTGAAATTTTTTGGCAGAGTCTCCTTTGTACGGAGGAGCTTTAGCAATTCGACAAAAGAGATAAATATATATACATCGACCCACACGGTCGGAAAAACCAAAAACAGTTCACATTTCCTATTTTAATTGCGTAGGCGTACCTTATTTAGCATTTTAAGCAAGCGGCTTATTATTTTTAGCAAATAGCACAACCCAATCCAGCCACACGGCTCCAAGGTACCTGTACTTACTCAATTTAAACATGTAAGTACCAAATATTTGCAGTTTAACTATATTTCACTTAGTTACAATGGTTAAAACATGTGAATTCTAAAAGAAATGCACATCAAACATTTTTCGTAAGCAATTTATACAATTTTATACTAATTCAACTGTTTTCAATTTATCTACAAACCATTTTCATTCAATTTGAATGGTTTTCAATCCATTCGTATACAACCTCATCAATTTGAATGGTTTAAAACTCAATCGCTTACATTTAATTTAATTTTAAGCAAACTGAACTCATATTTAATTCAGTTGATCTCAAAATCAATTTATTTTACTTCTATCAATTCATAGAATTTTAATTACTTCCATTTATATCTAATAACAATTTATTCTATGCAATTTTACGAGATCTATGTGAATAAACAAGTATTTATGTTTTATAACCAATTTAAATGGATTTTAACTCAATTTATACTTAATTCTATTCCATTCAAATTTATTCACAATCCATATATTCTCGTTCATTGCATATCAATTTTGAATACATTCACTAGCATTTCATTTTATTAACCATCTAGTTCATTCAAAACCATTAACAATTTAGATTCATCTTCATTACCAATTAAATCTCCTTTTTATTTTAATTCATTCACAATTATTATTTAGCTCGACACATTCCATTTAAATTTCATTCACAATCCATTCATTTACGTTTTATTCCATATTTGATTACTCCAAACTATTTTATTTAGCTCAAAACAAACCAAGCTATACCATTCAATAACCATTTCTCAACTTATTTAAACCATACTTCATTTGGTTCTTATTTATCCCATCCATTCATTTATTCAATATAATTAGTCTATCCACTCAATCCATATTGAATTTTCATTTTCTTAAATTTTATTTACAACCCACCAAATTTTATTCCTACCCAAATTTATTTTTGCTTGGTTTAAATTCCATCCAATATCTTTAAACTTGGTTTTAAATTGAATTCAATTCAACTCTTCCTCGTCTATTCAGCTTAAGTAAATCTACTTCAATTTATTCAAATCTCTTTTCTTTTTCTTTTTTATACTTAAGCTCATTTCATTTTGCAAATAAATTTCTCTTTTCAATTTAACTTGATCCTATTTTAATCCAATCTCATTTCAAACTACAAATTTATTTGATCAATTATTATACATTTTAACTTTCTAGATTCAGCTCATTCAATTTATTACCTGGCTATTTTCCAAGTTATCTTTACTTATTTGGATTTTATTTGCAACTTAGATTATTTCTATTGTAATCTAATTCCAACCGACTCCACTGTATACTTATTTCACTTACAATTCCATTTCTAAGTTTTACAAGTCACAAATTTATTTTTAATCCAAGTTATAATATATACACATATTCATCTCTAATTCCATATCCAAGCTCATTTGAATAATATTTCAAGTCATATTTCATTTATTATCTTAAAAGCTCATATTGCTTATTTTTATTCGATACGTTTCCAATTATATTTAATTTGTTAACGCTTCACAATAAATTTTAATTTATAACTCAAGTTCTGAATCCACTATCCATTTCAATTTACCACCCAATTTTATGAATTCACAGTTCAATTATATTTACTTCATCGACAAATTAAGTCGAATTTAATTTATAACTTGAGTTTTATTTCCAAACTTCAATATTAACTTACCAATTCAGCTTTTCTTTAGCTGCATTGGTTATCATTATATATTTCGTTATCTAATTTATTATCTAAATAGTTTTTCCCCAACTTATAATCCAGCACTTGATTTTAACCTCAAAATCTCTTCATTAAAATTTTCTTAAGTTCAAATTTATTTTATAATTCAAGTTTTGATTTTTATTTTACTTTTCAATTCATCAAAAATATTTATTTTGGGTTTTCTATCCCACTTTCAAATTTTATAAGTCACAACTTATTATTTACACTATTCCATTCATTATAGGCTTGAATATATCTTCTTTTATTTTATCTTAAGCCTTATGCTTATTGATAACCCAAGCATATTTTATTTTATGGACTTTTAATTCTTTTATAAGTTATTATGATTCCAATTCTTATCCAACTTATTTCCATTTATTCAGGTAAGAATCAATTCCAATTCAATTTAGTCAATTGAATTTTTATTCCAGTTCAATTCTATTTTAAACTCAGATTTATTTGACTCAATTCGATTTTAACTTAATTCGAATACAACTGAATATTATTTCCAGCCTATCCAGTTAATGTCAATCCAGTTTAATTTTTATTTCCCAATCCATGTTTATTTCATTTTCATTTTAAATTTAATTTCCATTATTCAAAGCTTATATTTCTTTCATGATTTAAAAAAAATCATCTTAATTTATAAGCTTACATCTATCTCATTAGGATTTCTAAACACCCGGTTATTGGTTTCAAAACATTTTGAAATCTTCAACATCTCAAATCACATTTCTCAAAACTTAATCCAATCCTGATTTTATCCCAACAAATTCCTTTTGAGATTTTCAAAAATAACTAGCTTTTCTGAACAAATCAGTTTTTGGCAGCAATCCGTCACTTAGAAATTCGAAAATGAATACTGATGATGCGGCCGTCATCATCAGGATTATTTCCCAATAATCCAAGTGATTTCAATGCTATATCACTTTCAAAATCCATTTAAAATAGATTTCTTTTCAGAAACATCACCAAAACAATTGTGCTATTATTTATCTTCAAAACACTTCCAGAATCTCCGGGTTTTAAATTTCCAAATCCTACTTAAATCAATTTTACTATAATTCATTTGCATAGCTTATGCTCATACAAATTCTTATTTGATTATATTTCAATTTATAAATTCAATTTATAAATTGAATTTATGACTCATACTTATGAATTTCATTTTATAATGAATTTATTCCCTTAAACTTTGGTTATACTTTCAATTTCTAGTTAAATTTTCACTTAACAATGATAATACTTTAATATTATCATTTATAACATCCAAGCAACCATATATTTGCTAAATAGTTTTCAAAATCTATTCTTTATATCAAAATATGTTTTGGGTAAAATTATTTCATTCATTCACCTTTAAAACAATATCGTGTCAATTGTTCTATTCAAGTGTTTAGAAACCCCTTCGATACAGTTGTACAGACTGTGCCGACGAAGGTTCATATGCCACTCAATAAACCAATCAACACAATATTAAAACAATTTATATTCACTAACAATACACGCTCATATTTATTTATACGCTCAAACTCATTGTAGAGTACTATGGACTCTATTTTAAATGAGTAATTCCCACCAGAGCCAAGGTTCTCGCTTAACCTTTTAGCTCTGATACCAACTGTAACAGCCCGCAAATCCGTACCCCTTGAGTCAACACTATTCTACCTAAATCAACTCAAGTTGTACAAAAATACGAACCATTTGGGTTAAAGAAGAAGAGGTAGAAGAAGAAAAAAAATAGAAAACAACATCAGAATCTAACCATCGCAGCGGAATAAAATATAACAAGTAAATATCTTTACTCAAAAATCAAATATATCTGTTTACGTATATTACATCATCAGAGTACATCAATAACAGCTCACATCAATAACATACAATGTAAACACAACAACTCAAACAGTAGAATATATATAGATAAACAAGTACGGATATACGTATCGTCATCCAGCTCGTCTCCTGAGCTCCACAACATCATATCCTGTATCCTATAATACTCGGTCTGACCCGAGTCAGTCTGGATTACCAGCGTGAGAAAATCACACCCAATTAATTATTAAAGTTTCAAAAATCTTTTGAAAACAAAAGCATCTCGTAAGACCACACCCCAAATAAACATGTCGGGTTTTTACCTTACGATAGTTAAAACATTTTTATTAAAGTCCTATGACATTATAATAATGTCTATAGAAAGTAAAATATAATCTAGCTGAAATGCTTGCATCTCACGTTTCAGCAATAGTTGGGTACAATCAAAACCGTACGGGCACGTAAGGAAAATGGATTCCAACTAATGGCTAGGCACTGGGGTACCACCTGTCACAGTACCTGGTCTAGATCAGCGTACCGAGGAGCCACCCTAACTCCCCTGCAACACAAGACCGGAACCATCCCTTACTGGACAGTCCCGAGCAAGATCACCCTGCGGTTGGGATCAGCAACCGCTCACTAAGCCGAAATAAAAGGGACATCTAGACAGGGATGACCTCACCCTCCAGTGGGGGCTACCCACGAAGCCTTGCTGCATATCCCCTAATTTTCAGCCATTCCCATTTGATGAGGCTTGAGGCTAAGCGTTACCTTTAAGAACAATATCCCTTAGAATGCCCATCGTCCACCTGACGATGTTTCGCAATCATTCATCCATACCAGTCCATCCCGGGTTCGAACGGAACCGAAGGCACTATTCCTACTACATCCATTTTCGAAATATCCTCAGGATTAGTAGCGACTAGCCCTTGCACTTCACTGCTCCATCATCGAATCCAAAATCGTTTTCACGAAACGTACAAACCGAATCGAAGTGGTTTTCGAGAAATCTCGATCCCGGTCTCTTCGAAACGATCAACGCATTGTCCAATATTGATAGTTGGCGATTTAACTATTAATTAATATTCACAAACACTCATCCAATAATAAATAATTTACCAAATTATTTATTAACCTCAAAAATATCTTCCCAAGATATTTTTTTCATTTTCCAAATTCCTTTGAAAACAGTTTTCAAAACTATCTTTCTTTTCAGAATAAACTTTCCCAAATATTTACTATCTCCTCTGAAATCACCAAGCACAAAACTAGATTTAAAATAATTTAAAAACACTTTATTTTGAAATATGCTTTAAAACATTTAAGTTAAAATTACATCAATAATTTATTAAAAATACCATACTATATGCATATTTGAAAATAAGGTTACTTAATAAATTTAAAACTAAAATTATTCTTAAAAAAAACATAATATTAAGTCATTCCTTAAATAATTACTAATATAACAAATTAGGAGAAAATACTTACTTTAGGATTTAAATATTAGAAATAAGAAATTTTCCCAAAACTTGTTTTTTCTTAAAAACAACTTTAAAACCTTTAATTTAAATTAAAAGTTTAGTTTGAAGACGTACTTGGTTACCCAGGGAGAAATTTCCAATCTCACTCACTTAAATCAATTTTCCAAATTGATAATTTATTTCCTTTGAAATAAATTTCTTTACTTACTCAATTCACTTCAAAATTCAATTGTTATGGACTTTATTGTTATTATTAGTTTCTGTTTGATTTTTAAATCATTAACTGAAATATACAAATTTCAGGTTATTCCAATTTCATCATGATTCTTTTACTAAATTAAATCTTAAATATTAAATAAATGTTTTGTTCTTTTAAATGTTCATATTGAAGTTTAAAATTCATTAACTTTCTGTTTATTCAAAAAAAAATTCCATTCCAATTCATTCTTAAATATATTCAACTTTTCTATAATCATTTTACCTTCAAATTTACTTCTTTTATTTCCTTTCCAAAATCCAATTTATATATTTTTGGTAATTCATTATACCCAATTATATCCAATTGAACCATAGCATTCAATATTGCAATATAATCCATCATGGAATATCAAATAATCACAACAACAGAAGGTATTAAATAATTTAAATAAATGTTGAGGGATCCAGTTGGATCCCTCCAACCTGTTTTCCCTGCATCCATAAATGTTAGCACAATATAATATGACATACCATAACACATAAATCAATTCAACAATTCAAACAATTATTCAAATTTAATCATTTAAATTTAAATATAACTGAGTGAGATTAACTCACAATTGTTTTCCATTTGCAATCCGATCTATCCCGATTAGTTCCCTCATGAATTGAACCTTGAACAAACAGTTTATACGATTTATTAATACTTGAGTTAACCGAACAATCAATTTAATTACCCCAAATTTCATTTAAACTAATTTAATTTTTTTATAAACACATTTGAAAAAAACTACAAAGATAAATTAAATAAGTAAATGTTTTAAACATTATTTAAATTAAACTACCAACAAAAATATGTAGATGTATATATCTATATTCATTTCCCTTTGAAATTATCTACATATATGTATGCTTATAAAATAATATATATATCTAAAAAAAATCACATATTTTTTTTATATATAAATTTACATTTTAAATTCCTAAATTTTTTTAATATATAAACATGTATTGAATAAAAATTAGAAGGGTTATACCCAACTGCCAGATCGAAACCCTAGCCTCGCTTGCATCCCACCGCACACTCGCACGCGAACCCAGGTCACGATCGAGAGGCCACCGAGATCCATGCCATCGCGGTTGCGAGCTTCACGCGCGCGAACCTCGCTTTGCCTTCCCTCCTTCTCTTTCAAATCGGCCGCGCTCGACTTCACTGCCAAACCCTCACCGTGAATCGAAGCCCTAAATCGAACTCGCGATATCGAATCGCTTTCCAAACGAGGAATACTGTTGGATTGTCGCGATTCCAAACGAGGCTCGGCCTCGATCTCCCTCTTCGATTTGATTTTACGCGGCTGCAATTTTTTTTTTCGGGGGCGAAGAGGATTTGATTTGAATGATGAATTTCGGTGCTGATGATTTTTATTTACCTTTATTACTTGTTTTATTTTTCGTGCCAAGGGGATTTGAAGCAAAAGAATGAGAAGCACGAACTTTTATTCTCTTTTCGTTCAGTTCCTTCTGAACGAAGCCATTATTTATTGATATTTTTGTTTATACGCGGCTTACAGCTTCCACTTGAAGCCTCTTTCTTTATTTATCTATTTATTATATTATTTTTATTTTTATTTATTTTTAGGTTAGTTCAAGTATTTTGATTGTTGATTGAACGGCTTAAAGTCGGGAATGTATGTGATTAAATGACAGAAAGATGGCGTATACCAGAAGCTTGATTAACAAAATTAAATTTCATCAAATTATTACCAATTAAATTTTCAGCATGTTTATACATCATGCACTCACATGACAAGTCCAAACACAATGAGAATTAAAATCAAATAATAATATAATATTACGGATCCAATGGAACTGATTTTGTTGAATTCCGAGATTGTGTCTCGGAAGGCTATTTTTAAATTCAATTTAAACGATATAAATTTTACAAACCACTGTTAATTTAAATCTTAACAACTTTATAATTTCTGGTATTATCAATATAAGTTTCATAAGTCCTCAATTTATTTCCAACAGGCTCAAAACTCCAAATTCAACATTTTACTCAACTTCAAATTATTTCATTTAATAATTAATCACCAAATAAATTGTGATATTCGTAATTCAAGTTAAAATTGCTCTATTGAATACTTAAAATCAATTAAATATTCCGACTTTAATTGCTTGAAAATTTCGGGTCGTCACATAAACCAATTTCTTGAATTTAATTTTCTTAAATTCATTACTTAAAATTTTTCGTTTCATTTCCTTTATAACCCAATTCATTTTATTTATATTTTAAAAATATCAGATTATACTTATCCAAACATAACACAACATAACAAAATTCCTAAATTAATCTATCACAGGATATCAATAAAATACATCGCAGATTATGAATATAATTTCTATATTATGAGGAATGCAATTGGATCCCTCCAACCTATTTCCCTGCATCCACAGATGTTAGCACAACAAATAAAATATCGATCCAATCTGATAATAATTTTTCACATTCAATAAATCAATCAATCATTTAAATATTAACTATTTAAATTAAATGGCATTCCAGATGCGAGTGAGGTCAACTCACCTTGAATTTGTCAAGCGTTCCAATTTTATACTAAATTGAACACTTTCGATTTAATCCAAAATTTTCGCTTGCTTAAATCGATTCCACATCTATACCACAGCGGGCTGCTCGTCGTTGCGATTCCGGCGCTTCTTGTTTCGTCGGAATCTGGTAATGTGTGCAAAATATATGGATTTATATAGTTTGTATAAAATTTTAAAATAAATTCAAATTTCTTTTTTTCTAATAATTACCATCGGCCGTAGGATTTGCATGTAAGAACCAAAATCACGCAACCTCTTCTCCCCTCATGCTCGCGTTCCAGTATCTCACAAAACCCATAGCAGCCATCTAGGGTTGGATATCGCGGCCACTACGACACACGAAAAGTCAATCCCCAACTGGCATTTGAAAACCCCACGCGCCTTCTACATGCGGCCTTAACGACGCGACACTCGGTGACACAAAAGCTTCGAAAACTATGTACGAGCGTGTGGCCTATTGGCTTCAATAACTCCTTCGTCGTCGCTCGAAACGTGATCACCACCATTGGACGCCTCGAGCTCGGAGAGCTCTACACTTCTACTTTTGGAAGTTTTGCTTAAAAACGTTTGGATTCAATGGAAATTGGAGGAGAAATGGGTGAAGTTACGACCATTGAAAACAATAATGGCGACCGAAAAAAACACTATGGTTTTAGCCCTAAACGTGTTTATATATACATCAATAAATATTATTTTAATAATATTATCAAATTTAACTACTTTTACAAACAAACTCCAAACAACACATGCCGTCTGGTGTTTATAATGTTTTATCCGCATTCCAAACACAATGGAATGTGTTTCGAAGAATAATTTGATTGTATGTGGAAGATAGCCTTTTTAATCGATTTAAAATATTAAATTTTCGATTTTATTTTCAACGCGTTCTCACCTACGGACAAACGGTAACTCCAAATGCTACGATATTTAAAATATGATAATAATTGAATATTATGGACCCAATGGAACTGGTTTCGTCGCATTCTGAGACTGCCTCGGAAGGCTATTTTAACTCGTCGACTAATTCGAGCTATTTCCAAAATCGTCGAAATCACTTAAAATTTTACTAACTTAATTATAAATCATATAAAATCTATAATTACATTAGAAATCATTCTGATTCATTTCGAATCAAAATATGATTATTTACATTAATATATTGAATTCCATTATTAAATTAATATAAAAATTCCAATTTAACTTATTGACTTTTGATTCCCTCCAAAAGTCCAATATTAGAATTCAAATTCAACTAAACTTTAAATCAATTTTAGAAATTGTTTCCATAACCATTTATTCCCAGATTTACTAATTATCCCAATTTCAAATAATAATTATTATTTAAATCCACTTAAGTTGCCATATTTGAAATTTTAATTAATTTATTATTTTAATCAAAATCTTTTTATTTCAAAATCAAATTATAATTCACATTGAACATTTAAAATGAATTAAATGTTCAAAATCTAATGACCAAACTTCCGGATCGTTACATTCCTCCCCCCTTATAAAATTTCGTCCTCGAAATTTGTTAAGGTAGGGAAATGCTTCCAAACTCATTTACCTACCAAACTTACTTAGTTAAAAAAAACTTACATTCACTTCACCAAAACTTTTAGCTCAATTCCAAAACCATTCGCTTTATTTTTAACTCAAAAGCTTTGATTTCCAACATCGTTCCAAAAATCAACTTTTCTAGTTAATCCAAATTTTCAAAACTACCACAAATTTTCTAACTCTCAAAATTTATGAAATTTTTTGACAGCGTCTCCTTTGAGCGGAGAGCGTTTTACAATATCACAATAGTCATAAATATATATACATCGACCCACACGGTCGGAAAACAAAATATATCACAATATATATATCATTTTCTTATCTTATATCGTAAGCGTACCTTTAGATTAGCATTTTAAAAGCAAGCGGCTAATTAATATTGCATTTACGCGCTCCAACTCTATCGATTGCCTCCCGTACCTGTTAGCACCAAAATTGGTCACTAACACCCTTAGAAAGATTGTGTAGAGAGATTAATGAAGAAAGTAAATTGAAATAGAGAACAATATATAAATTTAAATGCAGAGGACAAGAGCACCAAATTTATGGTGGTTCGACGTAACTGCCTACGTCCGCTTTGAAGTTGATTTCTATTGATTTTCCTTGATAGTTGATTATAGATACAATCCGTTTCTATTTATTTGAATACAAGTGCAAAGTAAAAGATTAAGTTTGAATGAGTGTTGAATGCAGCAGAGTTTCCCCAGCATTCCCAAAAAACTGATCCCTTTTTACTGTGCCCTTACCCTTCTATTTATAGACGAAGGTGGGTTGGACTTCCTTGGTGGGCCTGGTAGCTGTACGCCTTGGCCCAAATGAAGTAGGCTCTGTATGGCGACCCGAATATGCCGAACGGCTAAATGCCGAACCAGCATCTTCGTGCCGAACGATGCGATGGGTCGAGTAATGCCGAACCATCATCTTTGTGCCGAACGATGCGATGTGTTGAGTGAGGGATGCAGGCCGAACGAGGATCGATGCCAACGAGGATGAGGCCGAGCGAGGCTGGAATTCTAAATAGTCCAGGAATGCTGAGTGAAGCATGAATGCCGAGTGTTATGAATTTCGGACACCCTGAATGCCGAGCGTTATCAATGCTAAACGCTCTCCAAATACCGGGCGTTATCCAATGCCGAACGCCTACTAGATGCCGAGTGCTCTGCCATGCCGAACGAACTTGTCTGCCGAACACTTCCCAATGCTGAACGCTTCTGAATGCCGGACACCCTGAATGCCGAGCGTTATTATGCCGAACGCTCTCTAGATGCCGGGCGTTATCCAATGTCGAACGCCCACTAGATGTCGAGTGCTCTGCCATGCGAACGAACTTGTCTGCCAAACACTTCCCAATGCCGAACGCTTCTAAGTGCCGAGCGCTTCTTTCTGCCGAGCGTCTCTTTATGCCGAGCTCTCCTAAATGTCGAGTACTTCCTAGATGCCGACAGTGACGATATGCTGAATAATCCAATTCAGCGGAGTACCAAGTTGCATGGTTAAAATCTCCAGGAAACATTACTTGTACTTACTCAAACAAGCACATAAGTATCAATAATATGAGATTTTAATAACCTTCCATTCATTCATCTTAGCCAAAAACATCAATTACATAGTCCAAACAACAAGTTTCCATAATCCTACTTGTTAACCATCTTTATAAGCAACCATAAGGTTCAACGCTGTTTTAATCTCCTTTACAAATCTATATTTCATTTCACTCTACTCAAAAGGATTTACAACCAAGTTTGCTACATTCAATTCATATTTACCACGACCAACTCAAAATCACTTCAATATGTGCCTACTTATATAAATTTACTTCTATGCAATTCCAAATTGATCCATAATCAATTTTATCTCCAATTTGATTTATTTGCATCATATTCATAATTCACTTCCATTTCTATGCAAATCTACTTAATTAAATTCCAACCCATTCCAATATATTCAAAAAAACAACTTTATTTACTTCTTTAAATCAATTTACTTCCATTTAGGACAAAACGACTAATTTCAATGCAAGTTTGACGTTATTCATGTAAATAACAATTACTTACTTTTATAACCATTTTAAATTAATTTCAACTCAAACTATATTAATTTTACTCTATTCGGAATTATTCACAACCCAAACATTCTTACTTCATTTAAATTATTAAATTAAATCCCTATTCTTACATTTTCAATTTCATTATCCATGTAGGTTTATTCAAGACCAATTCATAAGCTCGACAACAATCCTTTCAAAATTTTCTTAAGTTATTTCAATTCCATAATATCTCAATTTCTTCGTACATCAATTTTATTTTCATTTTAATTTGATTCTCATCCAATCAAATTCTAATCCATTTACAAATTTTAATCCAATTGTTCATTTACTCAATCCATTCTAATTTTCATTCACCATCTCAATTCATTTCAAAATTTATTAATAACATGACCATTCCTATTATTCTATACCAGAACTGGGTTTTATTTTACTTTTCCAAACTTTTAACAAGCTATCAAAATTTTATTCATCCCATTACCCTTTTTATTTAATTTATCTTACGCTAAATTCAACTTCAAACAATTCTTTTGAATTTAGTTGAGTGAGAATTTAATTCTTTCAATATCACTTCAATTTAATTAAATTTCCTTTCAATTAAATTCTTTTCCAAATTTAATTCAAGTCAACTAAATTTTGTTTAGCCAACTTAAATTCGTATTATTTCCTTTACTATTTTAAATAAGAATTTAATCATTCAACATTATTTATAACACAATTGAATTTTATTTTTACTTCAATCCAAATTTAACTCAATACCTTTAATTTAAGTTAAATCCAATTCGATCCTATTTTTATTTCTCCATTCAATTTAAATTTTTATTTTCTAATATATAAGTCCAAAAACTTATTTACCAACCTAAGTCCATTCACCTTTTATATTTCACTATGCCTATCTCACTTTACATTTCATTTAGGATTTAAATTTTGAATTTCCATAAAATACTAACCATTTTATTTGGGCTTACAATTTATTTCTCTATTCATAAGTCCCCCAACTTGCTTACTTAAAATCTTACACTGCTCATTAGAGTCCATTTACCTCTTATAATCACAATCCTAGATAATATATTTAACACTTAATAGCTTAAGGGTATAAATTTTTATTACACAATTATAATCATTTCAACTTTATATCCAATTTAATTCAATTTCAAATTTCAATTTTTTTAACTTATCTCAAGTTAAATTCAAATATATTTTATTCACTTCCATACATTCAAGTCAAATTTTAATTCTAGGATTAAAATTTCAATTTCCTTTCTTATTTATATCAACTACACTTTATAAGTTCTATAGTTGATTCATTTTAACTTTCACATTTTTAAATAGAATTTTTCAGAATTCAATTGCCCAGTTTTATTTCAAACCCATTTTTGAAATAATAATCAATACACACCCACTTGGTATATTAAATCAAATCTCCAGATTCCAAAACAACTTGGTTTTACCAAAACAAATTTCCCTTTTGAAATTTCTAAAACATCTTGTATATCAAACAAGTCCATACAAATATCATAACCAATCACCATGGTAGCAATCCATTACTTTAGAAACTCGAAAATGAATTCTGATGATGTGGCCATTATCATCAGGATTATTTTCCAACGACTGAAGTAAGTTCAGTGCTTCCTTACTTCCTCAAATTCCTTTCAAAACAATTTCCATTCAAAAATATTTCCCAAAATAATACTCTTATTATTTCCTTCAAACACTTTGAAAAACATTTCAAACATTCACAATATTTTAATTTCTCAAACCCTTTATTTAAAACACTTTTCAAAATTTTCGGGATTTAAATTCGGGTTTAATTCAAATTTAGTTATACTCCTTTCAATAAGCCATACTTATATAATTCTCTTTGCTTATAACCATTTCAAATTTTAGATTCTTATTTGATTGTAGTATTAACAACCAAACATTCAAGTATATATAATAATTCTAGAAAATTATTTCTTTTATATCAAAAATATAATTTTGAGTAAAATTATTTCATTTGCCCACTTTAAAAACAATACAATGTCGGTTTATCTTGTTTAAGAGTTTAGAAACCATTATCGATACTGTTGCACTTCCCGTGCCGGCCAGAATTCATAAACACTCAACTGATAAGTCAAGGCAGTATAAAAACAGTTTTTATATTCACTAACAAATACACCCTCATATCTATTATTACACTCAAACTCATTCTAGAGTACTATTGACTCTATTTCTTACGAGTAATTTCCCCACCAAAGCCTAGGTTATCGCTAACCTAAGCTCTGATACCACTTTGTAACAACCTGCCCTTCTCGACGCTTGAAAATCGACACAAATACACCACTGTATAATATATCGACGATCGAGTGCCGAAAAAAGTCAGATTGTTGAGGGAAAGAAAGAAGATAGAAGAAAGAAGGAACCAAACAAATAGTAGAATCTCACAATCATAGCCGAAAAAATATATAATAGATAATAACAGATCTATAAACAAAATGAAACTATATCAGTTTTATAGATTACATCATCAAAATATATCACAAATAAACAACAATTACTAGCCTGGCAGTTATAACAACCTGTCTCATAGCTTACTAGCAAATTTAAACAATCACAGCAGCGGAAATAAATGAGAACGGATAATATGTCTTCAACTCCAGCTCCTCTCCTGAGCTCCACGGCATCCTATCCTGTTATTATAATACCCGATCTGACCCGAGCATTATAATGAAATAACACCCTAGTTAGTCTGGAATACCAACGTGATAAAAATACACCCAAATTGATTATTAAAGTTTCAAAAATCCTTTGAAAATAAAAAGCATCCCGTAAGACGACGCCACAAATAAACATGTTGGGTTTTTAACTTACGATAGCCCAAACATTTCCTATTAAAATCCTCTGATATTATAATAGTGTCTAAATACAAATACTTATTCAAAATAGCCGAAAATGTTACATTTATTAAATTCCGGCAATACTAGCTTCTACAATCAAAACCATAAATGGCTCGTAGGGAGACTGGATTTTCAACTAATGACTAGGCACTGGGGTACTACCTGTCACAGTACCTGGTCTAGATTAGCGTAACGAGGATCCACCCGAAATCCCCTGCAACACAAGACCAGGACCACCCCTTATTGGATAATCCCGAGTAAGATCACCCCGTGGTTGGGATCAACAACCGCACCACACAACCGAAATAAAAGGGACATCTAGATAGAGACGACCTTACCCTAATGGGCACGACCCACTTAGCCTTGCTGTATAACCCCTGATTTTCAGTCATTCTTGGTTGATGAGGCGCGAGGCTAAGCGTTACCTTTTTAGAACATTTCACTTAGAATGCTCACCGTCCTCCTGACGATGTTCTGAAAGCATTCATCCATACAAGTTCGTTCCGGGTTCGAACAGAACCGAAGGCACTACTCCTACTACATCCATTTTGGAATCACCCTCAGGATTAGTAGCGATTAGCCCTTGCACTTCACTGCTCCATCTTGGACTTCAATCTCTTGTCTTCACCATGAAAGCGTACTCGTTGGATAGAAGTGATTTCAGATCCAAATTCCAATCCTGGTCTCGTCGAAATAACGTTTGATATTTCCCGGTTAACTCAACCCGGTTCTGTAGGAAATTCACAGACGAAGATAAGATTGGAGTTCACCTCTTAACCGTTAGTGCACGGATTTCCGTACTAGCGCCCTAGAAGAATGAACGATTTTATACGTACAGTATAGCACCTTGAACGGTAACTGTACCATATAATTCTCATACCTCTTCTAGATATTTCCAAGTTATATTTGGCTCCAGATTTGATAGTCGGTTATTTAATTATCAAATAAACAAACAATTCAACCAATTATTTCATTTCTACTGAAAATATCAAGTTTCTTAAAACTTAGATTTTTATAATTTAAATCACTTTTCTCAATTTTGTATACTTAAAACATTTAAAAGCAAAATTTCTTAAGTCATTTTACTCAAAATAATAGTTATGAAATTTTATAATAAATTTCCAAGTAAAATTTAAGCCACTAAACTATTTTAAAATAAAAGTTTTATACAAAGTATAAATATTAGAAAATTCCTTTTAAAAACATAATGTCAATTTAACCTTTAAAAGAATTACTACTAAATTTAGTTTGGATAGATTTACTTTAAAATTCTAAAACAATTAAAAATAATAAATTTCTCTAAAAAATTCTTTTTAAAACAATTTTCAAAATTTAAACTTATACTAATAAATTCCTTTGAAAATATACTTGGCTTTCAAGTAATACATTTTCATTTCAGAATAAACCAAAAAACCTTTTTATAAACCCTACTCGATTTATCTCGATTCAAACTTATGTCGCAATCCCGTAAATTTCTTCCCACACTTTAAAAATAAAACACCTTTTTTATTTTTAAACACATTTCCCCTCTCCTGGAAATCAGTTTCAAAATATATACTTAAATTATTTAAAATAAAACTACTAAAATTACTTAAATAAAAACAATACTTAAGAATTTCCTTAAGGGTTTCTAAGTAATTTAAACCAAATTACCTTTTAAAATAAAGTTATTATAACAAATATTTATGTTAAAATTTCCTTTAAAAAAACATAATACTAATTTACCTTTAAAATAATTAAATACCCTAATTACTTAAATAAATATTTACTTATACTTACAAATAATAAAAAATAATACTTTTATAAAACATTCTAAAAACTCATTTCTTATAAACTTCTAGATTATACTTTGAAAGCTTTCCTTTGAAAACATACTTAGTTTTCTAGGAAAAATACACTTCCCATCTTTTAAAAAAAATTCACCTTTATTTTTAAAACGATTTGCACCTTTCTAATAGAAATTCTCATCGAAAATCTATACTTTCAAATTTATCCTCCGATAAATATTCCACTTCATTTATTAACCCAGTTTACAAGTTTATCGTTCCTCATTTCCTTTTAAATCGCAGTTTCAAACTACTTAACAAATTCCAAACCAATTCTTGAATTTAATTTCCTTAAATTCATTAGTTAAAAATTTTCCTTTCATTTCCTTTATAACCTAATTCATTTTATTTATATTTTAAAAATACCAGATTATACTTATCCAATCATAACACATCACAACAAAATTCCCAAATTAATCTATCATAGGATATCAATAAAATACATCATAGATTATGAAGATAATTTCTATATTGTGAGGAATCCAGTTGGATCCCTCCAACTTGTTTCCCTGCATCCACAGATGTTAGCACAATAAATAAAATATCGATCCAATCTGATAATAATTTTTCACATTCAACCAATCAATCATTTAAATATAACTATTTAAATTAAATGACATTCCAGATGTGAGTGAGATTAACTCATCTTGAATTTGTCGAGCGTTCCAATTTTAAACTAAATCGAACCCGTTCAATTTAATTAGAAATTTTCACTTGCTTAAATCGATTCCAGATCTGTACCACAGCAGGCTGCTCGTCCCTGCGATTCTGGCGCTTCTTATTTCGTCGGAATCTGGTAATGTATGCAAACTATATGGATTTATAAAGTTTGTATAAACTTTTAAAATGAATTCAATTTTTTTTAATAATAACCATCGGCCGCAGGATTTGCACACAAGAACCAAAATCGCGCAGCCTCTTCTCCCCTCACGCTCGCGTTCCAGTATCTCACAAAACCCATAACCGCCATCTAGGGTTGGATATCACGGCCATTACGACACACGAAAAGTCAATCCCCCAACGGCTTATCGGCTTCGATAACTCCTTCGTCATCGCTCAAAACGCAATCACCACCGTTGGATGTCACGAGCTCGGAGAGCTCTACACTTTTGCTGTTGGAAGTTTTGTGTAAAAACGTTTGGATTGAATGGAATTTGGAGGAAAAATGGGTGAAGTTTCGGCCATTGAAAACAATAATGGCAGCCGAAAAAAATAATTAGGGTTTCAGCCCTAAATGTGTTTATATATACATCAATATATATTATTTTAATAATATTCTCAAATTTAACAACTTTTACAAACAAACTCCAAACAACACATGCCGCCTGGCATTTATAAAGTTTTACCCACATTCTGAACACAATGGAATGTGTTTTGGAGGCTAATTTGATTGTATGTAGAAGATAGCTTTTCGAATCGATTTAAAATATTAAATTTTCGATTTTAATTTCAACGCGTTTCTCACCCGTACGGACAAACGGTAACTCCAAACGCTACAGAATTTGAAATCCGATAAAAATTAACTATTACAGACCCAATGGAACTAGTTTCGTCGCATTCCGAGACTGTGCCCTGGAAGGCTATTTTAACTCGTCGACTAATTCGAGCGATTTCCAAAATCGTCGAAATCACTTAAAATTTAACTTTTAAAATTTTACTAAATTAATTATAAATCATATAGAATCTATAATCACAATAGAAATCATTATGATTCATTTCAAATCAAAATCTGATTATTCGTATCATTATATTAAATTCCATTATTAAATTAATATAAAAATTCCAATTTAACTTATTGACTTTTGATTCCATCCAAAGTCCAATATTAGAATTCAAATTCAACTAAACTTTATATCGATTTTAGAAATTGTTTCCATAACCATTTATTACCAGATTTACTAATTATCCCAATTTCAAATAATAATTATTATTCAAATCCAATTAAATTGCCATATTTGAAATTTTAACTAATTTATTAATTTAACCAAAATCTTCTTATTTCAAAATCAAATTATAATTCATATTCAACATTTAAAATGAATTAAATTTTCAAAATCTAACGACCGAAATTCCGGGTCGTTACAAATTCTTTGAAAATGGTTTCTATTCGAAAATACTTTAAATTATATGCCTTAAATTTAAAACGAAATTTTCTAAAATACCAGAAATTTAATTCTTAAACCCTTAGTTTAAAGTTAATTCAATTCCAAATAAATTTATAAACCATGTTTTATATTTTCATTTATTTATAGTTACAAAAAAATAAATGAGAATCAAATATTATTATTTCTAACAACCCATTTCATTTAACTTATTAACTTTCAGAAAATTTACTTATATATAATCATATAAAATTTATTTCATTTACCAAATTAAAAAACAATATTATGTCAATTTGCTTTGTTCAAGTGTTTTAGAATTTCTATCTATAGCGTTGATCAGACGAACCGATCGAAAATCCAAATCAACATTAACAACTCAAACAGCACACTATAAAATATATTTATATTAATTACAAATACACTCTCTCACTCGATGATTCTAGAATGGATTCAAGTAAAAGGTTAGAGATTCAAATTAAAGGGACTTAATCAAAAGAATTCTAACTAGAAGATGGGCTCGAAATGAAGATAAGATGATTAAATAACAAAATAAAAAGATGGATAGACTTATATAAATCGCGAGCGACCTTAACCGGGTCAACTGTGACTTCAAGAATAAGATCTATGCATAATAAGATTGATCACAAGAGAATTACCCTGGTCATTTACTAGAGAACATTTGGCCATAGCAAGAGATAGCAACATCTAAACCGAGGATACAAAAATCTTCGATGAATCAATGTCTATTGTAAAGGAGTTTCACCCCTGTACAAATCATATAGTGGAGCTATGGGATACTCTAGAATCAAGAAAATATGAATTGGAAGAGATAAGTATAAATTTCAGAATGAATGGGTGAGTTCCAAAATTCAAAGGAATCTGAGAAAAAGAGGAAGAGATTCAAGTACGAACGAAGGTGATTCCGTAATTAAATTACTACATATGCTAAGTTTTTCCTAAAACCAAAGCTCTGATACCAACTGTAACATCCTGATATTTTCCAACCATACGCATCCACAGATGTCAGACTTGAATTGCTCAAAATATCAGATTGTTAATTTATATTTGGCAAAACTTGGCATATACGGAAAATAAAATAATCACAGAATTACGGACACAGGGTATTACAATAATAAGCAGTGGAAACAAATGAATCGTCGTTCATGAAGCTACTATATATATAACAGAGTTAAACAAGATACAACAGAAGTCTCGAGTACATAGAAGTTACAAATACAAGATAAGAATATATCATAGGAGTTAACTGAATAACTGCAAGCTGAATAGATGGATGGATCTCCAAGTGAAGCTCCAACTCCAAAGGCGAGTCTCAAATGCTGTGACACTCAGTCTGACCCGAGCATAAAGTAAAACACAAAACACTCGAGTCAGGATTAACATTCTTATATCAATAAATCCAACTCAAGTGAAATATCAACAGAAATACAAGTAAGTTAAAGGATGTTTGGGATAACCATCCTCTAAGGATCCGTGGAGCTATCTACAATGTAGTAATATACGCTATTATAACAATGTCTATAGTAAAGTAAACTATTAAAATAGCATTAAGGCATTACCTATATCCCCGTGAACACATTTTATAATGCCATAGTCTATACTGTACCATAATACTCCATAAACTAGGGCTATCAGAGGGCATTCCATAGGTACGACACAAAACAAACTCGTAATGGTCTTGATAGGGTAGGTGACAGGGCACAACTGGGCAATGCCTAGGTAGATATGCCAATTACACTTCCAGCTGGAGGTAACGCAGAGCCGCAACAATCGCCCACCTCAAGCCACACTCCCAAATCAAAGGTGTGCACCAAATCAATCACAAAGTAACAGAATGGCTTACAATGGAGTGTGTCCGATCGGAGGAGCTCACTTGGCCTGTCAATTGCTCCTATTTTAGCCACCTTATGCCAACTCATTGGAGTCAGGTCCATGTATATACCTTAAATAGGATGTCGCCACCATCCTACTTCATTCTGGAATCTCCACCGCATACACGGTTGTTAAAGTGATTTTCGGCATTGGCAGAGAGTATGACAATAACTGATCCCGGTCTCTTTAACGACCAATCGTTACTATAACACTGTGGTCATTTGAAAATATCATACTTCAAAACCAAAATATCATTTCCATTTCTAAACCATATCAATACTATATCATTTTTCACTTCAAATATGTATTCATTTCCAAAATCATAGCACTTTCAAAGTTATAACACTTTCGAAACCAAAATACTTGAAATTATAACACTTCGGAAATCATAACACTTTGAAAACATAACTTTGAAAATCATAACTTTCCACTTGAACAGTTTAGATATTAATAATAGTGTATATAACAAGATAGTTATAAGATAAATAGTTTACATAATAAAATAGTTTATATTTTAAATTAATTAGTATATTAAAATAGTTTTATATTAAAAAGTTTGAACTAAAATTGATATATATATATTAAAATAGTTTATAATAAACTAATTTATATTAAATAATTTATAAAGTTATATATATATAATAAAATACTTTATATAATAAAATAGTTTCCCCGAATTTCACAAATCTACTCAATTTAACACGAGTTCCGAATTCAAATTTAATTCAATCTCAATTCATCAATTTCAATTCGATTCAGTTTCCCAAAAAACCATTTCAAATTTTATCGATTTCAAATATGGATTTGAACCACAAAATAAACCGTTTCAATTTCAATATATTCCAAAGCTTTAAATATTTAACATTTTCAAAACTAAATTTGCTAATTTCATTAATATCTCAAATTCACTTACTATTATTTAGTTTTGAAATATTTACTTATCATTTCAATAACATTTAAATAAGCTTCAAATTACAAATTTAAATAATCTAAATATCCCATTTCAATTTATGTAAATTTGAAAATGTTCATTTAAATCACTTCTAATCAAAATCAAGTATAAAATCATATCTTTAAAATCTCAAATTTAATAATTTCAAATCAAACTTATTTATGTATAATTCTTAAATAAATATAATTTCAAATCAATTTAAAATTTATCTTCATAACCACAATTTATTAAAAATTATTGAAATAACCTATCCTTGAAATATGACTTTAAATAATTACCTAAACATATTATTAAAATTATTTATATATGAAATCTATTTATATATTTTAAAAATAGTAAAACTACAAGTAAATTCTTAAAATTTTAATTTCAAAAATTAACCTATGACTATAAAGTTTTCAAAACATAAAATTTTAAAAATATAAAATTTTAGTCTTTATAAAAATACATTTGTATATAATATCTTAAAATTAGTATTTATTAAAACCATATATTTCTTTCCAAAACCATAGAAATCATTTTCAAAATATTTATATATAGACTAACAGTGTCTGTATATAATTTTCTATCCTACGATCAAGTGATATAGATATTAATCGTTTCAATCCACAATTTAAATATATACGGGTATATATCATTTCAACCAGCAATCCCAAATTCAGTGTCAATGAAAATCGCTTGGGTTTATCATTTCAACCCATAATGATTTTCTCCTACTCTATAAGATCGTTCGGGTATGTATCATTTCTTCTATACTAATAGGGAACTTGCAGAGTGAGAACAGATATGATAATAATATAACAAGTATATATCATCAATATAAATAACATATAATGATGTCAGATGTTACAGGTGAATAGATGCAGTATATTTAACAATGTCAGTAACTAACAACGGCATATTTCAGTTGTCGTTTCAACTGAAATCAAATTTAATAAATATAAGAACGTTATTTATGAGTGATATCTCCCCTTTCGAGACTAGAGAGTTTGACAACTAAAGAAGCTATGAATCCCAAAGTAAAGCAAGATTGGCACAAATCGACGAACAAAGCAGATAAATAGGAATTGACGAAATCAAATCAGAATTGGGTCGATGAAGATAAAAGGTATATATATAACTATATATATATGTATAATTATTTACATATATAAAATTCATATTCTAAATTCAAACACAAATAAAATTTAATATACGTGCATTTCAAACACATATATTGAAATCAAAATACATTTGAAATAATATATATTTATTTTCAAATAAATAGTACAAACTTACACATGGGCTGTAAATAAAAATCAATTTTTTTATCAAATCAATATAAACAATTTATTATAATATGTATAAAACTTAACAGCAAATGAAAGGTTTTAAAATCTACGTATAATACATTATATAACTTACTTAAACAACATATATAAGTTGACATGATACATATAAAACACGTATATAATACTGCATATATAAACTTACAGAAATATATATATATATGTGTGTGTGTGTGTGTGTGTGTGTGTGTGTGTGTAAAACAGAATATATAAACTAACTACATATAATATACTTATAACCCAAGGAAGATAGGAAGCTTCAGACAATTATTATTATATATAGACTTAGATTGATATATGTAATCCATCAGGGAACAAATAACACATGTCTCCTATTTTTTTAAAATGTATGAAATATATAAAACTAGCATATTATAAAATTATATATAAACTTATGTACTCTAACCATTTATATACATACATCCTTCACACATATCTTAAACTATATATAACATATAATAACTAAACTCATATAAATTTAATATGTGCACATATATACATAAAACTGTAACTATTATGTAGAACCAGCAAAACAATATATATTTATATATATATATAGGGACAAACAGATAAAATATATATAAACAGGTGTAAACACATAGTTATATATATATAACTGACATATATATATACATATATACATACATACATAAAATCTCATATGACTTAGGTATCAGAAATCCAGAATATGATAAATCATAAACTCATGTATCAATACATACAATACCCATTATAAAAAAATTCTTTCCTGAATATATATACATAACAATATACATACATACATACATACATACATACATACATACATACATACATACATATGTAACGTATATATTCAAGTAACACTAATATACATATATAAAAGAAACCAAAACAACTATGTTCACAAGCAGCTAATGTATATACATTTATTTGCTATAATTTTTTTTATAAACTCATATGTATACTCAACTAACATAATAAAATATATAATACCTTAAAACAAATTTCACCATACCTTTATAAATAAAGTAGGAATCGGTGATGGCTTGGGAAGCTGATGCAAGTGCTCGGGTTGGGAATGCAAGTGCTCGGTTATCCATGTCACGAATTTCATCAGGTATCGAAAATCCGAAACATAGAATTAAATGTACCACAGAGATCAGCACGATGAGATGATCAGAACGGTATATAGATATTAGTGGTATGACCATCCTATCCAAAGTTGATAATCGGTACTGAAAATGCTGCAAATTTATCGAAAATAAGATAAATGGGGATAAAAAGTCCAGATTTGAAGAAATTAACTATGACGTTTCACTCAGAAAAGGATAAACATTTTATTATCATCAAATAATAACTAATTTAAATTTAAATAAAATTACACAATAGAATAACCTTCCATATTTTCAAATGAAAATTTACTGTTTGCTATGTTTAATTAGACGTATTCCAAATATCAAATTTTTATTTCCAAATTCAATTATTTAAAATTTCACAAATATTCAGTTAATTACGTTTATTAAACCTATTAAAATTTACGGGTCGTTACAACATAACTCGAGGGAAGTTGCGGTACGAATTGTAGCAAAGGAAGGCTGAACACACCACTTCAACAACAACTACCTTTTCTGATCCAACATAGCCGAGCCGATATGGCTGAGGTATTCGTGCCGAGCGCCCTAAGGCCGAGCCACTAAATACCGAACCAAATGAACCAATTCCTCTGGGGCCGGTCCATCGAGTGCCGAGCTACCCTACCCGAGCGACCCCTCCTAGGACATCTTGATCGAACCATCTTGATCTCCATTGCTTGACCAGGCGACAATTTCCCTAATGCTTCTGAAGCCCGACCACAGCCAATCGAGCAACCAAGGCAGAACCAAATTTACACCGATCCACTATGTCTGAAATTATTTTGGCCGAACCACTTGCTCTTTCCCATCTTAGCCGAGATGCCCCAACTTCACTCTGGCGCCGAGATGCCTTGGTCGAGCCAGTGCTAATCATACCGAGCTATGTGTTGGCCGAACCAAAATTTAGCTACACTGGTCGCATATACTTCCACCTCTTTTTTAGCTTGAGTCTCGTCTAAGTTTAGCCGTAGGTTCTATGACCATCGCCATGTAGCTGGGTCAAAGTGCCAGATAACATTTGCCTCCCAATGCGTCTTGTGAATCAAAATGATGTGCTTTGAACCAGTGAGTAGCTCCTGCTGTAAGAAACTAGTTCGTTCAAGAAGATAATTGACTGCTGCTACTTCATTATCCTCCGATGAAGTTTCGTATCATATGGACGTATCAATTCAGTCTCCGAAAGATTCTTGAAATCATGTTTTAACCCTCCAAAACATGAATGTTTATAACCTTTCGAAGGTTGAATCGCACTAGGTTTCTCAAACCCATGTTTCTCCATCTATCAGGTGAAATCTAACTTTCCGTTGCGTTATCATCTTTAATTATTATTACATGTATATACATATACACATTTCATTTTAATATCATTTTCATTTACTCATTATTTTATTTATTATTATTATTATCATTTTATTTATTATTATTGTTATCACTTCGTCCATTATATATATATATATATATATATATATATTAATTTTATTTTCAACAATAAGAGGTAGGTCGGCACACGAAGGCCGATCCACACGGTCGGTTTACTTGAGCCAGGGTTAGCATGTCTAGTAGCTGACTTCCAAAGTATAACGACCGGGTCTACAGGACACAGCCCGTTCATCTCCCCTCAACCATATATAAGTCCCGGTCTTCGTTCCTTCTCCTTCTTCTCACTTCTTCTCTACTTTCCCATAGTCATCAATTCACTCCTCTCTGAGCTTTAATCATTACTTAGGTTTCCATCGAACCCAAATTGCCTACCTCGCGACTCTAATTGCTCACGAATTTGAACAAATCCATAACCCAACACCTCGAAACCACCGCGTACCTCAAGCTCTCTCCATAGGCACAACTTTCTTTCCAAATCCGGAGTCATATAAAGTTTCAGTGCTCAAGTGGACGGTTACCCCTCTTCTTTTTTTATAAGAATAGGTAGAAGATGATTTAGAAGAGGGAAAGAAATGAATTAGGAACAAGAGTGGATTTTAGGTTAGGGCCTCGGCCTGACTCTGATGGATAATGGCATAAATCGCCTAGGAGGAGTAGTTTTCGTCTCTTAACTCGGATATCGAGACTTAGGAGGAGGATGGAGGACGTTGCTCGGTGAAGAAAGATAAGGAGAATAGGGGTTCGGTGATTCAAGAGAAAGTGTAGTTCGATATAGTCCCTGTAGGCCATTCGGTGACGAGAGAGTGATGGAGAGGAGAGTGATTGGGTTGGTGACATTGGTGTAGAGAGTCATTTGGTGGCTTGTAGATGAGTGGGTTGGTATGTAGGTTTAAAGAGACGATCAGCTTCGGGCCTTGGCATTGGCATTGATAATCAAAATCAGCTAACCATGAACATAGCATATGCCAAGACCACATATTCCCACGCATGATCGTAGAACAATGAATAATGACAAGAACTTAAGTATATGAGCATATGGAACTGATTCAGACTAATAACTCCATAGTTTTAACAATTATAAACACGAATTCAACTCAATAAAAGCAAATAACATCCTTCAACATATGATGCCAATGTCCGATTTCGAGACCCCTACTACCGAACATAGGACAAGCTCTTAGAGACGGTCAGCGATGATGGTCTCTGAAGAGGATAGTTTAATGCTCAATCACACTTCATCGGTCTTCAAATCTTTAATTCTTTTGTTCTCATGCTTGAATGATTTCACTAGTTCACACTCCACACGGGGAAATATATTATTATCACTATATCTGATATCGATCGTCTTTCAAGTATAGTTTAAATAGGTATCTACCCATATTAAATGCTCGTTGAAGATGTCCAAAAGATCCAGCTCTGCTATAGTTTCTGATAATCCCGAGCCAAGTACTCAGCATGAGATAATAGGAACTTCGAATCCACCAACAATCTCTACACAGGGTATTCCGTATCAATCTGCTATGGTTATAGGCCCGACTCCTGATGTTATAGATGGAGCAGGTATGCTGGATATTCCTATTGATTAACAAGCTTCAAAAATCGGTGAAGCCGCTCTTCGTCAGTTGTGCTCAATTCATGGAATTCCTTTTGATGACATTTTAGTTCCATCAGGACAAGATCGGCCTCACCCGTCCCCAGCCGGGTATACAGCGTGCAACAAATTCACGTGCTAGGTCGAAAGTGTGCCACCTTTCAATTCATTTCTCCTTGAAATGTTACGGTATATCAGGATTGCTCTGGCACAGCTACACCCCAATAGCCACGCATTCATTCATGGCACTTGTATTCTCTTCATGCGCACCTTATCCAGATTCCCTACTCCTGAGGACATCCGCTACATTTACCGCTTCAAAAGACGGTCTGACAGTCCATCCTTTATATTTCTCGAGCCATATTCCAAAGTTCAAATCCTAACATAGGCATGGGTTAATTTTTTCCAGTATAAGCAAGAGTGGTTTTACGTACGCTGCTCTCGGGTTTTCGAGAAGACGGCTGAAAGGGAGTAAGTTTCATCTTTAGACTAATATTTGTCTAAGGTCCGAAGTGCATTCTTTTAAAACTTCCTTTGATTTTTACAGGTATCCGCCCACGACATGAAGGCGCTGGGTATTCTGAGGCTGTCGAGGCCAATCTACCTATTTCCGTAAGAGAATGGGAGATTAAATTTGTTGTTTCCAACAAACCGCTTTCGAAGTTTAGGCTATTGATGGAGGGCCATCGAACTAGCCTTCCAACTAGTGCCGCTGCAACCGGATCCACTACGGAAAAAGGAAAAGATCAGGCCGGGCCTTCGGTGCCTCCTTCAGCAGGGACCCTAGATATGTCTTAGGAATGTGAAATTAAAGAGGTCGAGGTGCCAAAAGCGACCAATGAGAACATAGGTTCTGATTTTGCACCAGTAGCTGACGCACCTGGCATCGACAAATTGCTTCCCCCTTCGAAGAGGGGAAAGATCCTAGCCTATAAGTTGAAAAAAAGACTGTAGGAGGAAATTCTAAAGTTACAATTACTCCGGTTGAGAAAGAGTCATCTCCCCAACATCTAGAGGGTTCATTAAAAGGTCTATCAGACCTGACCATCCCTAACGACTTACTAAATTACAGTTTCAGCGACCCAAGGGACATGGGATTTATGTCACCCATGAGAGACGATGAAGGCAATCAGGCTCGTCATTAAGAAGAGAAAACCCCAATAAGTAAGGCAAAAGAAACTGGTCCGTCAGCGGGAAACACTAGGATACACGAACACTCACGCTTCACCCTACACTTAAATTTTAGCTACTATACGATCCTCACTAACTCATCCTCATTTGGTTTCTGGGCAGGTGATATGAGGTGCACTCACGGCTTCACCGCCTTCGCAGGTCCTCTGTCTTCCACCACTCCAGTCGGGATTCTAGATCAGGTAGATGCCGAGACAGAGATGGCAGCGGCGATATGGACTATTGTCCTAGAGATTCATCGTCTTCACGAAGAAGAACTTACAGCCATTCTTCATATCCTAACGATCCTCACCTTCATTTAGATCACAGTAGTGAAAAATCTGCTTAGAAGGGATCCCAATTTGAAGCTCCCTACGATCAACACTCTAGCTTGTCTAGTACCAATCAAACTCGTGAGCCTCATAAAAAGTCTGTGACTCCGGCTAGGCAGACTCCTCCAGTCTCCGTACATGATCCCTCGACAGCTGAAAAATTAGCCGAGCTTAAGGCCACATTTCCAAAAATATGCTTCAATGGATTGAAATTCCTTCCTGCGATTCATCCTATTCCAGTGCACGTCAAACAAAGCGCCATCGCCTGCAATAATTATGTCTATGTTCAACACGACGCATTCGTTCATTTAGGCGAATTTTTTTAAAAGTTTCTATGGAACGTCAGCACGAAATTGATCGCCTGAAACTTGAATCCATTTATGACAAAGGTATTATCAAAGCCCAGGATGACGAGAAATCCTTGTACAAATACCAATTTGAGATCGCATAGAAAAACTCCAAGGATATAGCCGAGGTAGTCAATCGCTTGGAAGCCACTCACAAAAAAGAACTCGATGAGGCAATTCAAAGTAGTGGTGCTCTAGCCGTAGAGAAAGACTCCATTCAGAAAGAAAAAGCCATCCTCGCTCGATGAGTGAAAGAATTGGAGGAGCTGCTCCTTAAAGAGAAAGAAGAGAAAACTGTTGCACATCACAACGATGTTGCGATGAAATCGTCGCAACACCACTCTTAAAGACGAAGCTCGACGAGGAACTTTCCAAAGCTGAAGCATTAAAGGATGCAGCCCGTAAGAAGGGTAAAATATTAGCGCTGACAGAAATAAATTCTCGCCTAGAGGCAGCTGCTGAAGCTGGCAGTGACGAAATTAAATGCTTATTTGATCCCTTATTGCTGAATATAATGCTCGAGTTCCCATGCATCGAGATCTATCTTTTCTAAGCGAGGGTTACCTCTAATCATTGACCGACGCATGAAATTCTTTAATAGAAATTAAAAGAGTTGAGTTGGGCACCGAAGAGGTTGATGACGATTCTCTTGTGAAGGAAGTGCTTCGAAGAAACGAGCCTTTTGGCTTATCTGCAGCCAAATTCCTCTACGGAAGAGATTCCTCCTCATCGAAAGGGAAGGACGACGACGTTGTTGGCTCATCCGGAACTGAGTCTCCATTTCCTCGTTCCGCTCAGCTGGCTGGTTGCTCATCACTCGATCCTTTCGAGTAGAATATCGGCTATGACCTAGAGAAAATCGGGCTTGATGTTCATGTTCCATCCCCTATTCCAGAGGGTGAGACTCCTAAAACAGCCACGAGTCAGCCGGAAGCCGGTATGTAATTTTGCCTTCTAGGGTTCAAAGAACTATCGCTTTTGACGAATAATAGATGTATTCAAACATTTATCCTTAATGACTTCATGTAGGCCATTCTGATCCCGAACCAACTATAAGAAGCGATGTCGCCACGGAGAAGGAAGATAAAATAGTGGAAGAACTTCACATTGGCGATATGCCTAGACCTGATGCCCAAGTGATCAGAGCGCTTGATGAAGACAAATCTGAGAATCCCTCGCCTGTGGACGAACATGACGAGGTTAAAATCATAGGATCCTCAGAACCTACTTTAAAACTTAGCATGGGGAGCAAATCATGGAAGAGGAGAAAAAGAAAGCCGAAATTAAGATTGAACCTCAGGTGGTGGAACTTGATGATCCTCTAAATAGGCCCTTGAAGGTAATTCTCCCCGATGGTACCACACCTCTGGAGATCCCTCTTCCGTCCCTGGACACCACCTCATTAGGAAACAATGCGTCTAAGAGAAAACGCTTAGGTGAGGAGCCTTTAGAAAAACCGAAGAAGGCAAAAATATCAACAAGGTAACAATCCGGCCATGCCTCGTTTAGTTCGAATAATCCTGAATCATGTAGTTGTTTCTATTTATTCTTATAGTCGTCGTGAATAGATTTTTGCTCCAATCTCTAGAAAAGTTGTAATGGAACTTAGTTTTGGATTAGTAAATAAAATTTTATTTCTTTGTCATCCATGACTTTCATTGTTTAGCTTATTATCTAACTTGTAGTTAAAATTTGAAATCTTGTGGGTTACATAAGCACCAGTTCGCTTCCACGTGACTTGAATTTTTTTTGAATCGTCTATACTCTAGTCCGCTCTTCGTGGACTCAGAGTACTCCAGTTCGCGCTCGGGGAACTTTGAGATCTTTGAATCGTTAATACTCTAGTCCGCACTTCGAGGACACAGAGTACTCTAGTCCATGCTTCGGAGACTTAGAGATTTTTGAATTGCTGATACTCTAGTCTGGGGACTCAGAGTACTCTAGTCCGCGCTCCGGGGACTTATAGATTTTTGAATCGTTTATACTCTACTTCGCACTCCGGGGACTTAGAGTACTCTAGTCTGTGCTATGGGGACATAGAGAATACGAATCGTTTATACTCTAGTCCACACCCTGAGGACTTAGAGTACTCTAGTCCACGCTCCAGGGACTTAGAGATTTTTGAATCGTTTATACTCTAGTCGGCACTCCGAGGACTCAGAGTACTCTAGTCCGCGCTCTAGAGACTTAGAGATTTTTGAATTGTTTATACTCTAGGCCGCACTTCGGGGACTCAGAGTACACTAGTCCGCCTCTGGGGACTTAGAGATTTTTGATTCGTTTATACTCTAGTTCGCCCTCCGGGGACTCGAAGTACTCTAGTCCGTGCTCCAGGGACTTAGAGATTTTTTTGAATTGTTTATACTTTGATCCGCGCTCCGAAGACTCAGAGTACTCTAGACCATGCTCCGGGGACTTGGAGATTTTTTGAATCGTTTGTACTCTAGTCCGCACTTCAGGGATTCAGAGTACTCTAGTCTGTGCCCTTAGAGTTTTTTTGAATCGTTTATAGTCTACTCCGCACTCCGGGGACTCAGAGTACTCTAATCTACGCTTCGAGGACTTAGAGATTTTTTGAATCATTTATACTCTGGTTCTCATTCCGCGAACTCAGAGTACTCTGCGCTCTGGGGACTTAGAGACTTTTTGAATCATTTATACTCTAGTCCACACTTCGGGGACTCAAAGTACTCTAGTCCACGCTCTGGGTACTTAGATTTTTTTTGAATCGTTTATACTCTGGTCTGCACTCCGGGGCCTTAGAGTACTCTAGTCCGCGCTCTGGGACGCTCCGAGGACTTAAAGATTTTTTGAATCATTTATACTCCGGTCCGCACTTCGGGGACTCAGAGTATTCTAGTCCATGCTCCAGGGACTTAGAGATTTTTTGAATCATTAATTCTCTGGTCCACACTTCGGGGACTCATAGTACTCTAGTCTAGAGACTTTTTGAATCGTCTATTGACTTCTAATCTTGTATATGCATTCATATGCTAGACAGAATAATGTAATTTAATTTTTATCATGGAATTATAACATATAAGACGTCAATAGTTCATAGAAAATGGCTTCAAGTTTTTGTTGATTATAAAAAATAGGGACCAGCTGAATTGTCTTATTACATGTTGGAAACAAAGAACAACAAAAGGAAACATACACTGGCAACTACTGCTACTGGAATGCAAAAGAAATAGACTAAGTGTAATAATGATGCAAATGCTCGTTATTTCATGCTCTGAGGAGTGTCTGCCATCGACAGTCGCTGGCTTGAAGGTTCCTTTCCCAAGCTTTCGTTCGATGACATACAGAACTTCCCATGTAGGATTCATATGTGACGAGATTGGAAAAACTCGCTTTAAGACAAGTTCACCCACATCAAAGATTCAATCGAACCTTTTCATTATAATATCGAGCAACTCGGTGTCTATATGCGGCCGCCTTCAAATCAGCTTCTTCCCTTTTTTCGTCGACAAAGTCCAGCGATTCTAGTAAGAGATCCTGATTCATCTTAGAATCATAATGAGTCACATGGTGAGAGAGAACTTCAAGTTCCACAGATATAACAACTTCAGCGTCGTATGCCAAGGTGAATGGAGTGTGGCCAATCACGGACTTGGGTGTGGTTCTGTAATGCTGTCCGAAGCTCATCCACCCCCTTGCCTCTAGCCTTCTCCAAACGTTTTTTTAATATGGATTTGATTGTTTTATTTACGGCTTCAACTTATCCATTGGCTTTGGGGTAAGCGACCACCGCAAACCTTTTCTCAATGCAATACTTTTAGCAAAATTATTTGAACTCCCTACTCTCAAATTAATTTCCGTTATCCGTAATGGTAGTTCATGGGAGGCCAAAATGGCATATGATGTTTCGCACAATGAAATTAATGATCTTTTTGGTGGTGATCATAGCTAAGGGCTCTGCTTCCGCTCACTTGGTAAAATAGTCGACCGCAACAATTGCATATTTTGCACCACCTTTGGAGATCGACAAAGAGCCAGTTATATCGATCCCCCATATTGCAAATGGCCAGGGACTAACCATTCGTGTGAGTTCCGTCGGTGGAGCTCTCGGGATCTTCACATACATTTGACATTTGTCACATCTTCTTACGTAGTCCACGGTGTCTCGATTCATGGTTGGCCAATAGTATCCATAGCGAAGGATCTTTTTGGCTAACATCTGCCCTCCAGTGTGGTGGCTACATTCTCTTTCATGAACTTTTTTCAACGCCTGCTTTATCTCATCGTGGGCGATGCATTGAAGTAATGGAACCGAGAATCCTTTCCGATACATTATTTCATCCTGCAGTATATACCACGAAGCTTTGCGAATGACTTATCATCTTTCATTTTTTCTTTCGGGCAAAGTCCCATGTAGAAGGTATTGTTTGAACGGGGTTATCCCCGACTCCCTGTCAATTTTCGTTTCTAACAAAAAATCTATTTCCGCCTCGTTTATACTTGGAGCATGTAAGATTTTGGCGGGAACTAAGCCCATCTGCTGCGCATCACCAGTACTTGTGAATTTCGCCAATGAACCGGCTTCTCCATTTTGTTCATGCGGGATATGCAGAATAATGTAATATTCAAGGTCTGCCAACATTTCTTGAACACGAGCAAGCTATGGGGCAAGTCTCTGCCCCTTGCTTGATAGTCTCTCCGTACCTGATACACCACCAATTGTGATTCACAAAAGATTTCAACCGGTTTCACTTTGATTTTCCTGGTAAGTTTTAAGCAAGCAATCAATGCTTCATATTCAGCTTCATTTTTTATAGCTGGAAAATTGCGTTTCAAAGCACAACAAATTGATCAGTTTTTGGGAGTTACAAGAATAACACCAGCCCTAGAGTAATGATCTTTGGATGTCTCATCAGTGTACATCTTCCATCGAATGGGGGGAACTACATCACCACTACCTGGCTCATCTAATATGGTGAATTCTGCAATGAAGTCTGCTAGCGCTTGCCCTTGGATAGCCCTCCATGGCAGGTAGCTGATATCGAATTGACTCAACTCAATGTTCCATTTGAGCAATCTTCCTAAGGTTTCTGGTTGTTGGAGTACCTGTCGCAGAGGGGTATCAGTATAAACAATGATCTGGTGTGCCTGAAAATATGGACGGAGCTTGCATGATGCAATCACCAAGCAGTAGGCTCGCTTCTCAATCTTAGGATAATTTCTCTCTGCCCCCGTTAGACGTTTACTAACATAATACACTGGCTTTTGAATTTGGTCCTCCTCACGAACTAAGGCATGACTGATGACATGTTGAGATACGGCCAAGTAAACATATAATTCCTCATGATCAACAGGATTTGATGGAACCAGAGGTCTCTCCAAGTGTCTCACTAGAGCTCGGAACGCGTCCTCACAGTCCAGCGTCCATTCAAAATTTCTCTTTCCTTTACTTATCACATCGAAGAAAGGAATACACTTATCGGTCGCTCTAGATATGAATTGACTCAACTTGACGACTTTCCTATTCAGGCTTTGTACTTGCTTTATAGTTCTAGGCGCTTTTATATCTCGAATAATATGAATCTTTTTCGGGTTAGCTCCGATTCCTCACGCATTGATAATGAAACCAAAGAACTTTCCCGATGCAACACCAAAGGAATATTTCAGTGGATTAATTTTCATTTCGTAGTACCTGAGTATATCGAACATCTCTGCTAAGTCTCGAACGTGGTCGTTTGACACAGTGACTTCATGAGCATGTCATCCACATAGACTTCCATCGTTCTACCAATTTGGTATTTAAACATCCGATTTACTAACCGCTAGTAAGTCGCTCCTGCGTTCTTCAATCCAAAAGGCATCACTACATAATTATACAATCCAATGTCCATGATAAAACTATTGTGTTCCTGATCTGGAATGTGCATCAAGATTGTATCCCGAACATGCATCCGTAAATGACAATAACTCGTGTCCTGCTATTGAGTCAACCAGCTGGTCAATTCTGGATAAAGGGACACTATCTTTAGGGCATGCCTTATTCAGGTCTGAGTAATCAACATAGATACTCCATTTCCCATTCGCTTTTCTCGCTAGTACAGGGTTAGACACCCATTCAGAGTAGAGGCATCGCGGACGAACCCATTGGCTTTGAGTTTGTCCACCTCCTCTCTAAGAGCAGCAGGCCTCTCCACGTCCATACCTCTCCTTTTCTGTTTCACTGGCACATATTTTGGGTCAATGCTCAACATATGACTTGCGATGGCGTGGGAAATCCCGCATATATCAGAGTGAGTCCAAGCGAACACATCCAGGTTCGTTCGAAGGAAATCAATAAGATCCCCAGTCATCGAGAGGGTGAGTTGTGATCCAATCTTAAGCACTGGTGATGGGTCATCATAGCTGACTGAGATGCCAATCGTCAGTACAATCGGTGCTGCTTTAGACTCCTTGGGCTCTTCATCATCATCTCTTGGATCTATGTCTCTATAGATCCGACCCTGCTGCTCGAACCAAGGCTCGGGCACTACTTGTCAATTTTGAGCAACGTGGGTGCGGACAGAGTTGTCCACAACCTCACCCTTCTCTCTTTGCTGGGCCTCTCTCAACTCAGCCATAAAACATGCATGACCAGTCGCTTGATCGCCATGGACGCCACTAACTCCTCTATCCATCGAAAATTTTAAAGTCAAACACCACGGGGCCAAAGCTGCCCTAAACTCCGCCAAGGCCGGTTGGTCAAGAAAAATATTATATGGGGAATCAACATCCAAAACAATGAACGTTAGGATACGTACCCTCCTACATTCACCTTCTCCTAACTCAACTGGTAAATTAACAAAACCCATCGCGTCAGTGCTGCACCATTAAAACCGTGAATGCGAGCTTTAGATGGCTTTAGATCCTTTGCCTTCATCTTCATTTGGTCGTACGCCTTTTTGAAGATAATATTCATTGAAATCCCGTAATCAATCAGTATCCTTCTCACAAACGCCAGCCCAATTATTGCCGACGACCATCTGGTTAGTGGTAGGTGCCTCCACCTGATCGACATCTTTGCTCCTAAATATTATATCATCCGTCATCATTATTTACTATTTGTTGGGGCCCTGTCTTCTGTGTCTAAACAGCATTCAAAATCCCTATGCTTTAGGGAACTAGCATAGCGTTCCATTTCTTGCCAACTCTTGTCTGCCTGGTGAGGTCGACCTACTATTGTTTAATGACCAATCTAACTCTAGTTCGAACGGGCTCCTCAGGCCGATGTGGAGCCTGCCCACGATTAGGGTCGGACGTCCCATGTCGGCCTTCCTGCGGATTCTTAGCAAACTACTGTAATTTTTTCTGGCGGATCAGCTTTTCTATAGCATCATGGAGGTGTTTACATTCCTCGGTATTGTGCCCGTAAGTCTCATGGAAGCGACAGTACTTCCCAGTCTGATTTTGTTCCTTAGTGGATTTCTTTGGGCGCGACTTTCGTTATTGGAATGTATTACAAGTTGATAATTAAATATTTTCCAGAGAAGTGTTCAGAGGAGTGTGTTCATTATAGGTTGAGATCCGCGGTTTCCATTTTCCTTCTTTCCTCTTCCTTTCGGAATTTCCTTCTCCAAATCCTTTTGACTGCTCGAGTTTGTTTCGAACATTGACCTGGACTTTTCTTGAGTTTTCGCTAGCTTGTTTTACCGTTTTGTCTTTTCATTATGCTCGGTTTAGTGCTGAGTTTTTCAGCATATTAAGGACTATTCTCTGAAGGACGCAGACGGAGATTTGGTATATTACTATTATTATTATCTCCTACATTATGCTATTCTGCTGTATTGATTATTTATTCATGATGTATATATATATAACTCTGATAAATGTGTATCGATTATAATCAAATGTATAGTAAACAACTTCATGAATTGTTTATTTGATATTATATTTTATCGTTTCTGTTGTGAGATTCTGTGTTTGTTTGCTTCTTCTCTTCTTATTTTTCTTATTTAACCCTATTGATTATCTACGTTCCAGATTGTTTAAGTCGGACATATGTGGATTATTGTCACTTTAAACCTTTCGAAATGTGGGTCGTCATAGTTGGTATCAGAGCGGAGGTTTAGCGATAACCTTGGCTTTGTGGGGTTTGACTCATTAGATGTAGGGTAGTAATACCCTAGTGTTATCCCGCCTTTTAGCAAGGCCATGATACCAAAAGATTAACTGGAAACCGAAGACAGTTCTCCTCGATTGCCAGTTATGTATAGATCGTCTATGGATGCCGGTAAATTTTGTCTAAGTCCCGATCAAGCTACAATTGACAAGACATGACAAGCAAAGCTGTGAAAACCTAAGTTCCAAATTTCAAGTCAATCAGAGGTAATATGCTCAAGATATGATCGATGCAAGCCAAGGGAATCAATTCGTTCGCCTCCTTCTGTTCGCATCCATCATGCTTCATCTGTTCGTATCCATCAATTTCCTCCATCTGTTCGCATCCATTGAGCTTCATCTATTCATATCCATCGATTGCCTCCATTCGTTCATAGCCATCTGTTTGCATCCATCAAGGTTCATCTGTTAGTATTCATCAATTGTCTGTTGTTCCTATCTGCCAAGTACACCCAACTTCGTATCCATCAATTGGAATCAATTCGTATCCATCCTAAAACATCAAACGATCGATACAAAATGGTCCCATCTATCAATACAAAGTAAGCTATTAGACGATCGATGCGAACAGTGCACCAATGATCGATGCGAACAGTGGAACGATGATCAATACGAACAGTACAACGATGATCGATACAAACAGTGCAACAATGATTGATACAAACAGTACAACGATGATAAATAGGAACAGTGCAACGATGATCGATGCGAATAGTGCAACGATGATCAATGCGAACAATGCAACGATGATCGATGCGAACAAGGAAGAGGTGATTGATGCGAACAAGATACACTCCAATGAAAGACTTAGTCACTCGGCATGAAAAGTGGATCGATCCGAGGAGATAGCGCCATGTTAGCTTGCAAGCATGTGCCCAAAAAGCGATACGAACAGATCGATATGGAGGAGATCGATACAAACTAAACAGCCTATATAAAATCCAAACTTGCATCGATAATAACTCACAATCTGCAAGTTTAAATGCCACTAAATTTTCACAGGAGCTTGCGTACAACCTAAAGAATGTTCATGGTCGATCTCGACTCGATCGGACAAGATCTGATCGATACGAAATTCGTTCGTACCGATCACGGATCGAGTCAAAATCACTTTAGATCGATCGCGTAGGCCCACGCACATGCAAGAAGAGGTTTTCTGAGATCTGAGCGAGATATTTGCAGCCTACGCCTATAAATAGCATCCCAAGGGCTTCAGAAAAGGGGATCTTCTGGTTCTTCTAGGCTGCTACTCTGCCGAAATCATCACTACACTTCAATTGTACTATTGTAATCTGTTGTAACTCATTGTAACCAGCAGAAAAAATCAATAAAGCAGCAACCCTTCAAAGTGGACGTAGGCTGCAATGCCAAACCACTATAAATCATGTGTTTCTACTGCTTTTCTTTGACATTTTTAGTGTTCTTGGTATTTATGTTCTCTACATGCTTGCTATCTGAGATATGTTATTGTGAACGGGTGCTTTCATCGATAATTGGGTGTTTGTGATCATTTTTGGCGCAAAACACCTAGAATGAGTGTTTGAGTGTATTTATATGAGAGAGCGTACTTGTAGTGTTATAAAATGTTTTATATTGTGTTTACTTCTCCGTTGAGTTGTTTATGAATTTCGATCGATTTGCGGCACGACGTGTTATCGACAGGGGTTTCTGAACACTTAAAAGAGGCAAGTCGACATTATATTGTTTCAAAAATCGAGTAAATGAAATAATTTTGGCTAAACTATATTATATATATTTTATAAAAAGTTAATTCTTAATGAAATTATTGTTATGCGACGCTAATATTTAATTATTGGTTGAATTAAAAATAAAATGAATAGCTAATAAATTTTGTTTTGTAATGCAGTGATAATTAAATTGAATTGAAATATAATTACAATAAGAATTGGATAAAATCACAAAGTTGTATATTAATGGAATATTTTGATAATAAGTTAAGGAATTTGTATATGTATATTTATAATATGGCTTATAAATAGAAGGATTTAAAAATTAAGAATTTTCGAATTTAAAATCCCTTTTGTTTTCAAAATTATTTTCGAAGCCTTCAAAATTAATATTAATATTCTTTAAAAGAGTTTTGACGAGAAAAATATATTTTAAAAATATTTTTGATGGAAATAAAAGCATTTAACTCGCTTAGTCGCTGGAAAATAATTCTGGGGATGACTGCAGCATCGCCAGTGTTCATTTTCGAGTTTCTGAGTGAAGATTGCTACCAAAATAAATTTATTTGCGATTAAAACAAATATTGATTGAAAAAATATATATTCTAAATGTAATTTAATAAATATATGGAAATAGTTTGAACTTAAAATTTAAAATAGTATGGATGAGAAATAAGTTTGCAAATTATAAATTGGAGTAGGAAAATAAAACAAAATTTGAATCGGTTAAACATTTTAATTAAGCAAATAAAAGAAATTTGAACTCGAGAAATGAAATAAATTGATTAACTTAAGAAATGTTAAATTAATTGAGTTAATGAAATGAAGTAAATAAAATATATTTAACTCATGAAAGCTTAAATAAAAAATGAATTGCATTTAAAATGAAAAAGGTAAAATAACAAAATGAAATTTTAAGAAGTTAATTTGTATAACTTATAAATTTGAGAATTAATAAGCTAAAAACGAATTTAAATTTGTAAAATGGAAATGATACGGAAAATGAACTTGAATAAAATTAAATAAAACGAGTAATGGATTAAAGATGAAATGAAGTTTAACTAAATATTAAATAAATTGAATTGGATATTAAGTGAACTAGATAAATTAATAAATTGAAGTAATTCCACTTAGGTTATGTATGAATTAATAGAATGAATACAACTTGAATTATAAAATAAGATGCCATTTGAATTGTGTAAGAATTGAATAAAAAATGAGTGTAATTAGAAATAAATATGGTTAACTGAATTTAATTTAAATTAGATATAAATAAATAAATTGCAAGTAGAGTATTTTAAATAAAATTTTTTGATTGAATGTTAATTAATATAATATGGATAAGTTATTGAATTTTTTATATAAATAGTAGTTAACTTAAGGGAGGTTAAATAAATTGATCATGGAAGAAAATATATAATTATTAATATGAATTGAGTTATGTAATAATTTTTTTTAGTAAATAAATAATATGAATTTGAATAAATGAAGTAAATAGATGAATTAATAATAATTTAAAATATGAAGTAATAATAATAAACATGATCATGCTATATAAAATATTTATAATAAACTTAGCTAATTTATAATGATGATAGTATAATTAAAAATAGGATGTTCTAAGTAGAAATAAAACAAAATTTAACTTAAGAAAAGTTAAGTGGGATAATGTTATAAATGATTCACCAAGGAATTTATATGAAATCGGTTAAACAAAAAGTGAAAAAAAAATTGAATTACACAAATTGAATTGAATAAAATTGAATATAACGAATTTGTAATGAATGTTAATAAATCAAAAGAAATTAATGGAATGTAAACCAATTAAATATGGATGAAACAAATGTAAATAATTGAAACAAATCGATTGAATGTAAATATATATTGAATTGTAATTAATCAAATATGAATTCAATAAATATTGATTGGAAGAAAATGGACTGAAACCAGATTAGTTGAATGTTAATCAATTAAAAGCAAATGAATTGATTATAAATCCATTGTATGATTAACGAATGAGTATTAATAAGTGAATGTTAATCAATTTCAAAATATATGGAGTATGGTATGGAATTAATTTACTTAAGTGTAATTAATTATATGAATTATTGAAATGAAATAATGAAAGTGAAGAAAGAAAAATGAATGTAACTATAACCAAGTGTAAATAAATAGAATGTTAATTTATTAATGTTGATAAGTGCATACAAATCAGCTAAAAGTAAATAAATTGAATGAAAAATCAATTTAACGTGAATATAATTGAATAAAGGTTGGCTGAATGCAAATAAATTAAAATGAGTAAATTAAAATGTTACTGAAATGAATGTTAATAAGAAATAAAGGGTATAAATTAAAAATTGACATTTGATAACATAAATTCACATGGTTATGAATTGATTGGATTAATTGGACAAATATTGATGGTTGGATGGTTCTTTTATTGCAAACCATTGTTTTTACAGTTTGATTGCATATGATTGTTGCACACTGCGTATTTATGTCTGTAATTATTGTTTGAATTCAAAATTCATGTCATATGGTTATACTAGACTTATACATGCTTCTATATCGTCGTATGTTAACTAATATTGTAAATTTGAGTTGAGATAGGTACAAACGAAGACCGTTTACGGGCGTATACGCGGATTTATATGCTTTTGCTTGCTTAATATGAGCGAATTCGCTCGCATTATAAATGATAAGGTACGTATCTCAGATTACATACCACAATTTTATATTTTCCCATCGGGATGCCTCATCATTGGGATGAGATGTATATTTGATATGTATTGGTTATATTTGTGTGATATATTGAATAGTAAATTTTTTTCGATCGAGCTGCGCAAAAGAGACTCTGCCGAAATTTTACGTAAATCGGAGATTTATAATTTTTTTGAATTTTTAAAAAGTTTTATAATTTGTTTTTCATATAAGTTATATTTTCTGTAAGATTGATATCGAAATGGCGTAACGAAGCGTAACAATAATTGCAAATAAAATACTTATGTTTTATAAGTTAATTATTTTGAGAAAATGTATTGTATGTTAAATTTCGTACTTAACGCATTTTCGAGGACGAAAAGTTTTGAGTGGGGGAGTATGCAACGACCCATATTTTTGACTATTGTAAGTTATTAAATTTAATGTAATTATTGGATAAATATGAATAGAAATAAAAATATAATGATTTATTAATATTGGTTTATTGGATAATTTAATTGTTTAGATTTAATATTGGAAATTATTTGAATAATTAAATTCTAAATTTAATATCATATAATATGATGTCGTAAGTTGATTTAAATTTTATATAAACAACAATTAAGATTGTTAATATTCAAAATTGGAGTTAAATGTGAATAATTAAAATCGAAAATTTTATATTGTAATTAATGAGTAAAAATAGCCATTTTGGCAACTGTCTCGGATTTTGACGAAACCAGTTTCATTGGATCCATAAAAATGAATTGTTGTAAGATTTCAAGTTTCGTAGCCATCGGACTTGTCATTTGGTCGTGCAAGCTTGAAATGTGCAGAAATCAGTCTAAGAATTTTTTTTTGAGAAAAATGTGTGATCCTCTGTCAATAGAGAAGAGCACACATGAAACTATATATAACGCATAACAAGCTGCCAACATGCCTGGCAGGTAACAAATCTAAGTATAAGTGTTAAAGGAAAAAACAGAACACAAATATCCCTATAATGAGTTCCGGCAAGGCCACCGCCTAATACACCCCAATATCGAGCTCTGACATGGCCACCACCCGATATTAAGGTGTTGGAAGTACTTGGAAAATGAATAGAAACAAAAACCAATGATACTGAAATCCCGCTCCATCTAGCATGGAAAAAACTAAGCTGCTGCCTCAGGACGAATAAGACTGTAGCAAATCTGGAGAAGAATGACTGGTGCAGAAAATAAAAATCCACTCTGAAGACACTGAAAAGCTAGAAATAATGCCTGGCTGAGAAGTGAATCCTCTTGAGGAAAAAATTTCTAAAAGAAGCTGAAGATGAACTAAGAAGAATCCCTTACTACTATCGACACTCCTGAAAGTGGCAATCTTGTGCACCTGCAAATAGACACTAACGCCCTATCTATCCCAGATATGAATCTGAAAATTAACTAGGAGAATAGTTAGAATGATTCACATATATGTGTATAAATAAAATACATATACATATATGTGTAAATAAAATCAAATGAGATATAATAAATCAAAGATAAACTAGTACAAAAATTAAAAATTCTGAAAAAGTAAGGGTAATATGATCCATAAAGAAGGAATTAAAGAACTATAAACAAGTAAAATATTAACTAAAACAAGATCAAAATAAAAAAAAAGACATTTCTATAATTATCTTTGTGGACCTATAGTCAAAAGCAAATTGTGGTACACAATGGGATCATCATTTAAATTTGAAAAATATTTATACTATTAATATTAATGTCAAAAACATTATTGTTATGTTTGAATACATTAATATTATTATTAACCTTATTAAGATAATCCTTAAAAAGATTATTTTTAGCTAATTTATATTTACGATTAGAGATCCAATTAAAGCAGACGAAATTAAAAAGATCAATTTGTTAAGATGATTATTGTTATTATTAAAAGTTCTCTGATTTCTTTCGAACCAGATACCAACAACTTATAATGAATAAAGTATCAAGTAAGTATCTATTATCAATATCGAACTTAAATCTAAAAGTATTCCAATAGAATTCACAATCCAAAATTCTTGTAATAACATTAAAATCAATTTTTTTTATGGTAATCATGAGAATAAAATAAGTGTCCGTACAGTCATAGTAAATATGTTTAATATCTTTAAGGTTTATGATACAAAAATAACATTTATTATCAATTTGTATATTTTTACTTTTTAAATATTCTATAGTATTTAGTTTTCCATGCATAATTAACTACATATGAATTTTAGATTTAGGAGGGAAATTTGATTTCCAAATAAATTTTAAAAAATTATTAGTTACACCCAAAAAGTTAATAAATATATAAAAAGAATTAGAAGAATATTTCTTACTCTAATCCCACTCCAAACTAATATAATCATTATCATTATCTATGTTATAAAGATTTAATCTAGCATAAAGCAAAGAAAGCCGCCTAAGAGTTGAACCTATAAGAATTCTGTTAAAACTAAAATTCCAAGGAGGGTAATTTTCAATAGAATAAGCTTCTGAAATTAATGCATATTTAAAATTACAAAGATCATGCAAATCTCTAAACACAATCTTAAGAGGGATGACGGATATCTAATTGTCGTGTTAAAAAGAAGTATTCTTACAAGAATGAACTATAATACTAGTGCCTAATTTGAAATTTTCATGACTTTTTAAAATGGATTTACAAAAATAAGATTGATTACGGGTGATTGAAGGACTAATTTGATATAGATTATAACTACCATTATAGTAATATATAGAAATAATTTCTTTCCAAATGGCATTATCGTTTATGTCTCTGAACTTCCTTAACCATTTACCTAGCAGAGACTAATTCATATTGCGCAAATTAATGACTCTAAAACCACCATCCCTTTTGAATTTACAAACAATTTCCCAATTTACTAAACATTTTATGCAACTGTTTGAAATATCACCACTCCATGGGTAATCTCTTCTAATTTTATCTATTTTATCTATCACCCAATCAAGAAAAAAAAAGCATAGACATCCAATAGATCGGGAGAGCTGATAAAATAGAATTAATTAGAACAATTCTACCCGTTCTTGATAAAATTCTCCCATTCCAATTAGATATCCTATTTTTAATTTTATCTATGATTATAAACCAATCGTCATGTTTTAGTTTAGTAGGTCTAATCACAAAACCAAGATAGTCAAAAGGAAATTTCATAGTTTTACAATTTAGCGTATTGGCAATGAAATTTTCAACTTTTTCAAAATCACTTAAAAATAAAATAGTGCTTTTATCAAAATTTATTTTTAAACTCGGTAAAAGCTCAAAACTATATAGAATAAACTGAAGAGCAATTATGTGTCCAGGTAGATGAGAGAAAAAAAACAAGGTATCATCTGCAAATTGTAGGACTGATATACCGTTACGCTATATATCGTTACCTATATTTCCTAGTGAACCATTATCTACTGCTTTTTTTAATAATCTTAGCAAAAACATCTGCAGCTAAGTTAAATAGAAGAGGTGATAAAGGGTCCCCTTGTCTTAAACCTCTCTTAGATTGAATTTTATTACCTCAAATACCATTTACCATAATACTAGAGTTACTAGTTTTAAGCAAATTCATAATCCAGTTAATCCATCTATTACTAAAGCCTCTAGCATGAAAAATATATATTAGAAAATCCCAATCAACCAAATCAAAAGCTTTTGCGAAGTCTAATTTTAAAATAGCACAGGTAATATTATTCTTACAACAATAATTAATGTATTTTTGAGCAACTGCCACGCTATCGGTAATATTTCTCCCTTTAATGAAAGAAGATTGTGAACAGTCAATTAGATCATTCATTCTTATACTAAGTCTAGCTAAAACTTTTGAAATAATTTTTACAGAGTAGTTAATCAATGAAATGGGTCTAAAATCTTTTAAATAATTAGCACCTACTTTTTTGTGCAATAAAATAACATGTGCAAAATTACATCTACCTAATTGCAAATTTCCATTATAAAAATCATTAAATATGCTAATTAAATCTAATTTTAAAACATCCAAAAATGTTTTATAAAAGAAAATTGGAAATCCATCCGGACCCGGCGATTTATCACCCTGTAAGTCAAAAATAGCTTTTTAGATTTCCTATTCAGTAGAGGATCATCTAACTCCGAAAGGTTAACATTGGAGACAGCCGGATAAAGATCGTTCCATCTAACATTAATTCTATGATTGTTTTTATTACCAAAAGTTTCTATATAATATTCTGTGAAAGCCTTATTAAGGTCTTTTTGGTCAACTAATTCTATATTGTTAACTAGAATGAAATTAATCATATTACTATGTTTTCTACCATTAGCCATATTATACAAAAATTTAGCATTATTGTCACCTTCATTAATCCACTGGATTCTGGATCTTTGCTTCCACATAACTTCCTCCTTTTCAATTATAGAATTAAGTTCTTCTTTTAAATTAGTGAGAACATTCCGCTAGCCTAAATTTAGATGTCTACTTTCTTCTATCTTATTTAGTTTGAGCATCTCATTAGGAATATATTCTTATTTAATTTTAATATTACAAAAAATATTTTTATTCCAATTTTTAAGTGAAACCCTAAGTTCTCTAAGTTTTAAAACAAATTTTTTAGCTGAATTATCGCTATTTCTAATATTATAAAAACTCATAGACGTCCATTTATTAATTATTAAATTCGATAAACTTGGTTCTAATAACCACATTTTTTCAAATTTGAAAGATCTACTAATAACTCCATGATGATCACAAGTAAGAATAATGGGACAATGATCAGAAAACGTGTAAGGCAAACCAGACACTCTACAGACAGGAAATTTATCCTTAGTTTCATCACTAACGAAAAACCTATCTAGAAGAGACATAGAGGGGGATTCCCTATTATTACTCCAAGTAAATTCTCTATTAGAAAGTGGAATTTCAATTAAATTAGAATTTATAATAAATTGGTCAAATTCCTCCATAGCAGAGAAGTCTCCCTCTCGAGGTGCTCGCTCACCTATAAAACGAGTAACATTAAAATCACCCCCCAAAATCCAAGACCCTGGCGCTAAAGATCTAAACTCAAGGCATTCATTCCAAAGAATCCGACGATCTATTTTTGAGTTAGGCCCATAAATACTAAATTTTTTTAAAAAGAATTATCAGTTAGATTAATTAGAATATTGTGTAAAGAGTGGTGTTTGGAAATATACTGGAGTAATTTAAAATAATTATCCCCCCAACCAAGCAATAAACCCCCAGAAGAACCCACAGAAGGTAAAAAAACCCATTTTCTAAAATGATATCCACCTAGTCTTTTATAAAAACAAATATCAGGACATTTAATTTTCATCTCTTGAAGGAGAGCAATGTCAATAGAATAATCTTTAAACAAAACTCTAACCTTATCACATTTATTTAAGTCATTCAAACCTCTAATATTCCAACTAATGATCCTCATATACTAGATGACTTAGCCCTATCAAATTCCTTACTTCTATTATACTCACGATCTACCTCAATATCAGAATAAATGAAAGCAGTATCACTAGCTAACCGACTAAATTCAGAAGAAGACAAATTACCTAAAGCATAAGATGAATAAGTACTACCCAAACTAGAATGCATACTGAGCCTGAATTCGTAGCGTCGCTCACAGTACTCAAATTAGGAAACTTACCCATGGGCTGTGAATGTCTACAACTAATCCTGACACTAAGACAAATAGATCCGCTAGATGCCACAGCCTTCCTATGTCTACCTCTCTTCGATGAAGAAGAACGAGAAGCAGACTTGCTGCCAGGCTCTCGAAAAAGAACATTAGAAAGAAGACCAGACTTCCCCTTATAAACCAAGACATTATTTACTTTTTCCAAAGTCTCATCTTCAACAGTAGCATTCCGAGCTACATTAACTAAATCTCTCGTTTGTAGATAAGCAGGATCACTAACGCCCTAATTCCTTACCAAGACAACCGAACCCATATCATTTACCAAACCATTACACTTACCCACAGATCCTATATCTGCCACAAGACTTGAAGATACCTCATCCAGAATATCATCACCAACCAAATTCGCAACAGAGGCCTCAACAACTTCTCCATTTTTGTCACCAACAACACCATCAGTGAAGGAACAGGATACAAAATTATGAGGGATTACACTCGAACCATTTGAAATGTTATTCATATCAAAATGATTATCAATGTCTAGAGAAAGATTTGAAGTATTCATATCAGCAACCAGAAAAAAATTCTGTGCATCATGACATATGAAACATTGTGCATGCTAGCCTTAGCAATGGAATTCAAGTGTGAATTCACTTCAGACGAGATTTCAATCAAATTATCAAAATAAACACAAGCCTCTAACTCAAAGCCTTTATTTAGCTTAATCTGCTGATCTGATGACTTAATCCAATCACAAAGATCACTAAACCGTAAGTAAAACTCGTCACCTGAATAAGCAGGATCGTCAATAACAGATGGTTCACTAAGCTCTTCTAGTAACACTCCATCCCATTTGCCAATGTCCAACATATCATTCTGATCATTGAAATCAAACACATATGACATATCAACCTTTGATACTTTCGACCAAAAATCAGTACAATAGACCTCATTTGACTTAGATAACTTATCTGCATCAATTCGAATATCGTGATCTCTTCTTTCATCTGACATAAAGTTTTGATGATCAAGATCATAATCCAACGAATATTCACTTAAGAGATAACTGTCCTTAGATCTTCCACCAATATTATCGACAAAGGAATCATCACGAACATTCACTTCTCTCATATGGTTTACAACAGAACCATCAGACGAAGAAATAACAACCATATCACTATTTACCCCATTCTCAATAGAATTGTAATCTGACATAGTCTTCGAATTGAAATATTCAAATTTGTTAGCAATATGAATCTCAAAAATTTCAAATCTACGGGAATAAGATTTACCTTTTCTGGACTTTGTTCGAATAAAACCTTTAACCGATTCCAAATCATTTCCAATTACCTCTGTAACAAATAAGCGAGAACCACTATTACAAAAAGCGACATCAGGATCATACATAATAGGATCGAATCCTAGAAATCCTTCTCTTATGACAATATCAGTAAACCCATTTTCACCCTTATTCAAAATAACAAGATTCTCCTCTTTTAAAATCGAAGTATTGGGAGAAAATCTAGTTTACCGAAACATAACTCTGGATCACCAAATCTATCTTTGTAGCCCTTACCAATATTCGGCAAATTGACAATCTTAAAATGATATAACAAATCCTCTAAATACTTAATACCCTCATTTCTTTTTTGCCAGAGATGATCCAATAAAATCCCTTCAACTGCAAATACTTAGGTACTAATTGAAAACCATTATCTACCAAAGATGAGGAGGAGATAGGGGTGCTGGGAGAGGATACAGATTTATTGAAATATAACTCTGGATCGCCAAATCTTTCTCTATAACCCTTACCAATGTTCGACGAGTTAATAATGTTGAAATGAAATAACATGTCCTCTAAGTACTTAATTCCTTTGTTTCTTTTTTGCCAAAGGTGATCCATTTGAATTCCTTTCAACAGCATACTCTTTAGTACAAACATAAAATCATGTTCTACTAGAGATGTAGAGGAGACAGAGATGTTAGATTTGAACGAACAAACATTTCTCTTGTGACCAAACTTACCAAAAGAAAAGCACCTGATAGGCTCTCGACACTGAGAAGCATAATGATTATAGTCACCACATTTGAAACAATAATCCTTTCTGATTTTTGAATCAATCCAATTCTTGCTCGAAGAATGAGTCAATGAAAGTTGATATCTAAATGATGGCAATCGATCCTTTACCACTTGCGCATATGATCTAGGGGGAAGAAGCTCGAAATAGAAAATCAGATGGAAGAATAGAAGAAGATGGAGCCGAGAACGATGAATTTTGAATGTAAGAATGAGAGGCGGATGCCATTTTGTTCAGAGATGAAATCAATTTAAGATTCAATAAAATAAATTGAATTTTAAAAGCTATCTTCTGCATATGGTTGAATAAGGCATCGGGACTAGTTCCATTGTGTTTAGAATGGGGATAAAACATTATGAACGCCGATCGACACGCTTCGTTTGGAGCTCGAGAAATTTCGAACGTTAAATGTCAGATATTTTCAAATTAAATAATAATATATTAAATCCAAAACTCATTCAAAGCACGCCGAGCCTTATACACCTACCCATACTCTCTCTCCCCTTTTAATTTCGAATGCACAGCCGATCTAAAAAAACAAACGAATGAAAAAGAAAAAAAAGTGAAACTCGATCGAATCGCGGTGCCTAAAAGAATAATGGCGAGCGACGACCTGAAGGAGGCGAGAGCGCGATGGCGAGATGGGAAGAGTCGCGCGCATTCTAAGGCTTGGGTTGTCGATCTGGGAACGTGTGCATCCAATGACTGTTGGGGCGGCGCGCCCACGTAGAGGCGAGGCGAGGATGTGGTGTCGGCAAGGTTGAAGTGGTCGCGTTCGTGTCGAAAAATGGATGAAGTCAATGTCACGTTTGCTTGGAGGGAGTGGAGGAGGATTCTGCTGTGTGCAAGAGGGGAAGGTATAAATTATTTAGATTAATTCATTTGGTAATTAACTTTATTAATTAAACTTTAATTATATTAATAAAAATCGAATTGTTTGCATACGAGGTCCGATTCGGGCAAGGAAGATTGCGTTGGAACCGTATTGACGTCATCTATAGCTCGAAGTCAAATTGGGATTTATTTGAAGCTGGACATATTTTCAGTTTCAAAAAAGGTGAGTGTTTATATGCTCACAAGTATTATTTTTTATGTAGTTGAATGATATCATGAAATGAATTGAATTTATTGATTGTTGCTTGATAAATTTAATTGATAACTAAATTGACATCTGAATTTGTTGATAGCATTTGAATTAATAGTTAAATTAAATTAGAATTTAGTTGCAAGTAAAATACCTGATACTGATAATTATGAAATTGTTGTGAATTCTATTGAATGTTTGGATGATTGATTGTGATGGATGCTATTAGTTGATATTTTGGATATTTATTTATTTTGGTATATAATGTTATCATCCTATATATTGCTTATAGTATATAAACTATAAATTGAATTATTTTGAATAAATTAAGAAATAGGTTGAAATGATATATACCTATGACATTTATTTTGGATTGAAATGATATGTATCCATCCTTGGAATTAAATTGAAATAATCGATTCATTTGGCCATAGATAGAAAATTATATACGGACGCCAATATGGTTAAAAATTAAATGGTATTAAAATTTGTTTTGAAATTAGTAAATGATTTGATTTAAAGAAGAATTTTTTTTTTATGGAAATCAAATTATTTTTGAATTGGAACTCGGAATGTTGAAGATTTAAATTTGAAACAAATTGTTTAAATATTCGAAGTTGAGATTTTAAGTTATAATCGAAATATGATGTGAATTTCAGAAAAATTGATTTGTTTTAAAAGATTGGACTTTTATTCGAACTTTAGAATATTTCTATGTAAAAGGGATATAAAAAGAATTTTGAAATTGAGCTTGGAATTTAAAAATATTTGAAGGTTTGGATTTTTAAATTGAATATTGATGGAAAATTTGATTTAAGTGTTTTGAGTTGTATTTTGGAAATCAAACTCGTAACTGATATGGATCGAAATAGTTTAATTTGAGATTTAAATTTAAACTAATTTGGAATTGGAATTTTAAATTAATTTGGAATTGGAGTTGAAATTAATTTAGAATTTGCATTTAAATTAGTTGGAAATCGAAGTAAAATTCAACTTGAAATTAAATTTGAATCGATTAAATCAAAATGGAAATTGGGACTGATTCGATTTGGGAAATTTGGAAGGTGAACTGGTTTGACTTTAAAATTAATATTTTTAAATAAATGCTTTTAGTATAAACAATTCAAAAATCTATATTCTTTAAATATTCAAATTATTTTTATTTTCCAAACTATTTTACTATATAAATCATTTTATTACTTAAACTATTTTCTATTAAATTCTTTTAACTATTTAACTTTTTTTTTTAACTATCTAAACTATTTTGTAAAAATTCAAACCGGTCAAAGGGTGGAATGTTTATTTAAATTTTGGATTTAAATGCATATTGGGTTAAAGTGAAGTTATAGCCAAAATTGTAATTAGAATCAAAATTTTGAAGTGAAATCGATACAACGATATGAATTGACTTTTTGAAGCAAAATATGATTTTTGAAGCGAATATGGTAATTTTGAAATGGATTTGATTTTGAAATAAATATGATATTTTGATATCAAGTATGCATTATTTTCGAAATATAAAACTACCAACCGTGTGTAAAATGACGATTGGTTGTTAAAGACACTGGTGCCTCTTATTGGCATACTCTCTGTCAATATTGGAACCTCTTTAACAATTGCGTACACGATGGATGAGAGCTAGAATGTAGTGGTTGAATTGGCGACGTTTACTGGAATGAAGTAAGAAAACGATGATGGATGGCCTTGATATTCGTGTCATAATTAAAATGACTAAAAAAGAAGCCTATTTCTGGCCATTGATATTAGCTGCCTCTAGCGACGTTGATCCATCGTATTACTATTGTGATTTCGTATTCGATGGGTGCACCTTTTGTCATTTTGATTGATTATCGCGGTTGGCCACGGAGGGGTTATGACCAGCCAGAAAGGGAAAGCTGGTAGAATCCTACCTTGGACATTGCCTCATGTGCCTTGTCATATTTATCCCTATACGAGCCTATTACGATTTTGGTTTAGAACTTTACAAATGTGTTAAGGTGGATCAATGTAAAACCTTAAGGCTATTTTGATATTTATTTCACTGCTCGACATTATATATTATAGCGTACAATTATATATAAATAGTTTAACAGATCCTTAGGAGTTGGAAAATCGCGTAACATCTCTTAAGTTATTGCACTCATGTTTGTGATATTGATTTGACTTACATAGGAGTATTTTAGTCATGACTCAAGTGTTTTGTCTTTTCATTAGGCTCGGGTCAGTCCTGAGTTTTACAGTGTATTGAAGAATATTTTCTGAAGGATGAAGATGGAGTTTTGGTATTGATTATTTATTCCTGATGTGTATATATAACTCTGATAAATGTGTATCGATTATAATCAAATGTATAGTAAACAACTTCATGAATTGTTTATTTGATTATTATATTTTATCATTTCTGCTGTGAGATTCTGTGTTTGTGTGCTTCTTCTATTCTTATTTTTCTTATTTAACCCCATTGATTATCTACGTTCTGGATTGTTTAAGTCGGACATATGTGGATTATTGTCGATTTAAATCTTCCAAAATGTGGGACTTCATAGTGCGATTTCCTAGGTGCAGATGAGGGGACATGGTTCCAGGTAGGGTACCCGGACCATTTCTATTGGATTATTCTGCTGCACCTATTTGTGTCGTTTCAATCCTACGGCGTCCGCGCCTGTGATGTTCATCAGATGAAGCGGAGCTGTCAGATGATGAGTAGGAAGCAGGGCATCCTCCAGCATACTGATGCGGGTATTGAGTAATATCATAAGGTTGGCGTTAGCTTGAATTTTCTTATTAAGCTGTCTCATGCCTTCCACGAGTTCTCTCATCAGCTCATTGAACTCTACCATAGTGACAACTTTCGGTTGGTTGAGGATAGTGGCAGTCCTTGCACCTGGATTAGCTTGTTGATTGTTGGGTCCCACTTGCTTGAAGCTGGCGATCTCGTTGACATCTATATTGTGGGAGGCTGATCTATACATGGTCTTCCCATTTTAGAGTTATCCGTCTAAACTATGAATATAATCTATTAGCACTTGAGAATGAATTTGGATCTCCTTCAAGGGATTTCTTCAATCCAGTAGCGACAAAGTAGATCCTAACAGCCTGAGAATACACTGTTCTCGGTGAAAGCACCAAAATGTTAGCACCGGAATTGGTCACTAACACTCTTGAGTAGATTTGTATAGGGAAGCTAGTAAATTAAAACAGAGGAATATCATAGTAGAATGCAAAACCGACAATAGAAACAAGAACACTAGATTTATGGTGGTTCGACGTATCTGCCTACGTCCACTTTGAATGTAATCGTTATTCCGTTTTCAAATAATTGAATATAGATGCAATCCGTAAACAAACAGCTCGAATACAAGTCTGAGTAAGAAGAAGTAGAGTACAGAAAATGACAGAGTTTCTTTGAAGTGCTTAAAGAAAGGTCCCTTTCATTGCAACCCTGCCCCTCTATTTATAGACGAAGATAGGCTGGTCCACCTGCGTAGGCCCATGACCAAGATACTTCGGCCCACAGTAGGCAATTCACGTTCACCGAACAGGCATTCCGATCCACTAATGCCGAATATCGATTGCCGAATGATCTTAGCCGACCTTGGATCTTTCCGTTAGTAACTCAAAGCGTGCCATCACATAACTCGAGGGAAGTTGTGGTACGAGTTGTAGTAAAGGAAGGCTGAACGCACCACTTCAATAACAACTACCTTATCCGATCCAATAGGGCTGAACCAACATAGCCGAGCTGACATGGCCGAGGTATTCGTGCCCAACGCCCCAAGGCCGAGCCATTAAATACCGAATTAAATGAACCAATTCCTCTGGGCTGGTCCATCAAGTGCCGATCCACCCTTACCGAGCGACCCCTCCTAGGAAATCTTGACCGAACCATCTTGATTTCCCTTCCTTGACCGGACGACAACTGCCCTAATGCTTCTGAAGCCAGACCACAACCAATCGAGCAACCAAGGCCGAACCAAATTTACACCGATCCACTATGTCTGAAATCATTTCGACCGAACCACTTGCTCTTTTCCATCTGGCCGAGCCAACACTAAACTTACGAGCCATGTATTGGCTGAATCAAACTTTAGCTACAATGATCGCTTATACTTCCACCTCTTTTTTAGCTTGAGTCTCGTCTTAGTTCAACGGTAGGTTCTGCGATCATCGCCATATAGCCGGGCCAAAGTGCCGGGTAACAGGTAGTTTATTATTTTTAACCAATCATAAAGAATGTGTAAAGTAACCAGATTTACCGAGTCCTCAAATTAAAAAGAAGCCTAAAAAACCCGCTCATTGAGACCCAAGTGCACAAAAATGGATGGGGATAAGTCAACATAATAATTTAAAATTTCTGCTCATCTCAGTAAATTAGCTAGAATAAGTTTCATTTATATGTTAATTTTCGTTCAGCTTATTCTTGCATTCAATATGTTTAGTATATTTCTAAAACTAGTACTAGTTAATTATTTTTAACACTATTTGATCAGGTTCGAAATTGATTTAGAAACCAGCTGTTTGACACTTAATTTTATATTTGATTACTAAATAAGGTTCAACAATATTTAAATCAACATGATAAGAACTCACATGTTGGTAATCATATTATAACAGAGAGGTGTATTACACTGCAGTATGTTCTACCAAATTCTCAAAACCAACAAAAGCAAATAAACTAAAATTGGTTGTTTTTTCCCACTTCTAACAAGTGAGAGGTGTTACAACAAGAAAGAATAATTCAGTCTCTTACACACAAGTTCATCAACACAAGGCACACAACTATTTTCAAATTATAGTCAAGTAAACTTCTTGCATCAACCAAGAGAAAACTTTCATAAAATTATGCACAATTTATGTAGTGATTTTTTTTTAAATTTGAGCGGAAGCAAATTATTTGGTCAGGATCTAGTATTATCTATTTGGGTATCAATGGAACCAAAAAAAATACAATTATGTGGTCTCATAGAATAATAGCAGAAATAAGAGACACAGAAGATTTAACGTAGTTCGGATATGAATATCCTACATCCATGGAGACCCAATAACTTTATTCCACTGAAGAAAACAAAAGAGGGAAAAGAATAATGGTGAATGCTCTCACACACTCACATATGTATGAAGATGACATTCCTTCATTTAAATAAACTTGATAATGAATTGTTGCTTGGAGATTAAGAAATCAATTTCCTGCTTACCCAAATATCTTTCCAAATTGCATGATTTGATTTTAGTACAAATAGATGGCGTAATCTTAGTTTCCATATATTTCCTTTAATTGATTGATTCTCCATGCCTAATCATTTATTTTTTCATATAAAAAATGAATTGACTAATTAATTGATTGGCTAATTAATTAATTTCCTTCAAAAATATCCTCTCATATCTTTCCATATGCAAGCCAAATTAATTGATTGATTGAACCAATTAATCAATTTCTTTCCTCCTCAACAAATATTTGAATCATCCAAATTTAACACTCCACTTTGATTCAAATATATAAATTTCTCTTCATCACCTCATCATCAAATAATTAACATAGAAGTTGTTGGGTCTAGCGCCTCATGGCACTCAAGTAACAGGAATCAAACCGATCAAGTTTGAGCAATGCTCAAACTTGTTCTTTGGAAGTGATTTTGTCATCATATTTGAAGGATTATCCAAAAAACTCATCTTTAACAATTTGATCTTGCTTCATTCTTACTCAAGCATAAGAAAAAAACCTCTAACATCAATGTGCTTCGTTTGTGAACTATAAGCTCGATTCTCTACCAGATGAATCGGACTCCGACTGTCTAAAAATAGCTCTACTGTCTGCTGCATCATTGAAAGATCATCCAAAAACTGAAGTAAGTATGATCCTTCCTTTGTTGCTTCCATAATCGATATCAACTCTGCTTCTATAGTTGATAAAGCTACGATAGATTGCAGCTTTGATCTCCATGAAATTGAGCCTATGCCAAGTGTAAAAATATTTCCCGACATTGACTTCCTAGCATCTCTATCCCCAACATTATCAGAATCAAAGTATCATCTAAGAAAGATGTCACCATCCACTCTACTATATAACAAGCCCGCCGAAGAAGTGCCTTCAAGATATCTAACAATATGCTTCACAGCTTGCCAATGCTCTTTGCCTGAATTAGACATATATCGACTCATAACATCCACTGCATGGGCCAAATATGGTCTTGTGCACACCAACGCATACAAAAGACTACCAACAACACTAGAATAAGGTATATCTGCCATATATCTTTTGTCTTCTTTTGACGAAGGAGATAGGTCTTTTGATAACTTAAAATGAGAGCCTAATGGAGTGCCAACTGGTTTGTCTTTTTTCATTCCAAATCGAGCAAGGACCTTCTTGATGTACTACGCCTTAATGAGCCTTAACTCTCTACGCTTCCTATCCCTGCTTATCTCCATGCCCTATATTCTTTGTACATTTCCCAAATCCTTCATGTCAAACTCTCTACTGAGCTTCGCTTTCAACTCCTTAATTATGACCATACTCCGAGATGCAATCAGCATATCATCAACATATAACAACAAATAAATCATATCACCATCACATCTCCTGAAATAAGCACACTAGTCTTATAAAACTTCTGGAGTATCTCTGTGAAAGTATAAACTTATCAGACCTCTTATACCATAGTCTAGGAGACTGTTTCACTCCATATATAGATTTTTTTGAGTTTGCAAACATAATCTGGTCTGCTACTATCAATGAACCCTTTTGGCTGCTTTAAATAAATCTCCTTATCCAGAGCACCATGCAAGAATGTAGTTTTGACATCTAGTTGCTCTAATTCCATATCATAATGAGTAACTAATGCTAAAAGAATACGAATAGAAGTATGCCTAACCAATCGAACAAAGATAGCATGATACTCTATCCCCTTCTTTTGAACATACACCTTTGTGACTAATCTTGCCTTGTATCAGAGATTACCATTTTTACCGTCTTTCACTCTATAGATCCACTTGCATCCAATAGCTCTCTTGTCGGTAGGAAGAGGCACTGAATCCTAAGTATGATTTCTCTCTAATAATTAAATCTCCTCCTTCATAGAAACTAACCAACTTGAACTATTAACTGATATGACAGCTTCTCTATAATCACAGGGCTCATCGTGGACAACATTCAAAGTATATGTTATCATATCATCGAAGTTAATGTTTTCGATGCTCAATCCAACAAACTCATCAAGCCACTTAGGCTTTCTTCTTTGTCTGACAAGCCTGAATTCTGAATGTGCTCCACCTTGAGTTTGATTCTGTGCACTAACATCGATATTACCCTCATCTACCACGGTGTCATCAGAAACACCATCTGAACGTCTGTGGAAAGAATCAACAGATGACTTGTTTTGTGTCTGGTATTATTCACATGTCCTCTCCTTGTCATCCGATGAGGAAGGATCCACCTTTAACATAGTCTTCTCATCAAAAGTCACATGCCTTCTCATAACGATCTTCTTGCTAATAGGTACACTTACGAGCTCTAGGTTCCAGCTCTACTTTACTCTCATGCACATAAGCTGGGCAACCAAACACTCTGAGAAATGAATAGCTAACAAGCTCTCCTTTCCATACTTTTTCAGGAATCTTCAAATCTACGGGAGTAGAAGGTGTACGGTTGATGAGGAAATTTGCCAGTCCAAAACCCCTTCTTCAATTTAGCACTTAGTCCGAGGCATCTTGTTCTCTTCAATAATGTTTGATTCATCCTTTCTGCAACTCAATAAGACTGAGGGTCGCTTTGGTAGAGTAATGCCTTTTAATGCCTTCAGACACACAACAATCGATGAATTCCTGTGATACAAATTCACCGCCATTTTCTGAACGAAGAACTTTCAATTTCTTCCCTGATTGCTTCTCAACCATAGATTTCCACTTTCGAAACCTGGCAAACGTTTCACTCTTTGACTGAAGAAAGTATACCCATACTTTACGAGAGAAATCATCTATAAATGAAACGAAATACTGGGCTCCACCTAAAGAATGGCAAGGGAAGGGATCCAAGACGTCTGTATGAACAAACTCCAGGACAGCTTTTGCTTTATGCTCTCCTATGCCCAAAGAAATCTTCGTCTATTTTCCAAGAACACACTCTTCACAAAAACCAAGTTTTGAATGATGAACTCCATCAATCAATCCTAGTTTTCTAAACTCATCCATGTTGCGCTCACCGATGTGATCCATCCGTAAGTGCCATAATCTAGAAGAATCCGAATCAACAGATGTAACAGAAGCTGATTCACTAACTATAGTGGTGCCCTTTAGTAGATAAAGATTTTCTGCCCTCACACCTCTCATAAAAATCATGGAACCCTTCGATATCTTCATTTTCTCTCCTTCCACTGTAATCTTCAATTCAAGTCTACTCAATGCCCCAACAGAAATCAAGCTTCTCCTCAAATCAGGTACATGTCTAACATCAATGATGGTACGAATAACACCATCAAACATCCTAATCATCACGCTATCAACACCAACCATACGGCAAGAAGCATCATTACCCATCAGAACTTCTCCTCCATTAATTTCACGGTTAGTGAAAAAGCAGTTCTTATCAGGTGTCATATGATATGATGCGCCAAAATCAATCAACCATATATTGCTCTTCCCAGAAGAGCCAGAAGCTGTAACTACATCGATGTCACTTTCTTTATCTGATTTTCCTACTGTAGAAGCTAAGGCTTGCTTTGGATCTTTTCTTCTTCCTTCAAGCTTGAGACATTGTGCTATGAAGTGCCCTGGTTTCTTACAATAATGACAAGTCAACTTCTTAGGCCCCCTAGACTAAGACCGTGAAGAATTCCATCCTTCGCCATTCTTTGACCTGCTTTGGCCTCTACCTCTCTGAACAGATAAGCCTTCGGTATCACTATCCAAGCTAGTGCTTGTTGAATATGCAAGTATATGATTTTTGTTTGAAGATAATAAACATACATATATTCATTTAAATGTATTTGTTAATGTACTATTTTATTTTCACAGATTAAATAAATATTTGTAGAATAAAATAAATAACACAGAATTTAAATTCAAACAGATACTTTATTCAAACAAATATTTTATTACAATTTTGAGTAGTACAAATTTGAGCTCTCACCATACATACACAATTTCAATTAAAATACAATTTTGAATACATCGCAAATTTTCATTTACAAATATCCTCACTACATATCGATCATTCACTCATATTTATCTTCAACTCCATTCCATATTGAATCCAGCATCTGAGCAATCTGCAAAAATATACACTGACGCAGTAAATTTGAAAAGGAAATATTTTTGCAGTATAAAATAAAATGTATTCTGAAAATATTATCTGCCTTAGTTATTTGGGTTGTTCGTCATCATTTAATTTTGAATTCATCATACACGAACAGCTTATGACATGCACAGTGTATCACTGTACAAGCCATAAGGTCGTGCGCACCAATATATACACTTGATAAAATTATAGGGATAGGTGAGCACAAAGTCAAACCCAAATCAAAACCCGGGTTCAACTCAAGTGCTTTAAAATAAAGTCACGATATCAGCACAAGGTCAAACCCCATCTTTAAGCTGGATCACTCAGGTGCAAATTAAAAATGTACAAGTTCAAGAAAATGGTCAAGATAATCAAAACAAAACTCGACCAAAAAGTTCAGTGATGTACACTTGAAGTAAGAAAACATTGTTAACAAAACCACAAGCAAGTAGCATGATCAGAAGTACACAAGTGAAGATCACCAGACCTAGCAAAGGCAGACCATACATGAATGGTCAAAGCGGGGTGAACATTACCAGAATCAGTGATGCATGTAGACTTGTAAACCAAAACTCACATATATATAAACAACGCCAACAATGTTGATACAATGAATTCGAGACAAGCCAATGCTAACAGGAAGTGCAACAAACTCAAGTCTGGAACATAAAAATGAATATATACATGTGTGGACATATACTTATATGTGTGTAGGGTGCAAACACATAAAACAGCGGTGAACCATGAAATGAAACAAGACCTGGAAAAAATGATGAACTAACAAATGCTCCAGACAAGTTCAAACAGCAAAATACATGTGATCAAGCAAATCGCGCAAGTGAAGCGACTAGAGCTCCAGATGGTACACAAGATAGTGACACGATACAGTGAACCACAAGGTACCAGACTCGAGTACATCAAATCAAAGACAAGTACACAAAGTGACCATCAATCAGACTTTATGTAAACAAGATGCATACACACTTGACTACATAATAAACAAAGTTGTAAGACCAATATTAAACTACAACTGGCCTCTTCATCAAATAGAAAACCACGATGAATTCAATCAATGCTGAAACCATGGAACTGCAAATTAATTCAAGCAAAGACCAGTCTATAGCATCCATTCAGTGCAAACTCAAATGAGCAAGTGAATCAGAGACAACAATGAATGAACATCACATGAAACAACCACGAACAGTAGCAAGTTCAAGTGAAGTACACTAGCAAATTCAGACAATAGTTTTTTTTAACAAATTCAAAACACATCATGAACTTCAAAATGAACAAAGACAGAAGCCGAAGTCAGTGCATAAAATTGGAACCAAGTCATAAGAAACAAATTCTAATCACTGGCTGAATAAATCAATATTGTCACAGCAAAGTCAAAGCCATGATCAAAGAATACGATGAACAAGTCAGAGACGTGGTGGTCAAGAATCAAGCAAGGAAAATTCAAAGCCTTGATTATCAAGTAGCCAAGCAATCAAATATACAAAATTGAATAAGTTAGATATCATCTCAAACATTCACCCAAATCATACGGCCGAGCAAAATCATTGACGAATTCAAATAAATTTATACGAACGAAAATATAGGGAATTAAAACCATATATAAACGATTAACATCATCGGCAGTTAATCATCGAGTTCAAGCTAGCTAAACTGAAAATCAAAAGGAATAAATCACATACCAGTCGAACTTGATCAAATTGGAGCAGCCGTATGCAAATTGAAGAAAGAATCAATCGAAGCAATCATGAAAACACCCAATTGATTAAACAATAAAAGCCAGCTACTTCAATTTAGAAAAGCCCTAATTTTATCAAAAGGGAACGAACAAAGAGAAGCAAACATTTTCATAGAGAAAAGCAAACTATCGGGCTAGAGAAATAAAAGAGAAAAAGAGCCGACAATTCTTTTGTGATAATTTTATTGGGCCGGTTCCTTTTATTGTTTGGGCTTTAAATTAGGGTTTTAGTTTTGAATTGTTTTTGAATTTGTATTTTCTCCTTTAAACTTTTGTAATTACTAGTCGTGTGACTAGGGGATGAAGTACGGTGGTAAAGTTCGAGAATTCGCAACTCAGTGGCTGAGTTGTGGTAGGGTTTTGAGTGTAGAGTTAAGGTTAGTCGATAGTAGGTATCGTGAGTTTATGTGTGTAAGCGTCTGACTGCTTAATTTCTAGTATAAACCTTAGGGGTAGCACGTAGGTAGGGTTTTGCCGAAGTTGGGTAAATCTGTGTGTTCTATTTCCACATTCATTATTCTGCTATTATATGTGCTAGTATTATTCTGACGTATCTGTGTTGAGAATATTTTATAAACTTCCACAGTAATTTTTATAAATAATAGTATCACCCTATTCACCCCCCTCTAGGGTGAAATCGATCCTACAAGTGGTATCATAGCAAGGTTCAAAAGTCAATTTTGTTTTAAAAATGTTTGACTTTTTCAAAGTCCCATCTTGTTTTACAAATTTGAATTTTCAAAATGGCTTCTTTTAATGAGGGTCGATTCAATATTATTCCTCCTGTTTTTTATGGAATAGATTTTTCAAATTGGAAATTGAAAATGGAATTTTATTTAAAATCTGTTAATGCTAAATGTTGGGATATTATTGAAAATGGATATAATATGACAAACGAGAAAATTATCTCGATTAATGCTCTTGCTACGCATATATTATATTCTCATATTAATCAAGATAATTTTAAATTTGTCTCTCATTGTGAAAGTGAACAAGAAATCTAGAATACTTACTCCGTAATCGACACAGAAACATGCTTAACAGGATTGACAAAAAGAAGAAGTGATGATGATGATGAAGATGGAGCAGTTGAGCTGGTGTTACTGATGAAGAGATTCAAAAGGTGGAACCGTAGATACAGAAATACAGCTCTAAATCAAAAATTGATAAGCAGAATACTCAAAGCACTAGACAACCTAGAAGAATGGGAGATCATCTGTCACAAGTGCAACAAATCCGGACACATGAAGCCCAATTGTCCTCAACTTCAACATAGCCAAAAAAAGAATTCAAAAGGGAAAGTTTTGCAGCCACGTGGAATAAAAGTGATGATTGTAAAAGCACTGGCAATGGAATAAAAGAGTAAATTCGTGCCTACGAGGTGATATAACTGATAGCGACGACGACGAGCCAAGATAGGTATCAAAACTTTCTCACTTACAACTACTTATATATTTCCACAAAGCAAATGGCTGTTATGAACGACTTAGAGAGAAATATGCCAAAATTGAATCACAAAGAGATACTTTGATAGATTTAAATAAACAGCTTGATCAATTAGTTAAAAACTATCAAAGTAAGATCCCTAAGTGTGATAGGTGTCCATCACTCGAAGAAGAAATTAAAAAATAAAAAATAAAAATTAAATCGTTTAAACATGAAATTCTGATTTTGAAGAAAAGTGAAAATATTAGGAGAGAGAATTCTATTAAAAAGTGCACAAAATTATTGAACGAAAATGAATCGCTAAAAATACAAGTCCAATAACTGTCAACGACTTTAGGAAAATTTTTCGAAAATGGAAAATCGTTGAATACGCTATTAGGGAAACAAATTATTAATATAGATAGGCAAGGACTTGGATATAATCAATCTAAACTTGATAGAAGCAAAATTAATCAAGTCAAATTCAAGTGCATAATTTGTAAATAATTTGGACACAATCACAATATTTGTTAGTATAGACCCAAACAAGTGAAAAAAAATTCAATTTGGATTTCAAAAGGCACAAATAAAATCTCTTAAGGTCAAACAAAATTGGGTGCCGAAAGGAACATATATAAATAGTTTTGGGTCTCCACAAAATTATTTTTCAAAATTTGTGTGACGACCCGCCCTTCTACGCCCAGAAAGACGTTTCATCAAGAAGAAAGAAAGGGATGAGAAAATAGAAAAGATAGAGAAGAAAGAACAACAACATCAGAATCTCACAGCGGAATGGAATAAAATATAATAGATCACATAACTATTACATAATTTTACATATATCAGAGTTATACAGTCAATATATCACATACTAGACAGTTATAAACACCTGTCTAGTTAATACAACACCACTCAAACAAAAAAACCCAAAGATACCAACACAGCGGAGTACTATAAATATCTATCTACAACGCTGAAGCCTCCTGCTCCATTGCTCCTCCAGAATTCGTCAAAGCCAACCTGAATCCCTTGGCTACCCGTAAAAATTTGGGTACCCGAGAGTTTATGAAAAACAAAAATAAACTCCGGGTCAGACATGGGTCTGGTATGAGTAACAGGTTAAAGTTGCTTAACTTTGAAAATCCTTTTGAAAATAAAAGGTATCACGTAAGACTCCCCACAAATAAACATGGGTAAGTTTTTACCTTACGCTAACCAAAACATTTGATAGGAAATTCTGTGATATTATAATAGGTCTAGGGTTTTCAAGTAAATAGAAAATAGCCGAAATTGTTACATGATTAAATTCCAGCTACTAGCCACCGAAGTGGGTAATACAATCAAAACCGTTAGCACTTATTGGATTGTGGATTCCATACAATGGCAGGGCTACTGGGGTACCGCCCGTCACAGTACGGGGCCTAGATCACCGTACCGAGGATTACTCCCTTCATCCCCTGCAACACAAGGCCGGAACCATTCCTTACTGAACAGTCCCGAACAAGACAACCCCGACAGTTGGAGCTCACAACTGTCCACACAGCCGAATAAAAAGGGACATCTAGACAGGGGAAAATCTTGTCCTGCTTGGGCATGACCCACCTAACCTTGCTGCACCTCCCCTGTTTTAGCCATTCCCGGTTGATGAGGCTTGAGGCTGCGATTACCTTTATAGAACACATTTCTTAGAATGCTCATCGTCCACCTGACGATGTGTTGAAAGCATTCAATCCATACAAGTTCGTTCCGGGTTCGAACGAAACCGAAGGCATTATCTCGTTACACTCATTTTGGAATCACCCTCAGAATTAACGACGATAACCCTTGCATTCTGAATCTTCATCTTCACTTCAGATTCACGACCTAACGTTAATTTGGAATCGATGTGGTTTTCGGACTTCCAAATGTGGAAAACCCGATCCCGGTCTCATCGAAATCCAAAACGTGTCTTTTAGGGCCAAGTTGTCTATTTAGCCTTACCAGTTTAATTCAAAATAATTCAACATACACACAGATAGATAAATCACAATATCATAATAGATAGTCAACATCAACATAAACAGATAATCAATATTATCACTTCAAACAGATAATGCATATTATCATTATAACAGATAATTCATATTTAAAACAAAGCATACATAACATCATTAATCTCATATTGAGATCTCGAACCATCCAGGATAACAATATCACCAATCAATATATAAGCAATCACATCAGCTATAATTAATTTAAATTGAATTAAATTAATCACCTACATCTCTAATTAATTTAAAGTGAATTAAATTAATTACTTAACTATTTTATTGCTTATATCACTATTAATCGATTACTAATCAATTAATTTATCATCACTCAATTATTCAATTTAATTAATCATTCATGATTAATTTACTTTTAATTGTATTTAAGTAATTATCCTTTAATTATTTTCACAAATTTATTACCCTTAACTAAACACAGGAATTTACCTTGAATATACTAACATTAATTACATTATTTCTCAATTAATTGCATTAGTAAATCAATTCATTTATTAATTATTTCCAAATAATTTATTCTAATTTACATCATAAATTATAATAATTTATGATTTCTAATTATATTTTCTATTTAAATTAATTACATTAAGTAATTAATCTTCAATTAAACCAAATTGTTAATCACCCTTGATTAACCCCCATTCAGTAATTAACTACCCTTAATTACTTTATCAAATAAATAAATTATTCCATAATTTATTATCTCTAATTAACCCCTTGATTAATTATACCAAGTAATTATCTTCCAATTACTTTCACTATTAAATCATTCCTGGGTAATTACATCCAGTAATTATCATTAATTACTTCCCTAAGTAATTATACTTATTACATCATCCAATGATTATTTGAATTAATTAAACTTAATTAATTAACTTAAACAATTCATATTAAATCGAATTAATTACAATGAGTAATTAATCCCTCAATTACTTCCGTTAAGTAATTATACTTAACAATTCACAATTGCTTATCTTAAATAAATAATTTAATTATTAAAAATAATTCCATTAATCGATTATTTCATAATTTTAGTTAATGACTCTGATTAACTAATTTTAATTCTTTAATTTCTACGATTTATTATCAATTTCATTTTAAGTTAGTCTTAATAACTCATTAATTAATTCTTTATTAATTCATTACTAATCATCAATTTAAAATTAAACTAATGATTTCCTAATTACCAATTTATTTACCTTTAACTTACATCTTATTAAAATAAATTTTACTCTTAATTTCTGAGTCAATTAACTCTAGTCATTCATTATCCATTTAGTTAATTTGATAATTACAAGCCTTAAGATTTTAAACCTTTTTCTATTTAATGATCCATTTATCATTAATAAGGTATTTAATCAATTTAATTTAAATTTACTTTTAAATTCATTTTAAATTTAAGATTTAAAATGAAATCAAATTAATCTTATCAATTCCAAAGAATATTTATCTTAAATAGAAGATTAAAAGAACTTAAACACGATTCCATTTTGAATTCAATTCAAATTTAAAAATTCGCTTATCATTCAAATTTGTTTAAAACAAATTTAAAATTTAAAATCTTTATTTATTTAAAGACTGAGATTCAAACTACATTTGAATCCAAACTTATCTTGATTTAAACTTTGTTTTAACTACGTATATTTTTCATTTAAAAGCCCGGTTTTAAAAACTGAAATAAACTTACACGTTTAAAACCCCTGGCTAAAAATATCGAGTTAAACAATTATTTTACGAGCAAAACCCCGCATTTCTTCGAGTCCTACACTCGAATCACTCGAGTGAAACTTGAGCAACAAACCCAAACTGAATTTCATTTATTTCACTCGAATCACTCGAGTGAAATCCTTTTTAAAGCGATTTCAAATAATTAAAAAAAATTTAAACTTTATTTTATTTTGCATCTGAAATTCAAGCTTCACTTAATCCAAACTTATTCTTGATTTAATACCTATGTTAAACATCTATAACTCATTTTTAAAACCCAGTTTTAAAGAATATTACACTACAGGTTTTTAATTGCCCTGTAACTACTAATCCAGTCCCCCCCTATCTCTACTCCGAGTCAACAACGGGCAAGCTTCGAGTTTACATGCAGAAATTCCCGAGTCAAATCCCTAAAACCCCGAGTACGACCCCCCTGCTTCACAACACCTTCCAGGCACCACAGTGCACGTGCACGTGTACGGCAACGCTAGCCACCACTGGCCATCATCGGCGATCTCCCCATGTCGAACTACACTCCAGCAACACTTCCCGATCATCGAAACGATGATGAAGTCATCGAAGCAAAATCAAGCGTTCGAGCTCAAATCTGAAACCAAAATCTTCAATACCTGGAAACGCGAATCAGGTTCTGCTTCAAAACTGTCAACACCGCGCTCGCAAAATTTCCACCACCATGCGTTCTGAAACTCCGGCTACGACCTTGTCCACGACCCCGCTTCCGCCCATCGGAACCTCGCTGCACTCGATCCATCCAAACAACCGTGGTGCTCGATTCTTTCACACAGCAAAAAAAACTAGGGTTCTGGAATAAAAATCACAACCACTATCTCTCTGATGAATTTCCCACCACCGTCGCATTTTTCCCAGCATCTTCACTCACCCCTCCATCTCCATGCCTGTTCTCGAACTCTCAAACCCACTTGATCACAAGAGGGACTCAAAAATAGACTTTCAGTTAAAACTCAAACTCCCCCTTCAAGTCTAAACTATAAATTCTAAATCTTATGTTAAAAATCATCTTTTGTATAGAGTTTTCGATTAGTAATACTGGAAATTATAGTTTATATGGTCTGAGTTTTAATTATATGTAGTATACTCTGATGTTCTTAATGTTTCCAAAGTCAACAGACATTATTTATCTTACTTAGATTTTTAAACATAAATTTAAGTTAATCAAACAATATTAGTTTGCCAAGCAGGTGCTAACAAGAATCTGGATCATGTGGAAGGGATTTTGAACAAAAACATGAATCTTAGAAATCATGACAGAGCTCAAACATAAACACAGCATACCCACACATATATGCACAGAACAGACTTATATTTTTACAAACATATTATTCCAGAATTGAGTATGCAACATAATTTATAACTAAATTTATTTAAATTTGTATTGTTACTCACCTGGTTTTGAGAGAATGAACAGAGCATAGCTTGGTATTGAAAACAGTTTGAACTTTTAAAGACTGTAAACTGGTTTGCTTCTTCCTTCAATTATCTGTTCTTTAAAACTGGAAAAACATGCTTTTTGGTTTTGCTTCCAGAAACTTGTATCTGAAAGAATGGAAGCTTGCAACAGATTTAACATAAAAATCATGACTTGCTCTTTGATTGTTAAAGTTTTATGATATTGTTTGAGTTTGTAAAAAAAATGAAAACTTACTTATGTTTTCTGGTTTGCTAAGTTTTGAAAGAAAATGAATAAAGGTATTGCATATAAATATAAGCCAATCAAGCTTGTACAAGAAGGTGCAGGCTTTTACTGGTGCAAGCTCTTCTTTATTTTGTTTTATCAGGCAAGATATTTATTTATTTTGGAGGCTGCACAATTCGAATTGATTTAAGTTTGTATGCTGAGATGATACAATATTTAATGCAAATGTACTATGCTTATCTTCCTATGCTTGCTGATGTTCCCCTTTCCTTGCCTGGTTCCTGTTTTACTTTCTGAACTTAACATCTTTACTATATCTGGTCCTTGCCTTGTATGTTATTTTGCAGGCAAAAATATTACAATGTCAGGTTTTTGTCTTACTTTATGTACTTAACCAATTTTATTACAACTTTGTCTTGCCTATTTAGTTCACAGGTTACAACATTTCACTTACAGGTTATATACATATTTTGTCTGACTTGCTTTATACTTTAGGTACTTTATGTTTCTTAGCTTTGATTATTTTGCCTGCAACACTTCTTAAAGCCAGCCTATTACATTTTGCTTTAGCCTTGTTTTATTTGATAAATATTTATTTACTTTACTTTAGTACTTTGTTCATTTTTGCTCACTATTGTATTTCTTACTTGGTTATCTTACTTTTATTTTATCTTAGACTATCAATATTTAATTTCCTATTGTTATAAATTTTCTAACTTAAGTGTTTAGTTCTATTTCCTATTTTTACTTTTCTTATATTTTAAACTTAACCTATTAAACACTTAATTTACTTATTATTTCTTTTTATACTTATAATAATATCATAGCTTCTCATGTTAGTGTATTCAAATAAAATTTGAAATAGTAATTTCTATCTTTAAAAAAAATCCATTTTGTAAGAATATTACATTATTAATATTGTTAAATATAACTCATGATTAAATTAAAATAATGAATGAATTTGTCTTCTTATTCAATACATTACTTATTTTATTAGCTACATTAAAAACAAACAAATCTTTTATTTAAATTTAAACTTAAACTAAAATCAATTTTAGATAATTAAGTTTTTAGTTTGGGTATTAAAATTATATGGTTATTTATTTAGTAGCTTAATATCAATTTGAATCCAATTTTAATTTATCAAAAATGTTATAATAAGAAAACAGGCCTATATATATTAAATTTAAAACAAAGATTTATCTAGTTATAATATATACAGATATGTATACATTACAAATATTAAATAATTTATTTGCCTTTAAAATAGATTATCAGTTTAAATGTTTATTTTAAAGAAGATTATTAAATTTATTTCAAATTTATTATTAACAATATGATCAAATCAATTAAATTTTGACATAAATTATTAAATTGTTATTGTCAAAATTTCCGGGATATCACATTCTTCCCCCCTTAAAAGAATTTCGTCCCCGAAATTTAAAACAAAGGTTATTTAATAATTTAATTAAAGATTAAATTTTAAAACACATGCATATATCAATCTTATGCTAACAATCATAGCAATCAATTCATCCAATCTACAAATCTAATCGTCCAAATATAATTCTAAATAGAATTTTTCCGAGTTTTCCCATATGTAAATATTGGGATACTCTCTCTACAAAATCCAAACAATCAATATTACTAAGCTACTGAGTTCTACTCACCTGGATCTACAAAACAAACAGGATATCAGACTACAGATAAGTCTGACTCAACAACCAAAATTCTCTGAACCGCTGAATTTACAATCAAAGATAGCTCTTACATGTATTCCCTCAGAAATACGTGAATCACTCTGAATTCCAGTTATCCAAACTGTCAATTCAATCCTGAAACTAAACACTTATCCAAAATCGGATTTTCCGACTTCGGAATCCAAATCTCTTCGTCTCTTATCCACAAAATTCTTCGGATGATCTTGGGCTGCCTACATCCTTACTGATCAGCTCAACACTTGCTGATACCCCTAGAAACAAATTGATCCAAAAACAATCCAAAAATGATATTACAAAATTAACTTCGAAAATCAGAACACAACTGAATTCCAAAATCAGCAAACTGATCTTACTTCTTCTCATCTGGAAAGGATAAAAACAGGTGTACTCCAATCTGGCCTTAAGATCCCGAAAAATTTCCAGTAGAAATTTTCTAATCCAAAACACTGCAAATTCTAGTTGTCTCCACTTTAAATCAGCTGCCCTCATGCTTCCACTGCGCAATTCTGACTGAGCAGATGAAAATGCTGATGATGATCTCGAGGACAAACTGGACATCACATCATAGAACTATGGTTTATCAGATCCTTAAAAGAAATTCAGAAGTTCCTTCAAAACTCTAGCTGCTTCACCAACTCATTCTCCAAAAGTCATCTTACTACTGAGCTGAACCATCGGTACCACTCTGGAATCCAGAAGATACCAAACTCAATCTCCAGATACGGACAAAAATTCACATCCAGAAAAATCAGATAGCCCAAGAGAAGCTCAAACAATCGCAAGTCACTTTTGCGATCAATCTAGCCCAACACCAAAGAAAAACCGTTCTCTCTTTACCAAACAGAACAGCTTATGCTTAATTAGCCAATCCATCAAAGAAACGGAACCACCCTGCTGTTTCTGAACTCCACTGCTGAGGAAGAAGTTAAAAACTTCCTTGCCAACACACCAATGCCAAGAAATTCCTAACCCAGAGCTCTTCGAGAAACTCGGACCTCAAACCAAACAAAAACACCCTGCAGAACTCAGCCGCAACCACCGAAGCAGCTACACTTCCTTAACTGATTCCAAAGAAATATCTTCGGAAACTTCCATAGTCACTGTGTCTCATCACACAGCTACTACATCCTGAAGTGAGATATTCGGACTTGCTCATGTCAACCGATAGGTCCAAACTTTAGCTTATCCAAACTTACGGTTCAAAATGAACTCCGAACCTTAACAGGTTTCCTTCAGAGATCAATGAAATCCTTACTCCATCCAAAGCTCACTCGAGACGGTAATAGGTCTACAGTTCCGACAAAAACACTTCCAACCTCAAATATTCATACTCCAACCATTTGTAGTCGTGATACACACACCACTACCCTATCTACCTTTATAACTTATATTGGATAACCCGGACAGGTAACCCAACAAATAGGTAGAAATAAATATATATATTTATATATATTAAAATTACAAATACGCTCTCTCAAGATAGAAATCACTTAAGAGCCTAGGTATTCACTCAACCTAGCGCTCTGATACCAACTGTGACGACCCGCCCTTCTACGCCCAGAAAGACGTTTCATCAAGAAGAAAGAAAGGGATGAGAAAATAGAAAAGATTGAGAAGAAAGAACAACAACATCAGAATCTCACAGCGGAATGGAATAAAATATAATAGATCACATAACTATTACATAATTTTACATATATCAGAGTTATACAGTCAATATATCACATACTAGACAGTTATAAACACCTGTCTAGTTAATACAACACCACTCAAACAAAAAAACCCAAAGATACCAACACAGCGGAGTACTATAAATATCTATCTACAACGCTGAAGCCTCCTGCTCCATTGCTCCTCCAGAATTCGTCAAAGCCAACCTGAATCCCTTGGCTACCCGTAAAAATTTGGGTACCCGAGAGTTTATGAAAAACAAAAATAAACTCCGGGTCAGACATGGGTCTGGTATGAGTAACAGGTTAAAGTTGCTTAACTTTGAAAATCCTTTTGAAAATAAAAGGTATCACGTAAGACTCCCCACAAATAAACATGGGTAAGTTTTTACCTTACGCTAACCAAAACATTTGATAGGAAATTCTGTGATATTATAATAGGTCTAGGGTTTTCAAGTAAATAGAAAATAGCCGAAATTGTTACATGATTAAATTCCAGCTACTAGCCACCGAAGTGGGTAATACAATCAAAACCGTTGGCACTTATTGGATTGTGGATTCCATACAGTGGCAGGGCTACTGGGGTACCGCCCGTCACAGTACGGGGCTTAGATCACCGTACCGAGGATTACTCCCTTCATCCCCTACAACACAAGGCCGGAACCATTCCTTACTGAACAGTCCCGAACAAGACAACCCCGACAGTTGGAGCTCACAACTGTCCACACAGCCGAATAAAAAGGGACATCTAGACAGGGGAAAATCTTGTCCTGCTTGGGCATGACCCACCTAACCTTGCTGCACCTCCCCTGTTTTAGCCATTCCCGGTTGATGAGGCTTGAGGCTGCGATTACCTTTATAGAACACATTTCTTAGAATGCTCATCGTCCACCTGACGATGTGTTGAAAGCATTCAATCCATACAAGTTCGTTCCGGGTTCGAACGAAACCGAAGGCATTATCTCGTTACACTCATTTTGGAATCACCCTCAGAATTAACGACGATAACCCTTGCATTCTGAATCTTCATCTTCACTTCAGATTCACGACCTAACGTTAATTTGGAATCGATGTGGTTTTCGGACTTCCAAATGTGGAAAACCCGATCCCGGTCTCATCGAAATCCAAAACGTGTCTTTTAGGGCCAAGTTGTCTATTTAGCCTTACCAGTTTAATTCAAAATAATTCAACATACACACAGATAGATAAATCACAATATCATAATAGATAGTCAACATCAACATAAACAGATAATCAATATTATCACTTCAAACAGATAATGCATATTATCATTATAACAGATAATTCATATTTAAAACAAAGCATACATAACATCATTAATCTCATATTGAGATCTCGAACCATCCAGGATAACAATATCACCAATCAATATATAAGCAATCACATCAGCTATAATTAATTTAAATTGAATTAAATTAATCACCTACATCTCTAATTAATTTAAAGTGAATTAAATTAATTACTTAACTATTTTATTGCTTATATCACTATTAATCGATTACTAATCAATTAATTTATCATCACTCAATTATTCAATTTAATTAATCATTCATGATTAATTTACTTTTAATTGTATTTAAGTAATTATCCTTTAATTATTTTCACAAATTTATTACCCTTAACTAAACACAGGAATTTACCTTGAATTTACTAACATTAATTACATTATTTCTCAATTAATTGCATTAGTAAATCAATTCATTTATTAATTATTTCCAAATAATTTATTCTAATTTACATCATAAATTATAATAATTTATGATTTCTAATTATATTTTCTATTTAAATTAATTACATTAAGTAATTAATCTTCAATTAAACCAAATTGTTAATCACCCTTGATTAACCCCCATTCAGTAATTAACTACCCTTAATTACTTTATCAAATAAATAAATTATTCCATAATTTATTATCTCTAATTAACCCCTTGATTAATTATACCAAGTAATTATCTTCCAATTACTTTCACTATTAAATCATTCCTGGGTAATTACATCCAGTAATTATCATTAATTACTTCCCTAAGTAATTATACTTATTACATCATCCAATGATTATTTAAATTAATTAAACTTAATTAATTAACTTAAACAATTCATATTAAATCGAATTAATTACAATGAGTAATTAATCCCTCAATTACTTCCGTTAAGTAATTATACTTAACAATTCACAATTGCTTATCTTAAATAAATAATTTAATTATTAAAAATAATTCCATTAATCGATTATTTCATAATTTTAGTTAATGACTCTGATTAACTAATTTTAATTCTTTAATTTCTACGATTTATTATCAATTTCATTTTAAGTTAGTCTTAATAACTCATTAATTAATTCTTTATTAATTCATTACTAATCATCAATTTAAAATTAAACTAATGATTTCCTAATTACCAATTTATTTACCTTTAACTTACATCTTATTAAAATAAATTTTACTCTTAATTTCTGAGTCAATTAACTCTAGTCATTCATTATCCATTTAGTTAATTTGATAATTACAAGCCTTAAGATTTTAAACCTTTTTCTATTTAATGATCCATTTATCATTAATAAGGTATTTAATCAATTTAATTTAAATTTACTTTTAAATTCATTTTAAATTTAAGATTTAAAATGAAATCAAATTAATCTTATCAATTCCAAAGAATATTTATCTTAAATAGAAGATTAAAAGAACTTAAACACGATTCCATTTTGAATTCAATTCAAATTTAAAAATTCGCTTATCATTCAAATTTGTTTAAAACAAATTTAAAATTTAAAATCTTTATTTATTTAAAGACTGAGATTCAAACTACATTTGAATCCAAACTTATCTTGATTTAAACTTTGTTTTAACTACGTATATTTTTCATTTAAAAGCCCGGTTTTAAAAACTGAAATAAACTTACACGTTTAAAACCCCTGGCTAAAAATATCGAGTTAAACAATTATTTTACGAGCAAAACCCCGCATTTCTTCGAGTCCTACACTCGAATCACTCGAGTGAAACTTGAGCAACAAACCCAAACTGAATTTCATTTATTTCACTCGAATCACTCGAGTGAAATCCTTTTTAAAGCGATTTCAAATAATTAAAAAAAAATTAAACTTTATTTTATTTTGCATCTGAAATTCAAGCTTCACTTAATCCAAACTTATTCTTGATTTAATACCTATGTTAAACATCTATAACTCATTTTTAAAACCCAGTTTTAAAGAATATTACACTACAGGTTTTTAATTGCCCTGTAACTACTAATCCAGTCCCCCCTATCTCTACTCCGAGTCAACAACGGGCAAGCTTCGAGTTTACATGCAGAAATTCCCGAGTCAAATCCCTAAAACCCCGAGTACGACCCCCCTGCTTCACAACACCTTCCAGGCACCACAGTGCACGTGCACGTGTACGGCAACGCTAGCCACCACTGGCCATCATCGGCGATCTCCCCATGTCGAACTACACTCCAGCAACACTTCCCGATCATCGAAACGATGATGAAGTCATCGAAGCAAAATCAAGCGTTCGAGCTCAAATATGAAACCAAAATCTTCAATACCTGGAAACGCGAATCAGGTTCTGCTTCAAAACTGTCAACACCGCGCTCGCAAAATTTCCACCACCATGCGTTCTGAAACTCCGGCTACGACCTTGTCCACGACCCCGCTTCCGCCCATCGGAACCTCGCTGCACTCGATCCATCCAAACAACCGTGGTGCTCGATTCTTTCACACAGCAAAAAAAACTAGGGTTCTGGAATAAAAATCACAACCACTATCTCTCTGATGAATTTCCCACCACCGTCGCATTTTTCCCAGCATCTTCACTCACCCCTCCATCTCCATGCCTGTTCTCGAACTCTCAAACCCACTTGATCACAAGAGGGACTCAAAAATAGACTTTCAGTTAAAACTCAAACTCCCCCTTCAAGTCTAAACTATAAATTCTAAATCTTATGTTAAAAATCATCTTTTGTATAGAGTTTTCGATTAGTAATACTGGAAATTATAGTTTATATGGTCTGAGTTTTAATTATATGTAGTATACTCTGATGTTCTTAATGTTTCCAAAGTCAACAGACATTATTTATCTTACTTAGATTTTTAAACATAAATTTAAGTTAATCAAACAATATTAGTTTGCCAAGCAGGTGCTAACAAGAATCTGGATCATGTGGAAGGGATTTTGAACAAAAACATGAATCTTAGAAATCATGACAGAGCTCAAACATAAACACAGCATACCCACACATATATGCACAGAACAGACTTATATTTTTACAAACATATTATTCCAGAATTGAGTATGCAACATAATTTATAACTAAATTTATTTAAATTTGTATTGTTACTCACCTGGTTTTGAGAGAATGAACAGAGCATAGCTTGGTATTGAAAACAGTTTGAACTTTTAAAGACTGTAAACTGGTTTGCTTCTTCCTTCAATTATCTGTTCTTTAAAACTGGAAAAACATGCTTTTTGGTTTTGCTTCCAGAAACTTGTATCTGAAAGAATGGAAGCTTGCAACAGATTTAACATAAAAATCATGACTTGCTCTTTGATTGTTAAAGTTTTATGATATTGTTTGAGTTTGTAAAAAAAATGAAAACTTACTTATGTTTTCTGGTTTGCTAAGTTTTGAAAGAAAATGAATAAAGGTATTGCATATAAATATAAGCCAATCAAGCTTGTACAAGAAGGTGCAGGCTTTTACTGGTGCAAGCTCTTCTTTATTTTGTTTTATCAGGCAAGATATTTATTTATTTTGGAGGCTGCACAATTCGAATTGATTTAAGTTTGTATGCTGAGATGATACAATATTTAATGCAAATGTACTATGCTTATCTTCCTATGCTTGCTGATGTTCCCCTTTCCTTGCCTGGTTCCTGTTTTACTTTCTGAACTTAACATCTTTACTATATCTGGTCCTTGCCTTGTATGTTATTTTGCAGGCAAAAATATTACAATGTCAGGTTTTTGTCTTACTTTATGTACTTAACCAATTTTATTACAACTTTGTCTTGCCTATTTAGTTCACAGGTTACAACATTTCACTTACAGGTTATATACATATTTTGTCTGACTTGCTTTATACTTTAGGTACTTTATGTTTCTTAGCTTTGATTATTTTGCCTGCAACACTTCTTAAAGCCAGCCTATTACATTTTGCTTTAGCCTTGTTTTATTTGATAAATATTTATTTACTTCACTTTAGTACTTTGTTCATTTTTGCTCACTATTGTATTTCTTACTTGGTTATCTTACTTTTATTTTATCTTAGACTATCAATATTTAATTTCCTATTGTTATAAATTTTCTAACTTAAGTGTTTAGTTCTATTTCCTATTTTTACTTTTCTTATATTTTAAACTTAACCTATTAAACACTTAATTTACTTATTATTTCTTTTTATACTTATAATAATATCATAGCTTCTCATGTTAGTGTATTCAAATAAAATTTGAAATAGTAATTTCTATCTTTAAAAAAAATCCATTTTGTAAGAATATTACATTATTAATATTGTTAAATATAACTCATGATTAAATTAAAATAATGAATGAATTTGTCTTCTTATTCAATACATTACTTATTTTATTAGCTACATTAAAAACAAACAAATCTTTTATTTAAATTTAAACTTAAACTAAAATCAATTTTAGATAATTAAGTTTTTAGTTTGGGTATTAAAATTATATGGTTATTTATTTAGTAGCTTAATATCAATTTGAATCCAATTTTAATTTATCAAAAATGTTATAATAAGAAAACAGGCCTATATATATTAAATTTAAAACAAAGATTTATCTAGTTATAATATATACAGATATGTATACATTACAAATATTAAATAATTTATTTGCCTTTAAAATAGATTATCAGTTTAAATGTTTATTTTAAAGAAGATTATTAAATTTATTTCAAATTTATTATTAACAATATGATCAAATCAATTAAATTTTGACATAAATTATTAAATTGTTATTGTCAAAATTTCCGGGATATCACAATTTGTTGCCACTAACAACCATGGACCTATAAAAACAAATAGGTCACAATTTTTTTTTTATCGTGTAGGTGTGGTGGTAGGCTAAGGAACTACAATAGTGTTATTTGGATTCTGAATGCTCCAGGGACACAATGGGCGACAAAGAAAAGTTCCTTAGCCTAGTACAAAGGTGGTAGAATCACAATGGGCAATAACGAATTATCGGCAAAAGTAAAACAGGTAATGGTATATTGAACAATTTACTAAATGCGATAATCTGCACCTTAATTCAGTCAGCAATGTGATAACGAAATAAAAGTTGATTTTGATTTTAAAAAAGATGATTATGATTCTAACTTTTTCAAAATTATTGGCCAAATTATTCTTTTATGCCGAGGACATTTTAAAAATCTCTGGAGTCTTTGAACTACTTCATATAAATTCGTTTAGACTAATGATGGTATCTTATTGATTGATTATTGCTCCCTGTGCACGTAAAATATTTTTATTTATCCTACGGCTTCTAGATTTGACATTATTCATTGATTTTTTGATTGGCACAGCTTCAAATCAAATTCAAAAGAATTTAATTTAAAAGCCGTTAAAATTGATTTTAAGATATTTTGATGCACACTTCACGGTCTGGTCTATCAAATTTAACTAATGATAATTTTGAGTGAAAGGAAAATTCAAATGCAGATTACACTGGCAATCTAGTTGGTAGAAAATTACTAGTGAAACGTGATTTATGTTGAAACATTCATTAGCTACATCGCATTTTCATAGAAAAAAATCTGCATATTTTTCATTTCAAATAGTTTTCAAATTAGCAGACATTTTTCTTATAAAAACCCCTTCTTGAAAATATTTTTTTGTTGACCTAGTTTCAGATTAGTCATCTTAAAATATTTGATTTTATAATTATTTTTGGATTTTATCTTAAATGACTACATTGACTAATCTGACTCCTTATATTATCGAAAAGATAAATAGTGACTGAAAAAGTGACGAGTGTTGATATTAATCATATATTATAACTTGAGACGGTAAACAATATAATTAGTAAATTTCTTTAGAAATTTAAACAAGAGTTATAAACACTTTTTGTTGGTAAAAAATTCCATGATCTTTTCTATTTCTATCTTATTTATATCGATCATCACTCATCAAAATCCAATATAGTATGTCAATATGTAGTGCTTTAAACAGGAATCATCTGTTTTTCATTTTATTTTTTTGCAATAAAAACATCCAAAGTATTCGCTCTCATTTAAAAGTCCTCACGGTTATGCATGGGTAAATTAATTGAAATTTTTTATGTGCTTCCATGCTCATTTAAAAGCCCCCATGGTTATGCATGTATGGAACACATATTAAAGTTGATTAATTAAATAGACAAGTTGATTCTAATCTCATTTAAAAGTCCTCACGGTTATACGTGGTTAGAAGATACTTGAATTCTTTTTTTTAATTTGGAATACTACTAACCTCATTTGAAAGTCCTAATGGTTATGCATGATTAGTAGATATTCAAATTCCTGATATAAATATACCACACATAGATACACTTATATGGTTTTTGCATCATCCGTATCATTCTAAAAGTGGAATATGCACCTAACAGAGTATTTATGATTTTTTATTGAAATTTAATATTTATATGCGATTGAATTTTAATGTTGTATTAACGTCTATCGCTTTATCTCTATTTTTCTAACACTATTACTCTTTTGCTGATAACAAAAGGGAGAGAGAAAGATTAAGATTTTGGCAAATAAAAGTCAAATATTTTATTTTCTATATGCATGTAGGTTCATTTACTCATTCACATATGTTTATGCATATATGAAGGGGGAGCTTTGTGTAGAGAGGGAGCATTCAAATAGGGGGAGCAAGTTGAATGATCAAATACATCTAACAAATTCAATATCTTAAATATATGTTTGTTATCATCAAAGGGGGAGATTGTTGAATATGCAAGTATATGATTTTTGTTTGATGATAATAAACATATATATATATATATTCATTTAAATGTATTTTTTAATGTACTATTTTATTTTCACAGATTAAATAAATATTTGCTGAATAAAATAAATAACACAAAATTCAAATTCAAATAGATAATTTATTCAAACAAATATTTTATTACAATTTTGAATAGTACGAATTTGAGCTCTCACCATACATACACAATTTCAATTCCAATACAATTTCGATTACATCATAATTTTTCATTTACAAATATCCTCACCACATATCGCTCATTCACTCATATTTATCTTCAACTCCATTCCAGATTGAATCCAGCATCTGAGCAATCTGCAAAAATATACACTTACGTAGTAAAATTGAAAAGGAAATATTTTTGCAGTATAAAATAAAATATATTTTGAAAATATTATCCGCCTCAATTATTTGGGTTGTTCGTCATCATTTAATTTTGAATTCAACATACACGAAAAGCTTGTGATATGCATAGTGCATCACTGTACATGCCATAATGTCGTGCACACCGATATATACACTTGATAAATTACAGGGACAGATGAGCACAAGGTCAAGCCCAAGTCAAAAGCCAGGTTCAACTAAAGTGCAATAAAAATAAAGTCACGATATCAGCACAAGGTCAAACACAAGCTTTAAGCTAGATTCAACTCAGGTGCAAACTAAAAATGTACAAGTTCAAGAAAATGGTCAAGACAACTGAAACAAGACTCGACCAAAAAGTTCAGTGATATACACTTGAAGTAAGCAAACATTGTCAACAAGACCACAGGTAAGTAGCATGATCAGAAGTACATAAGTGAAGATCACCAGACCTAGCACAGGCAGACCATACATGAATGGTCAAAGTAGTGCGAACATAACCAGAATTAGTGAAGCATGTAGACATGTAAACCAAAACTCACATGTATATATAAACAATTCCAACAACGTTGATACAGTGAAGTCGAGACAAGCTAATACTAACAGGAAGTGCAACAAACTCAAGTCTGGAACATAAAACGAAATATATACGTGTGTGAACATATACATATATATGTGCAGGGTGCAAACACTTTAAACAATGGTGAACCATGAAATGAAACAAGACCTGGCAAAAATGATGAACAAACAAATGCTCCAAACAAGTTCAAACTACAAAATACGTGTGATCAAGCAAATCGAGCAAGTGAAGCAACTAGAGCTCCAGATGGTACACAAGATAATGACACGATACAGTGAACCACAAGGTACCAGACTTGAGTACGTCAAATCAGAGACAAGTACACAAAGAGACCATCAACCGAACTTTATGTAAACAAGATGAATACACACTTGACTACATGATAAACAAAGCTGTAAGACCAATATTAAACTGCAACTGGCCTCTACATCAAATAGCAAACCACGATGAACTCAATCAATGCCGAAACCATGGAACACAAATCAATTCAAGCAAAGACCAGTCTACAGCATCTATTCAGTGCAAACTCAAATGAGCAAGTGCACCGAGATAACAATGAATGATCATCACATGAAACAACCATGAATATTAGCAAGTTCAAGTGAAGTACAATAGCCAATGCAGACAACAGCTTTTTTAACAAAGTCAAAACACATCAGGAATTTCAAAATGAACAAAGACAGAAGCCGAAGTCAGCGCAAAAAAATTGGAACCAAGTCATAAGAAACAAACTCAAATCACTGGCTGAAATAAATCAATATTGTCACAGCAAAGTCAAAGCCGTGATTGTTTGCGCCAAAATTGGTCACAAACCCCAAATACCGTGAAAGCACTAGTGTATGAATACAAATCAACAATATTCAAACACAAATAACAGATCTCAGCAAATAACAAGCGGCAAATCAGAAATAATGAACAGAGACACAAGTTTTATAGTGGTTCGGCTATCTCCGGCCTACGTCCATTCCAAAGTTTTATCCTTTTATTAATTATCCTTGCTGGTTACGAGTGATTACAGCAGTTACAAAGTCCAAATTTGAAATCAATGACAGTAATGACGATATGGAGTGATCCTGGCAGCATCCCGGCGTGCTTCTTCTTTCCAAATTCTCCGACCCCTTTTCTGAATGACCAGGGGCTCTATTTATAGGCGTAGGAGGATGATATCTCTCCTAAAAATCCGGTAGACTGCTTCTAGAACGTAAGGGGGCCCATACGCCCGGATTCTGGAAATCCGGGCCCACTTTGGGACCGATTCGAACTAGGGTTCAAATCGATCAAGAAAGCATCCAGTCGAAGTGAAATTTGGTGTAGACATTCTTCCACATGCATGCAAGCTCCTGTAAAAATTTCATTGCATTTGGATCAACGGTTTGGAAGATATGATCGATTCGAGATCAAAGCTCCGTGTGTTCTGCCTGGTTCGAATCCATGCTTCGAACCCATCTCCTTCGACTCCATCCAAAGCGCGTGCGCATCGATGACGTGTCGCGAATTCTCCGAATCGATCCACCTTTGTCGCCGTATTGAGCGCTTCTTTTCTTCGAAGACGCGCTCGTATCCATGCTTTGTACCTCAGTTCGTATCGATAGGTACGAATCCAGAATCTCAAAACTGCTACTTCTTTTTCGTATTGATCCAATGCTTGGTCGATACGAAGGACTTCTGCGCATCCATCCCATTACTCTACAACGACGCGAAGCGCATCGATTCGAAGCAAACTCTTACATTTCCTCTTGATCCATACGAACTATATCGATTCGGACCACCATCGATACGAACCAACCCGTATACACCTTATGGATACGAAGGAGACCTATGTTGTCATCGAGTCGAAGTCCACCTGTCCTTCTCTTCCGATCGATACGAAATAACCGAGTCTTGTCCATGCCGATCGATACGAAGCGTATCGATTCGAAGTCATCACTTTCTGATCGATACGAAGTGCATCGATTCGAACCATCCTTGCGCCGTGCCTTCGATCGTTGCGAACCTGATGGAGTCGAACTTAACAACCTGATGGGTTCGAATCTGATGGATTCGAAATGAGCACCACCTTGACCCCTCGATGGATTCGAACAGCATGCCTTTCCTACCTTGCATCGATCATAACTCCTTCACATGAACTCCGATCAACCTGAAATTTGAAACATAGCCTTTTCTAACCCTTATCATCATCTCCAATCAATTTCGTCCCGATCGGAGTTCAACCAAATTTTGACGACATCGATCGCCGCCTTGCTTCCAATCGATCTCCAATCCCGATATCCATCATTCCTTGCCAACTTGTTGATATTCCAGTTTTGACCAAAAAGTGGGATAGCACTTTGCCCCCCAAAACATGCCTTGTGATAAGAAGGCGTGTTTTGAATAGCTCCGATTCCAATATCCAAAGTCCATAGCCATACTGCCAGAGTATGTCATCCTTGACTGCTCTGAGTCGATGTCCAATTCCACATCTAATAACCAAATCCTTAACCAATCCCTTATCCATCCGAACTCGACAACCGAGTCCTGATCCATCCTTATCCCATAGCCAACAACCGAATCCAGGACCTCTCCGGGTCGATATCCGAATCCATAACCTCTCCGGGCTCTTAACAAGCGCAATCCACACTTGGCGACCGTGGTCTAGTGTCCCTGGACGTTGAGCTAACCTCTCCGGGTTTTTGTGAAGCGTACTTCACACCTGGCGATCGTGGTCCAGTGTCCCTGGACGTTGTACAAAGCCATGGCTTAAGGCCTAAGCCGAATCTTGGTCTCTCCGGACCTTTGTTGAGCATAGTCCATACTCAACAACCTGAAAATAACAATTGATAATATAGGGCCTAAGTCCTAGGCTGAATCCTGGTCACTCCGGACCCTTGCCAAGCATAGTCCATTCTTGACGACCTGAATGAGCCAATTTGCCGCGTTCGGGCAAAATGACTCACCCCTTGCCAGGCATAATCCATACCCGACGACCGTTTATCAAAAACAGATAAAAATCCAATCAAAATCCAATCCAGAATCCAAATCCCAAAATCCAAATCAAAATCAAAGAATCAGAAATCCAAACCAGCATCCAAAACCGAAAACAATCATCCAAAGGAAAATCCAAATCAAAAAGCAAGCAAAACCAAGAGTTCAATCCAAACTCCAAAACCAAATCCAAAAAGAAAAGCAGTGTCCAATCAAAAAGCAAAAGATAAATTTCACAAACCACAACATCGCAGTTTATCATCATTCAGATCATGCCTAGGGGCTATCTCTGTCCCCGTACATGTGTAAATGACTAGATTGCTCGCCAGTAGTTCGCTACTTATTTCATATTATCCTGATTAGTGGATGATCAATCGACCATCATCCCTGGGCCTCACATCATCACGGTGTGAGGTAGTTGGTGGTTGCTCCTGCTCCACCGTTGCATTCCGAGTTCCGACATATTGCCGTAGTTGTCCATTCCTTACGTGCTCCTCGATCATATCCTTTAAGTGCCTGCAGCTGTTGGTATCATGTCCATCTAAATCATGGAAGAGGCAGTGCCTTCCTGATCTCCTCTCCCGTTCTGATGGTTCTCTCCTAGCTGGCCTCCGGTAGGGAAGGCGATTCCGAGTATCCAGGTATATCCGCTCTAGCGTCTCGTTCAATCCTGTGTACGTGAAAAACTTTAGATCCTTCCATCGCTTCCTAGCATTTCCAGAATCATCATCCAACTTCCTTTTCCCTTTGTCTTTATCCAAGCCTTTGCTGAATGATCCTCCACCCTCAGTTGCATTAACCTTTTTCACCTTTAAATCCGTACTTGCATCTTCTTGCCGAAGGAACCTTTCTGCCTCGTGAAAGAATTCGTCGAGATCCTGTGGAGGATCTCGTATCAGAGATACCTTGAAATCCGAGTCCTCCCTGACTCCTGATACTGCTGCCATTAAAACCATCGATGGATCAGGCCGTTCCACCGAAGCGACTGCCGCACTGAATCGAGTTAGAAAAGCTCTAAGCGATTCATCCATCCTTTGCTTCACTGATGTCAACGTCATCACATTCTTCGACCTCTTGACGTGAACCCGAAACTGTCCCAAAAACCTTTCTATCAATTCCCTCCAGGTCCTGATAGATCCTTCTACCAGCTGCCTAAACCGCATTGCATCTAAGTCCGTCAAATACAAAGGGAAGCATCGGGCCATCACTTCCTCAGATGCCCCTGCACCTCCATGTATCTGGTGTACCTCATCAAATGATCAGTTGGGCCTGCCTTGCCATCATATACCTCCACGCTAGGTAGCTTGAACTTAGGTGGGTTCTGAGCCATCCTTATTTCCCGAGCGAACAGACTCCTATTCACTCCTTCCAAGTCTCTATTGGTCAAACCACCTCGCACAGTTTTCCTGATGATCTCCATTAATCCAGTATTTTCTGTTGGGGGTTGCCCCCCATGCCCCTGAGGGAACTCCGGCACATACTCTTCGTATGGCTCACTAGCAGCAACGTTAGCTCTAGTCTGTTGAACTCCTTCCAAAGGTCCTCATGTGTTGGATCCTGTGGGCCTGCCCCCAAGCCCTTGTTGATTGCCCTCTGGCTCCGCATCCCGTCCTCCATTGGGTTCCACAACCTTAGTTCTTTGTCCTACATCCACCGTGGCTGTAGTTGTTCCTAAGTTCTGCATCCCTGCAGCTCTCATTTGCTCAAAGAAAGTCTGCATCATTTCCTGTTGGCTCTTCAATAATCTCTCTTGCAAAGAATTTGCCATGGCTTCCATCTCATTCCGGGTTATGTACATTGAAGCATGTCCTTCCCCAGCCCCGGAGGATGCTTGTTGACTTCCTTCCTGTTGGCTTCTCTCAGCCCTTTGCCTTCTACTATTTTGCCTAGTCATTGTCTTCCAAATCCAAACTTCTATCCGACGCAGCGGGTGCTAGTCCTTCTCAGTGAAAGCACAAAAGTGTTTGCGCCAAAATTGGTCACAAACCCCAAATACCGTGAAAGCACCAGTGTATGAATACAAATCAACAACATTCAAACACAAATAACAGATCTCAGCAAATAACAAGCGACAAATCAGAAATAATGAACAGAGACACAAGTTTTATATTGGTTCGGCTATCTCCGGCCTACGTCCACTCCAAATTTTTATCCTTTTATTAATTATCCTTGCTGGTTACGAGTGACTACAGCAGTTACAAAGTCCAAATTCGAAATCAATGACTGTAATGACGGTATGGAGTGATCCTGGCAGCGTCCGGGCGTGCTTCTTCTTTCCAAATTCTCCGACCCCTTTTCTGAATGACCAGGGGCTCTATTTATAGACGTAGGAGGCTGATATCTCTTCTAAAAATCTGGTAGACCGCTTCTGGCACGTCAGGGGGCCCATACGCCCGGATTCTGGAAATCCGGGCCCACTTTGGGACCGATTCGAACTAGGGTTCGAATCGATCAAGAAAGCATCCAATCGAAGTGAAATTTGGTGTAGACATTCTTCCACATGCATGCAAGCTCCTGTAAAAATTTCATTGCATTTGGATCAACGGTTTGGAAGATATGATCGATTCGAGATCAAAGCTCCATGTGTTCTGCCTGGTTCGAATCCATGCTTCGAACCCATCTCCTTCGACTCCATCCAAAGCACGTGCGCATCGATGACGTGTCGCGAATTCTCTGGATTGATCCACCTTTGTCGCCGTATTGAACGCTTCTTTTCCTGAAGACGCGCTCGTATCCATGCTTTGTACCTCAGTTCGTATCGATAGGTACGAATCCAGAATCCCAAAACTGCTACTTATTTTTCGTATCGACCCAATGCTTGATCGATACGAAGGACTTCTGCGCATCCATCCCATTACTCTACAACGACGCGAAGCGCATCGATTCGAAACAAACTCTTACATTTCCTCTTGATCGATACGAACTGTATCGATTCGGACCACCATCGATACGAACCAACCCGTATACACCTTATGGATACGAAGGAGACCTATGTTGTCATCGAGTCAAAGTCCACCTGTCCTTCTCTTCCGATCGATACGAAATAACCGAGCCTTGTCCATGCCGATCGATATGAAGCATATCGATTCGAAGTCATAACTTCCTAATCGATACGAAGTGCATCGATTCGAACCATCCTTGCGTCGTGCCTTCGATCGTTGCGAACCTGATGGAGTCGAACTTAACAACCTGATGGGTTCGAATCTGATGGATTCGAAATGAGCACCACCTTGACCCCTCGATGGATTCGAACATCATGCCTTTCCTACCTTGCATCTATCATAACTCATTTATATGAACTCCGATCAACCTGAAATTTGAAACATAGCCTTTCCTAACCCTTATCATCATCTCCAATCAATTTCGTCCCGATCGGAGTTCAACCAAATTTTGACGACATCGATCGCCGCCTTGCTTCCAATCGGTCTCCAATCCCGATATCCATCATTCCTTGCCAACTTGTTGATATTCCAGTTTTGACCAAAAAGTGGGATAGCAGTGATCAAGAATACGATGAACAAGTCAGAGACGTAGTGGTCAAGAATCGAGCAAGGAAAATTCAAGGCCGTGATTATCAAGTAGCCAAGCATCAGATATATGAAATTGAATAAGTCAGATATCATCTCAAACATTTAATCAATATCATACGGCAGAGCAAAATCATTGACGAATTCAAATAAATTTATACGAATGAAAATATAGGAAACTAAACCCAATATAAACGATTAACATCATCGACCGTTAATCATCGAGTTCAAGCTAGCTAAACATAAAATCAAAAAGAATAAATCACACGCCAGTCGAACTCGATCAAATTGGAGCAGCCGTATGCAAAATGAAGAAAGAATCAATCGAAGAAATCACGAAAACCCCTAATTGATCGAATAATAAAAGCCGGCTTCTTCAATGTAGAAAAGCCCTAATTTTATCAAAAGGGAATGAACGAAGAGAAGCAACCATTTTCACAGAGCAAAGCAAAGTATCGGGCCACAAAAATTAAAAGAGAAAAAGGGCCGGCAATTCTTTTGTGATAATTTTATTGGGCCGGTTCCTTTTATTATTTGGGATTTAAATTAGGGTTTTATTTTTGAATTGTTTTTGAATTTGTATTTTATCCTTTAAACATTTGTAATTACTAGTCGTGTGACTAGGAGACGAACTACGGTGGTGTACTTCGAGAATTCGTAATTCAGTGGCTGAGATGTGGCAGGGTTTTGAGCGTAGAGTTAAGTTTAGTCAATAGCGGGTGTCGCGAGTTTACGTATGTAAGCATTTGACTGCTTAATTTCTAGTGAAAACCTTGGGGGCAGCACGTAGGCAGAGTTTTGCCGAAGCTGGGTAAATCTGTGTATTATATTTCTGTATTTATTATTCTGCTATTATCTATGCTGCTATTATTCTGATATATCTATATTGGGAATATTTTATAAACTTCCGCAGTAATTTTTATAAATAATAGCATCACCCTATTCACACTCCTCTAGGGTGAAATCGATCCTACAGTGCTCGCCAATCTACCTCTTAATACTTCATTATATAGACTAGCCTTTGCATCAGACATGCTAATTTTACTGCGGCCATAAATCGTGGAAGTAACAAAAGCAGTATACTCCTTAAGCAAGGAACTTAAGAGGGTCGCAACTTGAGCCTCATAAGTAATATCAACTTCCGCTGCCTTCAGGTTCATAATCAAAGTGGTCAAAGCATCTACGTGCTCCATGAGATCAGTATCATGCTTCATCTTGAATGAATAGAGTTGTTGCTGAAGAATAATTCGACTAGCGAGAGACTTGTCTTGATATGCATCTGATAATGCATCCTATAGTTTCTTTGCCGTCTTCTTCTTAGAGAATTCTCTAAGAACTTCTGCTGAAAGACTCAAATGAATTGCTATGAGAGCTTCATCTTTCATCTCTTCCAAATCAGCTGCATCAATACCTTTCAATTTCTCAAGCACAGAAACAACCTTATAAGTCATCTCCTTCTTTAATACAGCCTCCATCTTCATCTTCCAAGTACCAAAATCTCTATTTCCGTCAAAACGTGTTACTCCATAATTGACACCAGATCTACCAACAGACTTACTAGAAGTAGCCATTAATATCCAAACAGGAACAATTACACTAGCTCCGATACCAAACTGTAGTGAACTTTGTATTAATTTGAGCGTAAGCGAATTATTTGATCAGGGTCTGTTATTGTCTATTTAGATATCAATGGAACTAAAAAAAATCAATTATGCAGTTTCACAGAAACAATTGTAGAAATAAAGGACGCAGAAGATTTAACGTGTTTTGGATATGAATATACTACGTCTACAGAGACCCAACAACTTATTTTATGCCACTGAAGAAAAGGGTACAGAAACGAGAAAAGAATAATGGTGGATGCTCTCACACTCAAATACACATGAAGATGAAATTTCTTCATTTAAATAGACTTGATAATGAAGGGTTGCTTGGAGATTAAGAAAATTAATTTCCTAATTGTCCAAATAACTTTCTAAATTGCATGATTTGATTTTAGTACAAATAAATGGCGTAATCATAGTTTCCATATCTTTCTTTTGATTGATTATTCATGCCTAATCATTTATTTCTTCATGTAACAAATGCATTGACTAAATAATTGATTGGCTAATTAATTAGTTTCCTTTCAAAACTTCCTCTCATATATTCCCATATGAAAACTAAACTAATTGATTGATTGAATCAATTAATCAATTTCTTTTTTCCTCAACAAATATTTGAATCATTCAAATTTAACAGTTTATCAATTATTAGATTGTTATCAAAAAAATATCCCCGTGTGTGGTAAGTTTATGAATTCAGTGAAGTGATTCACAAAAAAGTGTCCGCATGATCAGCATATCTAACGAGCGCAAACGTTAATTACTGATAGGAAAGTTATATGTAGGTATAACATAGACTAAAACTTGCACTAAACTCTTCAACAAACATAAATATCATTCGAGAAACAAATATTTATCAGGGTTTATACATGTAATGTTAAACCAGATACATGACATCTCAAAATACTGTTCAAAGAAGAAGATTTTGCTTTGTTTACTCACGATCCATTAGGAAAAACCTCAATATGAACGAAGAATCTGACAGGAAACACCATATCATGCCTAACAATTTCCCTTGGGCTGAATTTCTTAAAACAATATTAAATAGTCAAATACTGCAAATATTCGTAGAATCCTAAAACACTATACAGTACGTAATACCTCAAGCTAGTCTCCGGCTGATTCTTCTTGACCTTCCTTTAAATTCGTTGCTTAAAAAAGCCATATCAATAGCGTAAACCATAGTCCCAGGCAGGTAAATTTAGCGTTGCCATTGAATCAAGAATACATGATGCCAACCTACCCAATCTTCCATTCCCTAGAGCTGCATCTTTTTCCTTAAAGTTACAAAAAAAGAAAAGAAAAGAATTGCTGGTCTTGTCTTAAAGAAATATTAGTGGCAATGGGAAAGACTAAATAAAAATATTACTTGATTTGCAACTTCTTCAAGCCGATGACGATGTTAAATTTGAACGATTCAAATATTTGTCAAAGAAAAAGAAAATAGCCAATTGATCTCATCAATCAATTAATCAGTTAGGTTATATGTTGAAAGAAAAAGATGAAGTTACGTGCGATTGCTTTTGAAAAAAAAACTAATTAATTAGCTAATCAATTAATTAGTCAAAATATTTGTTATATGCGGTTATCATCTTCTTCACTAAACCATAATTTCTGTATTCAAATCAAATTAGAGGTTTTGAGCGCAAATAAGTCTTTGGAAAAATTGAGTATTCAATATGTAATTATAAGTTAGTCTTTTCACTTTACTACTTGTAATTTTGTAGTTTGTCTCTTGTATTCTCTTTCTTCAGTGTAGTAAAAAATAGTTGATAATTAATCGACAAGTCAGATCTTTTTGGTTGCTTTCGTGCATAAGCCTAACAATTTCACACATCAGATTGCTCTGATACCAAGTAGGGTGCACGCTTTATTGTTCTGAGATGAGACGGCGCTACCTTAATGAAGCTTCCAATATATCAACGTTCCAATTGACCATCCATTTCACCGTCTTCCGAAACAAGCCCATACATGATCACATTTGCTTGTAACAAAAGGAATTCTCAATATTACGTGCCATCAATCTCACATATATGCCACGTTATGCATCATATTTCTTGCAGGGTGAGACTTTATTGTCAAAACCACACACTCACGATGCAAGTCATACCTAATGGACCAAGCTTGGTCAATGCTTCAGCATAAGCATCACGCGTGTCTAAATTACCAATAGCATTTGTAATGGCACAACCTCTCAGATACTCTATTGATAAATAATATGTCTGTTTAGGATCAACTTTATGATAATGGAGAAATGTTTCATTCCATCTCTGCAAGTATATCAATTGCATATAAGAACCACACGCTTTGGTAACTACACTCTTGAGTTTAGTACATTGATCATCTGTATCAACTGGTAACAGATGCTCTCGGCTGTGGCATAGAAAGCTTGATAATTAGTGCAACTTTTTCGATGTGGCTAAGACCAGTTCTATTTGCCTCTTTCTCTGTCACCATTGAGCTGCTCTCTATTGAGCTTCTTCTATAAAAGAGAGTAGGGATATCAATTTATTTGACTAAAAGTCCTCAATAAAAGCCAGAATACTGAAAATAAGATTTCTTTGTGTAATTCAGGAATATCTATGAATATCATATGTTCACACGTATTCCATAGTTACACAATGAATGAGGATTTTATACTCGCATATTTTTCCCGTTTCGCATGGGTGAAGATTTTTATAAGCTTATTTGTTTGGGTTATGAATAGAAGTTAAATACCAAATGCTAATTTGGAAACAAAAGAAATGAGAACTGACAGTTATTTCAATCGTCACCAATCATTACTAAAGCCAAATTCATGCACAAGTGAGGAAAAACACTTCAGCTGAAGTTGATATTTATTCAACTACGTACCGAATTCTCTTTCTTTTATAAATTGGAGTTTGAATTCGAACCGACAAGCAGCATAATAAAATGACTATCACCACCTATTCAAATCTAAAGTTTCCAAAAATGAGTAACTGATGATGATATACAATCTACTCAGAAGACTTCAATGTTATCAACCCAGCTTAAAATCGGTAAAAACAAGTGATTCGAATTTCAATCATGCACAGAATGAAATTAAAAGAAAAAGAAGGGGTTTAAAAGAGTATTACTAGCCTTGTGACTTTAGAAACGATCTTCGGATCAAGGAACAGTTATTTCTCTTCTAATTTATGAATCAGAGATAAAACAGTGAAAACGTGTCAGCAGATTAAAGGGTGTACAAACATCTCAAGCGGCAAAGAAGGCATGTTTACACTTTCTAATATCCCATTGGCACTTGGCAGTGAGGGACTACTCTAGGGTCGGTGGAGACCACAGCCCCTCCAGCCAAATTTAATCTTCAAGTTGGACTTCAACTACTTGTCTTTTTCAATATTGTTAAGTTCCAATCCACTTTCAGCTTTTAAACTTTCCAACTTCAAACCTTTAAAATCTGGGATTCATATTTCATTAATTGATTCAATTTCAAATAAGCTTTATCTGATATTTCTGGAAGGTCCTGGTTGATCATTGGCCATGGTAATTGAATATAAAAAAACTGGAATTAATGGGGCTGAGTTGAGGAAGAAGAAGCTAGTACTGTTACGTGCATGTGCACAGATGGTTGAAAGGCTTGGAATTTAAAGAAGTAGTTTTACAAAAATAACAGATTGCTACTCGAAGAAGATACCAGGGAAGCTACAAATTTCCTCGAAGAAGACAGTTTCAGTAAAACAAGAATGCTTGCACAAGAACTTGAAAATTCCAGAAATTCAAGAATTGAGTTTTTCAAGATAACAGGTTTCAAGATGTTCAAGAACGGAAAATTTAAAAAGATTGACTCGGAGAAATATCATGAAAGTTGCAGGGTTTGCTCGAAGAAGAAAATGATCATTAACTCATCTGTATTGGCACAGACTTTATCAAGAAGCAATAATATATAAAAAGACAACAATTGCAATGACTTACAATTTCACAAGAATTTGACAATATGATTCAGCAAGAATTTACTAAGGGTAGTATAAAGGAATCTAAATTTCTTAAATTGTAAAATTGGTAACAGAAATTATAGCTTGCAAGCTACAGATTTATTCAAGACAAGATCAAGAACAAAGATTATCAACTAAAATTTAAGAATTACTAAGAATAGAAAGGGCAAAAAATCATGAACTGAACTAATTTGCAAGATTGAACTAAGATGGATAGAAGATTAGGAACATTGCATCAGTCAATTGAATTAACAAGAAGGATTGATTAACAGTGCTAAACTTGACAGGAAATAGGAAAATAAGTGGGAATTGAACTTAACAAGAAAATGAAAAACTGAAGATAATCTGCTAACTAAAGGAAAGAAAATTGCAACAAAAATTAGATTGCAAATGAAAGATAAAGAACAGCGACTTGCAAAAAAAAAAAAAAAGAACAATTATAAAGGAAACTGGAGCAACTATAAGCAAGAACCTGTACTTAATTGGACATAGTAATTCATCAGGATCAGGGCATGAAGAAGCAAGCAGCAAAAATGAAGAAGACAATTAGTTTTTAAGGTAATAGAATCACAGTGAACAAAATTACAATTTCATTTCCGAATTCTTCTTTTTTCTACAAACACTTAGCATCAGTATTTATAGACACTTCATTTTACAACACATAACTCAATTTGGCCCAATTACAACCCAAACACTGAAACACCAGCAACACAGAGACATACAAAAATATAGTGACATATGCACACTGATATGCTTCCCAAATTCTTCATACTCCTTCCTGATGCACAAATGCTACTCCTCGCTGATCGCTGCCTAACTCAAATGAACAGAATTCAGTTGCAACCACTTCTCCTCTCTTAATCTTCTCACAGCAGCCTTTGTTCATCATAGTGATCAGGCTACGGTTGTTACAATTTCACTATTTGATTTTATTTTTTCAGCCTTTTAAACCTATAAGCTCATGGGTAAGGAGCACAAGCTGATAACAATTCATTCGTTGTTCAAAAGAAAAGAATTGGACGGCGTGCTAACTTCTGGTGTCAATACTTCCACGCAGCATCTTTCGAATCATTCAGTCGCGGAAGAAACTCAATTAGAAACTATCCGATTGACTGTGTACATTGTTAAGTAGATTTCTAAGAGCTTTGATTCTGATTGTATATTTGATAACTTTATCTCTTTGAAGAGCGTAGAGTTTAATTCAAGTAATTTTTATGTTTCTATTGTAGGTTGTATTTTGAATATGTTTGATATAAAAAAAAAATGGCCCCTTTATTATGTGTATTCTGGTTCCGCCACTGCCCATTTGTGCAATTATACAAACCCTTACGCATTATTATTCATGAGATATCTATATGGCATAAATAGTTAGCCAATGTCGGATTAATATGATTGTACATCATAATAAAATTATTTTATTTTCTTCAATGCAAATACTTTTATGTATTGAAATTCATCTAGATGTCAAAAAGTTAGTGGTGGTTACTGTTCTATCATAATTTTTAATTAGTTATACTTAATCTTTAAACAATATAAGCCCTACTTTGTATTGAATTTCCCGTAACCATTAAACATGAATCTGTGCATCAATTAAAGAGATAACTTCATATACCGACACATATACAGTGTCTGAAAGCCACGACCATCCAGCTGACCTAAAGCCCTCAAAACAGGTACCAACCAAAGGATATGATCAATACAATGCCTCTAACTGAAGGCATAAGCCTAAAAGCTAACTTCCTACTGAAAATCAAAATCATTTCAGAAGTCAACTGAAACCAACGGCTAAGATGCCTTGGCATATATCAATGGTTTAGGTACTGTAAATCTATATAAAGCATGCATGCCAACATGTAATAAAGCTACATATGGAAGGCCACGTCATCAATCCACGATAATTTGCAAATAACTAGATCAAGCGGGCCAAGTTAGCATTCCAAGTCCAGAAGACCTCCTACAATCAAAATGCAGCAAGAAGTCTATATATAGGCACTAATCCCAATGCATCAGAGATCTATGGACACCCACATAATTCATATACTAAGAAAAAAGTGCTTTCCTATATTAGAGCTTCTTGTGAAAACTCAGTGGACTTAGCCACTTTAGTATTGTAACAACCTCTCGGCTTTAATATAGAATTCCAAAGAAGGAAAGACGATAGATGTAGAGATTTTAGCCCGAACCACTATAACTCTCGATGCCTTTACTTTCTCCACTTTTACTTTTTGTATTATTTTTCGTCTTAGTCTCCACTATATTAAAACTTAACCTAATCTCCGGTATTACCTATCCCCCTTTGGTAACCAACTATCAACGTATTTAGAAAACAATCTAATCGAAGCTTTCCCTTCAATCTTTAGGGTGTTGGTTTGTAATGAAAAATCCAACCAACATTTCTGACGCTAGAAAGAGGATCCGAGCATCTATCCCTTTATTTCCTCATCTCAAAAACTATAGTCTCTATCATTCACTAATGATTAACTCTAGTAATGGAAGCGACAGTTCAAACTTCAAATTGGAATTGCCTCTCTACCTTCGTATTCAGCTTATTGAAGGGATTACAATGAACGTCTCATTACCTTGATTTCGAAAAATGATAAAGGTGGGAAATATGACCTTGTATATGAATTCAAGCGCTTCAAATTAGGAAGCTTTGGGGATATCTTCATGAATCACTCCTAGAATTAGCTCAACTCAGGAAAATGGTCAAAGTCACGAACGTTAAGATAAGAGATCAAAGTGTCAAGTTGATGGCATATGAAGACCCAACCCAATGTACCGTTAGACCTCTTCGGCCTGCAACTCCAACCGAGGGGCCACGAAAGAAACTAAAAAGAGATAGCATTTTAAATCCACTTGATTATACCTTAACCCATATTTTCTAAGAAATACATGACGAACTCTGTTATCCATACTATTCTTTAAAGAAGTGAAAGTCCGAAGAGCAAAATTATTTCATCTAGCAACGTGTGAATGGCATAAGAAAGATGAATGCCGAAAACTTGCCTGTGTCATTGAATTTATCAAAAAATTGTTTTAATATTTTTTACTTTAACATTTCACTTAACTTTGTTTTGCTTTTCTTTCTAAGAAAAACCTTAATGTTGCTCCTAGAAAATATTTGGAATATACATTTCTATGTTTCGGTAATTATGAGACTAGTTCTAGAAATATAAGCGTGGCGAAGGCCAAGTATTAAGATTCTTTAGAATGCCTTATATTTTCGGATGATGGTTACTTGGTTTCGGCATTTTCAATCTTCTTTGGACTTCATATAAATTCTATCCAAAGCCTTTGGTTTTCTTAGATTTCTCTACATGCTCTTCAGTTATTGCTCTTTTTACCAAGTTTATACTTGGAGTGTACGTCTCTTATTCGACTTTTGATTTTCTTAGGTTTCTCTATATGTCTTTCAAATATTGCTCCTTCTACGAAGTTAATGGGAAACACTTATTTGATCACTTTTATATAATACCTTTGACAATTGCACTTTCTACTAGGTTTATGTATGGGAGTACTTGTTGGATTACCTTCATAAAACCTTCGGGTTTCTTGAAGTTCATATTTTAGAATTTTAAACAAGCTTTGCCTATCTCAATCCACATTTTTTTTCTCTTTATGGTAGTCATGAGCTTTGTTCCATGCAATAAATTTATAAAAATTCTTGTAAAATGAAAGCCTATATGTTGATTGCAAGTCGTACACTGAAATGGCTCAATCCAAAAATCTTCAAAATAAAAAATATTTAAAAGTATTGTAAGGAGTACTACATTATACAACTTTTCAAAAGAAAAAAATAAAAACCAATATATAACTTCTCCATCGAAGGTATATCTCTTTAAAAAATAAGAATCTTTCTCATTTCAGTCCAGCTTGATGGCAAAAAGAGCGTTGCTCTACTGAAACCCACCACACAATAAATACAAATTATTTCAAAGGTTAATTTCTACCATAAGTGGATGTGTTTCTCTAACAATAGTATTTTCATAAGCACTTCCTTGGCCTCAATCCCTTTTATCTACCATAAGTTTAGTTGGGTGACCTCAGCGTAGAGAGATACCATCCTTTAAAAAGGATCTTTTCCTCACATACCCCTACAATGATGTGTTCTTAGAGAAACTCTTACTAATGCCCATAAGAAAAATCCATATGAATTTGGTTTCATAATTGATCGACGATTCATGCAAAGAATGAGACATGGTCAAAGTAATCCGATGCATTTAGAAAGTCTTGGGGAGCCCCGAGCATCAACAGGTGGATTCCCAAAGAGTGAGCCATGATCAAGTAGCATCATGTATATTGAAGACCCCTGAGGTTCATATCAAGGTACTTACGGCATAGATTTCTATTCAAATAGAAAATCTCTGGCATAGACCTAGGTACCTAGTAGGCAAATTCTCAACCAAACAAAAAACCCTTAGGCACGTACCCCAGTACTTAGAGGTGTAGATTCTCATCAATATAGAGAAGCCTTAGGTGGTAGACGTAAGGCCTTAGTGGGTAGACTCCCTCTAAAAATAGATGCCATAATTAAACATGCTCGGCTACATACAAAATTCAGTTATAAAATCATAAACAGCTAGATGCCCAAGGTCAATCCCAACGATCATACATAAAAACTAAAGAATATCGGCTTCGATGCCTTTGAAATAACATGAGACACGCAAGTCTTTGTTACGATAAATATGGGAAACTTTAGAACAAAAATCCCTTAACAAACCAAACCAAACTCGAACGCAAAAACAATATGCAATATCAAACAGAAAAATTCTCTACAGTACTATATGAAATAACGATACATATATCAAATATCCAAAACACTAAGATGGTAAATGATATCAATATACTTAAAAAAATTATATTATAGACAAAAGGTGGTAGATGCCTAGATAATCAACACAAAGTTACAAACTTAAATTATTACAAAATACAATCTTATAAACAAAAAAGATCTTATTACTCTATTACGGCTTTTCCACGACCTAATACTTGATCTCCTTGTACAACCGGAGAAGTGCATCCCGGAACCTAGATCTCCCTTAGGTCTCGTATGATCATCGTTTGGCTCACCCTTTGGGGACTTAACATAATCAAGTAATAAGTAGGGGGTAGTAATATGTTGACTTGTCTCTCGAACTATTCTCGTAATATGGCCCAACTTTCCTTCATCCAAAACAAAAGAAAGATCCAAAGAGACCCTATAGGCACATGGAGCAAGCACATACTAATAATAACACTCGAGTCTAAGATAACAATCAAGTAAATGATTAGTCCGATTCTTGACTTTAGTAATAGTTTCATCCGAAAGCTCTTTGAAATGCTTCTCTAAGTGGTCATATGCCTTACTAAACCACGCTTTTCTATATTCTTTAAAAGGAAGGACTCTTCCATCTCTAAGCTCAACCATAATAGCCCAACTTATAGGAGTCGTCGAAGATCTCCCTCCAGTTGCCTTAGCCTTCATACCAAGCCACGACCTCGCAAACCACTCTATTTTTGCGTGGGCGAATTAACTTGAATGGACCCCACCTCGGCCTCTTCCCCTTGCCTGAGAAAGGGGAGTAGCTACTATAACTACTTGACATTTTTCTTCAATCTCAATTTCTATAAGATTGATTTCCAAAAGCTCTTCGTTGGTTATGTCCAACTATTGCCTAAGATCAGATTTTGAATCAAATAGATCTAAGACAAACTTCCCTGAAGTCTGGTCTGAAAGAGGAACCACTTTCAAAATAGACTCAATGCATTTCTCTAGATTTTCTACCTTTAACTAAGAGCTTCGTTCTCCTTAATAAGCTCTGAAGTGACATCATTTGAACCTTGAGAGAAATCAACTCGATTCTTCAATGCTGCAAGCTCCTGTTAAGAACTTGTGCCTTAACAAAGTTATCATCATAAGCTTTTTTAGTAAATTTACGAGCATGTTTTTTTGTAAGAAATTTGCGCATTAATTCTTGAAAATTGAATAATGTGTAAAATTAAAATAAGAAGCAAAAGACAAAATTCTATTTCATTGCAACGATTAAAGATTATAATGACCAAAACTCTAAAAGTCCTATGAAGCATCTAAAATCCTAAAGATCAAACTTTTCCTTAATATTTAAAATTATCTTATATCTCTTGGACTTGGCCTTAATAAGAGTCTTTAAAGGCTTTACCATGCTAAAGATGAGATATTCTTGCCAAAATCTACCTTGGGAATCGAAAGCTCAAAAGAAGAAGAGTCTCTAGGATTCAATATCAATATCAATACTGTAGCTGGAGCATGTTATGAGACACATTCAAAAATAGAAACATGCTCGATAGATCCCCCTTAGGTATCCACCAAGGGGGACAAAGTTACTTTTTAAATCGGGGATAGCTTCCAACATTACATTTAGATTCAGACTATAAAATTTATGAGGAAATTCTAATATGGTCTATTTTAAATCGGTATCCCTCAGATGTTGATTAGATAACTTACAGATCTCTTGAAACACTTGATTTCGATGGCGAATCGCAAATCTAAGTTAATCGGTCAAACTCAAGGTTTGACTCATTTACCCAAAACTCTTATGCCTAATTTTTTTAATAAGTTTAGCATAAGACTTATCATGGGTATCTCTTACATCTTTGAAATGAATAGTTAAAATAATGTTACACAATCTAGCTACTAGCATGAAGGTGACCCTTAAGAGTACTGATAATTATCAATACCTGATAATTTTTGACTTTGCTATGGCTCCACAAAACCTTTTAATGAGATATAAGAGCCACAATCAATTTCTTCGGTTTTATCCAAACATAAAAAACCATTTCAATAAAAAAAATTAGAACAGAATATGATCAGTGGGAAACAAAAGCAACCATATCATCAGTAAAGCAAAAGAATATGTCCATAGTCCATAAAAGAATATTACAGATGAAAACTTATAATTGTTCAACATGAGTTTGGTTAACATTATCAATAGTGGAAGTATCTTTTTCTAACTCAAGAGGGTTGGGGATATCAGTAGAAGTAGCTTTATCTTTCTTCGCTTCCTTATATTACTGCACAAAGCTTGTCTCAATCACCGATGCATTCTCTCCAAGGAAGTCAAAGGTAAAGGGATGATCCTTGTCTTAGCTGTCGGCATAGGCATTGAATAAAACCTCCAAGGCAGGCAAACTAGCTTCTTCCTTTGCCTTCTTTTTAGCACTGGCCAACGCGTCATCTTTCTTTGCCAGCTTTTCTACCAGGACTCTAAGAACTTCCTTGAGTTTGAGCGGTTCGACATTAGCAACAAGGTTGTCCTTTAGACTCTTTTATCTCCTTGTCAAAAGCGACCTTGGCTTCCATACCTCCCTTTCTAAAGATCATTCCTCTATCGAAGACTAGTAGCTTCCTTCTTGATAGCTTCGACCCTTCTAAGGTCTCTTGGAACTTTTCATACTTAGGATTGAGTACTAACAGCTCGGCCACAGTTTATAATGCTAACATACAAATGAATGTTCAAGCATGATAAAAGAAATAAGATCAATAAAATAAAACATCTTATACTTTATGCTTTTTTGAAGGCCGTACTCAAGAATTTTTTTTCAAAGTCATATGGAGTGTAGGGAATAGCCACCTTATCTTTGACAATAGCGACAGATATATGGGAGTTAAATACGAGTTTAGCCAACTTAGTAGCTCAATGGTTTTTTGGTGAAGAAGAATGAAATCATAGGGAGGAAGGGCAATACCTTTAGCAAAAGAGAGCCACTAATAGAAGATTCGAAAGGGTCACTTTCAGTGACACGTCTTTTTCTCTTTTTATTAACATCCTTAACAACTTTGGGAATTTTTTTTGACCCAGAAGACTTTTTGGCGCTAAATTTCTTTTTGAGTAAAAGGAGATCTAGCTAATTCCTTGATGAATAAGTCATTTATACAATATAACAAACTAAAGGCAATTAACTTGAAGCTAAAGCTATTAGAACTGGAATAGCCCACAGTGGAGTAAATGAGTAAATTTCTACCATTTTAGATCTTATTGGACCTATGAAGCCTAAATTGATTTAGAACTTTTCAAAAAAAATTCAAATAAAATCAATATTTTATTTAAATTTATAAATAAAGTTTTATTTATTATTAAGTTTGTATCTTATTGTATGGTATGTGCATCATATGCACATATGTGCAAGCACAACATAATAAGGTATACATGGTTTGACATGACCGTATATTGATGTTGGGATTTGTACCGGAATATAGATGTTAGCCCTTCTGTATACATGCGTGCTGTCAATATATATATATATGTGTGTGTGTGTGTGTGTGTGATTTTATAAAGAGTCATAATTTGATATAAAGAATTAAATTTCAAATTCAAATTTTAAATTTAGATCTAGCTCTACATTTATAAAATAATATGCTTTATATTTCATATTCAAAACGATATATATATATATATATATATTAATTTAGTTAATTTAGTAAAGACATAATATATTTCAAAATATGTTAATTAATACAGTAATAATTATATTTTAATTTATTACATAATATTTAAATGTTCCTATGTTTGTAAATTTATACAAATAATATATATATATATATATATATATATATATAATAAAGTATCAATTAAAAAGAGTGCATATATATGCATACACATTAACAAAGATGCATTTGGCTAATAAAAAACTAATTTTATTTATTTATTTATTTTGAAATTGAAATAAATAAATAAATATTTTTAAAAAACTGAAAACAAATTTAAAATTATTCGATATTATAATCCAAATTTTATAAATATTTGATATAATTTTTAAATATTTATTTTATATAATTTAATTTTAAATCAAGATATATTTATATACACATACGAATATGAAAGTGACTAAGGATTGTATAATATGAAATATTAACTAAGTTATCTACTTGTGCAAGATATAAATGTAAAGGTAAATAATAAAGTAAATAACACCAGAGATTTTTATACTGGTTCGAACTTTTCGTTCTACGTTTAGTCTCAGACTCCTTCTGGAATTCAACTATACACCCTCACTTGGCCCAAAGAAAGAGGTATTACACTGCCTGAGCAACCGAACATGACTTCTACCACCTAAGAAAAAGAATAGGACTTCAACTGCCTGAGTAACCGAACATGACTTCTAATACAAACAACAAAATTGCTTCTGGCTGAGTATGCTCTTGAGTAGCACTGATAAGTCAATAATGTATACCCTTCCTATAATCTTCTTCTTTGTGGTATATAGTGTAATTCGTGAAGATAAAAAGTTTATTTAATCACTAAATTAAGTTTTCTAGAATGGACGAGTGATTAGAACGAAAATATTGACTACAAATGGCAAGATCGTTTAGACAATAAGAGTGAAAAATAGAATCAGAATTAAGTGATTAAAACAATTGATTTCATGGCTATATATAGTGATTTAAGGGTTGCAATCATTCGTGAAAAGTGACGATGAAAGAATATGGAAGCAACTCGTGAATCAAGAGTTGTTTCTATTGGTTGAAATGAAGTGTCTTTTCAAAATATAGCCGTTATGAAGATTCAGCCGTCTGAGTGGAATACTTCAGCTAGTTGAATCGATTGAAAATCAAATCAGAGAAAAAATAGTGCAAAAATCATGCAATTAGGCCGGCTGAATCGTATAGTTCGGCCGTTTGAATATTCAAGTGTAATTGTGCACGTGCATATGCATTCAGTCGACCGAACTACATGCTTTAGCCGGCTAAATGACTTGTTTTTTGCCATATCAAAGATTTTTTCAAATTCTTTTTGTATATGAACTATGTTATGAAATCTTTATCATATGAACTATTTTTGTGTGCATATACCACTTCGGAGAGATTTAAACATGTATTAACTATTGGACTCAGACCGTATACTAAATGTACTGAAGCTTCTATTTGGAATCTGGTCTGCAGTCTGTTAGATTATTTCTCGAGTAACATAGTATCTTCTCCTGCATATATTGGTAGTTCATATAATATTTTCTTATATAGTTGTCATAATCAAAACATCAAAATTCAAGGTTCTAACATTCTCCCACTTTATGATGATGACAATTATGTAAGTTTGTAAATATATAAAAACAATTTACTCCCCCTAACCGAATACTCCTCCAATCAATCATATTATCCCACTTTGTCATTAACAAAAAGGAACAAATAATTTATATGAGAAATATAGACATATAAGTACATAAATATCATAAACATATAGACATTAAGCACATATGAGCATATAGATATGATAAGCATCTTACCTTGGAAGTTTAAAGTATAAACAACATATAATATGTTTAAAAAAATAGTAAAACAAGTTTTTGATGAAATAAATAGCTCAAAAAGAAAAGAAAAAATCTAGAAATACTCACTGTCTTGAACTTCTTCTTCTGAAGTTGTCAAAGAGAAAGGGGCCGGATTTTCAGCAACACCGGTTGATGTAGAGCCGGAGCAAGAGATTTTTGCCCAAATCTTGTTTAAAAAGCCTTTGATTGAGTTTAGTTTTTTTTTTTTTTCATTTTAGACATTTTTTTCTTCGTCAACTAAACATTGTCCATGCTTGCTTTGATTTCGAGATAATATTACAAGAGCTTGTTTCGGAGGCACGTCAACATTAAATCCTTGAATTTCATCATCGTCCTTTTTTTTCTTCTTGTCGAGGAGATTGAGAAGAGGAAGAAGCGATATTCGTGTCTCTTGGTTGAGGGATTCCTTGGTCACGATTTAAGACCCATTGTTGAAAGCTAATAATTTGTTGATGTTCGGGGTATTTAGGAAGACCCACTAGACTTAGAGTCTTCGAGTTAAGCTCTCCGATTCTCATAAAATCCAAATCGGGTAATGGAACTCTGAAACTTCGTAGAATGCTCATGATATAAGTCTATAGTAAATCGCCTTGTAGCTTCTCTTATGATTGACGGTGAGGAATTCACCCAATATAATTTTTCCCCGATTTACTCATTGAGATGAGTAAATATCATATAGGACTTGAAAATCCCGTTTGTAGACCTTTTCGTAGTTTCTGATATGGGGTTATAATGATCGAATGAGTGCTCGATGAATGATTCGTGCCTTCGAACGTAAGGCATTAGATTTCAGAATAGTCAAATCATCCGATAAAAAGAGATGTGAAACTTCGTCATGATTATACATTTCTACCTCAACGTCATCTATATCCAACCCTTCAGATGGACATCTTAGTATATGGCCTAGTTGTTGAAGAGGTAAATAAATTTTTGCTCCACACACCAAGGTCCATATGTAATCATCTTTTTTTCAAGGATCTTGGTGGTCGAGATTCATATTTACAAAGAAAAGTTCAATTACGAGATGGTAGATTTTGACATTTTGGAATCATACCCAATGAGAAAACCGAAGCTGTGAGCTTCGGCTATTTCTTTAATTGAGTACCCGTTGAAGTCGAGGAACTTCATGAAAGCGCCTTTAAATAACTTAGAATTCCTTATTGTGTTGAATCTATTAACCACCATTTCGTTATGTAGCCAAGCACGAACTTGGTTCTCGGATGGTCCGGTTGTTGATTCCTGAGATCTTTTGGATCTTGATGCCATTTGGTTAATGAAATCTTGAAGAAAAATTAAAGTTTTTAAGGAGGCTACGGTTGTTATTTGGGTTTCTTTTGGAATAATGAGTGTTTAGGTAAGGTAAGAATGAAGGAATAAATGAGAGTTATGTAGGTTTGAGTGAATACGAGTATTGGGAGATGTGTGGATCTATTTTAAAAAAATGAAAAACTGACAGGTAAGTCAGATGAATGGGTGAAAACAGTCGGCCGGTATGCAGGAATTTCTAGAGGCTAGACTAGACTACGACTGGATCCATACTGTGTTGAGGAGCTCCTCTAGCGATTGATGGCATGGGATTGAGAATCTCACCTGCAAACCAAACAAGAGTGTACAAGTGACCATCAAATAAAAGATAGATGGAAATTATGTAGTGAAGTGCACGTGATTATGGGTGTCCTGGTGCCCCTCAGTGAACCAATTACTATAGCCTTGCTCAGAGGAGTGTTTGCCCCTTTGCTAGTGAGAGGAATGTCATCACCAGTCCAAGGGGGAGAATTGAGTGCCCCAATATTGACATTGGGGAAGTCATAGGTCATGATATCATCAAGGATCGTGAGATTTGAGAACCCTTCCATCGAACTTTCTAAATGTTTAGAGGAAGACTCTTCTTCAACAAATGTGATAATAAATTCGGGCCTTTTAGCGGTTTTTCTCCTACAAAGTTCATATGCGAACTTTTGTCCTCTCCTTCTTGGCATGTGAGATTTTGCGCCTTGTTATGGTCTGACCACATGCGCAGGGTACAGACCTACATCAGCACTGTCAGTCTTGTTGGCTTCATCACCTCTAATTTAATCCTCTTCGACGTCGTCCTGAGCCTCCTTGACCAGAGGCACGACAGAGCCATTAGTGCTGCCTTCTTGTTCTATAAAATTCCTTGGTGGTGCAGCACTTCTTGGAAGCCCAATGCAGCGACCTTCTACCTAAAAAGAGGTAACCATTCATCGGTTATAAGGGATCCAATGTCATTGTCCTTAACTAGGGTAGCATGGATTGTAGAAACTGCCCTTGAGAAACTATCGCCTTTTGGATGCAAATGGACATCTGAAAACTTTAATAGTATTAGTTACCTTAGGATGTGACTTGGACTAAAGAATTTGAGAAAGAAGTAAAGACAATACTTACTTCCTTCCAACCATCGCCTCGCGAAGCCAGGCGGACAGCGAACATAGAACCATTCGTGTTTAAAGATACCGAGCATGTTCCAAGCGCCAATTAGAACTTGAAAATTGGGCGCAGGCTCGAGGAAAGTGTAAAAAGACTTCTTTTCCATCGTTTGAAGTTGTAAATAAACCTGATGTCCTCAAGAGACAGTAGGCGAAATAGAACACCCATAAATAACAAGAAAGTGCCATGAAGAAAAGCATAGTAGTTCAGATGCAATTGAGCGGGAGCTATTCCTTGATAATTTAGTATCTCTAAGATAAAAATATATTAAAAGGCAGCACAAATCTATCATAGCACATGAATTTATTACATGTTATATATCCCTACGGTGGAAAATAAGCCATATCTTTCACTGAGGGGACTAGGATATCTCCAAACGGAATTCCATGTTTAAGGCATAATCTCGAAAGAGTGGCCTCACCAATTTTGGAGGCATGGGTATCCGTCGGGTTATCTAGAAATACATCACCTTATATAGCATCGGGGGAAGGACTTATATCTTCCGTAGGAAGGACGGGAACATTGGAGAAAAGGAAGATCGATGGGCCAAAAAACTCCAGTTGCTCAATTTGACGATAAAGGGAAAGTCCGTTGGATACAGTTGCAGAACTTGACCCGGATCTGGGATTTCTACGTTGTGAAGGTTGTCCAAAAGGCATTGCAGATAAACGCTTCGAAAGTCTGGAGCCCATATCAACTAAACTCAGTAGATAATCGAGATTAGAAAATTTTACCCGTCCTTCCGTACTAAGTGCAAACTAGTTTGGTGTAGTGTTGTGCGGTGCAAATATAAACAATTCAAAATTAAAAGAAAAAGTAAGCGACGAGATTTTGGATTCCGACTAGAGTGACCGTCATCGTTGACCATCTCAACAGGCATTTAAATTTATCGATCGTGTAAGCTTTGGGATCGACCATCGGCATATCGAAGCATGAAGTTCATTATTAAAGTCTATATGTTAAGTTTTAGTTCATATTCTAAGTCCTAAAAGTTTGGTCAATCAATTTCAAGTTTGATATTGGATATGTAGGTCCTGTTGTTCATTTTCGTCATATATTCAAGTTCATTGAGATGGGAATGGTTCTTATTGTTCATGGAAGCGAATATGGATTGCTTTTGAAGTTCAATTCAAAGCTTGGAATCGGCTAAGTATCCTTGACCGGTCACTCTATCTAAAAATAATCGAATCTTATTTGTACCGATCCCTTTCTCTTATAACAACCGATCCCTCTTGAAAATTCCATGACCAATCCCCCCAAACCACAAACACACCACAATCGATCCTTCTACTTAGCCGCATTCATAACTGACCTATATCCCAGCCGATCCCTTCGTACTTCACGCACAACTGATCCCTTCACTTAACAATGTAATTGACCCCTTCCTCCTCAGACTTCAATACTGGTCTCTCTGCTTCAATGTTTTCACACTTCCCTCAAATATTCACTCTGATCCCTTGCCTTCACTTACATTCCAACTGATCCCTCCTTGCTTCACACACAACACACAACCGATCCCTACGCATCCTTTGTGCTTCATTCTTTCCTTTATCCTCCTTTATTACCATGCTGAACCCATCATCCATCTAATCTCCTCCAAATTTAACCCACGATTATCATAAAAAAACTCATTATCTCATCATGAACCCAAGTAAATACAAGAAGCTCACATAAATGATCAGAGTATGATTTACATGAAGTAAGTTGTTGGATTTTGATTTAACTCAAAGATGAAGTGGTGGTATGAGGCAAGAGAGAATGTCGAGCTTAAGGACGAAGGCAGTGTTGGGCTGTAAGAGTAGGGATCAGGTATAAAGTTGAAGAGGGAGAGTTCAGAGGCATGCTTAAAGGAAATAGGAAGAAGGGTTCAGTCAAGAAGAAAGTAAGGTGAATGAAAGCAAAGAAAGGGAAGTCAAATATTGGTTTATATGCGGAGTCCAAGAGTTTAATCCACTTTCCTATTTATAAAGTGAAAAATCGATTAAGTCCTTCGAATAGTAGGGATTGGGTGCGATCCTTACTGTAAGGAACAAAATTTCAATCCCTATTATATGAAAAAAGGAGGAGGGATCAGCTAGGGGAATGCCAATACCTATAAACATAAAAAAAGAAAGAGAAAGGGAAAGTGGATCGACTAAAAGAATGCCGATCCCTATATACCTAAATGAAAGAGAAAGGAAAAAGTGGCCGGTTATGAGCCCCATGTGCATGAAAACGTGGATGTGGATATTAAATAAAGTATGTACATAAAAATGCAATGAAATTGCATCTAGTTCAATGAAAACTGACGACGATCCATGAGCTGCAAATGCGTCTGGGAGCAAACATAAGAATGTATGCCAAAACGTGCATGTGAATGTTTTAACAATTCAATTTAAAACTGATAAAAATTGAAGTCATACCTAAAGCTTTCAAGGTCGAAACTGGATTAGATGGCCAAAACTTACTAGCCCCATAGAACCGGACATAGTTAGCAATTGATAGAATATACTACTAGATTTATACGATTGGAAATTGACCAAGTGACATGATGATCAAAGAGAGATATTGCACTTTGGGAAAATAGTTTAACGGAAGGAAAGTGACTATTCAGAAAACTAGATAGATTTCTTATCGATGACTCTAACTTACTTCGATTCAAAGAACGTCGTGTTCAATATAAGACGTACTTTGGGGGGCAAGTGTTATCTAGCATTTTGACCCACTTATATCCTAACTGATTTGATAACTTAGATTCAACTGTCGTTAAGGCTACTGAGACCACAATAATGATTGTGGAGTCTAGAGGTCAAGTATAGATGATAATATAAAGCCGTGATCGAACAAAATTGAGTGATATGCAATGTAGAATGTTCAAAGTACGGAATATAGTTTAACATAGAAAAGGGATTGACTAGAATCCCTCTCAATCATAGGGATTTGCATAATTCAGCCAAACAAGTGCAATTCAATGGAAAAAGATTAATATCTCAAGATCCATAAGTCCAATGTACATGAAACTTTTGGAATAAGATGTGGGGACCCTAGGGAGCCTACCTTAGCGATCACACCTCAAAATCATTAAGAAAAAGGGATCGGTCCTCTTTCCTTTGTAAGGATCGGCCTAAATCATAAAGCAACTCACATTGCAGCCAAGAATCAAGTAATAACTCAAGTTCTACTAATCCAATTAGCATGAAACTTGGAGGTTAAGCATATTATAACATGGAAAAGCTGCTATAGGGATAGCACACTCAAATTCTTCCAAAATAAAGATCCGCACTGATCCCTATTTTTTGGGATTTGGGCCATGCGATCCCTCTTATGGCTCTATATGGTTTTTGAGATCCTTCTGCAAAATTTTCAAGGAGATATTTTGCCATTTTCCTCTATACATGCTTGGTTGTTAACTTTTGGAAGGGTACACTACCAGTTTCTTTGTAATATATTGCAACTAAGGATTTTCATCGAATCCCTATTGTATACGATTTACAAAGTGATTAATAAAGCTACTTATTCAAAGTGGATATAGGTAAACATCGCTAAGCCACTATAAATCACCATGTCCCTATCAATTGCTTATTTCTTATTATTTTAATTGCTTGCTTCCTCTGTTTTCATTTCATATTCTTCATTTAGTTCTCTATAAAATCTCTATAGGGCATTTATGCCAATTTTTGGTGCACACATGTGTTAATGAGGAACGTTACATCCAGCTTGTGTTAGTAATGTAAACCCTAGTAAACTTGTAGAAAATAGATTTTATGTAAGTTTGTAACGTATTCAACAAATTCTCATGGATAAATATTTTATCGTACGGAGAAACAAAAGATATTAGTTTTGATACATGCCACCATTTTAGAAAAGGAATTCCTCACTTTAGAAATTTGAGGCAGTAAGATAGACTTGGATGAGATTCAAGAAGTGCAACGACCCATAATATTTTGATAATTAAAATATTGACTTGAATAAGATTTTGTAATTTAATATTGGAAGAAATTTTTTTGTGATTTATTAATGACAAAATTTCTAGAATGAATTATAATAATGTTAATTTAAGGTGATGGCTAACTATCTTAATGTAATTCCAATTAATTGAAATGATTGAAAAGTTATAATTGGTTATAAGTCATAAATAAGAAAATAAATTAAATGTCATATTAATTGGTGAAATAATATCCAATTAATTGAAATTTGTCAATATAAAATAATTAATCAGTATGTGAATTTATTAGATTGTTGTTAACAATAAACATAGGAATGAGTTTGAAATTGTAAGTATAATAATTTGTTTAATTACCATTACATTTATTTATATATTGAGATTGAGTTGGAAATCAACTGAAATTAATGTAGTTAATTATTGCAGTTAATATAAATTAAAACATGGTAACTGATGTGCACGTAAATGTGCATATTTTTACCACCATATTTAATCTATTTAAATTAAATAAATGATCATATTGGGTATTTTAACATTTTTTTAACCAAAATCTATATTAATTCCAAATTGTCACCTATCCATCTTCATATAGGGGCAAAACAGTCATTTGTATGCATATATTTCTTTGAGAAAAATTAATTGAAAATTTATATATTTGTGTAAGAATTTGATCTCAAATAGGAGTGGTTTCATGAAGATGCATGCATGCACAAAATGAATACAAAGGAATGAAAATGGAAAAAATTCAAAGTGAAGAACATGGAGGACCCCACCTACCCACCTACCTTAATGTAAAAATTAGAGACCAATACACATGCTTATGGAATTAATGGTTTTATGTACACTTAAATGATGATTAGTAGAAGCTAATGATTATTTGGTCTCCACACTTTCTCAAGGGTAGTTTGAGAATTGCCAAATTATGGATTAGGATTTCACGCTTGTAAAAATAACCCATTATGTTCATCTAACCCTCTTTTTCCTTAGTCTCTCTTAGTTTAGTTTAGGCTCAAAATAAAAAGACAAGCCCTCTTTCTCTTTTCATGGCTAGTTAGCCATTTTTATTTCATGTATTTTTCCTTTCTTTTATGCAATATTTCATGTATTTTTCCTTTCTTTTTATGCTTAATGATGATCAATGAAGTGTTTAATTTGTTGTTCTTACTTTGAATTTGATAGCCTATGTTGTTGACACCAAATAGGCTATGCTTAAACAATCACTAACACAAATGCTTCTTCATCAAAATATGATTATGGCATAAGAAAGCGATTTAAAATTCAAATTTGATGGTCTATATTTTTAATCAATAGTTAAATAGGTCATGCTTAAAATAGGTTTCATTTTCATTGTTAAGTTTCATGAAAGTAAGTGGTTTAAGGGGTGTGTTATATTTTGATGGCTTATGTGGCCAATCAATACAAAATATGTCATGCATATGATAAACACATCAATTAAAGCACTAATGACCATAAAAAAGAGATCATGATTTCATATGTCTTGAACTACATGATCTAGAGAGTGGATTTATTCTCTAAATTATCACTTAACTCTTATATTTGCTTCTCTTTTCTTTTAGTTAGTTAGTTATTTCTCTAACTCTATAGCTTAACCTTCACTCGACTTTGGTTTAATTTGATTGAATAGATTTTTAAAATCAACAATTCCCTGTGGATTGACCCGTATTCGCCATGTACTACAAGTGTACGCCGTGCGCTTGCGGTATAAATTTTATTATAAATTTTTCGACGGTTTTCTAATTCAATAGAATTTCCTTCGTTAAATAAGTTTTTTGCACCGTTGCCGAGGAGTTGTCTTGATTTTAATTTTTTATTCTTCGAATTATTCCATTCAATTTAAGTGTGTTTTCATTGTGTGTGTGTTGCTAAAAAAAATTATTGTGTTATATGTTTTGGTAATTTTTGTTTGCATTTCCATTGTGTGTTTGTGCTTTTCATTTTTGCATTTGCATTTCTGTTTCTATTTTGAAAAAAACATTCACAATTTCAAAACAAAAACATAAACATTATATTTCTCTTTCAATTTGCAATTCATTTTTACAATTTATATTGCATTTAGAATTTAAAAAATATATAAACTGTTTCATTGCCAAACTGTTCTCTCTCACAACAGTATCACCCCACTGTTTCAAAACAACATTCACCACCACTGCTTTCCTCTGAAGCACTGCTGCCACAAGTATTTCTGCCAGCAACCAACAACCTTCCCGACACTTCACCATACAAACTTCTTCACTTCAACATCCACCTACTTCTTCAATATCTACCTCCCCCTCGGCCAAATGATCACCACTGGTAAACACACATCACTACTTCTTGCAGTTTACCAATACAACACTGCAAATATCACCACATCCATCAAGGCAATCACCACACTCTCCACAGACCACATCTCCTTCTACAAACTATCTATCACTCAAAACACTCCTTCTACCATTCCATTTACCATACATTGCACATACTCTCTGCTTCGACAAACTCTCAACTTTAGTATACAACTGACACTATACAACACTTCAGACCACACACTGCAACTGATAATATACAACTTGATTTTTCCTATACAACTGACAGTATACAACTGCAACTGACAGTGAACACAATTCAAATCACTTCTGCTCACAGACCCCTACCCTTCATCACCACCTTCTACCTTTCAACACCTCCTACTGTAACATCGCTCACCCATCAAAACTGCCTGCAATCTCCACTTACAACAACTGTCAAACAATTTACATCTTCACACCTCTGTTCATCACCAGTGCACAACATCTCCACAAACTATATACCAGCAACAACACACTAAAGCAACCATAGCACTGTCACATCCTTTATTGCTGCTGACTTGCCAATTCAACCTTCCCTCTGCACTTTCTAGTCATCTTCACACTTCTGTAATAACATACTTCCAAGCAACAAATTAGTTCCCACTGAATCACTGCTTCCTGCCCCGGTCACCTCTTCAACCTCCTCACATACAACTGTACAACTGCATATCACAACCGCTGCATTCCTCCAACCTGCCACTGCTGTTCATCTTCATTCCAGTGCAAATACAAATTTCAATACCCCAAACCATCTCAAGCATCTACAGTCCATCATCCCACAAATCCAACCTCTGCACACTGCTACTACACACTTCTACACTACTACTTGCCTCTTTACAAACTCATAACCCCACACTACTGCCAGCATCTTCAACTACCAATCCTTCACCACCCATGAATAACCAGACCCTAATCGTCTCTCCTCTACAGTGCACATCGCAACCAAAAATGCCACCACTTACCCTTCGCAACCAGCAACCAGAAAGACGCTTCCCTCACTAATTCAACTTCATCAAAAAGCATCACTGCGATCTCCATTCAGGACCACCGCAAACCTATCTACTACGCCTCTGTCGAACTCCCTCGCCACATATCAACACCAAAGTAAACTACTAACCAGAATCAAAAGTCATAGCCGAACCTCATCACCAGTGCCACCTTGAATCCACTTCGAACATTTGAACCCAAGATGAACTTCTCCATCGTCAACTTCTCCAATTCCTCTGCGCAAACCCACTAGACAAGCTTCGGAAATTTGAGTTGACTTTTATTTTCAATTTTGATTATTGGATTCCAAAAAATTATTGGAAACAAGAAGTTGGTTTGAGGAATTGGGGATTTCGATTCTGACTCTGTTTAATCTGGGTACCTTGTTCTCGAAAAAAAAGAGCGTGTGTTTGAGTTGTTTTAGCGGGTCGGAGACTTGTATGTGGGCTTGTGAATTTTTTTTAAGTATTTGTTAAATTCTCTTTTACTTTAATTTTTTTTAAATTTTATTTTGTTTAACTCTTGATCTATATATAAAAAAAAAAAAATCCTTTTTCTTTCATTGTTCTTTGCTTAGGTTCAATCTTATTCGAAAAAAAAAGAGAAGTTATTTTGGTTCCATTTGTTTTATTTCTTAACTAAAATTTCAAAAAAAATAAAAATTGATTAGGGTTTTGTTTTCTTAAAAAAACTGTATATATACCCTATATATATATTGTCTTTTTTTCAGATTGCCAAAGCAGATTGAAAGAGTCGCTTGCTTCGTTTTGCTTGCCAAAAATAATTGCTTTGCTCTGCTTGCCAAAAATAATAAATAATAAATTGCTTGCTTACTATATATATTGTTTTTATTTGCCTTGCATTGTTGTTTGCTTGCATTTTATAAAAAACAAATTTCATTTGTAATTGCATTGTTATTACACGTTCAATTTCTGCTTTGCATTTAATTCTTGGGTTTTAATTAATAATAACTGTTAGACATCGATAATACTTAATTGTATATTGGCAAGTTGTTTTCTTTGAACAATTTAATTTCTCGATGTCTAGGCTACGGCAGAGTAATAACCATTTATAAATATTACGGTGATTCGTAAATATTATAGTGGTTGTTTCTCTGAAGGTACTTAAACCTTCAGCTGCATTGCTACGGTGATTCGTGCTGCACCGATAAATCCTGCCCGTTACCTGGCCGAGAACTATCTTGTTGATTTAAGACAATGTGTGATTGTACAATTTTGTGTTAACTTAGGATAAATCATTTATTACTAACCCTTGCATTCATTTAGTTGCATTAGTTCATGCATATTTAAAAAAATTCAAAATTCAAAACAAAAAAATTGTAAATATTCCTTCTCCTCTGAAATTTTTAAATCTTTTTTCTTTGAAATTTGAAAAATAAAAAAAAAATTAGAAAAACCAAATATATGTATATAATATTTTCAAAAAAACAAAAAATTGGAAAACCAAAATACAAAACAAAAATCAATTTTCTATTTTGAAAAAAATAAATTTTACTTGTAAATATTTTTCCTTTATAAAAAAACCAAAAACATCCTTGAAAATGTCTGAATTTCCATATTCACTTGAATTTCACAATAGTTGTGAAAATCAATATAATCCATACGATTTCACTCCAAATTCATATGGATATTTTAACAACAACTATTGTGTAAACGATTCAAATTCTCAACCACAAAATTTCCAAAATAACGAGCAACCATCAAATCTTGAAAATAGCATTTCGTATTTACTTGAATCTCTACATGAAAAAATCAAATGATAAATGATTTGTGTAATTCGTATTTCTGCGATAACTCGAGTCAAAATTTTCAAGGATTTCAAAATTTGAATTCAATTCAAAACTCAAACGATTTTGATGATAACCCAAGCCAATTCAATTTTGAACTCGAAAATAAGTTTCAAAATCAAAACGAAAATGTGATCCACTTTTCAAATAATTTTGGCCATGTGAATAATCTTGATTACGATACAAGTAAAAAAATTTGTTCTCAACAAATTCAAGTTGAAAATTCTCAAGTTAATAACTATAAATTGGATTTTGTTGAGCAAATGAACGAAATTTATGATGATCACATGAATTCATTGTTTGAAACATATATGAAACAACATGAAAAACAAAATCAAATTCCAATGTGTAACGAGTCAAATAATAATCCATCTTTTACCCAAATCGACGATTTTCAAATAGCAACTTTTGAAATTGAAAATAAAAATCTTGATAAAGTTGTTGAAAACATGGTAATTAAGTTGCATTTCAATTCTTTTGAGGGTGTGGAACCAAATTTAAAATTCAACTTTCCTTTTCTCGATTTCAAGATTTTTAATACAACAACTTTGGATTTTGAACTTAGATACGCAATGAAGTTGTTGATAATCCAACAAAGGAAGATGAATTTAAATAACATAAATTTTTTGGACTTTCGGATGACGAGTTGTTAAATTCCAACGGGGAAGATTTAAATTACCACTTTGATTTTGAAATCAATAATTTTGAAGAATTTTTCAATGACAAACTTGAATTTCAATTTGGTGAAAATAAACATGAATTTCAATCAATCGTTATATCTACCCAAAAAATCATCGAAAATAAATCAACTCGTATGATTTTCAATAAAACGACATTCATTTTTCTGAGCTAGGTGTATATATAAATCAACTCATACGATTCTAATTGGCAGTGCATGATCGGTATATCTGGCCTCAATTTTTTTGAGCTAGGTGTATATATAAAAATTCTTTTTAATAATGCCTACAGTCAATAGGTGTACACACTTGTGTGTTTACTCGCCACGCTCTGTATTCCTCTCATATAAGTCCGCAAGGCAGTGCATGGGTAATATGTCTAGCCTCAGTTTATCTAAGTTAGGCATATGTAAATGTTGTTAATATCAATAAAATTTCTAAAGAAAAAAATGGAGAGAGTAAGCAATTGAAATCCTAGCACTATTTTTAACTTATTTGATTTGACTTGTTATTGAAAAGAAATGAATATACCACTTTGATAAACTTTGATAATCAACTTAGAATCTATTTCATAGTTACACTTTGTTATCAACTGAAACAACGAGTTAAATTATTGTCTATTATCATGATAACTTGATTTTTATAGGAAATTTTGACGAGAAAATGACTTAAATTTTCAAGATAATAACCGAAACCTATATTTAACTTATTTGTGTCAATTTAAAAGCAAATCCTTCATTGTAAGTATTTTCAAAACTCGCATTCATCTCTTTATAAATAAATCTTGCATTTTGTAAATATTTTCATCCTGCATTTGGATTTTATGAGTAATATTCACTGAAAACCCGCATGACACAACACTCGTTCTACTAGGGACACCCAGAGGTTTAACGGCTTGTTGCATATGCTTAATGCAATCGTGCTCCCTACGAAAACGGATTTATCTTAGTTTTTCTTTATTTGAGGATGAATAAAAAGATAAGTGTGGGGGTATTTTATGTGCACGTAAATGTGCATATTTTTACCCCCATATTTATTCTATTTAAATTAAATAAATGATCATATTGGGTATTTTAACTTGTTTTAACCAAAATCCATATTAATTCCAAATTTTCACATATCCATCTTCATATAGGGGTAAAACAGTCATTTGTGCATATATTTCTTTGAGAAAAATTAATTGGAAATTTAAATATATTTTTGTAGGAATTTGATCCCAAATAGGAGTGGTTTCATGAAGACACATGCAAGCACAAAATGAATACAAAGGAAAGAAGATGGAAATAATTCAAAGTGAAGCCACCTACCCACCTATCTTAATAACAAAATTAGAGACTAATGCACATGCTTATGGAATTAATGGCTTCATGTACACTTAAATGATGATTAGTCTCTCTTAGTTTAGTCAAGGCTCAAAATAAAAAGACAAGGTCTCTTTCTCTTTTCATGAAATTAATGGCTTCATGTACACTTAAATGATGATTAGTCTCTCTTAGTTTAGTTAAGGCTCAAAATAAAAAGACAAGCTCTCTTTCTCTTTTCATGGCTACTTAGCCATTTTTATTTCATGTATTTTTTTTCTTTCTTTTACGCAATGCTAATTAGTGTTTTATTTCACTTACATACTTTCTTTCGTTCATGCTAATAGTGTAGATTTTATTTTCATGCAAAGTAAATCAGTTTTCATTCTTGTTAATTAGCTTCTCTTTTCTATTAGCTTTCATTTTCCTTTCCTTTTTCTTTCATGTTGCTAGCTACATTTGTTAATCAAATGACAAATATAAGAGGCTAAACACCTTCAATTTAGAGGTAATGAAGCTCTCTAATTGTGTAGCTTCAACTATTTGTTAATTCATGCTCTCTTTTTGTGCTTAATGATGATCAGTGAAGTGTTTTATTTGTTGTTCTAGCTTTGAATTTGATAGCCTACGTTGTTGACACCAAATAGACTATGCTTAAACAATCGCTAACACAAATGCTTCTTCATCAAAATATGATTATGGCATAAGAAAGTGATTTAAAAATCAAATTTTGTGGTCTATATTCCTAATCAATATTTAATAGGCCATACTTAAAATAGATTTCATTTTCATTTCCGTTGTCAAGTTTCATGAAAGTTAGTAAGTGGTTTAAGGGGTGTGCTATAATTTGATGGCTTACGTTGGCTAATCAATAGCACAAATATGCCATATTGATAAGCACATCAATTAAAGTAGTAATGACCATAAAAGAGAGATCATGATTTCATCCGTGTTGAACTACATGATCTAGAGAGTGGATTTATTCGCTAAATTGTCACCTAACTCTTATATTTGCTTCTCTTTTCTTTTAGTTGGTCAGTTAATTCTCTAGCTTAACTTTCACTCGACTTTGGTTTAATCTGATTGAATAGATTTTTAAAATCAACAATTCCCTGCGGATCGACCCGTACTCGCCACATACTACAAGTGTACGCTGAATTTTATTATAAATTTTTTGACGGTTTTCTAATTCGATAGAATTTCCGCCGTTAAACAGCACCTGTAGAATATTTATGTAATAAGATGTGAACCAATGTTGACTATGTTCATAAAGTAAATGATTGATTGAATAATAAGATTTAAATCAAAATCAATAAATTTGTCAAATCTTAAATTTTAACTAATGAATCTATTACAATTGAAATTTGAATGTTGTAAGTAGCGCAATATTAATAATTGAATTTGACATGGAAATTTATTTTAAAAGGTTATTAATGTTTTTGTAATTAGAAATGATAAAAATGGTTAGTTATTAAATTTGAAATTAAAAGTGGATTAAATTAATTTAATAATAGTTTATTTAATTAATGTGATAATAGCCATTTTGGCCACTGTCTTGGGTTTTGACAAAACCGGTTTCATCAGATTCGTAATAGTGAATTATTGTAGGATTTTAAGTTTCATAGCGATCAGACTTGTCGTTCGATCGTGCGGGATCGAAATGTGTAGAAATCAATTTAACGAAATCAATTTGGAATAAGCTCAATTTAAAAGCTGACTTCTCCATAAAATGGAATCAGGACTTGAAACATGTTCCATTGGATTTAAAAATATCGACAACATCTATTTTGATATATGGGATGATCCACTTTTATTTCGAAGGCAGAACAGGCTTTCGGGTCGTTATTGCCAATTTAAATCAATTAGGGTTTTATTCATTCTTATTGGGCTTTGTTCGTATAAATAGATATTTCTAAACCCCAATAGCCTTTTTTTTCTTATCTCTATATGTATATATCTATTCCATCTTTCTGCTTCTTCTTCCTTCCAATGGCTGCAGAGCCAAACCCAAATTCAATTTCAAAACAAAATCGAGAAATTAAATCTCCTTAAATTATCATATTTTATATCGTTGGAAAGCTCTGGACGAGTACAATCTACTGTAGTGATTCATTTTTCGATTTGGACCATGGTCTGGCTAGAAATTGGCTGTTAATTCTCGGTTGTTCATTAGGGTTTGATCAACGATGATGGATCGTCCTACCGAGAGTATGGATCTATGGAGAGTGATGCATGGAGTGCATCAGTGGTCTCTGCTTGGACGTTGGGTGGTTGGATCGACGTGAATAATTGGATTAGGGTTGCAAAAATCATGCGGCGGCTGGGGGATTTAGGTCGAGATGGACGTTGACGCGACTGCCATGGGGGCTGTGCATGAAGTGGAACGGTGTTGGAAGGGATCTGTGCGGCCATTGGTGGCAAGGCTAGCAATGTACGACGTTGAAGGATGGTCATCATGTTTTAGTGATGGCTGCTGCATTCTAGGGTTCGAAGCTGTGTATCAAGCAGGCATAGAGTAGTAATAGGCAAGCTAGGTGACGTTTGTATTTTTGTTTTGTTGATTTATTTTATTTTTATTTTTATTTCAAATCTTCTAATTATCATATCTTTTACGTTTGAGGTCGGTTTTTCGAACAATTTATTCCACTGCAATCATATTGAAATTCAGACTGTAAGGGACTGGTTTGGACGAATTCCGAGAGTGTTAGATCTTGGGCCTTATTTTGGATTTCAAATCGATTTGAAATCAAATGTGACTATTTTGACCCACTTACAACTATTAATTGTCTTATGTTAGTTAAATAAAATTTATGATGTGATTAGAGATTGATTGGTTGATATTTGGCATATTTAAATAGTCATTCCAGTTAAATAAGACTTCTATTGCATTTAATCGTCATTTAATTTAATATTGAATTTAATTGTCAATTCAATACATGTCAATGATAAACAGTTAATTGATATTATTTACTAGTTGATTGAATAATGATTGTGATGGACGTTTCATTGTTGATATTGGATGATTGGATGATATATTTATATATTGTTATAACACTGCAAGTTCCTAATGGGTTGAAATGATACATACTGGAATGTCCTATAAATTAGGGAATAATCGTTATAGGTTGAAATGACAAACCGAGAGATTTTATGGATTTTAAATGTTAATTCGAGATTGCAGGTTGAAATGATGCATACTCAAATGATTGCGGATTGAAATGATATATTTCTGTATCACTTGACCATAGGGTAGAAAATTATATACTGACACCAGATTGGTTAAATTAAATGATTTAAAATCCTTAATTTTTGAATTCAATTAAATGATATTTTGGAATAAAATTGGATTTATAAAACTGAATTATTTTCGAAAATCCAAGCTTTAAATGTTGAAATTGGAGTTGGTTAAAGGATTTGTTTATAGAAATTCACTTGAAATTTTAAAAGTTGAATTTGAAGTATAAATGAAATTTATCGAAATTGAGTTATTGAAACGTTTGAAAATGTAACTTTGAAATCTACTAAATTTGAAATAGTTTGAATTTATTGTTCGAATATGGATTTGAAATTGATATTAGTTAAATGGTTTTAAATGAGAATCTTAATTGGAAGACCAAATTTAATTTGTTGAGTTGAAAGCTGGATATGGTCCAGATGTGTTGAAATGAAAGAAATTGTATGATTTGATATTAATTTCAAAAATTAATTATTTTAATATAAACTATTTAAAAATATATTATTTTAAAATTTTAATTTATTTAGATTTTCAAATAATTACTATATAAACATTTCAATAATCTAACCATTTTATACTAAACTAATAAAACTATTTTTATGTATTGTAAACTATTTTAATCTATTTTAAACTATTTAAACTATATTAAACTATTTTAATTTATTTTAAAGTATTTTAATCTATTGTAATCTATTTTAAATTATTTTAACCTAATTTAATCTATTTTAAACTATTAATTCTATTATAAACTATTTTAACTATTTAAAACTATTTACAACTATTTAAACTATTTCTATATTTCAGACTATGTAAAGTTGAAATGTTTATATTTAAATTCTTGATTTTAAAAGCGAATATGGTTAATGATGTTATAACTTAAGTTGGGATTTGAAATGATATCTTTTAGTGAAATGTCATATTTCAAGTAAATATGATGATTTTGAAATGAGAGTTTAACCTATGGGTGAATATGATTTCAAAGTGTTTTGATTCCGAAAGTGAATATGATTTCGAAAGCGATATGATTTTTGAGAATATGATATTTTGATATCAATTATGAATCAGTTTTGGAAATGCAAAAGAACCATCCAGTGTGAAATAAGCATTTGGTTGTTAAAAAGACCGAGATCGGATATTGTCATACTCTCTGCCAATACCGAAACTACTTTAACAACTACGTATGTGGTGGATGTTCTAGAATAAAGTAGGTTGGTTTGAAGAACGTTTCTGTATGAAATATTTACGTAGCCCTAACTCCCGTGAGTCAGCTTAATATGGCTAAAACAGGAGCCATATCGGGCCAAGTGAGCTCGCTCCTCCTATCAGGCACATTTCTTCGATACCATATTATGACTTTGAAATTGATTTGGTGGCCACCCCTCGATTTTGATTATCGGAGTGTGTTCCGAGGTAGGCGGTAGTAGCTGCTAGCCGTTATCACCAGTTCGGATCTGTAAAACGGTAGTATCCTACCGTGGGCTTTGCCTTGCGTGCCTTATCACATGCCTTATCGTGTCTTCTACGAGTTTGATTTGTGTCATACCTATGGAGTGCTCCCTAATTGCCCACCATTTTGCGGTGGAGTTTACAATACTGTATTGACTACGACATTATATAAAATGTGTTAAAGGGGATATGGGTAAAGCCTTAATGCTATCTTAATGCTTTACTGCAGACACTATTATAATAGCGTATTGTACTATATATGTAGATAGCTTAACGGATTCCTTAGGAGATGGAATCTCGAACATCTCTTAAGTTATTGCACTCACGTTGACACTGGATAGGAGATGTCAAACCCCGTAAACATCTCTGAAGCCGTTACACTCGTATTTCTTTACTGTTGATTTAACTTACATAAGATCATTTAGTTCTACCTCGAATGTTTTGTCTTTTCATTTTGCTCGGGTCGGTCTGAGATTTTCAGTGTATTGAAGACCTTATTTCGGGAGGATGAAGACAAAGTTTTTATACTATAATTATTCCACTACATAATGTTGTTCTGCTGCATTATTTATTTATTACTGTTGTATGTACTCTAATCTGCATTGTAAATGTGTAATCAAATGTATTTATAAAACAGCTTCATAAACTATTATTTGATTATTATATTATGTCATTCCATTGTGAGATTCTCTATTTTTTATTTCTTTCTCTTCTTTATCTTATTTACCCCACAACAATCCTCCTTTTTGAATAGTTTGAGTCTGACATGTGTAGTTTATTGTTGATTTAAACCGTCCAAAAAGGAAGGTCATTACATTTGGTATCAGAGCCAGGTTTAGCGATAACCTTAGTTTTCTGAGGTCTGATTCATTAGAGAATAGGGTAGTAATACCTTAGAATGAGTCGTTGAGTGTATATATATGAGAGAGCATATTTGTTAGTGCTATAAAATGTTTTATATTGTGTAAAGTTATTCTTTTTAGATTTATAAATTCTGGTCGGTATATATGCTATGGCATCGATAGGGATTTCTAAACACTTAATAGGGCAGACCGACACAATATTGTTTTGATATATAGGTAAATCAAATAATTTTACCTAGTATTATATTTTGTATATAAAAGAATATTTTTATAAATGATATAGTTCAATGTGATATGTTGTCGTTAGGAAGTGAAATTTATAAATATTAGTTGCAAAAATGGGATTGTAAATAAAATGAATATAAATTGGAAATTTGAGAACTTAAGTTTTGGGATTTTTGAAATTGGTTTTCAAAGGATTTTGGAATGTAATATTAGTATTATTTGGAAGTATTTTTCAGCTATAAATATTTTCAATGTGATTTGAAAGAAAGGTTATAAAGGAATTTTGGAAAGGGAATAAGTTCTGTACTCCCCTCTATGTCGTTAGAAAATAATTTGGGTGATGAGTGCATACATCATCGACGTTCGTTTTCGAGTTTCAAAGTGGAAAGACTAACGTTGTAGTTTTACTACACATCTTTTTTGATTAATAAATATTAATATTGAATTCCTAAATATGATTTGATCTATAAAGGATATATATATGTATGTATGTATGTATGTATGTATGTATGTATGTATGTATATATATGTATGTATGTATGTATGTATGAAAATGACTAAAATGAATCCGGAATTTAGTTCTTATACTCTCTGATAATTAGTAGTTTTCAGTTATTGTAATAAAATGAAATCTTAACTATTTTAATAATTGGAAACTTATAAATTGTGTAATTAGAAACTAGTAGCTAAGTGATTAATGAAAATATAAGAAATTGAAAATTTGTAAATTGTAAATTGTAAATCAAAGGATATGAAAAATAAGAAACTGTAACTACTGAACATTTTATTAACTATAATGAACAAGATTAACTTGGGTACCATTCAATTGCATTCTAAAAGACATACAAATAACTTTCCAAAATGCTAAAATTTGTAATGTTAAATAGGAATATGTAATGAAATATTATACAAGTAAAACTTTAGCAATGAAGATGTTTAATAGAATTATTTCTATAAATAAGAATAGATGTTACAAAAATGTTATAAACTTAAGTTAATAATTTGAAATTCTACTCATTAAATGTAATAGAAAAAGTGAATAATGTAAGTAAATGATTATAAACTTAAGTAATGTTTGAAGTCAATTATAATTAAGGTAAATAGTAAAAGTGAATATTATATACGAAAGGAATAAATGTGGAAAGAAAAAGAGTTAAAAATTTAAGCATGAGTTGCTTCATAAATGAATATTGATATAAAAGGAAATCAAAGTAAATAATAAATGGGAAGTAAACTGAAATAAAATGTATGTAATCCTCAATAATGAAATCATTGATTTTTTAAATAATTGAATGGAAATTACTTATATAAGTAAATGGATGTACAGTAATAGAAAAAGGGTGTTGTATGAATGAATGGGAAAGTGATTTTGTTAGTAATGAATGTATATTAATGAAAATAATCCTTGTATGAATGAATGAAAAAAAGTAGATGGACAGTAAATGATGTGAAAGAAAACAAATAGGAATAAACTTAAACGATATTTGAGATTATTAGTTGTTTTAACTTATGGGATATTTGGAAAGGATAATTCTAACTATATTAAGTCATATAAATAATTTATTAAGTTTTATCTAAGACTGTTGAGTGTATGGTATACTTAGCAGTTTGTTTTCCATTTTATAGGAATAAAAGTTTTTAAACCCGAACAAACCATTTGATTTGGTTGTTATGGATGGATGGTTGATTAATTTGATTGCATGTGATGATTGTATGTTTGCAAGTGATTATTGTTATGTTGTCTTGCTTTGTTTTACTAACGATTAAAGCAACTAAATATTTCTCTTTTTCAATAATTATAAACCTCTATGGATTATATAAGTTAAATACAAGTTATGGAAGCAATACTACTGCTTTTGGTTTCATAAATAAATCATTGTTTGCCTGACAAAAAGGTACGTTCCCGGATTACAGTTTTATAGTGATATTATATTATTTTCCATGGGATATTTATTTTGAAATATGATATATATGGTTATTATTGATATTGTTATTTCTTCCGGACCTCTTCGTACAAGGGAGACTTTGCCGAAATATTCCTTAAGGACTTAGAATTTTTTTTGAAAGTGAAATATTTTCAAACTTTAATAAACTTGAATATGAAAGGATTTAATTATTTATAAACTGATAAATTTTATTTAAATTATTTAATTATATTAATTATTTATAAATTGAGTACTTTGAATAAGATATAGTAATTCTTTAATTCCTTCTTTTGCCTTTTCGAGGACGAAATGTTTTGAGTGGGAGAGAGTGTAATGACCCGTAATTTTCCAATAATTAAAATATTGAATTTAATAAGATTTTGTAATTTAATATTGGAAGAATTTTTTTTATTTATTAATTAGAAAATTTCTAGAATGAAATATAATATTATTAATTTAAGGTGATGGCTAATGTAATTCCAATTAATTGAAATGATTGAAAAGTTGGTTATAACTTGTAGATAAGAAAATAAATTAAATGTTATATTAATTGGTGAAATAATATGTAATTAACTTAAATTGGTTAATATAGAATAATTAATCAGTATGTGAATTTATTAGCTTGTTGTTAACAATAAACATAGGAATGAGTTTGAAATTGTAAGTACAATAATTTGTTTAATTACCATTTCATTTATTTATATATTGAAATTGATTTCTAAATCAACTAAAATTAATGTAGTTAAATATTGCAGTTAATATAAATTAAAAAATGGTAACTGTAGAACATTTATGTAATAAGATGCAAATCAATGTTAACCATGTCCATATAGTAAATGACTGGTTGAATAATAAGATCTAAATCAAAACAAATAAATTTGTTGGATCTTAAATTTTAATTAGTTTACAATTGAAATTTGAAAGCTGTAGTTTGCGTAATATGAATAATTGAATTTGACATGGAGTTTGTTTTAAAAGGTTATTAATTTCTATGTAATAGAAATGAAAAATATGTTAGTTGTTAAATTTGAAATTAAAAGTGGATTAAATTAATTTAATAATAATTTATTTAATTAAGGTGAAAATAGCCATTTTGGTCACTATCTCAGATTTCGACGAAACTAGTTTCATTGGATCCATAACAGTGAATGATTATAGGATTTCAAGTTTCATAGCGATCAGTTTTGTCATTTGATTATGCGGGCTCGAAACACGTAGAAATATATTTAATAAAATCAATTTGAAATAAGCTGATTTTAAAAGCTAACTTCTCCATACAATGGAATTATGACTTTAAACCTATTCCATTGGACTTAAAAATATCAAAAATATCTATTTTGATATATGGGATGACCCACTTTCGTTTCGGAAGCAGAACGGGCATTTCGAGTCGTTATTGCCAATTCAAATCAATTCGCGTGTTATTCATTCTTATGGGCTTTGTTCATATAAATAGATCTATCTAAACCCTACCGGCTTTTTATTTCTTATCTCTGTACGTATCTGCCTATTCCACCTTTCTGTTTCTTCTTCTTTCCAATGATGACAGATCCAAACCCAAATTCAATTTCAATTTCAAAACAAAATCAAAAAATTAAATCTCCTCAAACTATATCATATTAAATATCGTTGGAAAGCCCTCGACGAGTACAATCTACTGCAATTATTCGTTTTTCGATTCGGATCATGATCCGACAAGAAGTTGGCCATTAATTCTCTTCATTGGGGTTTGATCCACGATGATGGATCATCGAACCGAGGGTTAGGATGTGTGGAGAGCAACGCGTGGATTGCATCGGCGTTCACTTGGACGTTGGGTGGTTGGATGGACCTGAATAATTGGATTAGGGTTGCAAATATCATGCGGCATCTGGGGTTTTTTGGTCGAGATGGACGGTTCCGCGAGTGCCATGGGGGCTGTGCATGAAGTGGCGCAGCGTTGGAAGAGATCTGTGCGGCCGATGGTGGCAAGGCTGGTGATGTATGGTGTCAAAGGATGGTCATCATGTTTTCATGATGACGGTTGCATTCTAGGGTTCGAAGCTGTGTATCGAATAGGCATCGTGTCTTCTAATTGTCATAACATTTACGTACAAGGTCGTTTTACACGCAGTTTGTTCCGCTATGATTGTATTGAAATTTCGGACAATTTGAGACTGGTTTAGATGAATTCTGAGACTGTTAGATTTTGGCCCTTTTTTTGATTTCAACTCGATATGAAATAAAAGGTGGGTATTTTGACCTACTCACAACTACTAAATTATCTTATGTTAGTTAAATTAAATTTATGATTTGATCAGGGATTGATTGGTTGATGTTTAGTATTTTAAATAGTCATTCCAGTTAAATATGACTTTTATTGCATTTAATCGTCATTTAGTTTAATATTGAATTTAATTGTCAATTGAATATCTGTTAATGATAATCAGTTAATTGATGTTATTTATTGATTGATTGAATGGTGATTGTGATGGATGCTTGATTGTTGATATTGGATGTAGGAGAAGGCTAGATATGTCTGTCCATATTGCTCCATCATAATTATTCTTGTATCTATATTCAAGCCTTTAAGACAGCTCATACTAGAAAGTTGTCCAACCAAAGGTTATATTCTTTGTGTCTTAGATTCTTGAGTACTCTTAAATGAGAATAATAAAATACATGAATGGGGACAGCATTTGGAGTTGCATGGAGGATGAAATGGGAGGCTTACACTACTCTTACATGTGTTACTTTAAGGAGTCACGACCTCTTATTTCCAATGTTCGGTGCTATGGAGCTATGTTCAACACTATTATTGTATATAGAGATAATTTTCTTATGCATTTTATTTTATGTTTGGAGATGTATAAACTCTTATTTTATATGTATAATTTGATAAACATGTGTTACGCTCTGGTGGTATTTTGGTTCATTTGATTATGTTACGATATTGCCTGTTTTATATCTATATTTGATATTATATTTTTTTCCTATGCGCATTGAGATTTGTTATTGGTTATTGTATTGATCGATCTAATAGCCCATGATGGTTTACCTCTAACATTCAGCTACCATTACAGTGCACTACCATGTATTGATAATTGTGTACCAAAGGTAGAGGAAGGTCATTACACGTGGTATCAAAGCTTAGGTTAATTGAATAGCCAGGACTCTTTAAGTAGATCCATTATAGATAGAGTATGAGATAGGACTTAGAATGGATTGAAGCAATATATGAAAGAGCGTACTTATTATATTTTGGTTTTTAGAACAGTATACTGTCTGTTTGTGTGTGTAGTAAGCCTCGTTGCACACATAAGTACCACTCATGCCGATATTCTTTATGAGAGGTTGGTCATTCTTATTACAAATTATATAAATGAGCCAATAGATAAGGAACAAGGTGAAGAACTCGATATCACGAGTTAAAGGTGGAATGGGTTTCAAGGTAGCTGTTAACTTTGATATGCAGACGATGTTCACGTAGATGATGATGAATATGATTTAAATTCCCAAGGAGAAGATCCTAATGTCATAGTTGATGGTGGTGCTTAGGGATAGTACAACAAGTTGACTTTTTACGCTCAATAAGAGCTGCTGGTCTAGGTGGAAAACTATTGATTTGAATGGAATCTACTATGGAAGTGCAAGACTAGTTGGATAAATATGAGCATACTTTTGATGATCTTGAATTAAAAGATACTCATAAAATGAAGTTAGCCTCATGGAAACTTTAGGATAGAGCTATGGGTTGGTGGAAAGCTATCAAAGTAGCTACTCTTAAGGATTAGTTTACTTGGGATCAGTTTAAGGCATGCTTTGAGGGGAAGTTTATTCTTGCTACTTAGAAATCCATTCTTCTCAGGAAATTGGCAAATTTGAAGTAGGGTAATATGTCTATTTTTGAATAAGTAGCTAAGTTTGACTCTTTTATAATGTATGAGATGTCT